>OZ007571.1:41778778-42483778 GCA_963931925.1 Onchidella celtica
TAGATAGATAGATAGATAGATAGATAGATAGATAGATAGATAGATAGATAGATAGATAGATAGATAGATAGATAGATAGATAGATAGATAGATAGGTAGATAGGTTTTTTCTAATGTTATTGTTTTGCTCCTTTATCCCATCAATCATTCTATGACCTCAAACACAGTAATACTAGATCACTAACACTTTCTTTTTAAATAGTCTCCATAGTTACTGCCATTTTGTTGACAGTTCGTCAGTCATTGAGATCTTTACGTCCGACACCAACTGGAAGTGGTACATTCCACCCATCGGTCCCATGTACCAGAATTCAACATTGTTTTTGTGGCGTTTACCTGTTCGTTACCGGTGTCTGCGGGCGCCAGTGGAACGCTCACCTGAGCTGACCTACAGAACTAGATTACGTCAGCTGCACTTGACATGGTATTGATGCGCGAGCATGCACTCGTGCCGCTGGTACGCTCGCTAATGACCCAGTTTTTGGTCACAACTAGGTCAAAGATGGCTGACGCCCTGGCCTAGTTTTATCCACTTGGATCGAACGACCTCGATCGGTGGCCTGCGGGGGGAAACCTATGCTTAACTCTTGATCTGTTTCTTATCTGTAAACGCATTGGCACTCTTGACTTATAGATGAGTGTCGTCAATGGGGTTGTAAATTGTTATAGCCGCTACGAAATCTGGAGCATGTCATTCTCTTGCCCTCTGTCCCGTTGGGTTTTTTTTCCCCCTTGTTCTATCATTTGGAATACTGTATGGAAAACGGCTTTTCTACCTGTGAAACGGGACAATTTCAATACTTATACGGTCATTTTATTTACAATTTTACATTATCGCAGTTTTATGAACTTCAAATGATTTTTAAAAAGGCTGGAGGGAGGAAAAGGGAACAACAACAACAACAACAACAAAAACAAACAAACACCATACACACAACAACAAACTATATATTATTTGGATATATAATTTAATATGAAATCCAGTTATTGAAGCTTTTCCCAATTCTGATCAAACGTGGTTGTTATATTTCCCTGTCCCGTTCTTATATAATTGTGATCTGTAATATCATTGTATTGTTCCGATACAAGCTGTTAACCCATTTATAAAAGCAAAATCAGAATGCAAAAATAAAGGTCTTTTAATAAATTCATTTAGAACATAACACATTGCTTCAGGAGTGTTTGGGTGTTCTTGTCGTCTCTGTATAGCAAATACTCTGAGACAGTGTTTTAAGGTATGTCCCGAAATTGATGATCTGGGGCATGAATAAATTCATCCCATTTACTGTTCAGCAAAGAGGAAATAATTATTGTACTGCTGTTGTTTTTAGGATTTAGAGCACATCGGTTTATGGCTTATGTCCATTTTTTTTCTTCTATTTTCTATGCCCGGTGTTCTTGAGTTGTATGTATTTTGAGAATTTATGATCAAACGAAGGGGAATTGGTTCGATGCGGGATTGGAATTTATTATGCTCTATTTGTTACCAGATCAACAGCAAATAAATCAGCTGTGGGCTCAGTGTTAACCCACCATTAATCAGGTTAATATCTGCAGGAGTGTTGGTGCGTACATAATGTGATTTATTGTATATTGTGATGTATCATGACGGGATCTTGAGCTGTATAAGCGTTCGCTGGTTTAACAGATGGGTAAATTAGATACATTTCATACTGTGTCAGTGTTGAGAAATGTGATTTATTCGTAACTGATAGTAAAATAATTATGGCTGCTCAAACAGACAGAAACAACATACAGTGGTACTGCACAGCTTCCTTGCATAAATGAATATATAGAGAGCATAATTTTACAACATCGATGTTTGTAACCTAAGAATAAAATATGAGTGGATCCGGCGAAATCGGGCTTAAGTTGTAAGATCAAATTGCTGAGAAGGCCCTTAAAAGGTGGAAAAAACGTTAATGTCTATGGAAATTGAGATTTGCTTATAAAATGAAAGATCAGCCATTTGCCCTCATCGAATCAAAAATTTTGCTTCAAATCGTCTTGGAGTGTTCATTTTTTAAGACATGTAAAATATTCACCTTTAGCCTGATTTCTCCAGATCCCCTCACAAATTATGAATGGGTTTCGTCAGTTTTCTCTTCTAAGGACATTTTTTTTCTTCTTTTTGGTTATAATTGTTGTTGCTGTTGTTGTGTTGTTGTTGTTGTTGCTGGTGGTGATTGTGGTGGTGGTTGTGATGTTTTTCTAGTATGCATTAACTGTAATGAATGTTTTCATGTCTGTTTAGAAAAGAATGCATCATTTCACTGAATTTAGAGATCATGTTAGCTCACTGGTTTTATAAGTGTCGATTCTAGAAAAAAATTAATATAAATTTTGCCGGTTCAGTGCCAAGAAGTAATTCAACTAGGGAAATAATCGCTTCTTGCACTGAACCGGAAATTTGTAACTTCGTGTCTCTCAATTAGTATCGTCTAGTTTTATGGGATACCATAAATGTACTTTCCCATCAAAACCGAAAATTATTTCCTCTTCAGAAATGTGAACTTCTAGGATTTCACACCTTCGTTCAATACAATATTACATTAATTATCATTTCAAAAGCAGAGTGGGAAGTCGAAAGATGAAAAAACGCGAACATCCGGATACCGGAAGTTACCAACCACTGACCCACATTTTTCATGTCTATTTCCAGTAAAAATCCCCACTTGGCAACCCGACAATTCCCTACCCAGCTTGTTCTGATTGGAGGTGTTGACACCTTGGTTTGATGTCTGATTTATCGGTTAGTAATGTTAGACATCAATCCGTTCTTTCATCAAAAAAGGCTAAATTTCGTGGCCGGAAGCGGCATAACACACACGGTTTCCATTTTCTTGATATGTTATTGACAAATGGCAAATGGTTGTTGGAACATTGAAATGGCTCAAAATTAGGTCAAATAAATTTTCGCGCACACACACACACATACACACAATGTCAGAACAGAGTTTTAGAGAAGCAAGGCGTTATTTACAAGGCATACCTTGAAACTAACTGTAGCGTTATTTTCAAGGCATATCTTAACAGCTTCTGATTGGTCAATGAAACATGCCTTGAAAATAACGCTGGCGTTAGTTCCAAGGCATACCTTGAGTCCAATAAACAATACATAGCTACCCCGGTGGCTTTCCCTGATATGTCAATCTGACTACTACCCAGACGAACATCGGCCTACGGCCTCGATGATACAAACTGACTAGACCCTCACGTCGTTACATATCAGTCTGACAATGCACAGTCTAAGGCTCCACGTTTAGAAATACTGAAACAGCTTCTGATTGGTCAATGAAACATGCCTTGAAAATAACGCTGGCGTTAGTTCCAAGGCATGCCGTGAAAATAACCACTTCGTTTAGAGAAAGGTATGTCTGAATGCGGTAGTGTTTGAAGACCCAGATGGAAGAACAATTATAGTCGAATTTTAAAGATTTTTTACGTTATTAAAAAAAAAATACTGCAATGCTTAATTTGCCCCAAAGCCCAGTTGTTGTTGTTGTTTTTTTCTACTTAAGTGAAGCCTCCCTCTGAAGAAACAGGTTGCCTTTCTTTATCTCCAGGAACAATACAATTGGGGACTTTCAAACTTAAAAATCGACTTTTTTTTTCAGTTTCACGGATATGTGACTATGGTTGTTTTTTCTTCTTGGTCCTCATTTTGAACTGGAATTTACGGAGAGAGATAAACTTGACCTTAATAGAAACTGCTGAATGTACAGTGATTAACTAAATACCTTTCCCTATAACAAATGTTTCATCAAACTGCGCTTCCAGAATTGTAAATTTGATCTGACGGTCGACTAAAAAGTCTTGACTGTTTATCATGCGTTGCTCAAATTCTGCGTTAATGTATTTGCTGTCACCTGAATGATGCTGTATGACAGCTATATTACAGCATTCTTCCCTGTTTATGTTAATCAAAGTATCAGATTCACAGATTGTAATTACTTCACTGAATAATTTTCCATAATTTGTTTCATTTTTAAACCTCTGTCAGAAACCATGTCAGCAGCAGCTGGGACGTGATACTTTTCAAATACATATTGTTGTTAATGTCATGTTAACACCATTAATTTGACATATTTGGAAATCTATGACCCGGGTTAAGGGGGTGGGGGGGGGGGGATATCACGCTTATGATGTAATGAAACACATAATAATTTGGGGTGGGTGGGGGAGAGAAGAATGTGAAATCACACGAGTGATACTGATGATACACAGAATAATCTAAAACTAGTTGGGTGAGAGAGAGAGAGAGAGAGAGAAAGAGAGAGAGAGACAGTCAGACAGACAGAGACAGAGAGACAGAGATATAGAGACAGAGAGCGAAAGAGACTAAGAGAGACACACAGAGAGAGACACCGAAAGAGAATAGAGAGGGGGTGAGAGAAGAGAGGATGGCAAAAGGAGAGGAAGGACAGTACGTTAAAGGAAAAGAGAGATTAAAGAAGGCAAACAGAGTGAGCACTAGCGCATGGGCTAAACCTTCAAATGGATTTCAATAGGAATGGCATGGCACAACCTACAAACATAATTATACAAAATAAATGTAGGCAAAGTTGTAATGTTATAAGTATCAATAGGTCTATATTCCATATATTTTCCTATTCACACATGCAACCATCTTGAAGCAATTTCTCCCGTGTGCTCGTTTATGTAATTTGGAAAACTAGGTCTGTCAGATTCCATGCAAAAACAGAAGGGATTTTCAAGAATTTGTGGGGGACATTGGCGGTTGTTCAGATTGTTTACTAGGGAAACAGAAGAAAACCACGAAATCTGTCTGGCGGGTATGAAATGTTGAAGACACTGACGCCCCCGGGGTGCCTTGCTGAAAAGGCACTTTAAATTTTGTTTAGTGAAGGGAATGGGGGCAACACATGTACCTATGACAGGAATTTGGGACACTCCGGGTGTGGATTAGGCATTTCCCGGTGTTGAGAGCATTCTGACCTGTCGATCGCGCAAACAGACCTAACACAGGGAATCAGTTTACACCAAAACCAAAGAAGAGATGCCAGGGAAAATAAACATGGAAATTCATTAAGACGTGACTGTATTAGTGGGACTGATAACAGGTTGGCGGGGTTGTCTAAATGTCAATCCATCACTCCTGACCTATTATACTGTACATTTAGCGACAGATTTGAAAGGTAGCCAAATCGGGCAAGGGATTGGGTGGCCCGCAATATGGCGATGGGGTTATTTTCTGTAACCAGCTTAAACTGCAGCTGAATCAGTGAGGTTCTCCCCATACTATCGTAATTGCCCCCCCCCCCCCCCAGTTCCTTTAGTCATCAGTTTTAAACATTTGAAACAGGTCAGCAGTGTGGGAGACTCAGTAGCTTAGTGGGAATTTTCGCACGAGGTTTCACATATTCAAATAATTCTTGACTTCAGAATGAACGACACCAAATTGAAATGAACTGTAAAATTGATAATAAAATGAAACTAAACTCGATGAACAAGAACAGCAAAAGGCTTGACATTACGAAGTTGTAATTTACAATTTTTTGATGTTACTGTACATGCATGTGGATGAATCATTCAATGCACGTTTATATAATGTATGTCCGTACTTCAGTTCGAGAAAGTATACACATAAAAGAAAAATATGGTTCTCTGTATTTGGGTTTTAGTTTTATGGCTCGATAACGGCTGTACTGCACCTCGCACTGTTCATTTAGGAGAAGTCAATAACAAAAATAAATTGAAAGTGCACACAAGCTGACAATACTCATCAGTCTTTTATGAAAATTTATATGTACATAGGAGTGGAAATAGCGTTCAAAAAGAGAGTTTTCCCGATGCTTGAAGAGAGGTAAGACAAGAGGAGAACAGATATTGAAATAAATACTGTAATTTTATACTCCTATTAGGATTATGCTATTATCTTACGAAGTCTATTTTTAAATTATCGTTGTTGTTTTTTTAAAATTTACTTCTGCTGGGTTTTTGCTTAATATGCTTTTATTTGTACACTATGCCATTTTACGTACATGACCTATAATAAATACTTTTCATGAAAAGATTGAATATCAAATTTTTACTGTATTATATATGTAAATATGTGTATATTCTAGACAGTAAAATATTGGGATGAGCGTTACTAGATACACTGTAAAAAAGGTTGAGCTTCCAAACGTACCATGCATAACGCGAGAAGAAATCTGAGCAAGTAGTTCTATGAGCAAAGACCATGCTATCTAAGTTCATTCTTCCTATTTGTGAATATTACACCATGATCAGTCTCTCTAACATAAGAGTTTGAATAAATGTCTGCATTCAAAAAGCCCTGCATAATAATTTTCATTAACACTCCACAGTGCACATCTTGTAATTTGCATTTTATTTTATATTTCGTATTCATCTTTAACAACCCAGCGGGTAGTCCTGGTTTATATTTCTTTCTTGCGAAAAGCTGGCAGATGGAAATCAAATTCAAATCTCATATTCACCAGTGCTCTACTTGCAGCTTGACCTACTTTTAGTGCATTACCGGGAAAGCAAACTGGTTACCCCGAGAAATATTTGTTTGAAACCACTATTTCCTGTGGCATCTGCTGGTCTATGGTTTTAAAGCGGATTTAGAGATTTATGCGCCAGGAACTAAAGTCTATTTCTACTGATGACATTTGGGCGAAGTTCCGTAATCTAAACAGCTCAAAGTATGTCACGTTCGACTTTCTACTTCACTAAACAGATATTATATACGAGTTTTCCCCGCTACCTGAAACTGAAATATTTCGAAAAACGGAACATAGTTTTAGAAAGGCAATTACATGCAGGTAGATGGTTAGATAGATAGACTGATAGATAGATAGATAGATAGATAGATAGATAGATAGATAGATAGATAGATAGATAGATAGATAGATAGATAGATAGATAGATAGATAGATAGATAGATAGATAGATAGATAGATAGATAGATAGATAGATAGATAGATAGATAGATAGATAGATAGATAGATAGATAGATAGATAGATAGATAGATAGATAGATAGATAGATAGATAGATAGATAGATAGATAGATGGTATGACCTTGTGGAGGTTAGCTGATCCTGACACTCTAAGAGGCTCGAGAACTACTGTCAATACATATACAATCAATGCCTATTTCAGACTATAATAACATTGATTCCTACTCGTAAACAGGTTAGCGTCAGTGCTGCAGCAACATTAATGTCTGACCTAGCTCTCTCTGTAAAATTGCAAAAGGGATTTGAATGTCAACTGTATAGGAACTTTCGACACAAATGGCCGATACATGTAACAAATCACTCCAAAAATGCAGGAAAATATAGAAATTGACACGCAATTGTGAATAATGAAAACAACGTTATTAACAGTAAACTATTGGTAGCTGATGTCGCAATCAAAGAATGAATAAATAATTATGTGGACTGAGCTGATATGGCAAAAGATGAAATGAAGAAATTAACTCACTGACTAAATCTACTTTTACAACGACATCATTTTGCATATTCGTGAGTGAATCTGGTGAAGTGGGACTTAAGGTGAAAGACCAAATCCCCGAGAAGGCCCTTCCAAATTTCTGTTCAAATTGAGATTTGCTTGATATAAAATGAAAGATTAGCCCATTTTTCTGCATTCAGCTAGAACATTTCGCTTGAAATCGTCTTAGAAATATTTTATTTTGATTTTTTTAAAGCGGTATATATATTTCACTGTAAACTCCATTTCGCCACATCCACTCACATTTTATCAATGTACTAGTTCAGCTAGTATCATGGTCCTTAAAACGGAATCGAAATAGATACAAAGTTGTTTTGATTCAAAAAGGAAAAGAAAAGAAAACAACGCAAAAAAAGACATGAATAAAGAAAAGAGCATTATTTTCTCATCTGTTCTAACGAGTGACAAGAAAAGCACGAATTTACCCTTGTTTTAAACATTCTCCCTAGGGACATGGACCAGTTGCGCTCAGGTGCTCCTACAGTACTCTTGTATTGAGATTCGGGTAATGAGGTCACTCTACCGCCCTGACCTGCTCAAGGGAGATGGGCTTGATCAATCAGTTGAATTTGATCTATCTGAAGCGTGAGTTAACACCGCTGCCTGCGGGATGGCAAAACAATCTACTCACTTATCATAAGAACATCAGTATCATAGATTTCTGCCTGACTGCCTTCAGACCTGGGGTCCCTCGTTCTGCCAGAATCAGGTCGGAGAGAGGGAAGATGGAAGACAAGGAGGAGGTGTGGAAAGACATGACATGATCGACACAGAAACCTACGATGCTGCCACAGATCAACATGGACCCCCCTGCGAGGCTCTTCAAGTTATATTCATGATAGGTGGTGGTTATTAAGGAGAGTTGGTAAAGAAACAGGGGAAAGAGAGAGAGACAGACAGACAGACAGATAGAGTCAAGGAATGAGAGAAGGAGAGAGAGAAAGAGGGAGAGAGTTAGGAGAGAAAAGAACGTGGAGGAAAAGATTTAAAGAAGATCGGGGCAATGAAAGAGAGAAGGAAAACGAGAGCAAGAGAGAGACAGACAGACAGACAGAATGACAGATATATACATAGAGAAAGATAGAGATACAGAGGGGAGGGAACGAGAGAGGAGACACAGAGCGGCAGATAGGGGGGAGGGGAGGGGGGTAAGAGAGGATGGAAGAGACAAACAGACGGAGAGGGAGAGAGACAGAGACAGACAGAAATAGAAAGACACAGAGAGAGAGAGAGGGTGGGATGCACAGAGACAGCGAGGGGGGGGGGGGAACAATAGCAATGACATGACCTATTTCTCTTTACGCACTCCCATCCACACAACAACAGATCCGACACTTTGACATTTATCTGATTGTTTTGTTACTGGTCACAGTACATAGCCCCAGACAGCTTTAATTCAATACCACAATGTTAGCTGAGCTATTCAAACTTCTTCATGCGAATATCGGCCACCAGCCAAACTGACATAACTTCAGTGAGAAAATAACCCTTTACTCTGCCCCTGGGCAAATGTCCACGACATTCCCCTGGAACTAGGTCATCTGGTTAGGAAATTGTGCTAATTACTATATTTGGGCTAATGCCATATTAAGTTGTGCACGAGATCGTGAGAATTACATAGAAGTATATACGCAAAATTCTTGCAATATATCAGCTAAAGCCAAATGCTAAAGAAGTTGGGCTTAGATCTAGATTTATTTTGGTTAAAGCGCATAGACTATTTGTTATCTAACACCTTGCATGTCTTCTGCTGTGCAATGGCAAAACACTACATACTCCAGAAAACAACATTTTATTATATTTTATAGGCGGTGCAAAAAAAACAACAACAAAAAAAAAAATAACAAAAAAATTGGCTTTTTGTACTAGGTATTAATCTTTATTAAGTTTCCATTTTATCATCACAAAAGAAGAAAAATATAAGTGATACCAAAAATATAAGCTAGATAGAAAAACAGTACATATAAGACTGATAAGAATTACGTTCAAAATTGAACACCGAGATTGGCGTGTGAAGAATTTTCTGTAACAGGGCTAAGAGAGACAGAAAGATGGGGGGGGGGGAGGCGGGACGAGCAGGAGAGAGAGAGACAGAGAGAGACAGAGAGAGAGAGAAACAGAGAGAGGAGGAGAGAGAGGAGGAGAGAGAGGAGGAGGAGAGTGAGAGGAGAGAGACAGAGAGAGAGAAAAGGGGAAGGCGAAAGAGGGAGAGAGACAGAGAGAGAGAGAGACAGAGAGAGAGAGAGAGACAGAGAGAGAGACTTAACATTTGTCCCTATTTCTACCTGTCTGGTCACATCTATCTAAGTAACTGCCCACATTCTCTTCTACCTGGCATTTTGCTGACCTACTCTCTTATCTCCTTACCTGCATAATTATCAACAAATCTACTCAGCGCCCCCACAAACATATTCTACGTGTCTGCTTCTCTGTTTCTGTGGTTGTCATCGGCTTTTTACACTAAGTCTTTACACAGGATACAAATTGCATCGTTATTCATTCCACTTTTCCTTGTATTAACTGAACTGAAGGCACAAGTTAATGGAGATTATAATTCTCGACAGCTACATCATTAATATACGTATCAAGTTTATACTGTATTAAGTTCTACGTCTTCGGAAACATCTCAACATTCGTTATATAATCTAAATTGAGGACACAATTTGACGAAGATTATACTTCTCATCATGCCCTACATCATTAAAATATGTTTTAAGTTTATATAGTCATAAGTTCAATGTCTCCAGAAATATCTTAACATTTTTTTTATATAAACTGAATTCAAGACACAGTTTGAAGAATGTTATAATTCTCGACAAGCCCTTCATATATCATTAAAATACAGATTAAATTTATATTGTAGTAAGTTCAACGTCTTCAGAAACTTCTGAACTATAGAAAAGAACTCCCTAAACTACTGCGACATAAATATTGACAGGCCCTTGTTGAAATTGTCCTCCGTGGGTGTACGGAAGGTCAAGAAATGACTACAATAGTGGTCACCTGCATTCAGTCCTCCAAGTTTCTCAAGTATCTTTCAAATGTCCGCACGGTCAAACGGGGCCAGTCATAGTTCCGTCCTTATCGTCCAGATATTGTAAAGACGGACATGTATTCTCACTTCAAGTGGCAGGTGCTTCTTTCCACAATGCGTGAGGCTCCTTCCTCCCTCTTCCTCTGTGTCTCTAAACCGTGCCTTCTTCTTCTTTTCAGACATTTCGTCAGCGGCGGATCTATAAAATTACTTCTACGACAAGAAGTACATTCGCTCTCTCTCTCTCTCTCTCTCTCTCTCTCTCTTAATCCTCTCTTACTCTCTCTCTTCCTCTCTCTCTTCCTCTCTCTCTCTCTCTCTCTCTCTCTCTCTCTCTCTCTCTCTCTCTCTCTCTCTCCCTGTCTCTCTCTCTCTCTCTCCTATATAAACTGAAAACTTTCGCATTTCTTTTCTTTTTGTCGGCAACATACAGAAAAGAAGCTGATTCTACTCCGTTAGTTCCTTCCCCATTTCTTCTTCGAGTTTAAAGTTGACCTTTTCTGGACCTGAATGGTTTGAGCCGGAGTTAATACTTCTGGTATGATGCAATTATTATTATAATGATCTCAGTTTTCAATGCAGTTGGTAGGGTGAATTCAACACAATAGTTGGATGTTAACCAAACATCGTCACTGATTCACAGAAGAGTTTTAGCACAGGTGATTGTCAATTCGCAAAGAACATTTCAAAATGAACACAGCACTTCTACAGTTCTGCAAGCATTTGAATGGACGAAAAGAAGTTAATGGAAAACAGGCCTCAAGCAGAATTAATCAGTAGTTTTTGGGTTGCATTGGTAAATAAATTAAGGTGTTGACGACCATTTTGTTTTCTTCACAATAATCATCTGTCTGTCCATCCTCTTGCCTTCTTGCCCATTTCACCACAGGAGCCTTCTGAACCGAATTCTAAACGATCGCTCTCCATTTCACCATCGGAGCCTCCCCTGAACCGAATCCCCACGCTGTCCAATCCACAAACGGTTCTGTACCACAATTTACTATGAACCTCGTACCTCGTTCATTCATGGTCAGTGTCATGGTCGGTTCAGCCTTGGTTGGCGTTCACAATGATAGCCACCGGAAGTTTAACAATAGCACCACAGGAAAACAGCCCGCCTGTTGATATTTTTTTACAGGTTATAAATTTACATTGTGTCTCTTTTATTGCTCTACCGTAAACATCCTAATGGAAACCGCTTGAAATAATGTTTAAAAAATGGGAACGGTGGGTTTATGTATAATACGTGTTTTCGAAACAAACGTACGAAACGAAAATGCGTACGAAAGCAATAAACATTTTTCTTTGATAGAAACGGAAATGACACTGTAATAACATGCGCAAACAGAATTTGTTCCATTTTATCCAAAGACATTGTTACACGGTTATTGTCCTATTTTCTCTGCAATTTAATTACTGCAATTTAAAATTAAACGCATTTTCCCCCCGAATTTCAGGAACTGGAAAAATTAATCTATTTCTTTGTAATTAAGTAACATTCCCTATTGCCGCCCCAAAAATAAATATCATTTTGTCAGAGCTAATGTCAAAAGTGTCAAAAAGATTCTATGGTCCTTATCTGACGGAAACGGACGATATTGATACGGGTATGTGTATGTGCACAGAGTGGAGGGGGTAATTTTTCTTTTGGGGGGGGGGGGCAGGGAAGGGGTGGAATATGAATACATTTTGATATACACATTTGAGAAAGGCTGTTGGTAGCGGACCATATTGTAATTGCGAAGCCGGAGAGAGAAAATACTGAGTTGGGTTCATTGAACATTTTTCTATAGCTTACTAGATTCTATGTAAAATACTACACTGTCCCAGAACAGTGGCTTTGTGGGGCGAAAAGGGATCTTTTAATCATCTCTCGGAAAAGTTTAACTTTCCAACGCAAATCAGTTCCTGTGTACTATCGCACAAAGATATTATTGGTACACTTGTATTTGAATTGAGGAGAATTCGTTGTTTGAAATTAAACAATCATGTTTAAGTGTTCGTTTTATCACTGATTAGTATATTTTTATCAAGGGAATTATTGCATTTAACCTATGATAATAAAGTTGTTTATAGCTGTGGCAGCACAATTAATAACGAAGTTAAGCTCCTTGCAGTCACAACAACAGCAGCAACAACGACAACAACAACAACAACCGATATACTTGCACAGTAATTGATAGCGATCGCAACTATGAATTATGATGACACTGACAAAAGCAATAAACACAGCATGGACAATTTATAGGAAGATAGATAGATAGATAGATAGATAGATAGATAGATAGATAGATAGATAGATAGATAGATAGATAGATAGATAGATAGATAGATAGATAGATAGATAGATAGATAGATAGATAGATAGATAGACAGATAGGACAACAATAAAACGGCAACAACAATAACAACATCAACGACAGCAACAGATTTCCACAGATCCCATAAATCTTACAGTAAAGGACTTCTCGATCTGTCAGCGTTTCTAGGCCTGAAGGAAAGACTAACTACAGAGCTACAGAAAAGACCAATACAAATAGGGGTCAAATGAGGTCTAGCGGTTTCCTGTGAGAAAGATGCGGAGGAAGTGACATTGGTTTTGTGTCAGGGACAGGAAGTTTTTTTTCTCTCGTTGTTAATCATTTCACTACAGGTCGACGCGATAAGACCTTTCAGTGGAATGTAACTTCACTCATACTTCCCACACTTTTATATAAGTCTAAAATGCTTTCCGCGAAGACTCATAGTACCAAAACACCAGACACCGGAAAAGGGCCTATGAAGACGCCGTGACTTTAATGGAAACCAGTGGACCTTTTCTTGAGATACCGCGCGGACAAGTCAAAGTGGTGGAAGAGTCGATTGGTTACGGCCGTGTGAACCAGAACGTGAGAAATTGAACCGGATCCCAGGCATCATTCATATTCGGTTTTGTTTTGCAGATCAGCTGATTTCAAGGTCATAGTTCACGGTGTCATATTGAAAAGATATTAATGATACTTAAAACGTTGGTAACCGAAGGAAAACTACGCCTTCTCATAGAATTCGGGTGGTGTTTGTGACAATTTCACACACTTTTCGGTCACGAAACTTTTCTGTTACACAGAAATACTGGGTCAACAGGGGTTCTCCCTATATTTTTCCTTATTGCGTGGGAAATTACTGCGTAGTTTCCAAGAGTCAAAATATTATGGCAAAAAGAAAAAGTTGTTTGTAGCAAAGCCTCGAGTAAGAAATCGTACAGAAATGACACAACAAAACGCAAAAGAAAAGGGAAGACAGACCAAGCCTTGCGGTGACCCCAAAGATTCTCTGTGGTTTTTATATTTTCTCTCCACGTTTAAGAGCAGCAGAACAGCATTTAATATCCATTTATCATTCGTAGATGTCGGGTAAAAAAATGTTATACCGTTCTTTAACTCACGTTATTCACAGCTGAATCTTTCGTTCGGAACCAATACAATTGAAATCTGATCAAATGTCAGATAACTGAATAAAAGTGCCTTGTAGGAAACTTAAAATTCGTGTGACAAGTACGTTTTAGGTACACAGAATAACTGGTAGTTTTCACATCGGGCGTGGGAAACTACAGTTATAGATAAGATACTGATCCAAGTACAAAGAATGGCATTTCTTTCCCAGCCAACATCAGTATGTCATTCCAACGTAGATTTGTGTAGGACTTCGGTAGGATTGGTAGAAATATAGTAGGGGCCGGTTTCCTACGTCGGGATGTCGTAATCACTGCATCTACGCTGGAACGTCGTCATTTCTATGCGCAAACTTGTCGTCAGCCCTACTCGTCTTATTTCCGTAGGGTTGCTAACTGGGTTCGTTAAGATAGCAGAGGAATTTTGTTTCTGTATCATTCATTGTAGTTAAGAAACAAATCGTCTATTTTCACGTTTTCTTTGTAAAATGTTATTTTAGATGTCGGCCCCCTACGACTACGGTGTATGCGCTCTTAAAACATTAGTATTGATATTAGTGTCTGTAGTCTCTGCAGGACCGGATTAAGACCTTTAGAGGCCCTAAGCACTTAAAAGATTTTGGTGTCCCCTTTATACTACATATTTATGTAATTCAAAATATAAACAAAACTTGCGCAGGGCAATTTGTTCTTATATTTTTAAAAAATTAAAAAACGCGAGTTTTATACGCCATCAAATACTGTATTTTTTTATTTAAGGTGGGGGAAAGGGAGGGGGGGGGGTCGGGGTTGGGGGGTTGGGGAGTCTCTTTTGTGGACCCTGGTTCAGCTGCACCATTTTGCAGTTTTGCACTATAAGGTCCATGGTAAATCCGACAATGAAAAATATCTGTGGTGCTCACTGTGATGTTTCCACTTTCTCTCACTAACTTTCTTCTGACACCAGCCGTGATGGGCACGGCACAAACACACTAAATAATCGACTATCTCTCTTCTATAAGTTATAACAAACGATATCTGTATTGCTTACATATATACAATAATTATTAATTCATTCAATAATAATAGGAACACAGGTCATACAATTTCATGTGAATTTCGATGGAATGAAGTTGATACAAATCAGTACATGCTAATTAAATGGCTTCGTAATATTCAATTTCTAGCACATTTTATAAAACACATGGGAACATTCAGCATAAGGAAACCTCTCCTTTAGGGGTGTATGGCGCTATCTGGGCACTGGTTCTTCCTCTCTACCCTGGCTTGACTGCGCAGTTAGATCAACAGGTATCGGCAGGTACCAATAGGTCGGGAAGCCAAGAAGCCACGATGTCGTTAATCAAAGTACAAGAAGTTGAGAAGCCAAGAAGGTGTTGTTCTTCCTCCTCTGTAGAAAAACAATCGCAAAGTCCTAATCTACTGCTGGAAGGCATGACTTCCATACTTACTCCATGACGGATATTCATCATTAACACTTTTAACCGCTGACACTGTTATAAGTCAGGCTGCAGCTCCCATACTCCATAGGCTCCCATATAGGCAATAGAATAAACGATCAATACAGTTTTAATGATACTTACACGTTCCCCACGAAGAATAACGCTCTCTCTAACGGACCCCATCCTATAAGGTTTCGTAACATATATATAACGGCGTTTCCGTGACTCTCTCAGAGGCAGTAGTTATACCAAAGTAAACCCACTAGATTTAGGTTCTACAATCATGAACATTAAGTAAAATACACCTACATCGTACAATTAACTTACCACTCAGCAACAGCTCAAATGCCGACAAGATACCAAAGATACCACGCTCTGACAAAGGATGTTTGCGGGTTCCCTGACCTTCCCCACTCACAAGACTAGCACGAAGCTGGTGAGTGCTCTCAGCGGTCTGAAGTTGGAAGGAGCGTTCGGGGATTTATACCCAGTCGGGTAGCGTCCCAAGACGCTCACCGAGTGTACATTAGTTATCCTAATAGCCACCCCCGTCGACTCCACGTCAAATACTATTGAAACAGCTCTACCCCCCAAGCAATTCCCAGGTGATCTGATCGACAAGTACGGCGGTCAAGTAAACACTACCCTTTTCGGGTGTCAAAGCGCTTCAGTTACATCGGCTACTTTCCCCCTCTGGCCTACAATAACTCTGTCTCCCCGCCGTTAGCTATCTTCCCACGCTAGCTATACCTTGCCTGTCTGTCGCCCTGTTACACTCACCCCCCCCCCCTCCCTTTCCCTTGATGCCCTAAAGGTGTTTTTTTTTGCTTAATAGTTCATCCAGCCCTGAGACTTGGTCTCTTTCGCTGTCAGAAACTTTAAGAACGGTTCTAGGTCCTTCCATTCTGAATAAATTTCTCATGTCGTCCTTTACGGTATTCCTATTCACCAATTATTGTTTCAAACTCTTGTTCTCCTGCCAAGCATTTATACACCTTTGGTCCATCCTTGCTTTTCTTTAGGCAAATACCCGCTTAGAAAATCTGTTTTTTGCGTGACCAGATCCTAAAAGACCACAGAACAGAGCTTGTGAACACCCTTGCTGTCTATGAGACTCCTCAAGTCAGCACTTTTGTGAGGATCAGCATTTTCACTCTGGGGATAACATACAGTTTGTTACAGTTTGTTACAGTTTGTTGGTATCTATACTATAAAAGCTGAAGAGGGCAAAATAATTTTGTAGCCTATCTCGTCCTTTAATACACACAGTAGTCAGATTTAGCAAGGTAAATGCCCGAACTTAGAATCTGGTCACATACCTGGTCCTCCATATATCTCTTCTACATCAGTCAAACGAAGACTATATTATATAATGGCACCTTCAAAGTCTAGGAAAATGCATATTTATATGAAACTAAACATAGTAAATATTTTTACCTTATCTACGAGAAATATTACTTTCCTATTTTATTTTTTATGACATAAACCCAATGGAAGTTTTCGTTGAATGACAATTTTCAAAACTGTAACCATCATCAACGTAAATTCATAATGAACATTTGAAACATGCCCATCAAATTACAAAAAATTTAAACATAACATTTTGCATATGGTCATTGTGCTAACGTAATGGCTCATCTTATTTCCCATAGTTTTTAGAAGAGCGAACAAAAAAACCCTGTTTAATCAAGGGCAAATATTTGTTTATGTTTTTATGTCGGCTCTTCAATGCATTATTGCCGGTTGGGTGCAGACTGGCGCATCTATTTTTTATTTATTTGTTTGTTTGTTGACAGGACAGTTTGGGGCTTGACGTCAATATTAACATGAAAGAGCTATGTAAGTTTTGGTTATGTCTGACTGCATAATAATATCTAGTCTGAAGTGGGGTATTACAGCGACCTAAAATGATATAGGTTATAGTTTAAACCGAGACACAGACTACTGAGACCATTCAGTTCTTCATGTTCCGTCCGTCGACTTGTGCGCACGTATCATCGATGTCAACTATGCAACAGTTTACACCACACCACTTCGTAATTGAACGGAAAAGAGTACTCATTGTATTTATAAATATACAAGCAATTTGTGGACATCATTATAGTGGAAGAAGGAATGGTTCGACTGGGTATCGTGTGTCTCGGCTTTAAGGGAAAGCTGTTGTTAGGGGACCGTAGTATATTATACATAGTAAGGTATAGATAAGCAGTGAACCCAACTCCGCATTCTTTTCTCTATTCCGTTTTGTAATTGGACTACGCTCCCCTAGCAACAGCTTTATTTGTATCTTGTATACCACTTCCATTTGGGAAATTTGCCTTCATGTCATTGCATCCAGTTACAACTGGAGCAGGCACGTCGTCGCCACAGTGCAGCGCCGGTCGGTGGTTTTTTTGTGGGGGGAGGGGGGGGGAGATGAGCTGGGAGGGAGCGGAGTGGTAGGGATGAATTTTATTTGATTTTGCCCGGGCACCGGCCTGGTTCAGCCTGCTCTTTTCGATTTCCAACTGCCAATGTATCTTTAACGTGTGCAACGTGCACACGGGCCCGCCGAATTTTTCCGTCCTTATTCGAGAAGACTATGTACTCGATCCTACCCCCCAATAGGATCAGGGACACGAAAATATGAGAAAAATCCCAAACTTCCAACATGCCTGCACCGGCCGGGTTTTGAACCCGGTACCCTTGGCATGAGAGGCGAGCCCCTTGCCCCTCTTCATTATGGGGAATAATACTACATTTTTTGTCAGCACTGGTCATTGTCGTTATTCGTATTGCATCATTACTCTTTGACTGATTCCAGGTAGAGCTGTGGCAAAATGAAATACAGGAAAAAAAACAACAAGCAAAACCAGTAAATCATTAAAAATATGACATCTGCTTAATGACATGGGATAAGGCTGAACACATTGACCTCGGCACTTGGCTTTGTTTCGTTTCATGTCTTTGTGTGTTGCAGAAATAGATACCGATAATCAGAATAAGCTCTAATTGTTCTTTCATCACTGTCTCCACACGAGAAGACAAAGACCACCCCTGCATGGATGACATAACCTCCACGCACTGGAAGATATAAACATATCTGACATTTATGAAGAAATTTTCTAATGGTTTTAAAAATAGTTCAGGGGAAAAGGAAATCATTAGCCGATCTAACTTTTTAAGTATTTCTTTAAAAAAAAAAAAAACTAACTATTTCTGGTACCTTAATCTTCAATTCCTAGCGATATATAATATTATATACGCAATAAAAAAAAATAAAAAAATCGATATCCACCCGCCACTCCCTCTATTCACATTAACACTCAATTAATTATTTTAAGTCATAATAATATGTTTACATTTTTTCCCTCACCCAGATTAAAATTTTTGTGAAGTCATAGTTCGATTGTATTAGTGACGCCATTAGAAGTGGTATCACTTTCGAGGACAAAGAATGATTCGAGAAAAAACGTGCCTCTCAGTAAAATGTACTTGCCCCAATGAGACTTGACTAATTATCTGTAATTGTTTCATAAGAGTTGAAGTTCCTGCTATTTTTTTTTTTTTTAATATGAACCTTCTCTGACCTAGATAGATGACCCCATTACCTACAGAACAACCCCAAACAGGTCGATGGTTTCAAATCGGTGTGGCGAACGCGCACATTTCTGCCATGTATTACTCACAAGTGTTTTGACAATTTTCTTATTTTCAAAGACAAGGAAGAAGTCTGAGAATTCTTTCATGTTACAAAGTCTTACAATAATGCAGTGACACCTCTTGACAAATTGGAATTATTCATTTTTTCCAAGGTTTCTGACTGCGTATCGACATAGGTAATTTGTTCAGTAAATTCCTTAAAGTTTCTTAATTGTTTAGAGTAAACATATTGACGAAAAAAAAAAAAAAAAGTAATATAAAAACATCCACTACTAGTATTCTCAACACCAATAAATTCTGTAGGCGCATGGCTATCTGGAGAGGCCATGAAAAAATCATAGTAAAAAGTCATCACATGACAGAAAATCAAAAGTGTTTGCGAACAATGTTAGTATGGAGTTTGTCAGAAAATCCAAATCCCACAGAAAAACCTGAATGCATTAGTATCAAATTAACGCATGATTCCAGAAATTCAACCTGGCCTTACAAGTCCGTCCCCTTTGTCTGAAACATGTCAGCGCTCGTAAGTTCATTGATTACGTGATTAAAGCAAACAGCGCCTGTCACACTCTCGTTGGCCTACTGTCTGAGACAGGGGATTCTCTGAGAAAGCGTCTCTCCGCTGTTGTATTCACGTCGAGTTCCGCATGAGAGACAAAAAGACAGTTGCTGTTTAAATGCTTAGTTGATTGTGCACGATCGCTGTCGTAGCTTGGCCTGATGCTGTTGTTGGAAGACTCGTATGAAAGATCTTTCCAGGTGTAGCGTGCCATGGTCAAGGTCATCAGGGGCAAGAAATAAAGTACGAAAGCCGTAGTTTTGGCTAATTTTGACACCCCCCCCCCTGCCCCCCAACTTCCCATCCGTGTACGAGGGTATGATCATTATAATGTTGCATGGCGGTGGCAAGGCCTTGATGTTTGAAAGTTTTAAATGGCATTTTGCGTTAATTATTTCAGTGTTTTGATTACAGACATACTTTTCATGCAATAATGTAATGTATTAACTTAATGTGTTGAGAAAAAAAGAGTTAAACCAAACTTTTCAATTTTATGACCATAATGAAAATTGCACGCACCCTTAACACAATACTCCGCCCTCCCCACCCACCCACCCCCCCCCCCCCACCCTCCCCCTTATAGGCCATTAGCACAAACTCACCTCCTTCATCCTATCGGGGAGCACGTACTTTTATAAATGGCCCCTTGTGTTTACAGATTTATGAATGACATCTTGGCACTAGTGGCTGCATGTAACGTAAATCAGAGTTAAAATAACTGTGACTCGTGTTTGACATCTGACATGGTATAATTACGTAACACTCAGCCGAAAAAAATTGTACAGGTCGCAGAGAGGCTTATTATGCAAGGAGATAGGAACAGTCATGGAAATGTTTAAACACAGAACAAGGAAGACGACATGAAGTATTAGCTCATATAGGCCTGTGACACACTTTGGCATAAAATGTTTTCTGAAAATTAGCCACAGATTTCTGCACCCTCCTAGAACATTCTTGACGTGTTGCGAGGTAGTGAAGAGCCAGGGTGTACAAATGCTTCTCCGAAGGCAGACAGAGAGAGAAAGAGCGAGAAAGAGAGAGAGAGAGAGGGGGAGAGAGAGAGAGAGAGAGAGAGAGAGAGAGAGAGAGAGGGAGAGAGAGAGAGAGAGAGGGAGAGAGAGAGGGGGGGGGGAGATTATTTGGGAGAAAAATCTCGATGTTAGACTAGAGGATATGCAGCAATATTGGAGAGAGCCTGACATACGCCCTTCACCTTTGGTTTCTCTCTTCGTGAAAATACCCTTGCCTTGTTCAACAAACATGAACAGTTACAACATACAAACAAAGAAACAAACAAATAAACAGACAGACTGACAAAGCAGAAGAATCAAAGGGGGAAAGGTTAGTGGTCTACACAGTTGCCATAATTGTATATACAAAAAAAAGGAAAAACAACCCATCAATAACTTCCTGTCAGTAAGAGTTGAAGAGATTTCAAGTGCACTCACATGTTGACACGACATCAATGAACGAAACTTCTACTATTAGTATTACTTCAAAATACTCACTTCTCTCAATGAAATCAAATAAAGAATGGAGAACAAACAAAACGTGTCCTCGGAAAAATCAAATATCCCTAGGTTCCAATCAGATTTCGGAATTATTATGTCACATCTAAAAATAGCGACATTGCTTGTGAGGTGAGGACATTTCGTGACTTGAGAAAAGTTGACAGCACTCTGTCTTTGTTGCTGGGGAAATCCAGAGACTGTGTGTGGCTGGTCTTTGTCTTCAAACCAGAGATTAATTATTCTGTTTTTAAGTAAAGATGTTTCCAGAAACATTTCTAGGCCACGTCAGGATTACGAGAAGAATGACTGAGAAATTTCAAATAACTTGACAAAGTAAGGTTAATATTATGTACCAGGTGACATGGTTTCATAGAACATTCGAGTCCCAGTTTGCTCTTCCTCGAGGCCAAATTTTAATGGGGATTGGTGGAAGTCGGTGATATAAAACTTCTAGAATCTCTGATTTATGTCGGATGTTTTACTAGAAAGAATTAACGTATAATAATATTATGATGAGAAAAGGCACGAAATTCTTCATAGAAAAATCAGACAACAGATAATGATTAGGAGCAATAAGACACGAACATTGACATTATTTTGACAAGTATAACGTAACAACATGTAAGCCTAGAAAATGAGAGAGAAAAAGACCTAATTATGTAGACTTTTACATACATTCACACAGACAGGCAGAGACTTAGTATGACTGAGTGAGTGATGAGAATGAAAAAGTAAATGAGTGAGGGAGATAATGAGTACGATGGACAGATTTTTATTGAATGTTATTAAACAACCCATATAATGACTCTTTTTTTTCTCCTTATTGACAAGAACCACAGTTCTAGGAAGTTTCATTGACATTCACAATTTAAAGAAATTATATGCATTAACTAAAGGTTCATTAATTTTTGTGGTCCTGCAGGGTAAAGCCTTTGTTCTCAACTATATTATCACCTACATACTGAGAAATGTTTATCAGAGGCATGCCAATTCAAGAATGAAGCCACATTATCTTAGAGGAATATTTTATGGACAGAATGAGAGACTGGTCATTTAAGAGATGGTGTTTTTGAAGTCCTGATGTCCGCACTGTTGGAACAATTAATTTTATAGTTGCATAATATATTCCTGTGTGCGTGTGTGTGTCTGTCTGTATCTCTCTCTCTCTCTCTCTCTCTCTCTCTCTCTCTCTCTCTCTCTCTCTTGCTCTGCCCCCTCCCTCTTATTATTATTTAGATGTTACTCTTTACCACTGGAGGTATATTGAGGTAAAAAGAAGAAATGGGGAGGGAGAGGACGGGGGTGACACTGAAGTAAACTCAGAAAATAAAATAAGATCTAAAAAATATGGCTCTACAACCGGAAAGAGACGAGCAGAGAAAAAAAGAGTGAAAAGACAAAAGGCATGTGAGGACAACAATTAACTATGACTAGTGAAATAACGTGACTTCGAATTAGAAAACAGACATATTTATCTAAATTCTAATCCATTTTTATGAGAAAAAGTCTAAAAATATAATTTTTTCGTGACACCCGGTATATTTACAAGTCACAATTTACAATTAAAACTGTCGTTTCCTCAGTCCCTGTTTTTAATTTCCTTCACTTCCTTTCCAGCCAGTTCAAGGTCATTTATGTTTTTGTTATGGTATCTATTTATAACCATGATGACTGGGTCGATGTGTAATGATCGCGACTCTCATTTACTCAAACCTCCTTCAAAAAGCCGTAAAAGATCAAAGTTCATAATGACACCTAATAGATAGTTTAGCCTGGCTGCACTGACATAAGTAATAAGCAAACACGGTGGAAGGGAATGGGTCGGCAGTTGCTGTGCACTGTTATTAAGACTATTTACATTGACAATTAGATAGAAACTTGATATTTTGGCATTCGACAATGCCAGGCTTTGGTGGAGTTTGTCGTATCAATAGAAAAGACTTTGTAAGCCCTTCTTTGTTCCAGCGTTGTTCTTCCTTGTTTCAAAACATGACGCTGATTCCTCTGGTGTTAACATAATTGAATGATACAGTTTCTGTTTTCTTTGGTTCTGTGTGTATATGTGTGTGTTTAAATGTGTGTGTGTTTGGCTCTGTGGTGTGTGTGTGTGTGGTTTTGTGGTGGTGAATGTTCTGGTGATGGTGACTGGATGAATTGAGCGGTTGATAGTAGTGGTGGTGGAGGCGGTGGTAGTGGTAGTTGCAGTGCCGCCTTAACGTATGGGCACAATGGGCAGTTGCCCAGGAGCCCCCAAAGGTCTAAGGGGCCCCATGCATGCAAATTTCTGAGTAGTTGCGTAGGGGGCGGGCTGCAATCTACTGCTTTGCCCAGGGTTACATAATGCTGAAAAGACGGCCCTGGGAAGTTGTCGGTCATGGCATTATGTGTTGGTATCGTTACGCTTAGCTCGTTTTCGTGGATTCTTAGATATGGGAAAACTTAGTAATACTACACTGATATTGATAGAAATAATAATGACTGTATTAGATTTAATAAGAACATCTTGGGTTATAATAATAATAATGAATGCTGAGATTTCTAAGGACAAATTTTTAAAGGAGTATAACATAGATCCAGTCAATGAAAAAGAAAGTAGATATGGGAAGGGTGATGTTCAAATTCTCAAAATAATGACGAAATCCAATGCAATGGCATCTAGGCCGAGATCTGGCTCTTGCGTGTCTAGTGCACGGACAGACCGACATTCTCTGTTAAATTTTTGTTCCTTGTTATTAGTACGATCGATTACTTTGATTATCGTAATGACCGATCGCATTTGTTAAATTCCCTCTTTACGGGGTACCGTTGTTTTCCTGTGAAAGAAAACAGTGCCACTTTCTTGTTTTTGGTCGATTTATCACTGGGAAAGGTTTGGAAAACTTGTTATGGCACAATTTTTCGTGACCTATTAACCCACGTATTCAACAGTCGGGAAACATTGTCACCTTTCAATTGGTAATTAAGGAATTCCGCGCCACAGAAAGTCGGTCAGGAGGAACACAAGGAACGCATTCACGAACTGGACTGGAAATGAAACGAGGTAGCCCAATGAATAAAAGCCCTCTTCTGGCTGGAACTAGGCTAATGCATCGCACTTATTAGGGCTACAGTCGTTGTTGGACAATGCCGACCAGGAGGTAATCAGCTAAACATTACTGGTCACTGGCAGTGGATATAAAATGAAATCATCGGGTCAGGACCTAAATTCATGTCTGTCACTGAATTGTAGCACAATACCAATGTGCCAGCTACATGCGTTCTTTGTCAGTGAAGGTTATTATTGAAGGGCCAAAAGCTGTTTTCATGTTGGCGGAAACGGAAACGTCAAAAATCCATCTAGTAGGGAAATGGAAAGAATGTTTTCATGTGTACCGAAAGGCCGTTTCCGTTAACTCAGCTTGAGTTTGTTTTAAATCTACTTTTGTACATTATCTGAAATACCTTTAATTCCAGATGAATTTTGTCTAGGCTGTTGCACATAAGAAATATATTAAATCGATCTTCGGACGTTACAAGACCAAGCCCAGTTTATCCTTCATTTTTTCTCCTTGTCTTCTGAACTTTGTTTAATGACGACATGATCCTTCTTAAAAGAAAAGTAACATAGCCATGCACTTGGTAGATACACATGCAGTTCTTAATAATATGAGTACTGGCAAATATCGCTTAAGAAAAGTTGTGAGATAAAGTAGAGGAAGGAACAGGAATGGGCTCAATGGGTTTGAAAGAATAGAAGCCCGAGAAACTAAATAAATCTATGACTTTTGATTCCAACACTTCAATGTCCCACTTCAGAAATAACAATAAATTAAAACAAGAACGAAACTGTATTTGCCTGTTTTTAAGGGATGGCATGCACTTGTCTGATACACTTAATTAATATATTATTAATTACTTGCAAGCAGTGCTGAGATTTGTCGCTCACCGGCCTTCCTTCAAATGTCAAAAGGTAACCTCATTTCTTGTTGCTGTAGACCGTAAAAGCACCCATGCTCTTGCTCTGTTTACTGAGAATGACGTCAATTGTCCTGAGATTCCTGTACAATTATTAACTTTTAGTTTGATGCATTGCCATGCTCTTCTGGGCTCATGCTCACTATTCTCTGGCAAGTTTCACATCTTTCCCGGTGTGCTCAAATATTTGGGGAAAAGCATAACTTATTTTACCCATCAGACATGGCTTTGAGAGGAAGGATAAGATTGCTCATAGTTGGGAACACAAGGCTAATTGATAGATGAAGTTTAATTAACTTGTTGATTGATTCAGTGTTTTGAGGAATGAGTCATTGAATATGTGGCACACGGCTTCATATGCAGATTAACTGAATAAGTTGGTCCATTGTGTCTGACAACATTTTACATCAGAATTATAACCACATAATTTGTTAGCATTTTAATCACAATTATCATTATTATTTTCAAGGTTGTCAAAATTTTGACCGTCAAAATACATTTCTAGAATTAGGTGGTGTTTTTTTTCCTCTCTATTTTGTTGCACGGTAAGCACGACAAAGGTTTGGGTGAAAAAAAAAATAGAAGAAGGACTATACACTAGACAAAGAGGGTCAGCATCTGTTAATGTCAATGTGGAAAAGTTAGGTTTTTTTGTTGAGAGTAAAATGGTTGCTTTAGCCCTTCCGTTTCATAGCACTGATTTGGTCATTGCCAGGATACTGAAAAGATATGTATAGAGAACTTATAACGCCTTTTCCCTATTTCTAATGTTCCTTTTGGTACAAGAACTGGGTTGTGCACTATGAATCTCAGAGATCTCAATATATCTGTAATTTTGGGGTGGGAAATGGGAGATCGAGAGGATGGTACTTTTTGTACTGTAATCCGATCTCAGACACCTTAAGCTGCTGCCAATCATGCAGACACAAAAAGACACATCTATCAAAAGTAATAACCAGATCTAAGCCTGCTTGGCGTGGATCGGCAACGCATCTCCACTTCTTGTGGATTCAGCATGTAGGTCCCAACTTCGGACAGCATCGAATGACTTTTGCAAAATGTTGTCCAACACCACTGTCATCGTTTCTTTCTCCCCCTCTCCCTGTTATTTTTCGGTCTGTCATTCTGTCTCCCATTCCTTCGCTTGAGGCCGAAAAATTCGTATATTATTGAATAGTAAAAACATCAGGCTATACAACAGCATCTAGCTGTTTTTTTTCTTGGTAGGCCAGTATAATGACTGACAGTCCAGGGTGTTTCTCTACAATAAAAACTATGCTCAATAAATTCAGGAGATATTCAGTGCTCATAAAATTGCTTTAAACTGTCGGTCACTGCCAGATACAAGTATTCCTGAAAAGTAACAATTCCCTCTAAGAGAAAACGAAACGAGCGCAACTAACTGTACCAAAACAAATAATACTTGGCAGTGGCAAATGATTGTAACTTTTCTTGCATAAACAAAACACTCCAATGCCCTAGGCTTAGCACTCTCATTCAGCTATGGGTCTAACTGACCTGTTTACAACATCTTTGAGTAACAGCAAACACGACGTCATTATTAAGTGCTTGGCGGACAAGACTGATCCTCTAGCCAGTTAGTTAACTGTGCCTGACTTAGATTCATGGTGTTTTAATGTCAGGGGCTTGTTACTCATGCTACATTTACTTGCAGATATCAGGCATGTTACTTAATTTTACTGATACACAGTGCACGTGATTCCAGTCATAAATGTACCTCTCCTCCCATCCACTTTACCTGTTTAGCCCACAGGTGAAACTGAAAAATATCACACGAGTTAAACGAGGCTTTTTGAGTATTAGTAATTGCCTGAGTTTTTAAGAAGAAAAAAATGACTATCGTTATTGTAAGCCACAGGAGCCACAGGGGGTGTCCTGATTTGCTCCGATATATAAATTCTAAAGACAAACTCATACATCCTGGAGACAATAACGGTGGTTTACAGAATAAAGTACTGCAAAACACGTGGTAAAGATTTAAGCACACTTTAAGGAATTACTTACAATGGAGATATTGATATTACAATCTCCGAAAAACTATGACACAGGGCATTATGACTTTTCAGCACACGTTCAGATACCACTTGCAGACATAGGTGAAATGTCACCCTTTGTCTCACTGTACTGTTGGCATCTATGTAACAATCACAGTATGTTGACAGTGTAACTGCAGAAACAGTTTCACATGGCTCCGATTTCCAAGTAATCACTTCTCGTAAAGTTTCTTCTGTACGTGTACTCATTTTTTCTTTCTACAAGTAGGGTCATCAGGTTCTATAAATGGTTGCGTCTGTGTCCATTTGTGTTTATCATAATCCTCGATTCCATAACCTCTTCAAATCTCCTGTCAGACTGCCAGATGCACGCACTCTAGACCACGAAGGGGAATACTATTCTCCAGATATCACTTTGGACCAGAAAGTTACGTGAGGCAAGGATTAGGCAGGGTAAACCACGTGGACTATGCTAGATCTATACAATTCTGCTGTAATACATCCGGCGAGCGGCCAGTGACCCTGGCTTAGTTTCACTGTTCGGGTCGAAGTGATTTTAAAACAAGTATAATCTGGCTCTGAGCCTAAGATTGTCTGTGGAAATGATTACAGTGCTCCTGGCACGACGGAATGAGGAAGGGTGACGGGGGCTAGCCCCCAATAAATGTAACCACAAAGATATTGTTGTAGTTCTGAGAGTTGGAAAAAAGGAGAGAGAGAGAGAGAGAGAGAGAGAGAGAGAGAGAGAGAGAGAGAGAGAGGGAGGGAGAGAAAGTCAGAGAGAGAGACAGACAGACAGACACTTTTCAGCAAATCAAAAATAAGACCTAAAAGAGTGTATATGTAAAAGTAAATTTTTCAGCTCCCCCCCCCCCAAACCCCCACACCCAACACACACACACACACACATACACACCTCTCGGGTGAGAGTATTCATGCCTCCAACTTCCTCCACCCCCCCCCCTCCCCAAATTCCGCCCTCCCTGTATAATACGTTACATGGTGTCTTCCCTACTACTGGCAGCCAAACAAATGTGCATTGCAGGCATAACTGAATTGAAAATCTCGTTGACGAGTTTTTGTTTTACGAGGGAATAATTTTGCTTGACTGCATAGAAATGGAGCAGATTTTCACAATACATCTCGCACTGAACACCAGAACATAGCGGTCAGTCAAGCTGGGTTTCAGATCAATAGCTCTCAGATGAAAAAAGTAATTAAAAACTAGTCGTGTACCGTGAAAAAAAAAGTCACCTGGCATTCAGCCTGTACCAGGTATGTCGTAATCAGTATTTGGACATTATTTTTATCGGCTCGGCCCATCTAAACTTGACCAAGGAGCGGTCGGCTTTCCTGATTCCATTTACAGTCCAGTGCAAGGAAAGGAAGAGCCTGACAGAACAGGCTGAAGGTTTAACTGCCCGTTTCAGGTGCTGAACCTGCAAAACCGCTCCGAGCCATCAGAACACCGTTTCGTTTTTTCCAAAACTTTGATATCACCAGTCCTCTCGAGGTTATACTGTGTCAGGAACTTGGAAGTTAAAGGTGTGAAAACAACGTTTACAGTTAATTTATTCTCAAATTATGTAAAACGTTAAGAAGATAATAATGAGTGCTTGTAATTTAAGTTAAGAGGAAAGATCAAAACCACCCCAAAATTACAGTGAAAAACAAATCTGTAACGTGTATGGTTAAGATCTTTAGTTGTTGTACTTTTTCTCGCCCTCAGTTGTACTCCTTCATTCTCCAGTCTCAGGGACAACAAACCAGTGATATCTGATAGAAATTACCATGACGACAACAATGATTCTAGCTTAATCTACTGGCCACCCCTCCCCCAACCCCTCCGAAAAAGAAAAAACAAAAGCAAAAAAATAATTTAAAAAATGCGATATCTCTAATTTTGTTTTAAGAATGTTAGGAATAATCATAATTATTGATAAGCATAAATTTTCTGCTTGATACATGATGTTTCCAGGACTGGTCATATTTTGATCCATTTTCATAATGATTCTTCCAAATAATTAAGACAGGCCTTATAATTATGTGCTCAAAATCGGTATTATTATGAATACATCTTTAAATACTAATTATAGCTTAGAGGTGTGGGGGTTTTCTTTTGGGGGTGGAGGGTAGGGGGGCGGGTATAACAGGTCGGAGATCAAATCTACATTGGACCATGAGCATACCTTACTGACCTACTTGAGGCAGGGTATTTGGGTCACTCAGTTACCACATTACTGAGAGTTTCTGGCCAAGGTCCGAGGCGACCTCGTGCCAGGCGCCAGAGATTGGATACTTGCATGTTCAGCTACCTCGTTAGACTAAAATCGTCGTTCCGGATTCATAAATCACACTATCTCGGGAAGAGTCTGAGTAATGGTGTGTAGATTAACTCAGCTATGAACGGAACCCTCACGACATCCGTTTAACTACTGTATCCACGAATATGCTTTTGCAGGCTCAATCGAAGAAATAGTTGAGGTTACACTCAGACTATATCACATCGCACAGACTGATCATTGTGACAATAGTACGATATGAGACACAGGATATCGGAACAAACCATTCCATCTCAGTATATCCGCAAACTGCATGCATTGATGAGACATGCTGAGCAATGATAATAATAATACCGTACTTATTATTATTGTTATTATTGTAACTATTATTATTATTGATTTTCCAATCACTTCAATCAATATGGACGTTTACAGGATTAAATGAAGTTCAAAGCCAGGAAGCGAGTAAAGAATTCCATGCTCTTCCTAAAAACTTTCCAGCATGGATATCCTGGACTATCAACTTATGAACATCGGAGCTGTAAACTATTTTATTCCTTCTCTTAATTTCCCGGAGATGTGGAATAGACGTGATATGTTTGATGCATTAAAGTGAAAATATTGATAGTTCGATAATAAAGGGGTTGATTATCTATGTTATGGTATGTTAATAGTCCTTAGCTGGGTAAAAAGTACAGTTTGTTTCGTGGTACCTATCAGGGTCACTGAGGTCATGGCCATCAGCTGTCGCAGGGTAAAAGGCCAGGTAAATATCACTGAGCTCAGTCCTTGGCATATACCGAAGGTTACAGGTAAGCTACAGGTAGGTAATGACCTCTCCGTGCACGATACAGATCGTGGTTCAGTGTGGAGTGAAACATCCCCTCAGTGTCCGACACCCACTGTCAAGGAAAACACTCATCCAACAGCAGTATGCAGGTGTGTGTCCAGGCAACAGGTTCGTGAGGCGACCACCTGCATTACATTTTATATATTTATTTTATGAACTGACGATGTAAATGTTGCACCTGACACAGAGAGGTTTTCTTTAGGAATGTGGCCAAGCTTATGTTTGACCAGTGTGAAACTCTAATAAAAAGAGAGGGAGAGAGAGGCAGACAGAGAGAGAAAGAGAGAGAAAGAAAGGAAGAGAAAGAAAGGAAGAGAGAAAGAGCGTTTGAGTTTGAGTTTAACGGCGCGTTTGTACGATAATGGCCAATTTGCCCCAAGAGAGAGAGAAAGAGAATGACAGAGGGATAGAAAGAGAGAGAGAGAGAAAGGGAGAGAGAGAGAGAGAAAGAGAGAGAGAGAGAGAGAGAGAGAGAGAAAGAGAGAGAGAGAAGGAGAGAGAGTTTTAGTTAAAGTTCAAAGGCGCGTCAGCACGATAACGGTACTTGGCGCCTAGACGGAGAGAGAAAGACAGACAAACGGATAGACAGACACACAGACAGACAGATATGCACAACGAGTGGTCAGAATCAGATGTGAGAAAATAAACACAACAATGACTTCTACAGTTGTAAAGACATCTCCTGAACCGAAACCTACAGAAGAGAATGGCTTCCACGCCCGTAATTTACAGAGGGCCATTTCCTGATCCAGTGGCATAGTTGTACTTTGCGCATGAAAGCTCAGACTCTTGATGAATACAGGGCTGACCAGAGTTATCAGGTTGTTATCAGACCAGACAACCCTGGGCTCGTGTTCCGGTTTGGGGCCTGGCCGGTGCAAGGACGCCAGTGGTGATCTGGGCTTATGGTTAGATAATCTCAGAGATCAGGCACAACATGCACGCGTGAGTTAGCTGTCCACGGCCGCTTGTTACTCACTCTGTCACTCGTAGATAGGCGACAAGTGCCGTGGTACACTCAAACAGCGAGGCAGACTAAGGTCAAAGAATATTAATGGAGGACTTTTCAAGTGCTATGTGTGAGAAAGTACGCACTGATTTTAAGGTCGGCTCCGCTTTGTGGAGACATTTGGAGCGGTCTCTTCTGAGGCGTTGAACATGTTTCTTGCTCTGATAACGGGTTTACATATTTATCCAGATGACAAAACTAAGCGAAGTGACCCTATTTCTAATGGATGGATGTGGGGATGGGTGGATGGATGAATGAACCGATGGATGGATGGATAGATGGATGAATGGATAGGCCTGTGGATGGTTGGCTCGTGGATTGATAGATAGATTGACTCTCAGTCAGGCTTATGGATGAATGAACAGTTTAATAGGCAGGCCACTACATATCAGTACGAATAATCATAGCAGGTTATATTGACGTCATTGTGTGTGTCCTGCATCGGAGTCTTCCCTGCCAAATCAGCTTAATAATTCTCTTTGTCTTCCTATTTTCATTTAACAGAGAGAGGCAGAACTGTTCTCTCTTTTCAGGGAAATTATACCTTACCTCCCTCGATCAGCCAGCCACGAAGACTCTAATTCGTTATTCTTTGCAAGTGAACTGGTGGAACACATTATCACACTTCAGAGGAACCTGGAACCATCTGGTTTTGTTATGGCATAGCAGTGAAAGGGTTAAACTGAAGACCTAGGTTATGGTAATAGCTAACGTCTCTATACACCAACGGCATGTGTTGATTTGGCACGGTGGTCTCCGAACCAGGACACCCAAGATGAAGTCAGTGTGGTCATTATTCCGTCTGGCCACTGATAGTCTGCGAATGGAACTATTCATTCATCATCTGGCTGTCCGAGCTTTTTATCAATCCATCAATCCAAATTCACCATCCCTGCCTCTCTTCCTCCATCTATCCAGCTCCCCATCCATTTATCCATATCAGTATGGAAACATGTATTTTCTGTAGGTTGTCGATGTTATATACTCCAGCGCCATCTGAAAAATGTCTATGTTCTTGAACTAGACAGTACCTTTGTGAGCAAGATAGGGTTTCCTGTAAAACTCTATGCTCGAAGTAGATTTTCCTGGATTGGGACAGCAGTGCCATTTTCTCATGGACCTGCCATCTACGGTCGTAGTTCTGCAGGTTTTGTTGTTGTTGTTTTTTGAGTCCATTATTAATGATATGCTACATACAGTTACTTTGTAATGCCATCATGGCATATACCTGAACCTTATACACTGTTTATCTCAAATCCATTCATAATTACGCAGAAGTTTGTTTCAATGGAAGTATCAGAAAATTCCGGGAGGGGGGGGGGGGGGTAAAAACAGCCAAAATGGAGCATACATAAATAATAATACTTTATGGGTAGCCTTTAACAAAGTTAGGGTTCCAAACACCAGGCCGAAGAGATTTGGGCTCCGGTATGAGCCTAGAATTTGGATGGTAAAGGAATCACAGCCGTGGCGTCTTATCTTCATTTATCTCAGCTATTTTTCCATCAAATATTTCAAGATTACCTTTCTCAGTTGTGAGATGTTCTTTGCACTGATTGTGCACTTATTTGCACATACATCCACGACATCTCTTTTCCTTCTGTCAGGCCCTCTCATCCCCTCCCCTCTCCGCTCTCATTTCCACCTTTCATCTCTTCCCTATAACAGCAATTCTTTTACCAATATGGGACTGATGAAACTTTCAGCAGAAATTACATCTAGTCTCCCAAACTCCCTGACCCCCCCCCCCTTCCTCCCCTCCCAAACCGCCCTTTTACATCTCCTCTACCCTATACCCAACACCCCACTTCCACACCTGCCCTCTCTCAGGTTTTTTGTAAAAAAAAAAAAAACCCGCCTCGTCCAGTCTTCCCTGCTCCGTCCCCTTAGATTCGCTCACAACCGCACGTGTGATGCACGAGCAAGCTTTATTTACTGGAAGGTTTTACTGCAGCTGTTTCAAATTCTTCCTCTCTCGGGCCTCCCAGATCTGTCCCTGACACCAACCCTCCTGTCCCCCCCCCCCATCTCCACCTTCCTCACCCCCACGCCTACCTCTCAACTTGGTCTGGGCACTTTATAGCACAGGTTGAGAGGGTGAGGGAGTGGGGCGTAAGCTGAGGATCAAAGTTTGAGACGTTTAAGTGTCAAAACATAAATACGATAGATAGGTGGACAGACAGACCGACAGAGAGATAAAATAGAGAGACAGAGAGAAATAGATAGATAGATAGATAGATAGATAGATAGATAGATAGATAGATAGATAGATAGATAGATAGATTCAGTATTTAATCTGACCCCTCTCTCTCTCTCTCACTCTCTTTCTGTCTGTCCTTCTTTCTCTCTCTCTCTCTCTCTCGCTATCTGTCTGTCTCTGTTATTCCCTTCCTTGCACTTTACCAGTTTACACCGTGTTACACCTATAAAACTGTTCTATAGATGCACGACAGGAAAGAGGGGGGGGGGGAAGAGTATGTATGTGGAAAGGGGGGGGGGAGAAGAGAGTTTGTCACGGTTGATGCCACGGGGGTCAAAGGTAAAGGTCTGCCTGAGATTCCAAGTGATGATAAGCACAGGGTAGTGCTGGCATGGCACAGGAAAGGGAAGGGGCGAGAGGGGAGTGCAGGACGGACTGGGGAATCCCCGACATGGCTTAGTTAAAAACTGGGGAAATTGGGGGGGGGGGGGGGGAATCTGGAGACTGGGAGTTGGGGGCGGGGAGCAGGTCGAAAAGTGAAGCATTGCGATTATCCAAGACTTGTGTAGCAAGATCGTTGGACAAAAGTCTCTTGCGTGAGTTGCGCTTCAAATAGATGACATTTGTGAGCGAAAGATCTTGTTGTCTCCATCCATGTTTATGTATTTAACTCTCTCTCTCTCTCTCTCTCTCTCTCTCTCTCTCTCTCTGTGCGTGTGTCTGTTTCCTCCTGCTTTATTTTTCTCTCCTCTTTCATACCTTCACCCCAGCAACTCTACCTCCATCGTCCCTTCCTCTTTCCCTCTTTCACATGTTTCTTGCATCTAGCACCTTCCTCCTCCTCCTTCACTACAGACTTGGACTCCCTCATCATTTTCCTCCACCCAGAGCTCAATAAACTGTATGGAGAAAGACAAAAAAGAAAGAAAAAATTACGACCAGGCATTTTCAAGGCTACAACCAGTTTACAGCTTGCCCACACTTCCTTCTCTTTCCTCTCGCTCTCAACATATCTTTTTAACCCAGTACAGGTTGACCTCCAATGCTGGGACCTTGGAGAAGTTGAATGGGTCCTCTTGAAGTAGCAGTTAACTGACGGTTTTGCGGTCATAGACCCCCATCTTAGGCACTTTAACCGCTGAACGGTGGAGCAGAAAATATGGACCCTGCTCGAAGAGACATGAAGGATTGTGCAGTGTCAGAATTCTCTCAGAAATTTAACCATCTTTGCTGAAACTGAGAAGGGCATATCCAAAACTCCTAAAAACATCCCGAACTTAGTACTTGTTTGTTCCAACTCCACTTTTTGTACAGCTGAAAAATGTGGCATTAAACGATAGCAGCTTTGGTTATTATGGTAAGAAGTTAGAATAAATCGGATCAGTAAACAGCTTGATAAGTGCCATAAAGCATTTAAACAAGCGTCAAAATGTGCATTTGTTCTGACTCTTGTACATACCAAAAAATTCTCCAGTTTTTCAGAAAATGGAGATTGGACCAACAAGAATGAAGGTTTGAAATTAAAAGTACCGGGGTCAAATTAATGTCAAAACATTAATTTCAAAAGCTCATATTTGAAATGCTTAGTTCTATATTATTCGTAAGTCACAAGAGTTTAAAACTGAGATATAGAGTAAAAAGTGTTTTCTGTAGATCCTTCAGCGCTTTCAAGGTGCCTCACTCTAATGATAAAAGTTTGGAGCTAATCTGCATCGTCCAAAGAACAGTATACTTGCTGATCGTTGTGCACAACTCTACCGTTTGTTTTGGAGTCCAGGTGGACCGGCATGTCATAGAACAGGAGTGGCCAAAATTGCTTAATATAATGTAAAAGCCACATACGACACACTTCAGATGTTCGAGAGCCACAAGATATTATTATGAACAAAATTTACACGCACGTTTTTATTGTTACATACACATTTTGTTACAAAAAACTGATATTATTATTTGGATCTAACTATTAGGAAATACATGTTATGCAACAATATTTACTCAGGTTTTGAAACTGGTGTGATGAAAAAAGAGCTCGGCCAACATAATTATTTCCGGGAACCGCATATTGGAGGCCGAAGAGCCACATGTGGCTCGAGAACCGCGGTTTGGCCACCCTTGTTATAGAATAATCTCTTCAATTGTCTGTTCCAAATGCATAGATGGGTAACTTGCTTTAGCTGTGAAACGCTGAGCACGAAAGAGTTAACAAGAAACCATGTCAGCCGCCTGTAGTATCCTCGCCTGGGTTGTACAAGTGAAGATGTTTCTCTGTAAACTCTGTCACATTAAAGTTGTTTGAGCAAAATAACACAATGGTTTCCTGTTAACTGGAAATGGCTGGTTGTTTCAAGAACGTATTGCTTTTAACTCTGTTTCTTTTCTTGCAAGATGAAGATACTGGTAACACTGTGCTTTTATGAACCAGAGTCCAGCACTGCCAAACGTTTTCAAGTCAAAACTTGGATGGCGGTTTGACAAATGTACACTGTAGTGAGTTCAGTCGAAATAGATCCAGTTGTAATTATGTTAAAAGTAAAGATGCCATTTGAGAAAAAGTTGAAAGTCAGTTGCGAAACAGTTGCATTATCTCCTTCTATTCACTTCTTAGAGGAATGAAAGCAGCCCAAATCTAAAGCTCAGTCTAAAGCAGCATCAGAACTCCTCTACCATTGCCGAGCTGGAGTTAAATGACAATCTTGATTAGCAGGTTTAGGTACTAATCAGGGCAGAAAACAAAAATACAGTTTCATAGAAGAGGGATAATAAAAGGAGCACTACATTACAAAGTGGTTGGTTTTGAATAATTTGGGCTCTATCATTCTGAATGGATCTGAGATTATAGATGGGTGCTGTTTTGATGTGTTCTTGTTGTGATGCACATCTAGATTTTGAAAGAGCATTTTATGAAATGCCCATGCTGAGAGAAGGAGACAATGTGGAGCTGTTGAAGATCCCCAATTCATTATTATCTGATGTATATATATGGCCTTTAGCGTCTTTACAGACGGTCTTAGCAGCTAGAATATTCACTTTCACTTTGACTGACAGCTTCTCTCGTGGCTTATTCTACCAATGTTTGACCCGAGAGTGCGATGGCAGTGATTGCAGGTCAGTCTTTTGGGTTCACTTTGGCGAGTGTTTTCATTCCGCCTCTGTCGTTTTGTCAGGTATGTTTCTTTTGCCTTGAAGTCTATTGCGAGCGTGCCACTGCGCAATTTTTGTCTCCATCTGCTTCGATCATTTGCAAGGTTCTCCCATTCATTGGGGTTGATGTTGAATGCTTTCATCGTGACCTTGCAAGTGTCTTTGAATCGCAGATGTGGCCTACCTCTGGGTCGGTTGCCAGTAGCAAGTTCCCCGTAGAGAATTTGTCTGGGGATGCGATCATTTTCCATACGGTGGAGATGTCCAAGCCACCGCAGTCTTTTTTTGCCTAGGAGAGCCTGAGTTGATGGAATTTTGGCTCGGCTCAGAACTTCGATATTTGAGATCCTGTCTTGCCACTTGATCTTGAGAATTTTGCGTAGGCAGCGCAGGTGGAAGGAGTTGAGGGATCTTTCATGTTTGGAGTAGGTGGTCCATGTCTCTGAGCCATACAGCAGGGTGCTTAGGACGCAAGTTTGGTACACGAGTACCTTTGTTTTGATGGTCAGCTTGCTATTGTTCCACACCCTTTTTGAGAGTTTGCCAAAAGCTGTGGCCGCCTTTCCTATTCTGGCATTTATTTCAGTTGTTATGTCTGTGCTACCACTGATGGTTGAGCCTAGGTAGCAGAATTTTCCCACTTGCTCCAGAGGAGAGCCATTCAGCATGATTGGGTTGGGGTTTCTCAAGCCTTGTGTCAAAACTACAGTTTTTGAGACACTGATCTTTAGCATGAATTTGTCACAGGCTTTGGCAAGGCTATTGATGAGAGCCTGGAGCGTGGTTTCATCGTGGGCCACGATTGCAGCATCATCTGCGAAGAGGAGCTCTTGTAACATAATATGCTCTGTACGAGATTTTGCTTTTAGTCTGGCAACATTAAAAATGGAGCCGTCCACTCTGGTGTTAATAAGTACTCCACCTGAACATTGACCAAAGGCATTCTTGAGTAGGGCTGCAAAATATATACCAAATAAGGTAGGAGCAAGAACACATCCCTGCTTCACACCGCTGTTTACAGCAAATGAATTGGATGTGCAGCCCTCAAAGTTGACACATGCCCTCATGTCAGTGTGGAAGGATGCAATAAGTTTTAGCAATGTTGGTGGACAGCCTATGGATTTAAGGTCTGCATACAGGCCAGATCGGCTTACGTAATCAGATTGTAAATCACATTCTATTGCCACAGAACTGAAAAGCACATAGCAGGGTGGCCAAGCTCTTTTGCCATCAATATGCGAATCCAGGAAATATGTTGGCTGAACTCCTTGTTTATCACAGTTAATACAAATATTATATTTTCTTAGACGTTCCCGTAGTTCATTACCGTATTTAATACGTTCGGTATCGTTAAAACAATCATCGGTCAAGATTTTGAAAACATTTAATATTGTGTACTTTGTGATTACTGAAACTAATACAAATTAGCAGTTTTATAGCTGCATATTTTACATGAGTAAAATTAATGATATTGTTGCATACATTCATTTCTTAATATTTAACATTTTTGTAATAAAATGTGTATGTAACAATAGAAACGTAAGTGTAAATTTTCTTCATGTCTTATGGCTCTGGAACATCTGAAGTTTATCGCATGTGGCTCTTACGTTGAGCAAATTCGGCCACCCCTGGCATATAGCAACATATTGTTTACCCTCGAGTGGGGAGTCGTGCTTTAACCAGAAAATGGGCCAGGCGTGGGATTTTAGACATTACTGATTAACAAGGCCCAAAGTGACCACTTTGAACTAAGTTCCGTCAATGAAATGATAATGAGTTCTGTCGTTGAAATTGTTATACTGGGCTTCGTTCCTGAAACTGATATTGAGCTTCGTCACTGAAATGGGCACTCATCTCTTAGTATAAAGGAAAGATTATAATATGTTTGGCGTTGTAAGTTTCAGAGCACGGGGCAGTCGTGAACATGACGAGATGTTTCAGTAGTGTGAAGAACTGAATAATAATATATAGAGCTGTGTCTCTCGAGTTTATGATGGACCACAGACAAAACATTGCTGCTTTTTGCAATAATTCTCTTCCTTCAAAAAGCAGTGAAAAATAGGATATTACATTTATGTTAAATATGCTAGTTTTGTTTTTTCGCTTGAAAAAATATATGGGAAAGTTAATGTAGTGTTTTTTTAGCATCGTGCAGAAGTATTTATTGTTCACTAGTAACTAGATGGAAAAGGTCTAGACTAGAAAAATATAAATCTGACACCAGCCTAATAAATTGTAAACTGAGATGGATAAAAGCTATGTTCCCCTGGAAGATCTGCGTTTTATTATTTAACCTTTTCCCCTGTGCATAATATCTGTGTGTTGTATACCTCAATGCCTCTCTTAAGGTTTGATACAGCCAGATAATTTAATAATTAAGCCATGCCATTAAGGATAAAAACGAGACTGATAATAACAAAGTACATTTATATAGCGCGCTTTTCCTGGTAGCTTAATGTGTCTTACTGGGGGAAAAACATAATAATAATGCATTCTCATATGCATACATGTATACATGCACACAAACACGATTACACATGTGCATGATCGGATACACACACACACACGCAAACACAACACACACCCCTCCTTTTACTTATTTACATATAAACATCTATCTACTTTTTGTTCTGTTCTCTGAATTATGTACCTATCTGTTCAGTTATCTGTAACCACTGAGTCATGCACTGAATGAATACCCATTCCAAATCATATTTCAATTCTGTTCAACTCAGTTGTGGCTCAACAGCAACAAAAGTATTAAAAGCAAAGTGAACTTCAAAACCTATCAAAGTACAGCCATGTACACCTTTACGTCCTTCTATGTGTAACATGCTCTTATGTAGAATTCAAGGCTCAGCGGTCAAAATGTTTTTCATGATTGCATTCGAGGCGCTATGTACTTTTTAATATGACTAGCCGACCCGCGGAAGATAAATCTTGCAGATACGTTGTACGAAGGCCAGCCTTATAATATCTAGATCTGGGCTACACTAAAAGCAGCATTTGGATTCTGAGTGACTAATGGGACTTACTCTTATGCTACAATTTCACGTAGAAATACCCAGATGTGATACCACTGATTTTCGACCACCAATGTGTAAAGAGGGGTCAAGAACGAAATTCCCGATCATGTATTTTGATTCTCCTCGACGAAAATGCGTCTGTGTTTTTGCGGCTAAAAAAAAATAGTAAGCAAAATAATAATATCAAAGACCGATTTTTGTCCGAAATGAATGTGTCCGCGTAACATATTGTCAGAAAATGAGACAGGACATCTGTCCAGGTTTCATAATTTTCATCGGATGATCGCAAAGTTTTAGGTGGTTACACGTACACTCTCTAGCTCCATTATAGCAGAGAGTATAGTATCAGGGGCGAGGCTTCCTCATAATCAAATAATCAGTGATTACCCTTCGAATATTAATTCTAGAATTACTACGCTTTTCAGATCGAGCCCAACTCCAAGTCCATTTAGTCAGTTCAGCATTCTATTCTACCTTGCTATTTTGGGTTTGTTGTTACAGTCTAACACCCCTCACCGAAAAGCATCTTTGTAGGGACTTACACCATATGAACTGGTCCAAAATCAGTGATTAACAACGACGAAGAAGACTTGTCTACACCCAGAAGCTAGCTTGAGCATAGCCTGTTTTCTTCAAAGCGGCGCCGCAGACAGCAAAATAGTGGGGGAAAAAAATAGGTTTATAATCAAGGTTTGACCTGATTTTACGTACTTATGCAGGCTTTCCACTATGCGGTCGTTTTCATCCCAATCGAACGGTAAAGAGTAGAGTGAAAGAGTTTGTGTGGATCTTTTTTGTTTTTTGTTTGAGGTAATCTAAGAATAATTTACTCTACGCACAGCAAGAGCTATCAAAGAATGATAATTATTATAGTCTAGATCTAGATCTAACTGTGATCAAAATCAGTCAAACGTATTAAGAACATCAATTCACTTGATAGGTCGCTCGGACCTAAACCGCAACGGCAGATAGCCACTTTTCCGAAATCGCTACACATTGTAGTGTCACAGAGATGCGATTTAAGCACTTTCTACCATTTAATGTTAATGGGTCCTTTCCGAGAAACTTTATGAGATGGTAGAATAACAAAATCTCTGGCTATGAATGGAACAATGAAAACGTGCCATTCAAATTATATTTTAAAAAATGGGTGGAAAATATACGTTTATAAGTCTGTTAGTATGAATGAATAGTTTTTCAAATTAGTTTGGCTAGTAAATTGCTGAATTCCTGTCCTGTCAACAAGAATAGTCCGCTCTTTAGATTTTTTCAGTGCCTAGCAACCGTTTCATTGTTTTAGTCGCTGCATTTATAATTATGTGAATATGATGTAGCGATACGTCCTATTATGAGGATCTTACTAGCTTAAATTCTGATTACCCTCTGCAGAGGGCCACGCTTCGCCCCTGTATAGTATGTATAGAGAGCTTTCACTATTGGCCGATTTGCACAGCGAGACACGGGAGGCTCCACGAAACCACTATCAGCATGGAGTGGAAAGTAGGTCGCTGCGGTAAACAATACCCGTTTGTGCTTTTCCACGGGGCATAAGAACTTACAAGTGGCTCTAAATAGTTTCAATCAGAGCAAAAAATTTGAACAATCCACAGTAAACAGATTATGCACACTATCTTTTGTAAAGATGGTCTCCTTCAATTCTTCAATTTCTTGTTTACCGCCGCGACCTAGTTTCGCGATTTGGCGGAAGTGAGATCTCTTTATACATACTATAATCTCTGATTATAGTAAGATTCTGTCGTGTTATGGATATAGACCATATTCCAGCAAAATACAAAGTTTTACCGGAGTCTGAAAATAAAAGAACGTTCGCGTTGCGCCCCACTTAATTTTTTATTCGATTTCTATTTTGTAAGGACCAAAAGAAACGATTAAGCTGGGTTTTCAAGTGTGAGGAAGCGGAAAGGCCGTTTCCGTACACGTGGAAACAATCTTTCTTTCTACTACTTGATAGATTTTTGACGTTTCCGTTGCCTTTTCTGGTTCCGTACATATGAAAACAAGGCTTTATTCCGGCAAAATTATATTTCAGAGAGACAAAAAGAACACAAAAAATGTCATTCTATAAAATAATCTTTAAAAGTGATTAAAACGTACATTGGCGTATACGGTTTTCTTCCGTAACATGGCATTATTGAGCTATTAGTGAATCCATCCCTTCACTCCCAGTCCTAATTTTTACCCTAATTTCCTTTCCTTTCCATCCCTCACCCCCGCAATACTGTGTCTACCTCTTCCGCATTTACGCAAATGCACGGCATGATACCAGCCCATCAAGTCGCCATATCACGTAACTTGTAGATGCGGCAGATAGATGCTCAGTTCCCTCATAACATGGCCAGTAAAAAGCATGATGCACCCCAGGGAATGACAGAACATGTGGAAGATGAATGAGCTGTAAGATGATAAGAACATTAATACTAAAAATAAGAAAAGAAAGAAAGGTTGAAGCTGGATAGAAAGAAAGGCACCGAGAGGAGGCAAAAACGTACAGGGGCTAGGGTAGGAGATGGGAGGTTGGAAGGTTGGGGGGGGGGGGGGAGGCAGAGGTGACCCAAAAACCGAGGAGCTGATTCGGGGCCATCCATAAAGTAAGTACGCTCAATTTTGAGATTTGGCTGCTTCCCTGCCCACCCACCCCCACCCCCTCTCCAGCATATTATATGCTTTTCATACTCTTAACTTTAACTTCCCCCTCCCCTTTCCCCCATATACAAAAGCACAACCATTGTAATGGTGAATGGTCGTCATAATGCCTTGACCTTTTTAAAACTGAAATTGATTGATTTTTAGACACGTTTTTTTTTTTTGGCGTATTATTATAATCTTCCAACAATGTAGCTAAAAACAAAGAAAAGTAAACAAATCCGAACTCCTTAATTCATTGCTATAATTAAAGAACATACTTGCGCTCTCCACAACCCCTCCTTCCTCTTCTTATGTACACTTTTCATATGCTGGGGGATCAACCCAACGCCTTCTGTCCCACTCACCCTCCGAACGTGCATACTTTACAGATGATCCCTTCCATGAAGTACCTAGTACTCGCAGGGGGGGGGGGGGAGGGGAGGAGGAGTAATAGTAATTTTCCGGCACTTAAATTGGAGGTTCAAAGGAGAGAAGGTTGAAGTTTTAACAAATAATCACGAAGAATAAGCAGAAACAGGAATGCGTAAGAGATGGATGGAACGAGAGGAGAGAAAGATAGACACACTCTAGTGCTCCGTCATTGTTTTATGGGAGGGGGGAAAGGAAATCATGATTGTTTTGGTGAGCACGCATGCTCGGCATCGGTTTCGACAGATGGACTGATGCGCCTCAAGATGGATGAATTACAAGGGGAGGGGAGGGGAGGGAATTTCGCCTGACAAGGACCGAGGGTGATGAGTCACCCACCGCTGTAGCTACCAGCCATTGGTGAGACCCACAGAGTCAAATATAATGCTGATGTCAGGAAAATCCTCCTCTAGAGAAGCGGTTCTTGCGTGTGGACGCGTACTGAAGTACTCACGCACTCGTAGGCTACATCATGTATTTAGAGACAACACACACGACCTTGAGTGTATCTGTACATTATCCTCTCCCTGGAAGAAGGAAATGGGGTCTAATTAAAACAGGTTAAATACTATTTACACTGGTTCTTTTCTCTTTTGCCCCTTATAGAACTGTGTTTAGCAGTGACCTGCTTCAGGCGTGGTTGTGGGAAAATGCTAAGGATTACATTACCCGGCCCAGTATGGCAGATTTAAAGGGGGATGCTGAAGCTTTCCTTTCTCCAGTTCATGGCAGGATAGGCCCAAATATACAACTTACCTTTTTAAATTATTTTTTTTGCCCGGGGGGGGGGGGGGAGAGAGATTTAAATATCCTTGAAAACTGATTTAATTCCTTGGTATCAGTTGAATCCCCTGAGAGGCTGAAACCTGCAAGTTGATTTAAACCTTTTTTTTTCACGTCTACAAATTTCCCTCTAGATCTATACAGGTCACATTTTGGCAGCTTTACAGACAAAACAAATTTACACGAATCTTTTGAATTTTATTTGTGGAATTTGAATTGATGATGCTTTGAGGCAAGCTACAGTAAGGTGCCCCCAAATTCCGTGAAAGGCACAAATTGGCTGTTATCGTGCCGACGTGCCGTTAAATCCAAATTCAAACTCCAAACTGTCTATCTCTATGGATATAGCATTGGGCTTACTAACTGCTTAAGGACATCATTTCATCTGAGGGTAACCAGTGACTTACACAATCATTGGATAGTTTTCAATTGGAGGGTCTACATCTGTAATTAATTAGACATAAATGATAAAGGAAATGGGTCATCTTTTTGCTTTTGTTGAAAGCTGAAAAAAAGAGCCTGGGTGAGATATTTGAGAAATGGAAATGTCAGGTTGTTCACTCTTAGATGTACGTAACCAATCCAGCTATCACTTGTTCGCCTTTTCTTATGGACAGAAAGGACGTTCATCTCACGAACTGGCATATCAGCTATTTTCTCTTTTTACAAGAGAGCATTTCAAAGTGTTGGTTACTTCTGATATTCATGCGTGTGGCAAAAATGTTTCTACTTATAACTTGAAGATATCGATATGTCACTTTGTGAGACTATAGATTTTACCATGAGCAATGACATGCTTTTCACAACTCAAAACCACTATAATCATCGATGAATACGCCAGTGTATGGGTTGGACGACGATTTATTTCTGTTCTTCTATGAACCCTCCCACAGTCCGCCCCCGATCTCCGACTGAACAAAAGTACAGACGTCCAGTGGTGAGTCTTCCAGCTTACACTCCAGCGACATTAGCAAACACGAGATACCTAAGATCGGATAATCCCGGCCATCATTTCCAACCTTGGCACCGGGCGGTGTCAGTTTTCAAAGGCCGATTTCCCATCGGGGCCCGGTGACTTCCTGCCAGATGGCGCGGTCATGTTTATGTTAGATCCGTCGAAGCGACAAGTAGCGTTCCCGGTGAAACACAGATTACCCGTACTCATCGACTGTCCCACAAGAGGTATGGCGTAGGGAGACCGTGGACTAGCTGGTACGTCGTTGATCTTGACATGGTTAATCTAAAAAGCGTTTTGCAGATCATTAACTTTTTACATTTGGTGGACGGCTGACTAACTTCTATGGTAATTGTGGCATGGTCTAGTGGTTGACACCATGGGGACCGTAAAGTAACGATTGAAGACTCAGTTTGAGTACACTGTGACGAATCAACAATCTCCATTTTCTTTTTCTGTGTGTTTGGCTCCATGACAGTGCTCCCTAATATCTAATGTCGGTTCATGTGTTGACATTTAGTTCGTGTTTTCTGTTCCGTCCATCCATCCTTCCCTGCTCCATCCATCCATCCATCCATGAGACCATTGAATGTCTTGTCCTCGTTCACCAAGAACTGGCATGAAACTCATTCCTTCCCTGTCCGAAATTGAATTTGCAAGACGTTCTTGTTGAGTCTGGACTCATAATTATATTACTATCCAGTGTTTTAATATGAAGAAATGTCTCCCTCTGTATTTCACTGTGTTACAAAATCAAAACAAAACGGAACCGACCAACACCTCCCCCGCCTCCCCCTTCCCCCCCCCCCCCCTCCCGCTTTCCAGAAAAAAAAAACCAACAGAAAAACTTTCAAATGTAGTAATAAATGAGAATATTATTACGATGTCAATTATATTCTCTATCTTAACAGAGATTTTTACCTGTACTTATAAAGAACATTAGAGTGAGGAAGATGAAGTTGTCAGACTGTGCACTTCGCAGTTTCCTTCACCTTTACCTCAGACATTACCTGGTTTTTATCTCCCCACCTCTCTCTACCTCTCTCTCTCTCCTATTTTTGTTATGGGGCATTTTCTATTTTGTCTGTCTGTAGGATTCATCTTTGGTTTATTTGCAGTCGTCAAAACATTATAAAAAATACTGCGTCTGCCGCAGTTTCCTAAAATACCTGCGGTTATTTCTGTGTAGGTTAATAGAATACGTGATTAAGCAATTTTTTTCCGTGTCATAAGTGTTCATTTTGTAGCCTAATGCAAGGGGAAGTTTGCAATATGTCATTACATGACGTGTGTCTAATCCAACTTGATTTCGTTCAGACAACTAACATACACGCCCACATTAAACGCATTTGTGTGTGTGTGTGTGTGTGTGTGTGTTGTTTGTTTGCTTTTGCTTTTTTTATTATACAACATTTTTGTTCCCGACGACCAATGATTCAATCTGTCGAGGTGTAATGGTATTTAAACACGCAATACTTTGTATTTAGACTACCCATTGCATAATCGTTTGCCCGGAGGTTATCTACACTGCAGTTCATTCCTATATTCTTCTGTCATTTGATTTTATAAATATAAGTATGGAATACACAAAAGACACATACTATATAACGTAATTAACAAAAGAATTATGTAGCCATATACAATTAGACAGCATTACATATACAAATTTATCCAAGTAAATCCTTGTCAAATGTTTGTCAGTGTACATATGTCAACATCTAACACTATTCTTCTTCCGAGAAGACTGAAATGTGTACGTCTCTGTAAACTTTCCTTAAAATGACATTGTGTGTTAGCCAAGATGAGCTGAAATGGGGAAAATGAAAGCTGTTTGGTTATTTTTATTGCTATACATTCATATCAGAACGTGAACAAATACAGACAGCATATGTTCGGAAACGTAAACGGCAACGTAATGAAATAGAAAAAATGATTTCATGTGTACGAAAAGGCCGTTGACCCACACATGGACACACTCTTACTTTTTACTTCTTGGCAGATTTTTGACGTTTCCGTTGCCGTTTCCGTTCCCGTAGACATGCAAACGCGGCTTAATTTATGTTCAACACGGTAGCTCCACCATGGTGGTATGCGTACTTATGTGACTGCAGTATCACATAGTTAGAGACCTGAATGATCAGATACATTCGGACAAGAAGCCCAAATAGTCTAACCTACTGCGGTCTAGCCGCTATCGTCAAGGCTGTACTTTATACGATAGTCATGTGCGCATTAAAACAGCTTCATGAGATGAATCAATGACAAAAACACTTGAAACTGACAAATTTCTACGCTTTCTCACCACTTTCCAGCGCTAGTCGTGGGAAAATGGACGCCATCGCCAATTTCATACATGCCACTTTGATCAATTGCAAATATATATATATATACACATTTTATATGGAGAAGCGCCTTAGAAGTAAAGGATGCACACAGATATGGAACATGGAATGTTTTTTATGTTGACGTGAATGTAATCATCACCAGCGGCGCAGTTCATGCTCATCATAATAACATCATTTTCATTACATTAGCTTTTTATGACCACGGGGGAATGGCGTATAAAACTGACTCGTAAATAAGTTCAGGCCCTGCACCCTGTCGTAGCATAGAAGATTTGAAATCACTTGCCGAACAAAGAAAAAACAACAACATAAAAAGCAGCAAGTGCTCAAAAATGTTTGGGGGGGAGGGGGAAGGGGGGGGGGAGGACGGAAGAGAAAAAAAAAGGGGGTAGGGGGTGCTAAATCTCTTCAAAGATTTCCCAAAACCACTTGTCACAACAGATGCAGGCATAATATGGCAGCCTAATTTCCTAAAGGGTGGCATATGGAAAAACGATTTCTGGTGTCCTTGGAGATTATCTTTGGTGCATTTATACTTTCTTCAACAAAAATAAGCATACATTTTATCAGACGACTTTTACTCCCAGCTTTCCGCTGCCAAGATCATCGCTTCCCAAAACTGTCACACTCGAGTTACCCGGGACATCTGTGGAGAAAATTTACTCATGATGAAAAGAGAGGAAAGCTGACACAGAATGAATCTTCATTTATCAACATGGCCAATGAACATAAATCCCAAGAGAGGAGCTAACATTTTCTCCCTCTCCCTCTCCCTCTCCCTCTCCCTCTCCCTGCCTCAACTCTTCTTTAAAAAAAATAATTAAAATTTGGTGCCAACAGGCGAAATTTGATGAGCTTTTTCTATTCAAGGGACAGATTTGACTGTTTATTAGAATTGCACAGGAATGATAGGACATACTTCGGTTATAAGCAATGCACTAAGTCTTGGTCTTTCAGCTTGACTGATGATGCATGCCAATGTAAAACACAGACATGTAAACATTAGAAATGATCCACAAGTAATTGTTGTGTGTGATTTCTAGTGTTTTCTGGTCTTGGATAATTGTAAACAAGACTCAACAGTGAGATGCCTAAAAAATATTTTCGATGAAACGGATTTCTGTAAAAATGAGCTGATCCTATCACAAGAAACCTCGCTTTCTTGTTTCTGTAAGCGTTGGATAATGATAGTTTTGATTATTCAGAATTATTGATATACCATCATCCATACAGCTTTTTATCTCTCGTTCAATATTCTGTTCGTCCACTCCACGATCTCCTTCCCCCACTTCCCCCCTTTTTTTCTGAATCATCCTGATGATCTTTTTAAACCCTCGCACCCCAAGGCCTCAGTAAATCGCATTAACCCTTTCCGTACCGCTGAGCACACGACACTTGTACCGGACTTCATTCAAGAAACGGGGAGTCCCGCTGTGCGCACCGGGCAGATGGTCCGACAATTAGCAGACCAGCTAGCGCAAATGCTTTGGGGAAGATTTATCCCTTTCCACAGCAAGTTGCATCTTTAATGACCTAGGCGATTAGGACAGCCAAAGAAGGAGATGCGATCATGTTACTTGTTTGCCAAATCTACACGAAATGATTAGTTGTTTACGACAAAAAATTTAAACTAGCCATGAAGGTCACACATATCATCTTTCAAATGTTTGTAGTTTCGTATAAAACAGTTGCAAGTGAATGGAAGAGTCTAGATATCTCCTGGGTACGTAACTGAAGACCTTCTCATTGGTGACAAAAATATTTTAAAGATGCATGTAATCCTAATCAAAACAGCATGGCATTGATGACCCAAGCAACCTATACTGATCTCTTTCTCTCTCGTCATGTAAAACTGTGATGTGGACGTGACGCTTTGCACGTCATCCCTGCTCCCAGTGCACGATAGCTGATCATGCGCACTCGCCAAGGATGGTTATGATCCAAAAATAGGAACTGAAATTCTTGGGAAAACGAAACACATGGCTGTTCAACTTCCAAAGGAAGACGAAATAAAATTTAAAATTTCGTAAGAGCACATGACGTAAAGCGAAACAAACCACAATTTCCCACATCACTCTCTAAAACGAGAAATAATCAAATAGTATTAACGCAGTTACTGTAAAATATATAAGTTTACCTCAAATTTCAAGTTCTTAAGCATGAGATGTTCCAACGTCAGACTAAAATGAAACTCGTAAGAATTTGAGAAGATCGAGGTATGGCACTCGTAGACTCTGCTTCAAACTATATGTCAAACTTTGCTGAGTCTGGTATCACACCAGACATCACGTCTATAAATCCTCGGGTATTTTCCATATTGGTGTATGTGCATTGTTGCCTTCTTCGACAAAATGAGGATTGAACGTTTGAAGAGTTGTGTAAAATTAGGGTTTTGTTCGATACATTTCAAATTCAAAACTTGCATTAAAATTCCCTCGAAAAAGACACTCATTTGACATTTACACAAAATAAAATTAGGAGTGAGAGAACCACTTTCATGACAAAAACTCAAAATCGGCAAAATGTCACATATGACGATATGGCAAATACTCCTGGAAATTTTAATGAACAAAATTAGGGGCTTTGAACTGCTTTACATGGCATGGAAAGGTCAGTTTTTGCAGACAAACTTGTACTTGAGAATTCTCGTGAACCTCTAACTGAACAGCATCCCTTCCCAAGTGGAGCTTAACCCCATTGCCCATCCCACAAGTCTTCACATGAGATAAACTGGAACTTATCAATCAATACAATCCTCTTATTCCATGTTATTTCAAGCGCATATTATGGCACTAGCACTGTGACCTCTGACTAAAACCGGGAAATTTCCGGTTGGGATTTTCCCGGAATTTCCCAACTTAAATACTATAAAGACGAATAAAGACGTCATACCTATTTGTGTCCACACCTTTAAATTCACAAGCTATGATCATCCCACAATATCCAGCAAATGATACTTTTTTTGTGGAAAATATAGATCATGAACATCTTACACCACATTTAAGTGATAACATCCCATTTTTTAGATCATTATAATCATTTGCATGTGTTATCTGCTGGCAGATCCTGAGAGCATGCTAACAGCACGTTTTCGCTTTTTGTTCTTCTTTTTAAACACAAAAATATCATAACCTGTACATCGGGATGGAAGCAAAATTTGTATACATCTCTGTGAGAAACTGTGCTTCCTGACTGTCAGCAGCTGACTTTGTCGCTCCGGGTTAAGTCTGTTATCCCCCTAAGGCGGTAGCGCTAGTACCCATAACATTATGGAACCAACTGTTCTTTTTACTACGTGTGCGTGTATACCTAGTTATTCATTTTGAAGGCATCTTTTTTCTCTTTGTCCAGACATTAAATTCGGCGGTTACACCTCCAGTTAGTTGCAGCCCATTTAGTCTGGTATTCTGCAGCAATAAGTCACAACTACTTGTTTGTCCCTTGATGCATTGGTACTCGAGCCTAAAAATGCAGTTTTTGCAAGATTTGGCGGTGGACATGGAAGTGCGTCTGAAATTGAGTGTGAAAAGCAACGTAAAAAGGATACAACAACAACAACAACAACCGATGTTTCATATTGAGATTCAATATTAATCCAGTCCTAATCCCCCCCCCCACACACACACACATTCATTCGCAAAAGGCATGACAGAAACAATATAATTATAAAGTATCAAGGGTTGAGGATACACGGCCATAAAATAATTTGCAAACATTCTAATCTACCTCTGTAACTGGATTGTTACTCACATGATTAGAAAACAACTAACTTGTAACTTATACAGCTATGGATTCTGGCGTTGCCATCGCAACTGAAAACGCAAAGCAGAGCATCTCCAACCTGATTCTATCCTTTTTAGAGGGTTCTGCCTTCTCTTGCTACTTAGGCACACGTATGCGTGTGTACACATTTGCAAATGCCATTAAGATGGACCACGTTGTTGAAGAGGTTACCTCGCTTCACGAAATACAATCCTTTTTCCATTTAAGCGCTGTTTCAGGGCTAAAATGACTGGAAATTCTACAGTCGAGGTTGTACCTTGTGGAATGAGAGGCGTTGCAATTGAGCAAATTTAACTACACAGAAAATGTTCCTCCCAGTGTTGTCTTGGGCTTACGAAACACAAAGATCATGAAAGAAAATAAAATTACAAGGAAGCAGCGGGAGATGGAGTCCTCCTCCCTTTCATAGCATTTCTAATCTTATGTTAAATTATTCCTCTATTTCGTTACCGCTCTGAAGTTCTCGCAATTTTTGTCTGTTTTTGAGGTCGCCCTGTATGGCAGTCAAGCGCACGAGAGTGAGCCTATGGCAATGTGGAATGATTTCGTCCTCCCCAAAAAACGCATGACATTGCACGCGCTCACATAATTATCGTACGCGAAATAGAAAAACGTTGTAAATGAAATTTCCCCAGAAAATGAGTTGTTACGTTGTTCTGATTTGTTCTTGCTGCCGGGTTCCCCGGGACAAAATTCCACTGCAATATCAGCATTAAAGGACTGACTGTTTTTATTTCAGGAATCTCTTGCTTAAAAGCAAATTTGCTGAAACTGCAAGCAAATGTTCTTCAGATTTCCTTAAAACTTTAAGGAGCATCTTTAAAACCTTATGATAAAATGATTAGGATTTAATGGGAATTCGGACACTGATGGATGCATTGTCACAAGTTGCTTTTAATTAAAAACAGTATACACAATTATTCTTTGCTTAATTCTAGGTTTTCATTAGTAAGAAAACTGAAACGGCAACAGAAACGTCAAAAATTCACCAAGTAGTAAAATGGATAAAATAATGTTTCCATGTGTGCGGGAAGGACGTTTTAGTGCACACGAAAACATTCTTTCTATTACACTGCTTAGTGGATTTTTGACGTTTCTGTTGTCGTTTCCGTTTCCGTACATATGAAAACACACTCCTTAACTCTTGGCAGATGACAGATAAGCATATCAAATGTATAATGTAAAAAGTTTTAATACTGTTAAGAATCATGTGTGCATTTGACAATACTGAAGGGAGACTTTCATTGCAAAAGATCATGGAAACCCCTGCTCTTTCATAAATCAGCCCGTTCTTCCCTCTTGTTAATAAGAAGTTAAAATGTCACATAAGAAATGTTATCGTTCTTCTGTATTCATTTCAAGGGTGGTCCTCAAATGGGAATGAAGAGAAACTCAGATGACGATAACGCCACAGTTTCTTCGGTTGAAATTTTAGTGGCAAATATTCTCTCTTAATGAGATACTCACCATTGATCATTGCGTGTAATGAAATCACAATTTGTGCTCACTTGGCCCTTGAATGTTTTATACATGTATTCTATGATATATCTATGCACTATAAATGTGCTTAAAATGGCGAAACAGAGTGTTAGGCGCCAAGTTGGTAAATTTACTGAAATCTCATATGTCCTTGGCTCTCCATTTCCATCTTTTTCTGTTTCTTTTTAAAAGCATGTTTTACGTTGGTACGCTGGAACGTAACCCTATATATATTTGTTTTTTAAAGTCTTGGTTTTGGAAGTGTGTGAAGCTTAAAAAATGTTTACTTTAATCTTGACACCCACGGCAGATCTAACCCATGGGTCGATTACAAACATGTAACGAAACTTTCTCGGCAACATAGTGCATTTTTCGTTTTTGTGATCACTACATGCGAGCCAACATACAAAACTGACATAATGGACACAAAAACTTATAAAGTTACTTGTCTCTACTTCAAGTAACATTAAATGGGCCTAAAAATACGGCTCATCAGCCTGAGCTCTGAAAAACAATAAGAACCAAAGCAGTCGTAACTCACGGGATCACCAGGCACTTGCCCAAGGACCCCCAGGGTTTTTTTTGGGGGGGGGGGGGCTCATGCATGCAAATTTACATTGTTTTTTTTTGAAGCGGGTAAGAAAATCCTGCACAGTACAAAAGAATTTGCCTAGGGATCCAAAATGATGTTAAGACGGCCCTGGCAACAACGCACTGAATCGTTCTATATGTACGTGAAGAATGAAGAGTAAAATACCAGGAAACAACGAATCAAAACAGTAACCAACTAAATGACGTGATGGAATGTATTCAATAAGTATTCGAATACAGAAAAAAAAAAAAAAAACCCGTGAAGATCGTCCCATCGCATGTCATCTGGAATCAGCCCCAGATCAAATTTCGGTGTAAAAGCCAGAGAACGGTGCCAGACTTCCAGGCGACGGGCTACCTACACCAGCTGTCTCTCGCACAAGCTCTTCCCTAAGCTTCTTTCCCCCTTTCTCTTGTCCTAGATTCCACACAGCCACAACACGAGGAAAGATGCCATGATAATAACACGATTGTATTTTGTATTTATTTTTTCTACACTTCCATATTCAGCTAATAGTACAGGAGAATTTATATTTATAAATCCTGCCATGATGCGAGCATTCGAGAAAGGTTTTGCCCTTCTTACAGAGCACTCTGACATTCGTGTTCATTATCTGCTTCGCCCTGTAGAAAACAAACTGATTTTCACATCAAGTGATAAGGATATGCTAAAACTTATGGCACTCCATGTTTTTCCCCCGTTTTATATCATTGCAAAGGTAAAGGTTGACATGCAACAACGTCTCTCGATCTCTACATGACGAAAATCGCTGCCACAGACCGTAAAATTTGCTGTCTTCTAAGAGTGCAGTCGGAGAAATTTCTATCAGTATTCTACAGTCATGTAGCTTCTCTTCTTAATCTTCCAAATGCAACCCGGGTGGGAAATATTGTAAATAAGGGAGGGCATCTTACCGCTTCCTTCTTGTGTACAAAATTGATGAAATCAGAAACAATAATCAGCTTACTGCTAAGTCTCGTCTGTTTCTCTAATCATTATACGAAAAAAAAAAAGAAATCACCGCTTGGACGCTCCATGTCCTAAGACAGTCCAGTAATAAGAGTTATTCAAAAGATAAGGATACTGGATGGACAGGCAGATAGTGACAAAACATATCATTGTCTTGGTTAACACTATAAGATATAAATCATAGATATGGTAACACGCAGTTGAAGATTCCACGGCAGAGAAGGATGCAAGAAAATCAAGTTGTAGAAGAACAAATAAAAACGAAGAAGAGTCCAGAAAAATATAACGTAAGCGGTAAGGAAAAAAGCATCAGGAACGGCCATATCAACAAGGGAAAGAAGGAGATCAGGAATAAAGTAGATGGAGACGGACTGCAAGTAAATATTAGGCTGGTGGCATCCTGAGTCGCGTCTGCTCAAAGTCTGTTTTGAGTGAATGGTCGAAGTCACTCTATCTAGCAGTTGTCTCAAGACAGTTTTGGTGTCCCTGAACTAGTGAGGCAAACTGGTTTCGATCTCACGTGTGAGCAAGGTCTCCTTGAATTCCATAGTTCAGATCTCACTCTAAAAGCGAGTCGAAACAGATTTGAATCAGTGCGTTCTCGTCCTTAATTCCTACACAGTAATATTTCAACAGGATTTACGTGCGACCTTGCAAGCTGTTTACAAAGGAAGCAAAAATTTTTAAAAGTCAGATAAAGTCTTAACAACAACAACAAAAAATAAAAAATGCCATGTTTGTGCAGGGGACATAAATTCTGTTTCGTCAGAGAATATCGGAGAAAAGGGGAAGAAGTAGGTTTGGCATGTTGAATTTCATACATGGTAAAAAGAGGAGTTTTCAGGCCTGAATAGGAATGCCAAACTTGTCCATGTCATGTTACTTGGTGCATCTGAGCCAGAGTTGAAAGTGATGACACGTGTAACACAACGTCAGAGCTTTGATCTGCCTAACATTTGTTGTTGCCCTTTGACAGGAAGTGACGACAGAGAAAAAATATGGTTGACATTACTGAAAGAGTATGTGGCAAATACACAGAGAAAAAAAAATTCAAAATTTTCTAAACTTGAAAGTAGAAACCTTAAAATTTCGGTATTTTCTTGGAATGTGTTGTTGTTGTTGTGGTTGTTAATATAAATTTTGACAGGAACAGGAATACGCGAACAGGAAAAAGTTAGCATTGAGCTAGAACTTCATGTAGATCGGTGCCAAATCTGACCATAAAAATTGGTTTCATATTAAAAACGTTCACATTTCGTCTTGACTCTGTTTTTCTTTTCTTTCTTGCGCACACATTTTATATTGTGTACAACAGAAACAGGTGCACGCCATGATGAAGAGCTACTTCTGTCTTGTCACTTTGCATATAATTCCTCAGATGTTATGTTTCCAGAGAGAACACGGTTCAATGGTTGTTCTTATGTGACTGTTATTGAGATTACTTTTGGCATATAAATCAAGCCATATTCATCTCTTCAGGATCTGGAAAAGAATGCCTGGACTTTCATGCAAACTTGTCTTTTTGAAGCCTGTTGTTTTTATTTTTTGTTTGTTGTACGAGGGTATTTCAGCTGTTTTGCCCCATTGGCTAGACAGTGGACTTCTGTTATTATTATTATTATTTTTTATAATTACATTTTACTCCCTAGTTTCTACATTTGTTGGTGTTAACTTATATGTGTAAAAAGAGCACTGTGTTTTTCTTTGGTGAGAGCAGAGAAATAATGATTTCATGCGATCCATTCTATGTACTTTATACAGTTTGACACTTAATAAATATTAAAAAAGCATAGTGTGCAATTTGCTTTAGTAGATTTCCTCTGCTTAGTGTTCACACACTTTATTACTCGCAAATTGACATGTTTTTTGTACTGGAAAGTTGAATTCATTGAACTACAACTTCTGTTTGTAAAAGTAAAAGTTAGAACGTGAGTTCAAAATCGCTTCCCCTTTACCTCACACCGATATGACATTTGACATTTATGTGGATAGTGCAGCAGGTTAATTTATGCCAGATTTTTCTCCTTTCCTCAGCGCCCCTCCTCCCCCCCTCCCCCACTCTGGATGTTCTTGCAGGCTTCAGGTTCCATCTCCATTGACCTAAACCTGAGATGCCGCGGTGCATTTTACCTTTGCACTTTTTCCTGCCGTTTTCCTTCTTCTCCTCCTCCCGATTTCCTGTTGTGTTCGCTGATGTTGAATTCAGCGGTTCTCATTCTGTCCTTTAAGAGGACAATCTGTATACGAATATGTAAAAACAGAGCCGTCTTAACACACGGGCCGGGGTAGTTGCTTAGGGGCCCCAAGGGGCGGGCCGCAGTCTATTGCTTTCCCCAGGGGCCCATAATGATATTATAATGGCCCTGTGCAAGAAGGTGATTATAATATACTGCTGATGCTGTTTTTGTTAGTGATGTTGTTTCATGGCCGCACGGCGTCATACGGAGTTCATTGTGTCAAGGCGGAGACACCGAATCTACGGCACCATGGAGAATGCTAGACACCAGACACAGATAGCTATCGTATTATTTCGACTTGTCAAACATTGTGATTATTCCATACACCATATTGTCTACGTTCACTTTTCAGGATTATGTGGCACTAAGTGCAGTTGTTATTGCTTTGCCCAAATCTTGAAAAGTTTCCGTTTTCCAGGTTTTGTTGAGAAACCATAACACACATCAAATTAATTTGATGAAATTCCTGAGAACAAAATAATGACGTGATAGTTCAGCATTTTTATATTTGAGGAATAGGCAGATATTAATGGGACCAATGACAGATTTGGACTAACATCAGGGTGGCCGCACCGCGTTGCAAGAATCCCTCGGTATGTTTTACTTGTTGTTTCACTGGTTACCAAAACCTGGCCATGGAAGACAAACCTAAGTCTTAACCATTTCCTCACATTCACGACATATGCATGACGCCAGCACTTGAAGTAGCACAGTTCTGGCGTATTTGAGAAATCTTAGAAAGTCCTGTATTGTAGTAAACGAAATATTTGACGGGAACCCGGCCTCTGCACCAGATTAAGGTGTTTGGCCATCTCAATTCTATCCTCAGATTTACAGAAGTCTACGGGCCTAAGCATGCTAAATCAAGAGGCTTCAATAGGTGAGATGAAATCTCTATCTGAAAATCTTCACATGTCTGAGAATCAGATAAGGTTCGATCACGCAGTCTCAACATTGTGACCGGATGCATTGCGTTCCAAACTTATGGAGCGTATTGGACCTCACTCATGCCCCTCTCTGCGCTTTGTAGACTGACCAGTGATGTGACATCATAATGCATCGGGCTGACGAATCTTGGACAAAACATTGCAAAATATGAAGAAAACTGGTGCCTACACCTCCGGAAAGCATTCCCACGGTTTGCTGTATTCCATAATAAGGGGACTTTTTTTATTTGTCCATCTTGAAACGTTTTAAATGGTTTATTCCAGTAAGTGTCCTGCTATATGCACTTTAAATTAAGAAGAAAACCCCCGTAGAAGTTTACTGAGATTTCAATTTTTCGCTCAAAGGATTGGTTAACTTACCCATTCATAAGTTTGTCCTCTTTCCTACATTGCAAGACCTGGCAAATGTCTGGAACTATCCCTTGTTAAAATGGCGAACTACAGGTATTTCCGTAAAACGGGTTACATCACGAATCTGCTTATCGCACTAATTAATGTGGGTGCGGCTGCCCACACTGTTTTACAGAAAATGACGGCAACTGTTTTTCTATGGCATAGAGAGGTCAGTGTGCCAGCGGCTATAAACTATTATATACATGGGGCGCCTTTCGGCAAAATGGCTATTGAACTTTATGAAGCAACGTGGCGTCATTGCTCAAAGATTTGATAACTCATTAAGCGCAGTGATTATAAGTGCATACTCACACCACGCTACGCCTGACGGTTTTGATTCCTAAAAAAGACCTTTAGTCCTTTGAGGAAAGAAAAAGTCTATGTTGCCATCTACTGCCAAATGCAAAACTGAAAGGTTTGTCCATATTGATTACATTGGAGACATTGGTGCAGTACACACCCCATGCCAAAAATATATTTATTGTACATATATTTATTTTTTTTAATGATGGATCGCCCATTATCTATTCTCTTTGGCAAATACTTATATATGACTCTTTAGGACAGCTACTAAAAAAGTCATTTTATATTTAAAACAATGGTAAATACAATGTATTTGGATGTAAGTATGAAAGGCCGTTCATGGTAACAGTAGAACCTTTTTGAGAACCTCAAGTCTCAACTCACCCCTGTCCTTTTACTTTGCCAGCGAATCTTAACTACACGAGCACTATGAGGTCAGGCCAAGAGAACTTACAGTAGCAGCTCCTGTAAGTGGAGCAGAGACACGCAAGGGGATCATCCGTCGTTCTACTTCGATAAAACGGATTAACTGTAGAATACCATAAATGTCTCCTTCCTCATTACAGATTCAAATGGAGAAAATTGGCAAAGTTACCAGAAACTGATGAAAGTCACCTAGTTTTCTTAGAAAAAAAAATGGAAAGCTAAAAAAGAAACAAGTGGTATTGGTTTGTTTCAATTTCGTCACCAAAAACAGCGATGCATCCCCGGCTCCCAGTGCAGTGCACGGCGGCTGAGCATGCGCTCTTGCAAAGATTTGTGGGTTTCTTTTGGCACGCCAGTTGAACATGTCCACTCTCAAAGATTAACCGCAATCCAAGAACAAGAATTTTAAGTCTTGGGAGAATTAAACAAAATGGCCTTGGAAGTTCAGACGAAGGACGAAATAAAATTAGAATTTTTTTAGGGAGCACAGGCTGTGTGAGGTCAGGTGAAACAAAACAATAAACACAGATGTGATTATGAGATTCACTGGACAAACAGGGAGAACTTCCATAGAATTGTTGTCGTCACGGTGACGACTGTCAACATCATTATCATTACATGTACTGAGAAAACGTTACACAAAGATCAGTCTGGTAAGAGAGCTGTGTTTGAGTACATTGCAGTTGTTTCTGACGACCTTTCTTGGTTCTTGCAACTATTGTTTTTAAGTTGTTATCATTTGTCTTATAATATTATCGATGCCAGTATCTTCTTCATGTTTCATCTACGAGATTATCTTTATTTCCCTCTTTATATTACTGCAGTATGTAGGATAAATATTTATGGGAGGTAAACTTAAGACAACGCTTGAAGACTTGCATTTATATTCCGCAAAGCATGTCTTTGGAAGAGCAGTCTGTAACGGATTAATAGTTAAATCAGAATGGTCACTAGAAGTACACACTGGGAGGTACATTCTGCTTCTAATGTAATTCCTAGCCCCAAATATGAGGGTTTTTTAAAATCATGTAAACATTGACTGATTAGGTCCAAACCTAAAGCGTACAATACGTACCAGTAGGTGGCCAGATAGCAAGTAATCGTAGACAGTTTATTGTTTTTAAAATTGAAGGTTTTTGAATCAACGTCACAAACTGTAGTTTAAACTTGGCGCAACAGTACATGTGTAAGAACTAGTTCAGTACAGATATGTAACTCTAATGTCGTAGTGAAGTTAGGTAATGTGGCTTTGTAGTCCTTGAAAGGCGCCACACTAATAGTGGAATTTTACATTTGTCGTTCTTAAACCAGGTATCCATTTTTACATTTAAGATACTCGTCTTCCACGCCATTGACGTCTAGCCAAGATTTGATGTAATGTAGACACTGAACCAGAGAATGAGCTCAAACTAGAATTGCACGTCAGGTGATTTAGTGAAAATCAGTATTGCTAGATACACGAATGATCAGATACGTTATTTTGTGAGATAGCAGTAGGAACGGGTCGGATCATGTCACGTGCCATATGGCTCATGCAGGAGATTGCCCGCATACGACAAACTCATTAGTTTGAAGAAATTCCGTAAAGCAAAACAAAACCGCTGGGCCGAGGAACGTCTGTAAACTTCGTTCCATTTTTTTTTTTTTTACATTCCAGTTAAACCAGACTATAACATTCAACTGAATCTCAGGAAAAAAAAAAAGGCTTAACTGATGGGCTTCAAGATGTGTTTATGTTGGAGGGAATGGATTTTTTTTTAGGGGGGGGGGGAGGTAAGAGGGTGAGATGGGGCGGAGGCTTAGAAAGTAACTTTAGAGAGGGGTGGCGTGTGACAGGTCGGGGTTCATCCAGGGATGCCAGTGGAGGATTGAATTCCAGAATTCCAATGGACGGATGATCCAGGGCTGGAGACCCTCGCCACTTCCCGCTGAGTCACCCCAGAAAATGAACTGTAACGGCAGCCTCGTCACTAGAAAAACAACCGTGACTGAGGGAGAGTCCAGTAAAGTACATTTTTAATATACTTCTGATGACTTTCAGCACACCCTTGGATCTATGGTGATGAGTAGAACACATGATGCTGGAGGCAAGGCCAATGGGGTGATAAAGACGTCAGCTGCAACTGATTAATGCCTACAGTCCTTACATAGTAAATGCGATTCTTCGAGTTCGTTTTCCGTGCGTCTCTATGGCAACATTTTCACGACCATCAACATGAAATTATGACTTCCTTACTGTCAAGAAAACAACAACATAGAACTGTTTTCTTCCGTACCGAGATTTACCCACAATCGCAGTTCAGACATATGCAGAATATTACCAAAAATTCTCCTTGAATAGCAGTATAAAATGTCGTTAGACTTAAACTGCCATAATGGAGTGTTTTGGCATGTCTGCTATGCCCGGCTTTTGCACGACCTGTACTTCAGGCTCATCCTTTATCCTCTTACTCATGCACCTCTTTACTCACGTTTAATGATAGGCCAGACCCTAAGGTTTGCTATCTGTGGCACAGCGACATGTTTACTGGATTCATTATGAAAGTCATTCCCCCTTATTTTGTCATCGCAGTTCCCTGCTGTTCCACTTACGCGTGTTACCTAACACTATCTTGATGCAGTGTATGAGGTTTTGTGCGATGACAAACTCAGTGTGGCAGTTTGTGGTGTTTATCTTGTTCATCATTGTTACAATTTCCATTTTGTGGCCTTTGTGTTATTTTGAGACTGCTGAGACTGCGGCCATATAGAAACCTGTCCAATTGTCTGTCTTGTTACAATTGGTTTTTTTTTTTGCTTACTGGCTTTGTTTATCCGAAAGCCACTTTATGATCTTCAGTACTGATTTGGTCAGAAAGCTTTATTTACTAACATAAGGAAGGATCTTATCTCACAAAACTTAACTTTTACAACGAAACCTCCCCATATCAAACCTTTTCATGGACAACAGAAATAATCGTGCAATTTGATTTTTTTTTTTTGTTTGGACCACCTTTCATCTCTTATATTACTTTAGAAATGCCCCGTGGGTCCTCTGAGATTTGTCTTTACCCATACGGTAGATTGCTATGCTTCATAAAGTCCTTCAGGACTGAACTATGTCAACGTCCTCGAGATCGGTCTTACAGCATGATGTTTTTCAAAATTCATGTACTTAATGCCGTTCCTTAGGAATACCATTTTACTTAATGTCTATTTAGAAAACGCCTACACAAAATGCCTGGGGAAGTCTCCTTGTCGTAGTATCAGCTAGGCTTGTCCTGTCCCATCCTCTGTGGATATGATACCTCATGAAAACCCATCCCAGATTCACCGTCAGAAGTCCATTACTCCAAAAGTGAAATAGTTTTCCGTGACCTAGCAACAGTTCAAGGTTCTAAGCTACTCCTCTGGAAAATTTGCATCATCTGCGTCGTACTTATCAAATTTGCCACTTCCTTTACTTTTAAGTTGGCTATCAGATTTCGCCCAGCAAGCCTAAAGGAGAGGTCATCCTTATGAAACTAAGTTTTAGCAGCGAAATATCCACAGATGGTATGACGTTCTTACGCGCAGTAGGAATAATCTTGCAATTTTTTTTTCATTGCCGAACACTTCTCTGCCCTGTCATCCAAGGGGAGAAAATGGTTTAAGAATTGAGTTATTATTAAGACTTCTGGTGCTGACACGCCACTGAATTTTGGTATCTGGAACTCTCAAGTTCTGCAGATATTCATTATTCGAGACAGAGCATAATATTGTCCGGGGACGTTTACAACTTGTCAAGTATCTTGTAATACCCATGATACAAATATTATATTATTACTTGAGTTTTGAATTTGAATGTGTCAGCTTTCCCTGTCTAAACTTTTTATATTTCGTCTCTCTCTCTCTCCCTCTCTCTCTCTTTCTCCATCTCTCTCGCTTCCTTGTACTCCTTCTCTGTCCATTAAGCCGATCTTGCACAATGCATCCCATAGAGAGCTCACCCACATAGTGTCACAAGGCGTACGACTCTTATCTGAGTTTGTAATATTAGCGGCGGATAATTAAAACTTGTGGTATCTTTGAAGTTCAAGGTCTTGGTAAGAGGGCGCCTCCCTTGACAAATGTTATGTCTAAGTGCACACAAGAGTTGTCTCCACTTGATGATGCACCTTTTCCATCTGAACAAAATTGCTTCATTTCCCTTCTTTTGACTGCGGTAGAATATGAATTGCATTAAATCTGAACAGTGGCAAACTTCAGTTCATTTCCTTCTGAATCCTTTTAACTGAATCGTCTTAATTATAGCCCCTCATTAAAGAAAATCTCAGAATCAACAAAAACTGTTCTGAAGAGTTCAGCACATCTTTATGTATTTTAACTTTTCATTGCAATTATTTGTGTTTAATTCCTTTCAACGTTTTCTCCGTCAAAGTGGTTCAGTGTCACGATGAGTCGTTCATTTATCATTCTATCTGGGTATTCTAAAAGTCATGTTTTGCACATTTGGAAAATGACGGTCTACAATGCTAAAGCACAAGCTAAGGAAGGTCTCTTTTCAACTACGCCACATATTATTTACTACGTGAAAAGTTATAATTCTCCAGTATAGGAGTGTCCTATCCCGCTTGTTCCTATTTGTAAGCAAATTTTGTGTGGAAATTTATTTTTATTAATTGCGCGTGTGGGCGCGTGCAAGTGTGTGGGTGAGTAAAAGTGCGAAAAAATGTGGAGAATGATGTTACAGCCACCATGAAAGGGACACCAAACTCGCTTGTCACATCCACAAAAGATAGTGAAGTTTGATTCAGGAACTTCTCATTACAGGGCAGTACACTTGCGTCTTGCGCGAACTGGCCCCCGTCTTTGGCTGTGTTTTTACAATTACTACATCTGAGGAAAAGTTAAGTGCTCACCAGCTGTGCAGACAGCTGACAGTGGGGAAGGGACAGGGGGATGAACTGAATGTGGGTTGAAATGATGAACTGATAGGTAAACAAGCGCAGGCGTTGGGAAAATGGGGATTGTGTGGAGAGGTCGGGAGGAAGACAAGAGCACGAGCTAGTAAATGTAAAGATACCATGGAGGAACGAAGAGGGGTGAAAGTCTGGGAGGGGAGTGTGAGCAAAATGGAGAGATTAAAAAAAAACCAACAACTGAAGACGGTGGGAGGCGAGTAGATAGTAAGAATGGTGTTAACGTACTAGTTGCAATGGTTGGTATCAACGACATTGTGCATAATGTACCTTTTAAGGGAAAGTCATATCGTAGATAGAAGTATTGTCTTTGACACACCAGCTTACTTGTGATACAAAGCTCTATAATCTTAAAATTTTGAATTACGATCATGGATTTGTTCCCTTTCAAATAAGTGTTTTAGCATACCGTGGTTTCTTCTAAAGTTATAAAGAATAAAATCTTCAGTCAGCCTGGGTTTCGGAATGTTAGAGAGGTCCGGTCAACATACTCTTGTCTTGTGTTCTTCTGGCATTTCGCCTCCCCCCCCCCCCCCTTCCGTTTTTTTTTCTTCTCTCCGCCGTTTTATGCATTCGAACTGGTGCATTGGTACAGGGAAAGGCTGAAAGGAGGTAGTGAGATCCGGGAGTAAGGGAGGCTGAGTCCATTTTTAATCTCTTTCTGTACTGTCAGCTACTCAGTCTGTGTGTTTCCTCGCGAGACTTAAATGACAGGAGCCAATTTGTTGACTAACTCTGTCTGCGACTTCTCCAGCTAACTCGCCATAAAGATGCAGAATTCCTTGCCTCACGGGCAACTGTATTTGATGTTGTTTATAAACAGAAATCAAGCTGCGATTGGTGACTGTTGGGAAAACTGCAAATATGGCCAATGAATTACGGTTAGCATTCACCACAGTGAAGGTTTACCAGCTTCATGCACGTCAAGGCAAGAGAGCACATGGAAGCCTGTCAAGACAACTCCACGAAGCATGAGACAGAGCTCTGAGGACAGATGCGGGTGAGTGGGATGTAAAGGCGGCACCAAACTAATGACGCACGACCAGGCTCAGCGGGAGCAAAGACGATTAGATTAAAAAGAAAAAAAAAGAAACCAAGAATATTTAAAAAGAGGGAAAGATGAAAGGTGGAGGTTCAAAGGTCGAGAAGACGCTCTAGTGCTGGAAGATGGCTAAGCTGCTCCAAATGTATGGCAGAACCATAAGTAAATACCAAACCGCAGGAAACCACTCATTCCGGGGGTTTATGGTCTCTGGTGGCAATTAAAGAGTGGCATGACACAGGCTACAGCTACTTCCGCCAGGCTTTGAGCTGGGACCTGATTACACAGTAATTATGACGGGTTAGGGGAATATGAATAATGGTTGTCCCTTGAGAGTGACACTGAATTTGGAGGAGTACGGTGGGGGGTTGGATGGGGAAGAGGTTGGGTGAGAAAAAACAGGATTACAAGGCGTCTGTTTCCGTTCTTCCTTTAAGTGGAAGAAACTAAATTGCCAGGAAATGTAAATTCACTTATCCATAACCAAAAACCCAAAAAACTCCTAGTCGTCCTCAAACGAATTTAGAGCAGTGTGACACTAAACAGCGTGAACATCTAGAGTTACAGGAAAAAAAAAACAATTTCCCTTCGTCTGATTTCATTTTTCCAGAAGTAACGCTTGATTTAGATTGGTGGCTCAGAGAGTCAAATCTGTTCTATCTTGGTTTGAGTGTGACATGTGGACTATAGAGTTAAAGGGGACCTCGCACACTGGCGACACCGAAATAAATCTGTCTTACTCGTCGAGTGCGTTAAAACTGTCTTGAGGCATCTGACGGAAAGGGAGAGTTCATACACTGAGTCAAAACAAGTGCAAAAACCAACTTGAGTCAGTGCGTCAACAGACTTAGACTGTGGAGTCACTGAATTGCTATGTCTATTCTTAAGGTTTCTGATCAATCGGGCGTGAATGTCGATTATATCGAGAAATGCAGTGATTCTGGCCATCTTTACCTCCTACCAGGACACCACGTCCACCTATAACGCACTCCTCCAAAAAGCTACAATTATCCAGTGTGTTACATGTAGACAGGACATATTAAACCGAAAAAAACAAAAAAAAACCCAGAAAGTCTCGGTTTTCTTACCATGTTTGGCTACTCTGCAAGATGTAGAAAGTAGACTTTGTGAGATAAAGATAGCGAGGACAGAATGGGGGATGGAAATCGGCTGCGCCATCACACAAACCGCTGCAAGAAAACTTTAGGTGAGTAATGGGAAGATAAACCCACAAGCTCCAGAGGGAAGATCAAACATACAGGCCGTAACAGCAAAGGGTACAATAGATAACGGATAATTTCATTTCTCCCCATTAACCAAGCTGGATGGTCAAAGCCATCTTCCAGAAACTCCCTAGGGCTGTAGGGAGATAAACTATTAGACCGTATTGCGCTCGCGGGTAAAGAAAAAGTGGAGTTGTTTACTCACTTCCCCTAAGCACAGCATGAATGGGAGGGGGACCGGGCCGATGAACTCTGGACACCTGGAAGGAGTGAATGGGTGAGAAGATCCGTGGAACTGCTGAGATAGGACAAGAAAAAAAAAAAGGGCTTTGATTTCCGTGTCACGAAGAACCCTATGGCTGTGACATTAACGTTTAGACATTTCCTTTTCCTGGTTACTGTTCGACAGGAAACATCGGTTCAAATGGCCAAGTAGACTAGGGTTCCAAACATGTGGCAGAAATGAAGGTGATTAGTGCCGCAAACACATTTTTAAGTTATGAGGGATAATATTTGTTCTGTAGTCGTATGAATGAGGAATTGTTAGCCAACCAGTCTGTCAGTTGTAGAAATATCACATGTAAGTGTTCTACATGTCTAAAGTAAAAAATCACACTCAGTTTTTGTTTGGCAAGCAAGACCAAAACGACTCTCTAAGACAAACACACCGAAGCGCCAGTGAATAGAATCACCGTCTTAATGTCCCATTTTAACACAAAATTCCTTGATGTCGTTAAGCAGTTTTTCTTTCAAAACAGTAGTTAAAAGCAGCCTGGTTCTCGGATCGGACTAAATATTTTGTGCATTGGCTTGAAATGCTGTATTTTTTTTTTTTTTTTTTTATTTTGATAGTAAAATGAAACTATTATAGTGGTACCGAAATCCAAATCTGTGTCCGGGCAATGACAAGAAAGAGACTGGCTGCAGTGAAGAACTGAGAATCTGCGATGGTTTGAAAAAGTATTAAATAATTTTTCAAAAGAGAAGAAACAAAAAGGACCGTATTCAGAGAGAAGGTGCTGTCTGTCCACTTTTGCCACTATTTAGTAACAGTGATGGGTCCGGTGAGGGATTAAAAGTTTACATTCAAGCGTTTCTGGGCTTCCAGAGGGATAAGAGAGAGTATAATTAAAATAGCCAAAGAAAATAACAATGAACTCATGGGGGCAGTCAGTATTTAATTGTCAGATTTCTGATAATGTGCAGTTAATCACGCTGGAATTCTGGCTACACCTAGAAACGATTATGAATTGTGATAATAAAATAATGAAGAACACTTGAGGTTGGGGATATTTCACTTTGATTTTTGAATGATCTCGACTGTTCCCCTCGTCAAAATATTTTTGACATTAGTTTTGAGGACGAGAGGCACACGCCTTGTGCAGCCATAGGTTGCAGCTTTTCTTCTCTTCTCGTACGAAACCGGGAACATAAGGTTCTTATAAAGTTGTGATGAACTTGATTATGAGGAAGATTAGGGATCAGAAATTTTTCTTTTTTATTTAATTGTCCAAGAATCGCACCATCTGTGTAACTGAACAGTTATCCTAATGTAAACTTCTTTACTCTGCGCACAAACTAACCTTTTCCTGCGTGAACAGACTCGGTTTGTGTGTGTGTGTGGGGGGGGGGGGGATGAGAGATGGATACATGTGTAAAATTATTTATCTGGATGTTCATATTATTACCATTAGAGTACGAATCTACACAGTGCCGGGCCGTAAATTCTACTTAAAGTCTCTTAAACACAAAAGGAACAATTATTTCAATGCTTTCCGTGTATTTAAAGTATTTCGCCAGTACACACCAATAGTAAATTTATCAAGCTTTGAAGAGAAGTCGGAACCAGTGTGTGATGGTTTCCTTATGGTTAAAACAAGTTCTATTATTTTAACCTTCTCAGGCTACCGTAAGCAAATCTGCCGGCTTTTGTCAAGACATAATATAAACTAAGATCTGATTTCTTCAGCAACGATGAAGGCTTTCAAACAAAAACATGGAGCTTCCCCTTTTTTGGCATGTGGAAAGAGCAACGAAACGGCTTTAAACAAAAATAAATTCTGATATGATCTTTATGTTATAACAACTTACAATGGTTTTGAGAATGAGTTGCTTTCATGCTAGCATGACAATCTTAAAAAGCACGCCGAGTTAGAAAGACGCAGAGAAAAGCACTCTTATAATCTGTAACCTTTTTAACGTAATATATAAAACGTAAGATGTGTTTTAAGTTGCTTTTTTTCTTTTTCATGTTAAAGCATACACGGCGTTGAAGAAGATGATTATGAAAACTGGGGAGGGAGACGGGCTGGGGAAGATTGCCTGGCCCAGATGCCCTCATGGCAAGGCGCATCCAAGTGCCATCTGGTATGTGGAACGAGGTCTTGACTATCAGGTTACAGGAAGGCGCCTCTTGTGCGCAAGACACACGACAGTGCACGTGCTGTGACTTGCCAGTTGGTCCTCCTGGAAGCCAAATAATGGCTCCTGTTAAACGTGAAGGTTTTTCACGTAACCTTTCAAGACGGTGCCAAAAAACAGAACCCCTCCTTGATAGTGATGGGGTGTATAAATCAGTGTTGACTAATGACGGGTGTATGGATTCAGAGAAGTGAAGTATGTTAAACTGCAAACTTGTCCTCCCCTCCTAAACTGCAGCTTCTCCAAACATATTTAGAAGGAAAAGAGAACAGACGATGTTGAGCATTAGTTCATAAGCAACCAAATGCCATCTCCTTTTAGTTTGATATTGAGCTTAGAGAACTTCTGGAGGACACCCTCTCCACCCGCGGGTAACACAAACACACACATAATAATATTAGAGTAAAAATGGATTATAAAAAGTTATGTCATATCTCACTTTTTCCATATTTATTACTGCGTGTGATATTTCTTTCTAATCCCAATAGACACGATGATTTTGATGTGCCAAGATTGTGGAGTTGTGTCCTACAACTAGCGGGGTTTCCCCAACTGAATGGTGTCACGAGTCAGACAATCGGGCACGCTTTTGCATGTTTTTTCTGGGCGTCTAAAAAACTCGTGACATTTCATTGCGCTCATAATATTTAAGAACCGGTGCTCGTAGGCATAGGATGAGTTGTCACTGGGAGCATTTCTTTAAGATATGTTTATTTGAACTCTTCGTTTTGCGTTAACCTCTGCTCTCCTCGCTCTGGTGCTATGTTTGTATTCTCTGCCCTGTTTCAGTGATATCTTTGTTGGAGATTGCAATTCCGTTTTTCTTCCAATTTTCGTCTCATTCCAGTGGTCTTAAAAATTACTTCTTCTTTACCTGCTAACGTCAACTATCCATCATTGACAGTCCTGTCTCATTTCTCACGCATTTTCAATGTCTACTTTTCGATTTTCCTTAATAGTCATGATTTTTTTATGTTCTTCCACCCCTATCTCCCTAACCCCATATCCTCAAAGAATCATATTTCCCCCAAGACTTAGACGAACTTTGGTAACACTTCCCGCAGAGATACAGTGAGTTCTCCCATTCTTTTCTCGTCTTCCTCACCTCCTCCTATTCCTTCCCAATCCTATCTCCAGTGACAACCTCAGTTTGCTCGTATGTCAAACAGGAGCTGGAAGGCCATGAGTTTTACAGCTCAAGGGTCAAGGGTTACAAAGGTACAACTTTAGCAGGCTTCGCATTGGAGCTCCACAATCACAGAAGTCTTGTACTATGGCAAATTATTATCTTCTCGGGTCTTCTTTAATTAGTGACTCACCCGTACACATTATCCAGACCCTTCACTCGTTACTCTATTGTTTATCCAGCCCAACGTTTATCAATCTGACATCCGGGCAAGACGAGGAAAATACGTGAGGTTTGGAGTAAGCGCAGTCTGTATTGCTTGTTTAGTTTCGATTTTAATTATCATAAGCCCAGACTGCAAATTTCAAACTGTTTGAAGCTCTTAACAGCATGAAATCGTCTTTGCTCTACGCTAATGGCGTAAATCATTTTTAACGCTTTTGAGATAGAAAGAAAAAATTGTTGTTGTTCTTTTCTGTCATTTGGTGACTTATAGCATTATGATTCTATTGGATTATTATATTTTCATATTGGCACATTTCTTTTTCTATTTTTTATTTGATAGCCTTCATGCTCAGGAATGCAATGAACCGTCAGTTGTCTTATGGCGTAAGTCCGACAAATGCCGACATGACAGTTTACTACAGGGCCTAGCTGATATAAACGTCTTCAATTTATTATGGTTTTATCGTGCAGTTTCAGATAATGTCTGGATCTTGCACTGAGCTATTTCTTAGTAGTTAACTTCTTACCAGTTTCACAAAATTCATGGATTCAGATTTTTTCTTTTCTGCCTTGAATATCAAAGGATGACCCAAGCCAGGAGGTAAGCGGCACGCGTGAAAAGAAACAATCACGAGTAAAAAAGTCATTTGTAAGCGATGCATAAGTTTAGAATTCTTTCAGAGACTAAGAGTATTTTTTGTCTATACATTAATGGTTCCGTGTTCCTCTTTGTTTGTTTTATTTGCTTGCTTATTTTATTTCTAATAAGTACAGCGGATAACAGTGTTATTTTCGGAGCTCACATGCTAACTGCAGGTTAATGGTGACCGGACATCAATATAGCTCAAGGGAGGATGCTGCTTCATTGGCACGAAAAAACAAACAAACAAACTGTCGGGTATTTGCCACATTGTTGTGTGTGCATTTTTGCCTTTTCGAGAAAGTGAGGATTGAAGTTCGGTAGGCAAACGGGCTAAAAGGGATAAAACATTACGACACAAACACATATCTCGAAAAAGTTTTAACCGATTGGAATGTTGGTGACTTATTCTCGCATACATAATGATATTAGGAGTGAGAGATCCACTTTCATGACAAAACCTCAAAATCGGCAAAATGTCGCACTGAACAACATGGCAAATACCCGTCGAAACAAGAAACGGCATATTATTTCTTAGTGCAAGACGGTCACACAGGTTTTGCAGAAAATCAAGTAATGAGAACATAATGTTGTGTACATAAACGCCATACTGTTACGGGAAGAAATAGCTAAGTTAAATCCATTTCCTTTGACAGACAGATTTATAGACGCCTACGCTCAAAGACTCGCTGAAATCCCGGCTTCTCTTTTCTGGGAGATGAAGAAGACACGCCAGGGGGCGGTGGTAAAATATATTTATACGTTCCTATGTACTTCGTTCGGAGCAGTTATTCTTCACATAGTTTACTTGTTCATTAATTTCTGTGCACATTACTACATTTAATTCAGTATGCCACGAAACAGCCATCGAGTCACTGGAGCTCCACAATTCGCAGGTTCATGCATCTCTTGAATTTTGGTGTACTCCAAGACAATAAGGTAGCCCATATAATGACAGAAAGACAAGACATTTTCAGGCTGAATACTATCCGTAATCGTATCCTTCATCTCACTACCATCATCAACTTTTTAGAGTCACCTCCAACCTCTTCTTTAGATAGATAGATAGACAGACAGACAGACAGGTAGACAGATAGATAGATAGATAGATAGATAGATAGATAGATAGATAGATAGATAGATAGATAGATAGATAGATAGATAGATAGATAGATAGACAGACAGATACGCAGATAGATAGATAGACAGACAGTCAGACAGAAAAACAGATAGACAGACAGTCAGACAGATAGATAGATAGATAGATAGATAGATAGATAGATAGATAGATAGATAGATAGATAGATAGATAGATAGATAGATAGATAGATAGATAGATAGATAGATAGACAGACAGATACGCAGATAGATAGATAGACAGACAGTCAGACAGAAAAACAGATAGACAGACAGTCAGACAGATAGATAGATAGATAGATAGATAGATAGATAGATAGATAGATAGATAGATAGATAGATAGATAGATAGATAGATAGATAGATAGATAGATAGATAGGCAGACATCTTCAGGCTGAATATTATCCGCGTCCGTAGCCTCCACCTCCCCACCATCACCACCACCAAGGTTTCAGTCACCCCTACCTCTCCTTCAGCATATTCAGGCGACCTACCTCGGCGTGGCGACGACAAGATAAATATTTATGTTGCAGCCGCTGACAAGCGACATCATCAACGTGACGCACTCTTCAGCAGCATCCACATATTCCAGAGGAGAACAAATCCACTGTATCTCAAGAAAATGACCAGCTTACGGAAGTCTAACACTGTGTAATACAGTATTATTGTTCTGTTTTTACTACAGTTATTCTTGTTTTGTAAAAGAGTTCAAGATATGAATAGGATTGAGCCTCTGAGAACAGTCTTGGTCTAAGTGCCACCTTTCTAGTTTCGAGATAATCAAGTCTGAAGGGAAACTACATTTTGCACCCAAACCAAATAATTTAACAGAATATAATACTTCTTTTGGGCTTACAGTAGAAAGTGATGGGAATTCACATTGTCTGAATGATTTTCGCAGTAAAAAAGTGTTTTGAAAAAAAACGTTGTCATTTGTAGTTATGCGAATACACATTCTTGCAGTTTCACGATTCGCCAGAGATTTAACATTTTAGTTGCGACTGAAGTCAAGTGTTGTGTTATACATGTTTCTATACCGCCCCTCTTCTCCTCGCCGTTTAGTATTAAAATTTGTAAACAAAGCGCACAAGGACACCACCGACACACCTATTTCGAAATAGCTCTGTTTCGATCTAACAGTGGACACGATGTTCATAATTGTCTTTACTGGATGCTGCTACTGCTCGTAATATTGTTGTTTTTCGGCCGGGAATTTCGCCTAGTTCCGAAGTTCCTCTTACTTTCGACCAGACATGTATCTAGCACACTGTAAACATTACATGGGCATCACAAGGGCAGCTATGTCGTAATAGCTCCGTTTCGGTCGTGCTGTGGACACGGTGTTCATATTGTCTTTACTGGATGCTGCTACTTCTCGTATTTCTGTTGTTTTTCGTCTCGGAATTTCGTCTAGATCCGAAGTTCCTCTTACTTTCGACCAGACACGTATCTCTAGCCACCTTCAATTTCGCTGATAAGACAAAAAGGCAACTCAGAACCGGCCTTCGGTAATCGGACTTACATCAAGAAATAAAAACACATTAAATTTGTCGGCTCACAAAACAGGAGGCTTTTAGAAATATAATGCAAGATTAAGCCCCCCAAAAAACGTGTAACGTTTTACCAGAAGCATATGTGGAAGTCGTAAAGACAAGATATGTCCATAGCAACAGTCTGATTTCTCTCTCTCCCCCCCCCCCCCCGCCTTCCCCTCGTTCTCCTCCCTGCTCGTCCCCCGCCCGGATTTTTTAATTTTTTATTTTTAAAACTAAAAGCATAAACACGAAATGGTTCTGCCAAACAGGTTCAAGGGGAAAATAAAATGGAACGAACATGCAGACAGGAGAAGAAGGGGGAAAAGGAACGAGAAAGAGAAAAAGCACACAAAAAAAAAAATGCCCAGAAAATGAAAATAAATTTGACCCCAAGGTCACACTCGCACGTGCGAACGATTGTGCTAACTTGTGCAGATCTGGAGCAGACGAGAGGACGGATGGTTTGGGTGTGATTCATCTTGACCTACTTGATGTTTCAGTTTTTTAAACTTTTTTGTGGGATCCTTTTTTTTCTCTCTCTCTCTCTCTCTTGTTTTCTTTTCCTGGTGCTTCCATAGAACTTCCTTTTCCTTGGAGAAAAGTTGCTCCGTCTCTTGTGTTAGAATTATACCGTGTATTATTTACTTAACGAATGCTTATTTCTTCTGATTGTTCTTCTTTTTTTCTCTCTCTCTCTCTCTGCCTCCCTGTGTGTCTATTCTTCTGTTTAGCTGTCTGTCTGCCCGTCTCTTCCTCTTTCTCTCTCTCTCTCTCTGTCTCCCTCTGTCTGTCTATGTGTATGTTTAGTTGTCTGTTTGTTCGTTTCTCTCTCTCTCTCTGTCTCTCTCTCTCTCTCTCTCTCTCTGTCTCTCTCTCTCTCCCTCTCTCACTGTCTGTGATTTTGTTTCTTCTTCTTCTTCTTCCTCGCCTCTTCGACTTCCTTTCCTTGTACATATTTCCCTTTCCGACTCTTTTACCTTTCCTATCTGTTCTTTCACCCACCTTTTTTTTTTCTTTTCCTTCGCTCTCTCACACTCGTTTTGAACACGTGTGTATGTACGTTTGTATATTTGGCCTTGACTTCCACTGAACCCAGAAGTGCAGTTAGCCAAGAGTTCACTCCAAAAGATAAAGACAAAATCACAAACATGGTGGGTCGGAAAACCCACTAAAAATATACACAAAAACGTCGGGTGTTTCAGTCTCTCTAACAAGTTGCTCTTGTCCTGTTTTAAAGAACTATTTGGGTTCTTTTTTCCGTTAATTGTTCATACACACGGGTAAAAGATCGCTCCCGGATAATAGAGGTCCCTTACGCATAGAGATTACCTGATCAGACTACGGTGCTAATCAGGTGCTTCATTCTCCCTATTAAATGTTTAGCTCTTTATTTTAGGCGGTTTCGCTGCCATTGGCTTTTACACCTCACTTTTCTTGGTTTTATTTTACTTGTTGTGGTTTCTGTCTGGTTTTGTGGTGGGGATGAGTTTTTAGAATTTTGCCCGATGCGCAGGCTTGTTCGGCCTGCTCTTCTCGACTTTTAACTGCCAAGGTATCCTAACTCTTTGTGTGCCAAAAGCCGATTAATCGGTTATTCTGCTGGTCACGTTGTCCCAATCACCGATGTATCGGTGCGCAAGAATGCTAGGCTATATTGTTTTGGGAAGAAAGAAAGTCGACTTTCTATTCATAAATATTCCTGTAGTTAGTCTTCATTCATCTCCCCCACTATTTTATTCGTGTCGGCAAATGTGGAAAAATTTATGGCATACAAAGTGTTAAAGGTGCTCAAACGTGCACACGGGCCCTCCAAGTTTTTCGTCCTTGTCCGAGAAGCCCAGGTGCTCGACCCTACCTACCATCATAGGATCAGGGACGGAAAAAAATTCCAACATGCAAATTGCCGATGCATTATCGTACGCTTTACATATTACTGTACTTTCATATTATACATGTAACAGATACCTTTTTCAGATCAATGTTCGCAAATATCTGCTGATTTGATAGAGGGAAAAGTGAAAATGGCAAGATTAATTCCAAGCATGAGAGGCTGACTTGGAAGAATGTAAATTAAGAAAAACAAATGTAGAAAAAGATGATGTCATAATTGTCTTGTTTTCCTTGACACATTTTTATCCACGAAAAAAACGTCTTACATGACAGATTCATTAGACAGATGTCCACTTACTTGGGAATCTGACTCCCCTTGAGAAACAAACAGAAATGTTGATGCTCAGAGATATGAATGGATGGATGGATGGATGGGGGGGGGGGTGATGGCTGGGAGGATGGATGGGTGGATGGGTGGATGGGTGGGTGGATGGGTGGGTGGATTAATGAATGGGTGGACGGGTGGATGGATGGATGGGTGGATAGATGGATGGGTGGATGGATGGATGGATGGATGGATAGATGGATGTGTGGATCAATGGATGAATGGATGGATGGGTAGGTGGCTAGATGGATGGATGGATGGATGGATGGATGGATGGATGGATGGATGGATGGATGGACGGATGGATGGATGGATGGATGGATGGATGGATGGATGGACTGATTAGCTTTCACGGTAAGCCAGCGAAATCACCACTTTGTAAGAGAACAAGATGCTAACGCTTCAGAGATGAACATATTATCAGAAAGAAATGATATTGAAACAAGACAAGCTATGCTATAACTTCAATGGATTAAATAATTACCGTTCTGTCACTTATAACACTGACACCTTTAATCACAGCCAATGTCGGAGGAAGAGAATGTGTGAAACAAATAAACAGTACAATGCTCATCGACGTGTCTCTGCATTTTACTCCATCACTAAATCTATCATTTTACATTTACTGAACTGAGCCTCTATAACTATGGCAACGACCAAACATAAAATGTCGTGGTCGTGAGAAAATCTGGATTTAGAAACCCAGAAAGCTGGGAATAATAATAATGCCAGGTAAGAAATCAAAATAGAATGAAAGAAAGAGACATGTGAACGAGCAACAGAAACAATGCGATGAAGCCCAGGTGATCTGCATAAAATCTAGGCTGAGTAATCCTATTTAAGCACGTGTAAATTGCAGAAAATCATTGTAAAATAAGCAGTAAAAAAGTTAACAAATAGAAACCAATTTTTCTGAGTGAGGTGGCTACTGTCTTTTCTATCGTGCAGTGTAGTTTTTCTTCTTCTTCTTCTTAATCATCATCACCGTCACCATCATCACCACTATCATCATCATCATCATCATCATCTTCTTCTTCTTTTTCTTTCGTATGACCATCATCATCGTCATCATCATCATCACCACTATCACCATCATCATCATCACTATCATTATCATCACCTTATTATTCTTCGTCTTCGTTATCACCATCATCATCATTATCACCATTACCATCATTATCCACATCATCATGATCATCATCATCGTCATCATTTTCTTCTCCTTCTTCATCGTCGTCATCATCATCATCATCATCATCCCCATCTTTCTCCTCCTCATTTTCCTTTTCATCATCATCATTATCATTATCATCCTCCTCCTCATCTTCTCCTTCATCCTCCTCCTCCTCCTCATCATCATCTTCTTCTTCATCCTCCTCCTCCTCCTCATCTTCTTCATCATCATCATCATGATCCCCTTCTTCATCATCAACAACATCATCATCTTCTTTGTCTTCTCCTTCTTCATCATCACCATCATAATTATCATCATCAACATCATCATCATTATCTTCCTCTTCTTCTTCTTCTTCATTTCCTTGGTATTTTCCTTCCTCTTCCTCCACTAAGTTGTACAGTAAGTGTGCACACAGTGTCGCTGACCCCGTCATTCCCCGCGTGCCTGAAGGGAAACCCAGTAGGTTTTGTTTGAGTTTTATCTGATTTGTTTCCTGCCTCGGGAGCCGTAAATTGGCCAATTTTGTCGCTTAAGCAACTTTATTTTTTGCTCTCTTAGAGAGATAATATTGTATCGTGTTTTGGAATTTCGAATGATATACTGACACGGATCCACCCCCAAGGCCTGATATTCTGATGCCCTGGCAGGCCATAAGCGTCACATGACCCACATTTAAACCATGTTTTTTTTCCCTGGGAAGGAAGGTGGGGGGGGGGGGGGGGAGAAAGTATGTTTCTTGAAGATCCATGTTGTAGCACTAATAGCTTATTACAACCAGCCTGAGATTAAGGTAAGGGTGGGTCGATTCTCCTGTCATAGCAATATCATTGCTTTCCATTATCTCTACATCAGAGAGAAGGTGTTTATTATATGCGAAGTCTAGAAGTTGAAACTAACGGTGGAAAGTTTAGCTTAGGAAGTACTTCAAGTAGATGGCTAAAGCATGCGATTTTGCACAGTTTGTCTTGGTTTGTTTGTTGTTGTTTTTTTGTCTGTGTAGTGTGCATAATAAGTCAAAGATGGGTCTATGACTTTTCAATGGCATTGGACTTAAAGGTTTGCAAATGCAATTGTGGAAATAGTAAAGTTATCTTAAATTTATTTCTGTTCACGCTAAACACCTTTGTTTTTACACAAAACCCTTTTTAATTTCATTGTCCATGCTTCCATCGGCTGGTAAAATTACCCCATTCATGTGTATATAATAATTTATGATTTTGATCTATGAGTCATTTTGCATTTTGTCTGAAGTGTATTTTCATTTAATGAGTTGGATTATTATAGTTATTTATCAAAAAACTGCGTTAAGAATGAAGGCTAGAATATAATTTCCCATACCGCTTTTTTGCCAAATTAATTGATTGTCGTTAAAAAAATTAGTGAATACTGTTTCCACTCAAGAGCTCAAGTGATCGACGAGATTTCAGTGTTGCAGTGCGTTCTCGTGGCCTGTTGGATCAATTTCTAATGAGTATAGCTCATTAATCTGTGCAAGCTGCAAATTCAGTTACAGATAAGGCGTAAGTGCAATTACATCATTGGGTGTTCCCACTTTTACACCTGCAGGTTTGATCTTCACCGTGAGAAAACGCAAAGTCGGCATCGGATCATTGAAATGTTTACCTGCCCGCAGGTAAATCATACAAAAAAATGCGTCTTTGCGGTTTACCTGCATGCATGCAATGCCAGACGTCTATGTATGTGCTTTTCAACTCATCTTTCATCTTACCGATCACCGCATTTTACATGTTTAGAATCACAGTCCATCTGTTGACATCCCTGACAAGGGAGTGATGGCAAAAGAATAATGTTTACTTCATAAGTGTTTACTTCATAACGGCCTAACCAAGCACATGTTTAAAAATAATCGGGGGTGAGATGAAAAAAAATGTCTAGTGATCAGCATTTTGAACTAAATGAATGTTGCTGTGATCAGCGAGTTTACGAGTATCAGAATATGTCATAGGAATAATGTGTCTTATAGAATTGTTTCTCGGCATGGACCGTCAGCGCGTCTTGTGTTTCTGAAAGAGGCTAAGATTTACAACCTGATTTAAAAACGTGTATACACATTTACAGGACTCTTTCCAGATCTATACAGAGCAACGTTTTGGGAATTTCACCAGTGTAGTGGAATTTTCGCGGAACTGTTTAATTCTATTTTGTGAAATTTGAGTTGATGAAACTCTGAATACCAAACATAAATAACGCAGCCAAATAGACTGTGAAAGGTGCAAAGTGGCTGTTGTCATGCCGACGCGCTGCAAAAACCCAAACTCAGACTTAGACCTTGGCAGAAAATCTTCACTTTTGTTAAAAACGTACAGGTGATTAAATGTTCCTGCACTAATCATTTTATGTATCCAATTTCTTAACATCCTTGTATCTCACGAAAGATGGTCAAGGTTTTGTTGTTTTTTTTTTGCACTCGGATAATATACAATAAATAATTAGCTGCAAATGAAAGTCTTCTCGGATCAGATCATGGGATAATCAATAAAATTGAACGGTAGATAATCCAGGCAGGAAGCATTGATTGTACACAATTATTCAAAGTCTCCGATAGCATCCTTTCTGGCAATGGAAAGATGCTAAAAGTTGTAGCAAAATATGGCATCATTCAGGGTGAAATAATTAATCAAACTGAAAGACAACACACTTTGTTATTGCTGTTATTATTATTATCACTTTTTTTTTTTTGGCTTTTTGGCTTTTCTGTTACTTTTCAACGGCAGTCGACTTAAGGCTTTTAAATTGAGTTGTGTGAAACTGTCAAATTATATCAAATATATTTTTGTCGAGTTAAATATCTTTATCTTTACACAAAACACAACATAAATTTCATCGCCTATGCGTTTTAGGACTTGTTAAAATTAACAATTCATGTATTGCATTGAAAAACGATGAATAAATAGAAATTCTACAAAACAGGCTAGAGATGTCTCAGTTTCGTTGACATCAGTACACAGATGTACACATTTTCACGTTACTCTGTCTGTCAACATGCCAGATTTAAGTGACAATTAAATAACTTTGTCTGTAAAACATGTGCCACTTGTCGGTATTTAACAGGAGAAAAATCCCGGTAGAACCAGCAAGCGTGTCACGGTAATTTCTGTCAAACTTAATTGAACTCTCAGTAAACCGTTCACCACTCGAATCATTCAAACATGAACATTGAGTGATTTAATCTGAAAGCATCATAACGTGATTCGTAATACACAATTTCCAAACGCAAATTATAGGGGCTGGACGAAGTTAGGAGGGGAGAAGGAACAACTGAAAAAAACTTATTGAAAGAAGATGAAAACTGGTTATCTGATTCATGCGGGCCATAATCACAGTACTTTAATGCATTTGCCATGTCTTCTATGAATAGGCATGAGTCACCATTTAATTTTCGTTTTTCATTTGCTTTTCCCCATCTCCCCACCCCTGCCTTGCCCCTTTTCTGTAAGATTTCTTCTTGAAGACACTGCAATGAAGCATCTTTTGTGGAGAATTCTCAGCAGAGTCCTCAGGATTGTAATTAGACCCGATGGCGCCGCTTGGTCTTAATTGTTTTAATCAATACCAAAAAAGTTGCCTGTGAGCGGGGCGCGGCAGCCTGCAAGTTTCCAGGCTGTTATGTAATAATACACAGAGACCGTTGATCTGTTCTGTGTGCGTGTATGTGTGTGAAGACGCCACCCTCGGGCTGTGGGGGAGCGGAGTGAATCAAACGTGTATTGAGAGTTCTATATAATTCTGCCATCAGTGCGTCTGAAGTGTCCCCATTATCTTTTCTTTCTTATATCTGTCTCTCCCCCCCCCCCCCACCTCCCGCCCTCCCTCCCACCCCCTCCAACCCCACACCACGTATCTTTCTTTCTTTTTCTCTCTCTCTCTCTCCTTATTTCTCCTATCACAAGGATACGTTTTATCTCCGGCTACTTCTCCACAGATGACCTTTCCAACTTAATGGCTCTCCCAATGCATGTCGCATTTTGGTCTCTTTGGTGGTACGTTGTATTTTTACCACTTTCCGGAGCTTTTCTGACATAGTTTCTTCTGCGAATGGATGGTGCGATTATAAATCCCAAACATTGTCCTAGAATTCCTCTTCCCCTCCCCCCCCCCCCTTTTTTTTTAGGGGAAGCTACTGATTTTACAGTTTTAACCGGACCCAACAAAATGCTTCCTGCCCTCTTATGGAGCAGTATAGATATAATTCTGATCTGACTCCCTAACCTAAGAACTTTTTAAAAAAAGAAGGGGGAGGGGGAATACTTTTCAGTTCCTGTTGTTTCAAAATTTCAACAAACTTTCCTCAGTAAAAAGCATAGTATCAGGTGCGGCCACTGGAAACAACAGTGGTAGCTGTGACATTTGGGCTTTTCCTTAGAGCAAATCGCTCCACGTCAGCTTGGACTGCAGACCATTATGTTCAGTGATAAAGAATAAGATGAACTTCTCAAGAAGCAAGCAAAATCAAGGAACATAAGAATCAATATAATTATTCAATGTTGAAAAGTGACCAATGTTGAAGGCACTTATTCGCAGATGGCTCTTTTTCCATAAAACCGTCTTACGGCGTACACAAAACACACAATGCAGATTTTCACATTCGGAGACAAAGTCCCCGAAGTGTAATCTATTGTTTTCCTCTAGCGCTTGCTTAAACCTTCACAATCACCCCTACTGCAGACAAGAATTGCTGCTTGTGACGCTGAGTGTGACATACTTTGGCAGATCGAAGGACAGCAAATATGACAAGCATACCTGGCCACCTGAGCCCAGTCAATACGGCATGTCGCTCAGATTTCAAGGCTTGGGAGTGGGGCTAAAACTGACTGGTGTAATAAGTCATATTATTGTGGAACCTTGAAATGTTGAATTCATGTACAGAGGATTCTATAGGATTCGAATGATTTACATTAAGATAGATAGATAGATAGATAGGTAGATAGATAGATAGATAGCTAGATAGATAGATAGATAGATAGATAGATAGATAGATAGATAGATAGATAGATAGATAGATAGATAGATAGATAGATAGACAGATAGATAGATAGACAGACAGACAGACAGACAGACAGATAGATAGACAGACAGACAGATAGATAGATAGATAGACAGACAGACAGACAGACAGATAGATAGATAGATAGATAGATAGATAGATAGATAGATAGATAGATAGATAGATAGATAGATAGATAGATAGATAGATAGATAGATAGACAGACAAACAGACAGGATGACAGATAGATAGATAGATAGATAGATAGATGGATAGATAGATAGATAGATAGATAGATGGATAGATAGATAGATAGATAGACAGACAGACAGACAGACAGACAGGCAGACAGATAGATAGATAGATAGATAGATAGATAGATAGATAGATAGATAGATAGATAGATAGATAGATAGATAGATAGATAGATAGATAGATAGATAGATAGATAGATAGATGTGTCACTCATCTTGAATTAACTCACGAAATTATAAATCTCTCTCCTCCCTCTTCACCCCTCCCCCTCCCCCCACCCCCCCCCCCCCACTTTTTTTTTTAATTTTTAGATTCTCACTTTTTTCCTAAGAGAAAGGAGAGAACAACAAAAAAAAAGAGTTGCTGATGTATGAGTCAACTAAAATTAGCTTACCCAGGTTTCTAATCAAAATACTCATCATCAACTTTGTGTTTCAGCCCCCGGAGAGGACGAGTTAGGTGTATAATATTACATGCTGCAAACCTGGCTTCTTTTTTTTTTTTTTGTTGTTGTTCTTCATTAACAAGCTTCCGCTGAAGATCTTACTTAGTGACCCAATAAGGTAAAAAACTGAACTGTGAACTTCAAGATTAAAATTTTGAAATGCATAATGAATTTAAATTGGTTTTGTGTGTGTATCTGTGAGCATGTGAGTGTGTGGTGTACGTATGTGTGTGTAGATGTCAGCGTTTGTGTGCAGATAATGACAGGATATCAACACATACTGTTGCATTTGAAAAAATAATGAGTTTAGCATGCGCGTATGAAACATGTCCAAATAGTAAAAAACGTTTGAAATATTATCATAGCTATTTGTCTTGTCCCTACATCCATTTCAATTTTACATGACACACATCTTTGCGGTATCGAAGGCGCTTAAGAGATGGCTCAACCCCCTCTTCAAGCTAAATTTCCTCATTTGCAGAGACGTAATTATCACGGGGAGATAATAACAAACGATTCCCAGTGTCTGTTAGTGGCAATGTCAGCATGACAATGTTAATTCAGTAACTTGGGATAACATTTAACATCATTTTGCACAATATCGCCCTTAAGTTGTCAGTTATAATATTATTTTAATATAAATCTACCAATAGAAAGACAATGATAGAAAAGTATAATCATGTATGTAAGAATATGTGTCTCCTGTCAACTCCTTACCCGTGAACAGTTATTTAATTATCGACCTCTGTCTGCCGGAAACCGAAGTAACGCAGTCACGGCCACATTGACCCTAGTCCGTACAACCGGAATCTGAGAAACCGTAACCGGTACATTTTCCATTCTTTTGTTGAAATTCAACAACAAATTTTATGAATGTCTCAAGAAACCATTTCCACACCCTGGGAAATGACCTGTAGTAATTTTGGTCATATACCTAATTTTAATAGCAAGTATTTCAGTAACCCCATAACATAACAAGTCGGTATCGCTCTACTGTTTCAATACAAAAGCTTTACATTCAACTAAGCATATCGAACTACATGTAGTTTCAGTGTAAACCCCGAGACAAATGCCGTCCGCTTTTGTCTTACCGTTTCATGCCAACAAAATCGTACCATCACACCAATGTTTCATTGTCAAGGTGCATCAATTTTATAACTGAGAATGGCGTTATGCCACGAGTTTCAAGCAAACATCAACTTAAATTATTCAAATATGCTCAATTAAAAATCCCGTTCTACAAATATTTTATTTTGTAGAATTTCGTCTGCCTTGTCTTAATTATCATAGGTCTGACTCATCCTGTTAAAGTCAGTCACGTACACTCATGGATGCACTAATAATAGTGAAATGCTCACAAGTAAAAGAAACAGAAATGCATTGGACAACGCGTAATCAAATCAGCTGTCTAAGGTGGGCATCATACTAAGCTCGGAACGGCACAGTCAGCTGCTGGCAAACAAGAAAGTGCACTCCATAATTTCGTACATCTTCTTAGTAAATCCGGGAAGACCCAAAGCCCGGTCAGACACAGTCATCTTCTGCCATTGTTTCTTGGGTGTACATTTTGCTGGCAGCTACCGACTGTGATGTTCCGCTGTTGGTATGATACCCCCCCCCCCCCAACTTACAAAAAAACATAGGTGGTCGTAAACAGAGCATGTCGATGTATTCTCAGAAGGCCTTCCATTAGTCCAGTCCGTGTCCAGCCGGATAAGTATTTGGCGTGGTCATGATTTTCTGGAGGGGTAGAATTGACTCAGTATCCAAATTAATGCCACCGATAGAAACTGGGTGATTTAATAAAGATTTTATTACCATCCTTGTAATTTTCAATGTCTTACAGCTTAACGTTAAAGTGAAGAATTCTTGAAGCACAATATAACAGTGTGATAATAATTATTCTGCCACTTCACATCACCGCTCCACATATATACGGACGAATGAACGTCATGTTCAGTATTTTGTAAATGCACCAATGTCGCCCTTCGATGCTCCTGTGTGTCATTATTATTTATAGTGCAATGTTTCTTCAAGTTCTTTCATATTCCTTACCTTGATCTGCATAACCTGACAAAACGCTACTATCATCTTTCTGTCATCTAGTCTTCAGTTGTAATTATAATCCCCAATATAAAAGGAATTCTGTGTTCCTGGAGCTGTACTGACAATTATTATTCCCGGTTTAACCCACAATGGTGTCGCATTAAGAGCTTTTAAGTTTCCATGTTTTGTTTGTTTGACGGAAGCCTTGCCTTGTGTTGTGTGGTTTATCTATCTATCTATCTATCTATCTATCTATCTATCTATCTATCTATCTATCTATCTATCTATCTATCTATCTATCTATCTATCTATCTATCTATCTATCTATCTATCTATCTATCTATCTATCTATCTATCTATCTATCTATCTATCCATCTATCTATCTGTGCCTGCCTGACTGCCTGTCCACCAATCTATCTATCTATCTATCTACATGTATCTATCTATAGCTGTTAAGTTTCACATAAGATAAGATAAGATAAGATAAGATAAATTTTATTCGTCCTTGTACAAGGAAATTTGTTTTGATCATTGAATACATAACAATATAGTTACAGAAGCAGAAAGTATGATACATAGCGCGCACACACACATATATACACACACACTGATAAATTAACTAAATTAACAAAATTAACAGTGCACACAATATGCTTCCCTAACTAAAACGCATTGACCTGACACGCAGGACATAATTCAACTGTGCACAGATTACGATCAAGATGACGACATTATTGTAACATCCTAGTTGATGATGGAATAAACGATTTAAAGTAGCGCTCAGTTTTAGTTTTCTTTGACAACAGCCTTAAACTTCTTACAAATCTTATATATTCCTTGTTCAGGGGATATTGGGGGTCATTTATAATAATATTAGCTTTTTTAATACAAGCACCAGTGTACAGCTCATCAAAATATGGCAGATCACAGATACACAGATACATGCACAACTTGCTAAAGAATGATTTTAAAAGGAAAAAAAAACCGTAATAATAATAATAATAATAATATATACATTTATATAGCGCCAGGACTAAAACATTAAAAGCTCTAGGCGCTGTACACAGTAAAAAATCATAAAAGCACATTCAAATAAACTTACACACACACAGAGAAACTAGTTTTATACATCCATAGCAAGCTATAAAATTCAGTTTTTAAAAAGAAATGTTTTTAACCTGTTTTTAAATATGTTTAGAGAGGCAGAATTTCGAACCTCTTGTGGTAAAGAATTCCACACACAGGGACCAAAACAACTAAAAGCTCTATCTCCATAATTTGATGTTTTACACCTGGGAACAACCAGTTTGTTTTCTGTAGTAGATCTTAAAAATCTATCAGACTCATGTTTTTTCAAAAGTTCCGAAAGATAGGAGGGAGCTGAACCTTCAAGACATTTGTAAACCAAAACTGCAGCTTTAAATTTTATTCTGTTTTCAACAGTAAGCCAGTGAAGTTGGTCAATAAGGCTTGAGGCAGATTCTCTTTTTGATTTTCTAAAAATCAGTCTAGCTGCACTATTCTGAATTATCTGAAGGCGTTTTATTTTGTTGCTCGGAATTCCAAAGAGCAGAGAGTTACAATAATCAAGCTTTGAAAACATAAGTGAAGTGATAAGTATTCGAGTTGCCTCTTGGGATATGAATGGACGAATAGAGCTGATGTTTTTTAATTGAAACATTAATGATCGACATAATGAACTTATTTGATTTTCCATGCTGAGATCTGATTCTAAAATTGTGCCTAAGTTTTTAACTTTATTCACGTTTGCTACAGTGCTTTCACCAATATTTAATTTTACATTTTTAATTGCAGTAATGTGTCTTTTCTTTCCAATAATCATAACTTCTGTTTCGTCTTCATTTAGCTTTTGTTTGTTTTGGTTCATCCATTCTTTTGTGTCCATAATACACTTTTCACTATCTTTTATAACATTGTCAACATGACCTAAAGTCGTACCAGGGTGATATAGTTGGACATCATCAGCATACTGATGGTAATAAAAACCATGATCTTTAAAAATATTAGACAGGGGCCCAATGTACATAATAAAGAGAGTGGGACCTAAAACTGAGCCTTGTGGAACACCATATGGCAGTATGTATTCTTTTGATTTTATGTTATCTGTTACAACAATTTGTTTTCGGTCACATAGATAGGACCTGAACCATTTCAGAGCTATACCAGAGATCCCATAGGTTGCTTCTAATCTGCAAAGAATAATTTCATGATCTATAGTGTCGAAGGCAGCTGATAGATCAAGAATGTTTAAACACGAAACCAAGCCCTTGTCCAGTAATCCAAACAAATCATTAACTGTACAGAAGAACAGTCATACACACATAGAAACACATGAAATAAAATTTCGTGACCCAAGCGAGACGAGAAAACTGGTTTTAATGAAAGAGTTATCCGTCTTGACAGGCAGCACGGGACATTGTTTTTCTCGTTCATCGTCTCATCCGGTGACCCCCTAAATTTTTTCTCCCATCTTATTATGCCGGTTAATGGCAAAATATTCCGCATGGCTGCTCCCTTTCTAAATTTGATTTTTAACTCGATCGCTTCCAGTTCCGGCCCCCCAGCATCGGCCCCTGCTCAAACCGACAGTCTCCGATTCAATTTTAATTTCTCAGAGCTCATAGACACAATGGGCGTTGTCTGGAGGAGGGGGGGGGGGATATTGGGTGAACAAGGACGAAAAACGGAGTGATTGAGGGAGAACTGGAGATGAGTAGTGAAAAAGATGAGAGATGACAAGCACTGAGTCTGTCCAGGGCGTCTGTTCCACATGAAATGGTAATACGATTCTTTAAAAGCATGTCGGAGACAGCGTTAACCATTAAATTTTAAACATAAATCCTGCGAAGATTTTTACTTTCAACGTGCAATTTTTTTACCAGGAGACACATCTCATTAAATCACTGAGACAGTGATTAATATTTGTTGTTGTTGTTTTTGTTTCTTTTTTTTTTTGTTGTTGTTGACAGTGTATTATTCAAAGTTTTTTTTAAAAACTATTTGCTTTAATTAAGTCTTATGGAGTCTTAAAGTGTCCAAGCCCCCACCCCCACCCCCCACACCAAAGTTTTCCTATATCTGTACACAAACTGTGATCCACTGCCTTCCAAAGACTCTGTCCAGGGATATGTATAAGAACCCTGATCGAATGACAGTGTGATTTCACTGGGTGCGTAGAATGGTAGTAGGAGTTCTACGTCATTACTTCATACTCAAGATGACATTATTATAATGAAGCATCCATATCTGTTCAACGCTCTTTCACTCCAATCTTTGTTTGTCCGTCTGTCTGTCCGTTAGTCTTTCTCGGGTCTTCATTTCAAAAGAATTTAAAAAACACATCCTTTTAGGAAGTCACATGGTAGAAATTGCACCTAAATGTTTGAACTTCATGACGGCTCCAATCCAACCCCGGACGCTTTGTCTCCGTTTTTATAGCTCTGGCCACAATTAAAAGTTGAGAATGGCCATTGAGTCATCTTCATAATGAATTTGAGTCATTGCAGTCCATGGAGACCGGCCTGCCTTCCTCCTTAAATCTGCTTTCCCCATCTTTGGATTCTTTTTTTCTTCTCCTTGTTTTTGTTTTTTTTTAATGCTGTTTGAAGTTGATGGGGTGGGGGACTTCTTTCAGCTTGACGGGACAACAAATGGTGTCCCCCTGCGATGCAGATGCAAACGAAAAAAACAGTAAACACAATTTGCGTCAAGGAAATAATGCAATAACTTGAAGAATGAGAGACAGTCGCGTAAATTTATGAGAAGTTGCTCTTTAAGATGACGCTTGAAATAATGGAATTAGTTTTCACAAATTACATTTCAAAGTGGAAAGACCCAAGAGTGCAAACTAATCTGGGAAGAAAGAGACTCTGTTTGTGACAGTTCTAACCTTCCTGCCTTCATCGTGCACATGTCTTGGAAGAGGATTAAAACATAGTTAAGTCACAATGCACACAAATATAGTTATTGGAGAAGCATCTGGAGCTGGTGATGCCCAGGGTAATTTTATCGGGCGAGAACCAGCTAAAACATTAAAATTTTACTTTATTCAATTAAATGTTTTTGGATATTCTGTAAATCACGTGTCTAACTGTAGTCCTACAGCAGTGTGCACCGGTACATTTCAATTATCCCATTCACTGTTTATGAGCTTTCTATTCATACTGATCATATCTCCACACATACTTAATTTTTATACACGTGTTCTTTGACAAAAATGTGAATAATGACAGCCTCATGACTGAAGAACAGGGTACTTATTTTCCTTTTTGTCTCAGGCTGAAGAACAGGATATTTATCTTCCTTTTGTCGGAGATTTTGAAAAGTTTACTGTACTATTTTCTCTACATTTTTATTGAAAACATTTTTTTTTCATTACAACTCTTCATTATTTTTGCCTCACCAGATCAGAGTCAAAGAACGCAACAGACTGCTTTTTCAGATGTCAGAAAGAATCTGCAGCTATCAAACGACTAGTACACGTTGCCCTGATCACATCGTCAGTTTGTGCAAGGTTGTGCACTTTTCACGTGGCCCACGGAGTTCCCATGCTTACATCAACAGGAAGGTTTTGTTTACATCATTACGAGTGATCCTGGGTAACCGATATCAATTAGTACGTGAGCAACTTGACGGCACTGGTCAAATTGACCGTTCTCGTATGGCATCCGCACCATCTCGGACTCCGGCCACACCTTGCAGCTGATGTTACCCTGAGCTTGATTAACCCGTGTGTAATGGAGGAAATATAGGTAGCTGAGATAGGATGGTGCTTTCTCGTAATCGTTTTCTGTGCAGGAAGCTCTGGCAAACTTTGTCACGACAGTTTGCTTCAAAATGCATTATTTCTGTCCAATATATATTTTCTTTCTTTTTATTTCTTATAATTTGTTTGTAGAATAATCTATAATAAGAGTGAATCAAATCTCAGCTGTTTTTTGGTTGTTGTCGTTGTTGTTTTTTATAAAGTGATTATTTTGGAACTGGGTTTCCAAAGCACAAATATGTCATATATATTCATAATAAATATGTTTATTTAGAAAAAGCTAGATTGTGATTGAGTAGAATGTTAGGTCAGAAGTCCCACCGAAGATTTCCGGACATCACATGTATACTATATAAAGTGCCACGTCACCAGGAAACTTTTATGTGCTCACCTTTACACGCGCCAAAAATGATTTTCCCATTGTTTCAGAAGGGGGACATAATAAATGGAAACTGAGCCTTTGCATCTTTTTCTATACAGTGTCTTTCTTACATATAATTTTTGTAAGTTAATTATAACAAGCTTTTCCGGTCATTGTCATTATCTTCAAATTAATTCAACAACATTGAAAAAAAACAAAATGAGCAAACATAGAATCCAAAACGAGAATCCTCTCGTTGCTCCCAGACCTGTTTAAACATCTATACATATAACTGGTGGCTTTACAATATTTCTGATGTGTCAAAGTGAGGCAAAGTTAATATAGCCAAAGGCTGCTTGCTATAATGTGATCCAACCAAGGCCGCTGAACGTAGCATTTCAGACTGTTTTTCTCGTTCTAACGAACTGAGTGTAATAGCCACCGAGTGTGCAACACAATCCTCCTCTTCTCCAGAGTAATTGCCAACAGGGATAAAAACCATTAAGTCATTTAGGTAAGATAAATACCGAGTTCAGACACAACTAAAAAGATCATTAAAGCAAATTCTTTCAGTACCAGACGACTTTTGAAGTTCCAGAAGGAACAACATGTGTGTATAGGTGCGCCTTGTTTATGTATTGTTTCGAGAAATAGTTGGAGCGGTACCAGGTATCTGGGTACTGAAAAACAGAGTCGGGAATCCCAGAAAGTTTTATTCACTTCCACAACAGTGTAAGCCAAGACCAGACAATGTTTGAAAATGTGATCTCTGGGAAGTCTGAGCCCGCTGATTGTTCCATACAGAGATATCTTACACTAACTCTAAGATATCTTTGGTTCCATATACATATATTTTCATGTGATCTACATTTGAATACTAGTACTATCTTTGATACTAGTAATCCACACAAACAGCTCACCACTTTAGAAAGACTTTAGTATGGTCACGGCTTGCCTTTCTTGGTGACCATGTCGCACTACAAACAACACTTTGGTTGGAGCAAGGCGGCTTTGGGCTAGTGGTGCAGCGAGTCCACGCTGTTTCGTTTCGATTTTAGTGTGAGATGTGGACTGTGGTGTTAAACGGGACCAAACGCACTGGCGAGACAGAAATTAATCTGTCTCGTTGGCTCAGGCGTGTCAAAATGTGTGCTGGAGGAAAGAGAGATTTCGTGCACTGAGACAAAACAGATTTGATTTAGTGCATCACCAGCTTTATGCCAAGTGTTATACAAAACATTTCTACCCACGCCTATGACTAAAGTGGCAATGCAGACAGTCATAGTCTACGGTATCCATCAACGACTGTTCAAACTAAATCGTCTTTAGTACTTTTGGATATTGGTAGACAAAACAGAGCAATCAGTCTCGAAAAGCTCTTCACACTTTTCGCCTCAAGACTTTGCATTTCAGGTGCGTTCACATCACGCAGCTGTTAGTGGGTAAAAGGTGTTGGCATCTTGACGTAATCGCCGAGATATCGGCGCGAACTATTCTGAAAATGCCGGCGCTCTGAATTTCATTTCAAATTAGACGAGACTGATGAGTTCCAAAGTTACCTGAGCATCTTCTGTTTACCTCATACATGTGTTTTCACATCTTTGCTAGGCACGGGGTGACTTTACCATACTCAAAGAAAAATTGTGAAGTATAATTATGTTTATTTCTCGTGCCGTAAGAAACTTTTAAAAAGAAAAAAAAAATGTGCTCACGACGCCGGCAATAAACAAATAGAGAAAATAAATAGATGCTGAAAATACAGCTCAGATGCAAAACTCTTAAAATACAACATGAAGTAGCAACCCCTAGTTTTGCAGTCTTATTTCGTGGGCCATGTGAACCAGTGGTCTTACCCTCCTGACCTACATAACAAATAGGCATAAATTTCCAGAAAAAGGTACATCCACATATTATTATCTATCCCATCAATAATAATACTGACAGCATTCTGCTTTGGTGATATCAGTTTTCCGTGGGATGTAGCGATAAGCTGAAATTAACATTCTTGATCTAAATCCCGCTAAATCCATTTGTTCTATGTGCCATATCTAAGGCTGTAATTTCATTTTCATATTTCAGTGTCGTAGCCCCATTTTGCACTTTTAACCTCCTTTCTGTGTGTGGGGAGGGGGGGGGGAGGGGGAGGGCGTGGGATTATTGTATCAGAGACTGAGGAGATGGACATTTTATAATTTTATGCCAGCGCTAACTCTCGCTATGGCGGGTTTCAAATGTTCATTTTAGAAGACAATACATTTTTTACAGTAATAAACAGTTTATTATCCTGTCAAAAAGGCTCAGATCCCTGCTCCCGTGTTTATCCACTCTCAAACAACCTGGTACTCTTAAGCCTTTTATGCTTAACGCAAGGGATTTACCAGTGGACTTTGCTTAGGACGACGAAACCACGGATAGTAATTATTTAGTTCCGTCATTTATCAATCACTTACTAGAAAAAATTACCAGTAAAGTCATGAAGTCAGATTTTCGTAAGGATAAAATGCTGAAGATAATGATAGGGATTGGTTATGTGCTGTAGAACTGTGATGACACCAGCAGTAGAGTTTGCATACCATCTGCAGACTTGGCGAAGGGCGTGAGATGGCAATTGTGACTGCGTTAATTAATCAGCAAGACTAAGGCAATAATGGCCTTCATGTGGTCTGTTGCAAATGTATATAAGTGACCAGCTGGGGATACCCGGCGTTAATCGGGATAAACCTGATACTGGATTGTAATCATTATTACCTGATACTGGATTGTAATCATTATTACCTGATACTGGATTGTAATCATTATTACCTGATACTGGATTGTAATCATTATTACCTGATACTGGATTGTAATCATTATTACCTGATACTGGATTGTAATCATTATTACCTGATACTGGATTGTAATCATTATTACCTGATACTGGATTGTAATCATTTATTACCTGATACTGGATTGTAATCATTTATTACCTGATACTGGATTGTAATCATTATTACCTGATACTGGATTGTAATCATTATTACCTGATACTGGATTGTAATCATTATTACCTGATACTGGATTGTAATCATTATTACCTGATACTGGATTGTAATCATTATTACCTGATACTGGATTGTAATCATTATTACCTCATACTGGATTGTAATCATTATTACCTGATACTGGATTGTAATCATTATTACCTGATATGGATTGTAATCAATTATTACCTGATACTGGATTGTAATCATTATTACCTGATACTGGATTGTAATCAATTATTACCTGATACTGGATTGTAATCATTATTACCTGATACTGGATTGTAATCATTATTACCTGATACTGGATTGTAATCATTATTACCTGATACTGGATTGTAATCATTATTACCTGATACTGGATTGTAATCATTATTACCTGATACTGGATTGTAATCATTATTACCTGAAAGTGGATTGTAATCATTATTACCTGATACTGGATTGTAATCATTATTACCTGATACTGGATTGTAATCATTATTACCTGATACTGGATTGTAATCATTATTACCTGATACTGGATTGTAATCATTATTACCTGATACTGGATTGTAATCAATTATTACCTGATACTGGATTGTAATCAATTATTACCTGATACTGGATTGTAATCATTATTACCTGATACTGGATTGTAATCATTATTACCTGATACTGGATTGTAGTCATTATTACCTGATACTGGATTGTAATCATTATTACCTGATACTGGATTGTAATCATTATTACCTGATACTGGATTGTAATCATTATTACCTGATACTGGATTGTAATCATTATTACCTGATACTGGATTGTAATCAATTATTACCTGATACTGGATTGTAATCAATTATTACCTGATACTGGATTGTAATCAATTATTACCTGATACTGGATTGTAATCATTATTACCTGATACTGGATTGTAATCATTATTACCTGATACTGGATTGTAATCATTATTACCTGATACTGGATTGTAATCAATTATTACCTGATACTGCATTGTAATCAATTATTACCTGATACTGGATTGCAATCAATTATTACCTGATACTGGATTGTAATCATTATTACCTGATACTGGATTGTAATCAATTATTACCTGATACTGGATTGTAATCATTATTACCTGATACTGGATTGTAATCATTATTACCTGATACTGGATTGTAATCATTATTACCTGATACTGGATTGTAATCATTATTACCTGATACTGGATTGTAATCATCATTACCTGATACTGGATTGTAATCATTATTACCTGATACTGGATTGTAATCATTATTACCTGATACTGGATTGTAATCATTATTACCTGATACTGGATTGTAATCATTATTACCTGATACTGGATTGTAATCATTATTACCTGATACTGGATTGTAATCAATTATTACCTGATACTGGATTGTAATCAATTATTACCTGATACTGGATTGTAATCATTATTACCTGATACTGGATTGTAATCATTATTACCTGATACTGGATTGTAATCATTATTACCTGATACTGGATTGTAATCATTATTACCTGATACTGGATTGTAATCATTATTACCTGATACTGGATTGTAATCATTATTACCTGATACTGGATTGTAATCATTATTACCTGATACTGGATTGTAATCAATTATTACCTGATACTGGATTGTAATCAATTATTACCTGATACTGGATTGTAATCATTATTACCTGATACTGGATTGTAATCATTATTACCTGATACTGGATTGTAATCATTATTACCTGATACTGGATTGTAATCAATTATTACCTGATACTGGATTGTAATCAATTATTACCTGATACTGGATTGCAATCAATTATTACCTGATACTGGATTGTAATCAATTATTACCTGATACTGGATTGTAATCAATTATTACCTGATACTGGATTGTAATCAATTATTACCTGATACTGCATTGTAATCAATTATTACCTGATACTGGATTGTAATCATTATTACCTGATACTGGATTGTAATCATTATTACCTGATACTGGATTGTAATCAATTATTACCTGATACTGGATTGTAATCATTATTACCTGATACTGGATTGTAATCAATTATTACCTGATACTGGATTGTAATCAATTATTACCTGATACTGGATTGTAATCATTATTACCTGATACTGGATTGTAATCAATTATTACCTGATACTGGATTGTAATCAATTATTACCTGATACTGGATTGTAATCAATTATTACCTGATACTGGATTGTAATCATTATTACCTGATACTGGATTGTAATCAATTATTACCTGATACTGGATTGTAATCATTATTACCTGATACTGGATTGTAATCATTATTACCTGATACTGGATTGTAATCAATTATTACCTGATACTGGATTGTAATCATTATTACCTGATACTGGATTGTAATCAATTATTACCTGATACTGGATTGTAATCATTATTACCTGATACTGCATTGTAATCAATTATTACCTGATACTGGATTGCAATCAATTATTACCTGATACTGGATTGTAATCATTATTACCTGATACTGGATTGTAATCAATTATTACCTGATACTGGATTGTAATCATTATTACCTGATACTGGATTGTAATCATTATTACCTGATACTGGATTGTAATCATTATTACCTGATACTGGATTGTAATCATCATTACCTGATACTGGATTGTAATCATTATTACCTGATACTGGATTGTAATCATTATTACCTGATACTGGATTGTAATCATTATTACCTGATACTGGATTGTAATCATTATTACCTGATACTGGATTGTAATCAATTATTACCTGATACTGGATTGTAATCAATTATTACCTGATACTGGATTGTAATCATTATTACCTGATACTGGATTGTAATCATTATTACCTGATACTGGATTGTAATCATTATTACCTGATACTGGATTGTAATCATTATTACCTGATACTGGATTGTAATCATTATTACCTGATACTGGATTGTAATCATTATTACCTGATACTGGATTGTAATCATTATTACCTGATACTGGATTGTAATCAATTATTACCTGATACTGGATTGTAATCAATTATTACCTGATACTGGATTGTAATCATTATTACCTGATACTGGATTGTAATCATTATTACCTGATACTGGATTGTAATCATTATTACCTGATACTGGATTGTAATCAATTATTACCTGATACTGGATTGTAATCAATTATTACCTGATACTGGATTGCAATCAATTATTACCTGATACTGGATTGTAATCAATTATTACCTGATACTGGATTGTAATCAATTATTACCTGATACTGGATTGTAATCAATTATTACCTGATACTGCATTGTAATCAATTATTACCTGATACTGGATTGTAATCATTATTACCTGATACTGGATTGTAATCATTATTACCTGATACTGGATTGTAATCAATTATTACCTGATACTGGATTGTAATCATTATTACCTGATACTGGATTGTAATCAATTATTACCTGATACTGGATTGTAATCAATTATTACCTGATACTGGATTGTAATCATTATTACCTGATACTGGATTGTAATCAATTATTACCTGATACTGGATTGTAATCATTATTACCTGATACTGGATTGTAATCAATTATTACCAATTAACCCCAGATGTCGGAACCCTGCCCGTTTCTGTGGATGCATGATGGTTTGTTTTTGTTGTTTTTCTTAACGGCAATAAAGCGCTGACACATTTAGTTCCACTAACTGGAGTCTGTGCAGTTCTGTAACTCCAAAACATGGTATGCCCAGTGGACAGTTCGTTTAGTGAACACACAGTTTTGAACGTTATACGCAGGAAAAGGTAGGAATGTCAGATAAAAACATCTCGTGGAAAAGGCTAAGGCTCAACTTCGAATGTTGTCTCCGTTGAGGATAGTACAAATATATACCCACGGTTTTATTCGTACGTCGTTAACTACATTATTTTTTAGCAACTCTTGAGAAAACCAAGTATTTGTAGGCTTTGTTGTTATCTCAGAAAGTTCAGCCTTAGGTTCTGCAACTCGCTTTTATGTAATTGTGTAGATAGCCTGAAGCAACAGAAAAAGCAGAGGATTAGGTCAGTTCAAGATAAGACAGATAAGACAAGATAAGAATCACTTTACTCTCTCGTTAGTGAGGGAAATTCCCTCCGAAAGAGCCTCTGAAAGCACATAGGTAGTAAACACATCTAACATCATCATGAAGGAGATGGAAGTTAACTGTGGGATGGCAGGTCCTTCTCTGCATTGCTCCACATAGCTAGTCCATCAATGTTTTGGAAACCAAACTGTGTCCAAGAAGGACTAGGAAAATCCACGCTTTTAACCAATTTCCCCTCATTTGCTTACGCACGCGCAAAGTTAATCCTCTTCCGATTTCTCTCCTTTTTTTTTTTCTCTTTAATATCTTCCAGTCCAGTACATGGCGGTCGTTAAGTGCGCATGCGCGTCAACAAGTCAGGAGGGTCACGGTTGGTCATCTTGGTAATTCGAGATCTCCTCGCGGAATTCACAGTGATGTCGTCGAACCAGTGACTGCCACAAACTGTTGGTTTGTTGAACCCATTTTTTTGTTGTTGTTATAGTAATGTTTTGGAAACTTAGTGAATGGCAACTGTAGTGGAGAAACGATGACTATTAGATCATAGAGTTTTATTTGCTGCCCTGTGTCACCTAAAATTCTCCATCTTAACAAGCCAAAATGACAGTGCAGACTGATGAATGACATTTTTCTATAAAGTGATATTAAAAAATAAAAAAGAACAGGGGGGGGGGGGTAGAAGAAGAGGGTCGGGTTTTAAAATATTTTTCTTTTTTGTATATTCTCGAGTGTTTGCTGTCACAAATCCCAGACTGGGAAATGTAATAGTTTATGACAGGACAACAATCACGAACAAACAAGTTAACACTTAACAGAACAATCCATCAGACTCACACATTTATTAAACATAATTATACATATAATAGCGCAATTACATACATTATATTATTGAAATGACTGCCGTACAACGGCCTTATTCTCACACATACTCTCCCTCGGATCCACAATCCGGTAGTTACTCCTAAAGGCACTTCGGCCTCAGCCTCTCCCCTCAGGGTCTTAATAGCACATTAATAATTTACTGGCACCGCAGTCTCTCAATATCACCTTCCTATTGTCATACACCTTAGCACTCCCCTAGCACCTCAGCAGGGCAATAACACATTATTATTTCCATAGCCATCAACATGGCAACAACATAGTATCAGTTCACTAGCCTATCAACATGGCAACAATATAGTATCTCATTCACTCTCATATCTACGTCCCTGTCCGTGGCCTGACTGCCACGACTTTATGTGCCTCTACTGTCCTGCACTGACAGCCTCACTTCTGGCCTATGTGTGGCCTCCGGCCCTATGCTGGCCTATCCCCTGTGCTCATCGAGGTGGCTCTGCGGCCCGTCCCCGACACCTACAAGAATAACATTACATTGGTATAATACCCTACCATTTCTATTCACTCCACCTCTCCTTACAATCCATGAAGCGTACACACACTAGTTCACCTTTCACTCACCACACATCTTACGGTAACACACTTCCATCGGAGTACACACTACTCACTCGCGCTACAAATCCATGAACTCACTTTCATCTATCGCTCGTGGCGCACATTGCTATATCCGATATCAAGGACTTCCACATTCCTCACATATACTTATTCACATCATGGTAATAGACGAATATAATATAATACATCAATCATAATAATCAATCAACGTTCTACATACCAGTCATAACTGGAAAGACTCTCACTAGTCTTCTCGACTGCTTCCCTTTATGTCCGCCCGATGGGTTCTTATTCCCAGGTCCGCTCCGTCGGACCTTCTAACTTGCAGTGATAGTAATCCAGCGCTTTCGCCTCATTCAGACTTCCACACCACTCATACACGCACGCTTTTCCCACTTGTCTGCATGAGTTATTTTTACTCTTCCCCTTTCACGTCTTTTCCTATCCGTCTGTCGTGAGCTCTTCTTATTCTACACCCGCTCTGTAGCAATCCCCTTAATTGCACTCACTCCACTCGTGACATTTGCCATATTGTTGTATGAGCATTTTTGTCTTTTCGAGAAAATGAGGGTCGTAAATTTTAAGAGTTGTGTAAAATCAGAGGACAGCATTACGTCACAAACACAACCCCAAAATCTGTAAAATGTCGCAAACAACAATATGGCAAATACCCCACGATACAATAAGACACGGGGTTCAAAGATATATTGCATTATATTCTTTACCAATAAAAGTGAATACAAATTTGCAGCGCATGTTCCGATTTCATTAAGTTTCAACTCTGGCGAAAACATCTGTACATCCAACTTCAGTAAATACACCCGTCATTGTCACGGCATTTTGCATGCTGAATACTGGGGATTTGTATAAAGCAAAACGCCCAATCTGTAACTGGGATAATTTCAGAAGATGTACACTGACATTGTGCCCGAGCCAGTACTGAGACTGTATTCTTAAACGACATTCATTGGATTGTTGTCTCAGAGACAAATTTGATGGATCCTGGGGTGGCCCGGTTGCTGTTGTAGTGTCGGATAACAAGATAAGAGGGACGATGGAAAGATGGGGAAATAATGAAAGTGATGGTCAGGCCAGCAAATGAGAGACAGATGTGAAGGAGGACGGAAGGAGGGATTAAGGTGGTGTCTGGGTGTGTGTGCACGTGCGAATGAATGCGTTGGTGACCCGGAAGATGCGAGAAGTGTAGGGTTTCTATACTGAGACTCGTGGGGGGGGGGGGGGGTTTAAGATGGATGAGGGATTTGTTGTTTTTTTGGGGGGGGGGGGGAGGAGGAGGGTGTGTCAGACCGAACGAATTATTATACCATTAAAGATGTCACAGTCTGGCATTTTGGTAAGTCGCTTTTGGGCTTTTGGGTCAGCTTTGGGGGGGGAGGGGGAACATTAGTGTGAGCTCAGGGCTGGATGTGAATGAGGTTTAACATGAATAATAAGCAAAGTTCCAACAGGAAGGGGGGAGGGGGGGGGGGGGAGAAAATGAGAGCAAGGAGCAAAATTGTGATTGATCTCCTGTTCATAAGATCAAAGATCACAGCTGGCAAGTGTCGAGGCAAGAAAGATTTGTTAGAATGGTTAATTTGTATGCAGAGGACTGTTCTAATCCTAAAGTGAAATAAGCCATAAAGAAACTGCGACAGTTTTGTCAAAACGTTGACGTTTTACCTTTAGTGTTTCAATCCCTGAATAAGATCTGTAATTACTGTGCTACCGTAGGGTTAGGTTAAAATGACATGAAATCTTCCAGGCACCCAGTTTTCAAGAAGTGATAAGATGGAATACATTGATGGCACCTGGTCTGAAAGCAACCAATGTAACTTACTCTGAGACAGATGATCTTAGCTACGGTACGAATAATTTCAGTTACTGCATGAAGGCCGAAATAAGTGGGCAGCAAGAAGATAAGATGGGAAAAGTCTCAGATTGCAATAGGCGTAAAATGTACGTGTGAGTACACGCTTGTCTACGTGCTGGTGACCCATCCGGCATCCCTGCATCAAGCGGAAGTAGATTTCTAATGGACTTTTTTAAGCCTAGCTGGATTACCTTGGGGGCGAGTTTCCCTCGTCACATCGACGTCGGGGCAATGTCATAATTAGCGGATCTCCGTAGAAACGATGTCATTCACATATGCAGACTTGATGTCAATCCAACGCATTGGATGTTTGTATGATTATTGGTTGGTGAAGTCGTCTACATAATGCGTAGATGTGCAAATAGTTTTCTAAACAGTCGAAATACCACATTTGTATACATTGGTTGCAAAGAGGTTAAATTAATCCATGCTTGAAATGGTGCAATATGTCAATGCTAATTTCTTTAGCAAGTCCGGGATATGTAGACATCATAATTTCATTCTGTAGTGTGCGTTGTTTTGCCTTCAGTTGTTTAGTTGACATGTCTTTTTGTGATAAAATGGTTTAAGGCAGAAAGCAGTTCACATGCGTGACCATTCGATGCTAAAGAACACGAAAATACACAATAATTACTATCGTACTCATTCTCTTGTTGGACACAAACTGTTGTTTCAAAGAGTACGATATACCTATCAGAATAACGTGATCTTCTGGGTAACTCATCGAGATAATCTACCAAAACTGCCCTGGCACGGCATACCCTGCTGATGACAGCTTTCCGCAACTGTGGGTTGATGTGGTGGGAAAGTTGGTAAGGCATGGGGTTGGATGGGGAGGGGGTTTAGAGATGTAGCGAGACAATAATCAGCTTTGATTTGTGCAATGGTCAAGCGGTCAGGAGGTGTCTGGTCAGAAACTGCAAGCAAGCAACGCTGGGGATGGAGCCTGAAGCAAGTCAGCGTAGGCTTTAGAACGTGGCACAGAAAACGAAAGCGTTTTTTTTTTTCTAAAAATATTTTGAACGCTTTGTACACAGGGGTATTTTGGATGTTACCCATCTAGAAAGACAGGGGTTCACATGACAAAAACTGATAATATGTTTACAACACCAGGAAGACCCGCCAATTGATATGTACAGATCATTCTGTAGATCTTATGAAACATGCATTCCCATTGGCTACAAGCTCATGACACGACTGATCAGAACGTTTTCCACTGTAAAATAATTGGAGCAATCGTCTGCCCCGTCTTCTTCTTAGAGTGAAAAAAAAAAAAAAAGTTTAGTTTGAGCTTGGGTTTAACAGCGCGTCGGCACCATCCTGGCCATTTTGCGCCTGTCACGGTTTTGGGGGTACCTCATTGTAGTTTGATTCTCGGAGCTTGAACTATTAAAATTTCACGAACAAATTTGTACAGTCAAAATGCGTCAGAGAGAAAAAGTTGTTTGTTGCAAAGCCTCGAGTAAGAAATAATATAGAAACCATACAATAAAACGAAAATGAAAATGAAAGACAAGTGAAGCCTTGTCCCTACCCCACAGATTTTTAACAAAAAGATATATATCTGTACAGTTATAATTAAGGATCAGAACTACAGACAAAATTAATGTAGAATGCAAAGAAAACGACCGAACGAGAGATGGAAGGAAAGAATGGTGAAATGAAACAAAACAAAACAAAATAATAAAGAAAAGAAAAGGCAAGCATGGAATAGAACAGCCATGAGCCTCCTTTCAGTTCCTATTCCTTTTTTATCCTAATTTATGAACCATGCTCCCCTCACATGCTCCATATTTCAGGCAGTGGCACGGTTCCCTTGGGCCACAACTGATGCCGTTTATCTCCCTAATTCAAATCAGACTGCCCAGTGGTTAGCTGGTCCTGCCAGCAGATACAAGGGATGTCAGTGCCGAAGGAATGGGGCGTCCAGGCTGCCATTCATCTGAAATACGGAACTTCACGTGTTTACTACTGAACGCCTAGCTACTGAAGCCAGCGGCCAAGGACAGTAATATAGGCTTATTCTCTACCCTAAATTAAATATTAAATACAAACTTTCGGATTTTTTATGTTTACTACTGTAGCAAGAGGTCAAGGACAGTAATATAGTCTTACTCAGCTTGTGCCCTTAATTGAATTTTAAGTATAAACTTTCGGACCTCGGGATTACTATTGATCAAGCCGCCAAGGACAGTACCATAGGCTTACTCGGATAATGCCCTTAGTTAATGTTACATACAGAAATTCGGACTACGTGTTTACTACTGAAGAAAGATGTCGAGGACATGAATACATGTATAATATCAATATAAAAATAAACTAACGAATAACAAGCATGAACATAATGATAATATTTGACAATACGTTACCTATTACATCTTCTGGTGTACTGGTAAATATCATTAAAATTCTCAAACTTAATAAACATATTATATGAAGAGATAAAACCACATTTCAAATTTGAAGGAATTACAGTCCGCTATAATAATTGATGAAAGAGCAGACGAACGTTAAGGTGTTTTCTCCTTGTTATAATTATGATAAACATACACCGAAGAGAGAGACAATGTATAATGGCATGAGACAGAATCAAAATCGGGTGACAGATGCTTGGGCCATTAAGACATTTCTCTGTTTCATAGAAGCTCCATACCACATTAGTATCTGTTACTTTGATTCATCACATTTCCTTCATGTACTGGGGAATATACGATAGCTGTATTCTTTACCTTAGAATTAAATGTAATGTATTTATTGGTAGCATGACGACATGGCGCCTCAGTGTCGGATTTAGACTCGATGAGACCCCAAGCCATATAAAGTTTGGAGAACTTGGTTAAAACGTTACACTACAAGGTCTCACGAAAATGTATACCATTTGTGGCGCCACAAATAAAAAAATGAAAACATAATAATTTACAATTTTGCTTTTAAATTATTTAAAGCAATGTAGTTAAAGTGATAAATGCAAATTGTTTTCAGATTATTAAACTTGAAATATTGTTTAAGTCAGTTACGTTTAAATAGATAATAATCTTTTTAATGAAAACAAAATCTGAAATTTTGTGGGGCCTCTGCAGGTTGTGAGGCCTTAGCTGTAGCTTAATCAGCTAATGCCTAACCTCGGCACTGGTCCTCTCATATCTGTCTGGCTAACAGTTTATTCATACATTCAGCAGCTGACATTCATTTCCCTCTCATTTATTTATCTAATTATTGTCTTACCACTAAATAACCCTTTCCCTCACTCCTTCTACATATTCATTCACTTATTCACCTCTTCATCAGCTTCACTTTTCTATCCGTGCTTTCGTGAATATTTCTGTCCTATTTTGTTCCTGTTCATTAATACAATATACCCTTCCCTCCCCTTTTTCCTACGGTTTAATCATTCACCATGTTATATCTTGAGCTAATTATCCCATTTTGCTATCTCTTCTACCAGTCCTTCATCATTTCTCTCTGCCACTCTCAGCTTGTCATCCATGCGGGAGAAGCCCATCCATTCGTCACATTTCCCTCAAGAAAACATTTGTGCAAAGAATTATGGAGAAATTGGAATAAATCAGTACCATGGGCCCAAGCACAGGTCACTCACGAGCATCGATCGAGGGTAACCTTGGCCGCACACTCACCCTCAGGGTTGGGGGGGGGGTGGGAGGTGGGTGGTACTGTCTGGGTACTGTATGAGCTTCATGCTGCCAGGGTGAGCACTGAGAGACACTGACAGTGTCACTCTCAATGATTGGGCACTGGAACTGAGTGATCTATACTTCTGTCTGTCTTCTCCGGCCGGTATGTTTTGTGGTCATCCAACTCAAGAATACGGCAAAGATGATACGATATTTGAATAAATTCCAAAATATTTAAAACAGTCCGATGAAGTCTCATTTCAATCTTCTAGAAGACTTGCACCTTGCTAAAGAAAACGTCTTAATTCTGCGGTATGAGAGTTGCTGGAATCCGATATTCAAACAAATATATAGTGCCAGGGATCTTAATTGTGACCTTATAGCCTGTAAAGTTCCGCCGATATGTCCAGCTCGTAAATTCATATATACAATCATAGAATAAACTGAATATTGCACCACTTGGAGGTCCTCCTCTCCAAACAACAACAACAACAACAATAATAACAACAAAACGTGTTGTCATGTAATTAAAGTGAAGAAAAGAGAGAGAGAAAAAAAAGGAAAGAAAATTGAGGCTAAGAATCCAGTAAACCTAAGCTTTGATCAATAAAGCGATTAATACTAAGGAGAAGACTTAGTAAAGTTCCAAGATCTCTACAAACGGAACAGCGTAGCATTTCAATTAGAAAAGAAACGTGTGGTGTACGGCGCACTTCTGTTCTACACGTTAATGACTACACACAAGCACGCAGAAAGAATTACACTGGACTCAGAGAACACTGCGAGATCTTACATTGAAAACAAAAAGCCTTGTGCCGGGGTCAGTTTTACAAGTTATTGGCAAATTTGCTTTTCTGACATGCATGTGGCCAGGGAGACAGGCTCTGCACACAATTCTATTTGGTCTGTATGCCAGTTCCATCAGATTTTCAACTTGAAAGGTCTTAAATAAATAACTTGTACCAGGTGAAAAAGCACGTCGCTTAACACAACAGCCTTGTGTCAATACTATAACTTGAAGTCGCAGAAAGTGTAGATGTCCCCTGTGATGAAACTGAACTGAAAAGCCTGTTACTTTCCTACATGTCTTTAGATCTTATTCCTCTTCACGTAACATTATCCACAATCATCACTTGATCTTACTGCGAATTTCTGTTGTAAAAATAAATTGATTAGAAAATCATACTTAGATAATGCAACTTTACAATGCTTTTCAATGTGCGCAAATGTGTGAATAGAAAGGGTCTATATGATTCAGTTATATGACTATTGAAAACAAAGGTAAATCAGTACGAAAGAGAAACAAGATTTTCCAGTTCACTTTCACCGTTGATGTTACCTTGTAGTGTTCTTCAGTAAATGCTAATACAGATAAATACCCAGGTCTGAGAGCCTGATAGCAATGATATTTGGTATTAAAAATCAATGGCTATTGTGCGACCAGAGAGGACAGTAAGACTGATTCCAGGGACATGTACATGGGAGACCAAGACAGTTGCCGCTTGGGCTTTAAGAAGTCAGTTTGAAACTGGTTTACAGGCCATATGTTTTGGGTTAGGGACATGCTCCCTCGCTTTCTATGGTACATAATTAATGTTCTTGATATTATTTCAAAAGAAAAACAAAATGGAAAAAAATCTGAAAAATACTTTATGCATGGCACAATTATCGAAGAAAATATTTGGTTTTGAAACTACATTTTCTGTTGTCTTTTTTATAACAATTTTTAAATCTTAAATTTTAATTTATATGTAATTGCATTGCCTTTAAATTAAATTCTGTTTTCAAGTTCTATAAAATGAATGTCGTCCTGAATAATAGAACATGTTCCTGCAGATAAATGTGTTTCGTGTTGAGCGTGTTTTGTTGATGATAAGAATCTCACAAAACTACTCAGGCATTGAAAGTTGTATGGATCTTTCTCTCACTGAATCAGAATTATCATCTCCTGCTCCGGCCCCGGTCATCGCCGTTACGGCGTCTCTGATTCCCTCCCCTGAGACAGGAACCGGAAATGCTATTTTTCTCTTATCGGGGCACATCTAATTCACGGAGACTGCACTGATCCTTTTGCCCGACGAGAAAATGGGGGCGTGGCCCGACCCCTGAACTGCACGCGAGCCTAATAAACATCACTAATAACTCTTTGGATTTTCCCCCTACAGGTTCAGATTTCTGTGCATGAAAGCCCTCTTCTTTTCTGCTTGATTACGGGCTTTGAAGCGCTTTCCCAATGGTTTACAGGCCATATGTTATGGATTAGGGACAAGTTAGAAACCGTTTACGCTCCCCCGCTTTCTATGGTACATTTTGCCATAATCACTTAGAGATTATGCTTCTTCACGATTCTTTGCTGTGAATGACTTATTGTCTTGGGATCAGATCATGTCATTAACTATGAGACAGCGATAAGCATCGGCAGGATCTGGAAATCGTTCTGTTTCTCTGATAAAGTTTTACGACTTGTTTTATTCCATTGCAAAATCTCTTTCCTGGTGTGGATCTATCAGTTTTATCTCTTTCAGGTTGAGTTACAAACGCCAGGCAAAGAGACTGTGATATATTAATGATTTCTATAGAAAACCGGAGAACCGTATAGAAACTAATCTCTCATCTGGGCGGCCAATCACACCGGATACATTGTATACAGAAGGCAAAGCAGTAGAAAGTACAGAAAGTACAGTTAGGAATGTTGTCCAGAAAAAAACAATGGGGAAGACCCCTCCTCCTTCTATTCTTTTTCTTCTTCTTCGTCATGGCCGTCGGATTTTATTTTCCAGTTCCTACTATAAAAATTGAAATCCAAACTATATATATATATTTTTTTTTTAAAGGGGGGGGGGGGTGAGGTCTTCAATACTTTATCTCTGTTTATCTCCTGTATATGTGTGTAGCCGTGTGTTTGTATGTATGTATGTAATATCATGCGCACTTGAGTGAATCAATTTTTAATGCCTAAGGTGATCAGTGCTTCATACATGTATCCTGTCGAGCATACATCACGCGTAGATCTCGTAAGATGTGTGTACCATGTATTTTATGTGCTCTTAAACGTTCTGTGAAAGAGAATTTCCCACATGGTTTAATCTAGTGATTCTTATCTTATCTTGTCTGTTCAGATTCCTCAACCCTTCACTGAAAGTGCATGAATATGTTGAGAGTTCCCAAAGTTCTAGAGTTCCAGGTAACATCTGGGATGCTGGGACATTAATTTTATGTTCCCTTAACATTAATCGATCTGAGATGTACTATTTGAGCTTGGAACGAAAGGCAAACTTCTTACGACACCCGGTAACAGCTCTGATCACTGGATCTCATCGGGAGGTGATGAAGTAGGGGCTTGGTGTCAGAAGCATTTACAGTGAAACGTAGATAAAATGAAGAAATGGGTTATATTAGGTAAGACAATCCGAATGACAAAGTATCAAGTGTAAATCTAATTTGAACTTTTGATTTGAAATTGAAACAATCATTTCCAAAAGACAAAATTCCGACCATGGAATATGTAAAGTGTGGTTAATTCAAAGTTAAGAGCAGACAGGGATTATGCTGCTGGTTTTGTAGTTTGAATTTTGTGGGGTTTTTTTAACGGTATTTCATAAGTATCTTGTCAAGAGAAATAAAGCTCAACATGACAGTGGATGATACATATAGAGTATTAAGTTTAGAGTGGTCAAGGATGGCATTTCTCTACTAATCTGATGGCTGTCTCTGCGTCAGTGTTCTCGTAGCAAAATCTTTACCTCATTTACCTGGGTTTAGGCTAGACATCCTCACAGTGTCCACGAAAACTAGATACCTAAATTTCCAGGATAATTGCAAGGTACTACAACTCTGAGACTACCTCACCGTTAAATAACAATCTGAACTTTGCAAGAACCTTAAATAACAGACTGGTCAAGGACTTACATGCTAATTCACAGTTTGTTCATTCAATATAGAAAATGAGAATCAATCCATAAATTTGCTTAATTTATTTATTATCGTCATGGGTCATCATCTCCTGGAATGGCTCCAATCATGACATGGCACTTTTATGAGATGTCCCGGGAAAATACCGCCATCATGGCACTGCTTCCGGTCACGTGCATGTCGCGCTTCCGTTTGGACATCGATCACGTGAGAGTAAAGCAAACTAGACATTGAGTTCGAAAGTTCAGAGAGTGTGCATGCCCTTGTTTTACTGAGGGTAGGTTGAGATCGGCCAATCGATAAGTTGGGTTGTTTTTTTTTTTGGTTTTCTTTACTTTACGCGTAGAAGAACGGAAATGACCATGTCTGCAAAATGATAGATGGGCCCTATCAGAATGCCGTATCAGTTTTAGTATTACTGCTATGCGCGGTCAGCCGGAAAATGTTCGTTTTGTGCATAAATAAATAAGATCAGCGAAGGTGTGCCAGAGTTGCCCCATCTCTTGACAATGCGACGAGGAAACATATCAAATAGTTTTGGGCCGTTGAAATCAGTTCCGACAGGTAGTTTTTGTCTTCGTTAACTTAGTTAAGGCCCCTGTCCATGGTACGTAAAGTTTCATGCTTTTTGCGCGCGTATTACGGACCGGAAACGTGGGTGCAGAAGACGTCGGGGTTTTAAAATACGTATCCTAATGTTTCCTTGTGGGCATTTTCTTGGGTCAAGTTAGAAAAAAAAAACGCACCGTGGAAATGAAAAGTACGTACGCCCGACTTCTGCAAGAAGCATGCGTGAAAGAAAATACATGTACGTAAGGCAGAAACTACGCTTCGTGGGAAGCGGCAGGAAGTATGAACTGTTGGGTTTTCTGTGATCTTTGCACGATGATGGATTTGTTCCTGGGGGTCTCGCTGTAATAATTAAAGGCTTCTTTACGAGATAATTAGCACACATGGACAGAAAAAAGGTACCTGTGAAATAATAATAATAATAATAACTTTTATCGAAGTATTCAATGAGGGCAGATCGATACGATGCGTGTCATGTTATTGTTGCTGGATTTATCCCATCATCCTTCAGTTCTTGCAATATGCATAAAAAGCATTCCCTACCTTCAGTGGTACTGAACCATTATTATTATTACCTTATGACGAATGAATTTTTATTTTCCACAAAACAACTAAAACAACAATAATTAACGACAACAACAGCAACAATAGCAAAACAACATGAACAACAACTAACTAGCAAATATACTTAATGGATTGAGATATGACACCTCTTTTATTATTGAGATTAACATTTTCATTTCTTGTCACTTCTGCACCCAAAAGCATGTTGTTTGAAATTATTGCATGCCGTTCGTGAGAGCGAGAGAAAGTCATAATTGTACACAAAGATCATCCATTTATCTAATCAATGTCTAGGTTATGTGGTATTGCTAATAGTTCTGTCAATAGGTATTATGGTAATGTCGCTGTCTGTACCAGTTCCGGAAAGTGGGTCAGATCAGTAGCCTTTCTCTCTCTCTTTCCGTCTCTTTCTCTATCTGTCTGTCTGTCAGTCTGTCTCTATCTCTCTCTCTCACACACACGCACATACACAATTATAGTGTGTGTGTGTGTGTGTGTGTGTGTGTGTGTGTTTTAAAGAAACCATGCGAGATCTGAATTCTACATATAGCGTAGGCATCTCATAGTAGCTGATGCAGTACTTACAGATCATTTCACGTTTTTCAAAAACATGCATGAACCTGTTGGGGTCTCCAATTTATCGGAGGCAATGCAGTTGTAGTGTTTTCCAAACTGGACTTCAGAATGCCATGCAAACATAAAGCGACACCCCCAAAAATATCCAAATATAAAATGAAAACAAAAGCATGCTTCTTTTGAGTAACGGTTTCAATATTACCATGACAACAATAACAATAAAATTTATATCTTCATTGCATCCAGCATTTCGCCTAGAAACTTATAGAAAACATTTGAAACTTCGTAACTTGTGTATAGCCCCAAGAGCTTAATAATGCTCAAAATTGGACTCCATATATGAAATTGCTATGGGAAATAAGATTTAATTATATAAAAAGAAAAAAGAATCCATGAAAAGAATTTTTAAAAAAAGACTTGCTTCTCTCTCGGCCATCAATTACAAATGACAAATTTGTCAAAATTTCATCAGTTACCCCTCGGTTAACCTCGGCAGCATGAGAAAAGGGCTCATCGACCAAACGGAACATAGGAGACTCGATCTCAATGGGAAGCGCAGCAGTTACACCACAGATTTTGCTTTATGGTGTGTGCAGCTAGAACAATATCTTTTCAAACCTGACTGGATTCGCTATCTGAAATTGAATGATACCATGATTGTGTTTGACTATCACCGGAAAAAGTGTCAGTTACGTGACATGGTGAGCTTCAGCGAGTCTTCAGTGCCTTTCCACTTCTGTCCCATACTACGAGTCCACAATTCAATTACGTACACTTGACACTAATGCAGCTGCACTTGATTCGGTAAACAGTAACTGTAGCTCTGAGAACACCCTTCCTGTTTCGCTGTTGTTGCTTTGTTTTAGTGTACATACCCCCAATCAGATTTGTCAATAGGTAATTAATTACTCGTTGCTAGACCTTTAGAATAACAAGAGTAACGTCGACTTTGTCTGCAATAAAGATAAAAAGTAGAGTGCCTGGATGTTCCCAACAATGTTAATTTTGCAGGGCAAAATGTACCAAAACACCAAGTTATTTTTATTGAAGCATCAATTGACAGTGTCAGAAAGAGGTTTATTCAAAGCAATTTAAAAACGATGCGTTTCGTGTTCTTTGTCTTTTGCCCTGCGTTTCTTCATTTATTCCACTAACAAGGGGAGGTTTTCCTCTTTCAACTTCATCTGCTCCTCAACAATAACAACTAGTATCAATTGAAATGTCATATCTCACAAAACATGACACCTCTTACATATTATTTATGGGTATGGGAGATCGGAAAGATATCGTGAGAGACATATATATGCAATCACAACTGTCCGGAGTAATGAATGTTTGCTGCATACTGGCAAAGCGTCACTCATGGGCGAGTAGTATAATTGTGGTCGGTACAGTGCAAGAAAGACATTACAAAGACGAGCTGCATAGTAAATGTACTTTTTTTGTTATTGTTGTTGTTTGTTATTAATTACGTTCTTGACACCACATTCTTCAAAACTGCATGGTTCATTTTCATTGCCACTAATACCAAGAAACACCTTTTACGACCTTCATGCAAGTCATTTTATGATTGTGCTGTCAAGTTTGGGTTTTTCAAAAAATTGATTTTACTGACCAGTCTACGTTGAACAATGGCCACAACATTTGAAGTGCCTACTCATCCACCTAGTATGTTTCTGATGTCTAACTCCCATAATACACTTCCAAGTGTAGACACATTCTTGGGACGAACCCCCCCCCCCCTCCCCCAAAATCTGCTTGCTTGAGGACAAGAATACTCGAGAAGGTTTTAGAATATGTGAAGACAGGAGGTAGAAGAAGAAGAAGAAGGGAGAGGAGGAGGAGGATGGGATGAAGAAGAAAAAGGAGAAAATACAGAAGAAGAAAAGAAGAAGACACACCCGAACTGTGCATTTAATCATGATAGGACAACAAAATGTGCATCATTTCGAACGATAACATGTACATGGGAAATGAAGAGTCATGATTCTTTTGCTCGCTGTATCCGATGACTCCTTAATGAAACTACTAACTCAGTAATTCGCTTCCATCAAGGCTAAAGTCATCTCCGTTTACAGACATATGTATATGTTTTCAACGAAGCAAACGCCAATAAAAAGTAAAAGATAAGCAAATACTTAGTACCTACATTTTCACCTACATCCAGATCAAATTGGACTTCGAGAACAGCGAGCGCTCAGGTTAAGTAAACACTTCCAGCAGTTTGTTTTTAATGCATGCAAACATTAGCAGTAGTAACTAGGGCAATCACCAATCCCATGACATGGTTGAAACGGTGCTCTTATCTCTCTCCGGAAAGTCCGAGTACTAAAGCTATCAGTGGTCATTTTGGGCCAGAGAGTGCACCCAGTTTTCTAGGTCATGGCCTAATTAACTCAAGTGAAAACCGATACCAGTCAAAACAAAATGCCACAGTCGCTGACTGCTGCAGAATCGATGGTGCTCTGTATATGGGGCAAGCGATCCCACTTGGCCGTCAGATCAATAAGAATTTTCTGATTAGAACCTGGTTCTGTCTCAGACCTGTTCTTCTAGCCCTGGGTATGTAGGCCGCTCCGACCTAGTTTACGCCTTGCCCGCATTGAAAATCAACATCTCGTGGCAAGCGATGGGAGATTGAAAAGTTTCAGTGTGCTTGACGGCAAGGGGAAATCAGGCAAATTTGGCACGGGGATTGTGTGATAGGGTGTCCTATTTCCCATTTCAAAAGGAAGAAATTACTTTCTATAGAAATTTGGGCATGGCACCGATGCCAGTTCAGTCTCCTAGTAACTTGTTACAACTAAACAAAAATTTTACCCTCGTCCAAGTCATGCCCGAGGCATCCTGCACAGAATGTGAAGTCAGATAATGCGGAAGTTCGGTAGACCATTGCTCCAAATGTTCAACATTCCACACAGATTCTTTTCCAACAAATAAAACTATGGAGACCCTTCGACAGTTTTGAAGTATGAATAATTTCTGTGAGCTGAGAAAGCAGCTGATCTGACATCCTTTCGCCACCAAACGATTTCCAAGCTGGAAAGATATCTAGAGCAGGTATTCATCCTTCTGAACCCTGAAATGTTGAGATAAATGGTGTGGGTTAGATCAACTCCCTGGCGCACATAACTCATCGGTGTGGTAAACTCTTCATGGCTCGCCAGTTGTCATCACATCTCAAAATCTTGTTTATCCTGTTTCCCCTGGGAGCCAAATGGAGGTGTGAAATAGAATTGAGATACTGGAACTTGACACAGTTTTACGCTAATATGATACACGATGTTCTGGTGGATCCCGGGTCGTCAGTTCGGGCTAATCAGATGTTTCAAACCATGGTAAGGATGAAATGGAGCTGAAAAATGTTCTTGTAGATTACAATATCCCATCTTCTGTTTCCTTTGTAGGTGGTCAGGAAAACAAAGAGGTTTAAAGCTATTACAACGACCATCAAATGAAAATTATAATATGCATTATTTATTATATTTAGAATTGTACGTAATGGTAAGTGAGACACAAAAATTTTGAATGGCAGACTTTCCTTGTAGGACTTTTACTCACTTGAGATAACTGTGTTGCAGTAGCGCTATATTTCTATTAACTGTTTGCTACTTGTAATTCGAGCATGGCGCTCACATACGACTTGCTGTCGTGTGCCAGTCGTGTCTCAGTTTCATGTTCCAGACGACTCTGCACTCTGCCTGTGTCTCGCATGTCTGCACATCTTCATTCACTCGCCTAGATTTCAAAAGATGCGACGGGACGGAATCTCAACAAAGTTGCATGGTGTGCGCTTAGTCTCAGGCCATGACAGCGACTTAAACCCTGTCCGATTCAGCAAAATATACCTGTAAATCTTGACTAATTCATACAATTATTTTATCATCTTTTTTGAAAATATAGATGTGTCTTTTGTGTGTTTGGTTAGACATATTTATATGTTATACTGTCAAGAAAGTTAAAACAATATTTACACAAAGTACCAATCTGAACAAAAACATTCACCATTTTTTTTTTTTTTTTTGAAGAGAAGACATAAATCATGTCTGAGATGTGCTGCACTAAACGTAATTTACATGTAAAAGCGCCTCTTTTGTAACACCATCTGCCCGACCTAGTTTGTTGGCCGATATGGGCCAGGCTACCAACCACCGTCAGTACCAAGCTCAGATTTGTGGAAATGTGTTATGAAAACACCAGGCTGTTTTCTAAGTAACCTACCCTCGTTTTCCTACTTTTTTCTGCTCATCGATGAAGATAAGGCAGCGAGAAACCGTTTACGTATGGACTAGCTAGGAGTAGATCAAACATCAGGGGGGCAGATAGAACATAAGACGATAGAACGGTGATTGGAAATTTATGTCGGCAAATAGTATCTGTATTATCGGAAGACATTTAAACAGTTTTGATTTTGATTGAAATGTGTCTGCGGACGAGTTTTGTTTATTCACTCGACTTTCATGTCAAAACAACTTCAGAGATTGCAAATCTAGGCGTTGAAAATAGACCGTAAGGATAGGCTATGCATACCCATCACTCATTTCTTATGTGAAGACCAAAGAACATTATTCTGTCTAATATGACAGTGACATTTCTCAGCCTCTGTCAAATACAAAAGAAAAGGCAGAAGTTTGTGGAAATTCAAAAGATACAACTGTCAAATATAAAAAAAAAAAAATGAGAACAATAGAATTAATATTAGTGTGAAGTTATATAAATGTATGTATTTATTTTTTTTTCTAAAGAACTCAGGATACCCTTTTTCGTAAGGTCAGATATCTTTTAGAACAGCTTCTTGTTTCTTCTCCGTCAAGTAGGCCTCAGCCCCCATATAGCTAACCTAATTTTCCATAGTAACTGTCAGCTTAAAAGGCAGATAAAATTTCATGGATTATTTATTTTACTGGACGTATAAAAAAATGTCATCAGATTACCTGCAGCAGGGCAGATACTGTGATTCGATTTATCCACAGGTCCAGTGTAATGACAAGGCATTAAAATTTGATGCGATGCAAAACATCGATACGAAAGGTTTTAGAATATGAATTGATTTCATCATTACGTAAATCATTATCAGGGTCAATATTCCAGGTGTTATTCCTTCTAATTGCTCGGACACCATGCACGGGTGGGTCTATCATAATTATATACTTGTATAGTTAAGAGTATGAACGCATTTTGTCTCCCATAAAACTATATACATATTAAAGATTGCTAAAGAAGAAATCCTCTAACTGCCTTTGACAGACATAGTGTTAATAGAGTTTAAAGAAGGACTGGCTGAAGGGGTGTCAAATCTAAATTCATCAATGATATTCGAGAAACATAAGTCATCTTTCACAGTAACATCTGATTTTAAACTGGCAAGAGTTATAATTATGTGCACATGGATGTTTGGGAGACTCTTCTGGCGTTCAATTGAGGTTTGAGCAGAATCGAGACAAGAGTGCATTACAATGGGTGTTAAATGTTTAAAGAGAATAATTTTTCATGGGTTGAACTGACTTATCCGATAGCAAATCGGACGGCCCAATTTACCATGATTATAAATACTTTACAGCTTTATATGGAAAGGACAAACTAATTATTCGCTTTTCCTGGAAACATCTTTCTTTGACTTAGGATAACCGTATACTTGACTGTCTATCATGTTGAAGATTTTGTAGTTACATCACAAATTTCGTGTCTCAAAATTTAATAATCCTCTGGTTACTTTACCCAAGAGGTAAGTAAGATTTACCTAGTACTACAAAGCAGGTCATCGTGAATATCTTAATCATCTCATAAAATCATGTTACACCCCCTCACCACTAGTCACCAGGGCTATTTCCTGTAGCCAGGCCTTGCTTCGACCCACCTGGCCTGCTTGACCTAGTTCGAGAATCGCTGACCAGATCCAAAACCCAATAAACCATGAGAAAATGGTGTCAATGTTTCTCATTCCTAAGGTTATCGAATATCGACCGTGACATGGTTTTGTCAATGGTAACAGCTGCCAGTTGACGTCATAAGCTGTTGGCCCGATGACCAAAAAACATGTGAACATCTATATTTCCTTATTTGTATTCAAAGGTTTTGTTTGGCTTAAACGTATTCAAACGTATGAATGGTGTACTTTTTTTTTTTTCTCCTCACTATAGTCTTACATGTGGCCTTAGTGCTAGCTCTTTAAAGAGTAGTTCACAGCCACATTTCTCGTTGACACCACACACCTTACCATTCATGAGTCAAAACTTTCAAATTAACCTCCGTCAAAAGAACACGAAATTGTGGAGGATATATCGCCGCCCGGGAATAATACTGTCGGAAGTCCAAAAACCCATTTTTACAGGAGAAGGAAAAAACTGTTTATTTCAGTCATTTTTCATTATATTGAACCCAAATTTTGATATGTATATCACAATGTATGAATGCATGTATTTGTCAAGTCATTTTGTATTTAGTGAAAGTGAAAATAAGAGATCGAGTAGTTGTCTCGAATTCTGGCCAAATTTCCGGGAAGAATACTGTCGTATGTTGACATCCGACTTCCAATCAAAGAGAAAGTTGGGAATAATACTGTCGTAAGTTGAGTTCTGTCACTTTTGTGTTCGTAATGCGAGTTTTCAGGTGTCGATTGTCAAGTTGCGACAGTTTTAATCCCGGGACACAGTATCCCTTTGCTTTTTGGGGGAAAAAATTTGAAATTTCACTTTTTTTTAAATGAAAAAAAGAAAAATTCTGAACGTATTAGCACCATTTTGAAATATAACTTTTAGAATGGTCGTGCATATACCTGTGCTAAATATCAAACGCATAGAGCCAATAACACCTGAGATATCCTGACACAAAGATGTGTCTGTATGCTTCACGCAAAACTATTTTTTGTCAAAATAATTTTAGGTGTTTCTACCAAGCCTAGTGTAGTATTTAACACAAATTTGCATGGAAATACTGTATGTTTCCTAGGAATCTCTTTTCCCCTAAAACCTGTCATTACTTTGTCATGGGTTAAACCGAGCACTCGGTACCTATCTCTTCAGTGTTGCTCAAACCGGCTGATGTAACGGTGCCGGTGTCTGCCTCGCAAAGTCATGGGTTCCATTCCCGGCCAAGTTGGCTGGTCTGTCAAGCATGATGGAAACAGTGCTCGTTCTGCTGTTTGTATGTGATTGGTGGAGGTGCGATTTTATTCGATCCATGTATTATGTTGCGGCAGCATTACAGGTCATGATGTCAGCTTCTCTAACATTTCACAAATTATGACGCCAGACGTAAACCTGCCGCACGAGATTACCAAAGTTTAGTTAAGGAACAAGAACAAAAAAAAAGAAAAATTTGACTTTGACAAAGATGGACATTGTGTTCAAACTGTTTATTAAAAAAACTGAAACGGAGAGACTCTCGTACTGACATTCTAAGTTAGGCTCACGCGTTGGACATAACACATGCGTAATAAGAAACAACACTTGCACACTGCCTACAAATCAATCAAAAGCACAATAATATACTTTTCAGAAAAGGTAGGCTTACCTTAAGGGAACTCATGAAACACTAAACTTATTGATGGGGAAGACTTTTGTAGAACTCATGGTGAGCATGGGGTATGATGTTGTTTTTGCATAGGTGGGTTAAATCGGAATATTTGTCAGCACTCAACGGATACGGCTTGCTTGAAACATTTTCCAACTTAATTGCGTTGTCATCCGGAATCTGGTGGACCACTCGTATTTTCTGCAGGAGGTTCAGGGATCTATAATTGTCACTGTAGTCATAATAGACCTTCACCATGTTTGGTGCTTGTGCAGATAAACCGGAGCGCTTCACTTTCAACCACTTCACCTTTTCTTTTTCGGTGTTCAACTCAAAGTTTTTGAGAGTGGCAGCAATTTGTTTGAAGTCAAACATGTCTTTCCTGTCAATTTCTTCCACCACATACAATAGCTTCTTTCTCTTCGCACTTCGGATCAGTTGAGTCCACTGAGATGGCGTATACACCGAAACATTTCTACTGGCCTTCTCAATCGTTGAGTGCGTAGTGTCACCTTCATTTTGACTATGCCCCGATACGAAGAAAACATGCTCAATTGTTTTGAATTCCATTTCCCTCATGACATACCATAGCATAGTCAAAAAGTTCTTGTTCCTGTTCTGCCCCCCCCCCCCCACAGCTGTCTGAAAATAGTACAATGTCAGAAACTGACACACTTTCTGCCTTCACTCTGGCCAGGTATCTGAAAACACACGATGCAATTTCATTTGAACCTCTCAAACCGTCCACTTCTGGCCACACATAGCAATAGCATTGTCCATTCCTGTAGTCATAGACGGTCAAGTTGTACGTGCTCAACTTTCTCTTGTAGTAGAGACAAGACTCACTACTTGATGGACAAGGGAGCACTTCCTCCAAGTCAAAGACTGCAGCTGCTTTAGATGGGTTCTCCTTCAGCTCGTCCTTGACTTTTGCTTTGAACAATCGACTCTGCTCTTTGAGTGTTAGATGCTCCTTGTACTCGTCAATGCCATCTTTCGTATTCTCGTATGCGGCACAAGTGTCACAACGATCTTTCATCCTTTTGTGAAACCCGATGTTAAACTCTGAATTAAACAGGTGTCTATTTATGTTGTTTCTGATGCTGGTGTGTAACAGCCTTCCGTCTCTCGAGTTTCAACATACATGGTGTACATCTTTTGAACGCTAAGAGAACTTTCGAGGCACTCCCTTTTACTATCTTTTCTTGAATAATGACCTTCCATTCGAGGGAAGCTGTTGATGTGCTGTCTTATCCTCTCTTTTTCCTCTGGTACCCCCCGCTGTTTGTGTATTCCTCTTTGCTCAGTGCTGCACATCCCTAGGTCTGTCTGTTTGTTCAGTGCTGTAAAGACGACCCTCTCAGATATGTCCAATGTATCTAAAAACATCTTTTTGCACACCTTGTCTTGTTTGTCACCGATCCTCAGGTGGTATTGGTAAGTCCATTTGCGCATTGTATCAGGCTTTGAAACTTTAGCAGTTGTCTTCACTTGTTTGGTGACAACTTTGGTCAGGTAATCCCTTTGCTGAGTGAGGCAACCCATCTTCCAAAAGTTAAGAAATATGTCTGTCCTCTCTTCTTGGGTTATAACCAGCTGACATTTATTTCGACACGTGGCCCCACATCCAGGTTTCAGTTCTGTCTTTCTCTTGACGATTCCAGACTTTGATTCATATTCCTCTCCCTGGTTTCTCTTCCTCTTCCTCGCGTTCACTTTCCACCTGTCCACATCTCTTTGTCTTTTCCTACTCTGACGAGACACAAGTGGGGTTGTAGACGGACTAACTGCCGCTGAGTTTGCAATGTCTGTGCATGATGAGACGTCAAGTGAAACTTCTCGGCTCCCAGTGCCTTCTTCTTCTTGTTCCATCACAAAGTTGTACACAATATCAGCGTAGTCAATTTCATACGCCATGACATTGTCCATCGAATCCAACCCCATTCCATTTATTTCTGACATGAAAGTGGGCGCTGCTGTGTCAATGACCATGTCGTGATCCATTTCCTCTAGATCCAATTCCTACATGGCCCTAAAAACATTGTTGTGGATAGGGAACTGTCTTGTGTATCCAACTGGGAGGGGTGTTCTTTGGCTCTCAATTCCCCTTGAACTCGTGCCAATGGTACTTCAAAATCAGGGTCTTCTTCATCAGAGACTTCAGGTGACTTCGTGGGAGTGCTAATGACTCGAGTTTTTGCTGTGAGGTGGATAAGGGGAATGTCCTCTTCATCACTCACACCTGTGTCATCTGCAAAAAGGTGTTGTTGCTCCTCAAGGCATGATTCAACTTCTACCACTTCAAAAAGACATTCATTCACGAATCCGACAGAATCAGCCAAGTTAACAAAAAATGGCACAACATCTCTCATGCTCACATGTTTAGTGACACATGCATACCCATCAGGCACACACATCCCTTGCGCATCTCTACTGTGTGAGTCAAAAACATACACTGTGTTCCCATCGCGTATGATACCAATAGCATAGGATGAATGCACCTGTCCAAAAGTCAGAATACATGCTTGCTGAACAAGGTCAAGAAATGCCAGCAAATCACCTTGATTTTCAAGGTTCAGACTAAGCACACCACTATGTGCTGACATGGTCTTGATAGTAACAGTGCTGAAATCAATGTCAATAGTTTGTACAACATCAGATGGTAAGAGAAATGTTACATTTTGTAACTGAGATGAGAGAGTATATAACTGATCCCCTCTGCTCATTATGCTGTCCATGTCCATGACATTCCAGTTTGCAATACCTCTGACTTGGTGGTAGGCGATGGCAGCCATAGCCATAGCAGTGCACTGTCGACCGAATCCCTGGTACTGGCTGTTCCCTTGATGGGTGCTGGCCTGGACATGGGAAGCCATTGAAAGGGAATGCTCCTGAAACACACAGAACAGAAACATACAATAATTAACAACTTATGATTGAACTGTGAGCTACAATGTGAAATGTGTATGAAAAGGAATGCTATATTAGCAGTCACAACTCATGTTCAGAACCGAACTTACAATGGCACTACATGTATTATAGCCTACATTTATAACAATGCATCCAATTCTCACGAGTAAACTGAAAATAGGCCTACCTTTTCTGAGGGTTTATCATGCTGTTGTAAGACCTATAATGGAATAGCATACCAAAGTAGGAAATTATAAGTTTGAGTTTGAGGTTTTACGATCAGGTTCAAAACAAAAATAGTATTTAGGCACCCATAATCATGAGTAAGATTCTCCACTGTTACAAAGGCCAAGTCAACAAGCATTGTATAGGTACCAATCGTGAATCAATGATAAGATTCCACAGCAACTTGAACACTTTAACCCAGGGAAACTATGGTTTGTCAGACTCAGAACGCCACACGGCCGCTAAGCTGAACCAAGCACAACGTAAGCAACTGCTCCTGAAATTTTAAGCGAACAAGAAAGAGATATAAAACACTTCATTCCTAAGAAGACGTTAAACCACAAACCGACAATATATTGTACACACATTAAAAAAGCTTCGTGCATTGTGCCATAGGCCCTCACATATTATGCTGACATACGTAGGGCATAGGCGACACGTAGGCCTACACATAAATTCATAATTATAATAATCTCGTCCACAAACACTCACAAACTAGATATCTATACACACTTGTGCACTTGTAATGTCGTTTGAACAATAAGAGGTGGTGGAATAACATGAGAAGTTCGATAACGTTTACTTTATTTTCACAACACTCAGAGTAATACTATTCTGATTTGAAGACACAATGACTGTGCAGTACAGTGATGCGAACGGCAAGGCAGCCAAATCACCAAGTAATCTAGATCTAGTCTGAGCAATCATGGAGTTATCTGCTTCTTCAACCTGGCACAAAGAGCAAAGACCACCCGTCTTTCCTCCTCCCTATGCCTGGTCACGACATCCATTAGCCCACATGTAATGTCATAAGGGCCATAAACAATCGTCACTGACGGGGACTAAAATCAACCTGAACCTGGGGACAATACAAGATACCACATCACCCAACCAAACATATACCCACACACTCGCGCTTACGTGCATGCATTTATTCAAACTAATTAAATATTATGCACAAATAAAAAGGACTTGGATCCAGATCTAGATATCTAGATTTATACAAAAATACAAACATATTTATAGTTGCTTACCTGCATATATGTAGCGAAGGAGGGGTAGATCTAACACCTGGCCTTGTCTGCATGGAGGGAAAACAGCAGGAACAGGAATGGCCAGGGCATGGTAGCCCTGTTGGCCTTAACATCTGCATACCATATTGGAATGTGAATTCAAAAGAAAAAAACGTCGGAAATGATTCGCAGATTGATAAAAATCTGTTTCGTGCCGGAAACAAAAAAAAAAAGAAAAGAATTATTTTTCACAGATATTGTGTATTTTTGCATTAAGTTTAAATAATAATACTTTGTGCTAATTATTGTTACCATACACAATGGTGATGTATGTATTCATTTCCATCCTACCACAGTCGTATCTCTTGTTCAGCAATGATACTCTGTCCATTGAGATTCATTTCTCGCGACTCTAAAGTCGCATGTCAACTTACGACAGTAGTATTCCCGAACTTTCCCCTGTTGATAAGGATGGCTTGTGGTAAGTCAAGATCCGACTGTGTTCTCCCAAGATATTTTTGAGGACGTGTACTTACGACTAAAAACCTTCAACGATAGCATTTTCATTTTCAGGATTTGCATTCTATAAATAGATCCATCGGATGCGCCTCCTTCTGCCGGTTTCAGTGATATAAATATCTCAAAAACGCATTTTTTGGACTTACGACAGTATTATTCCCGGGCGGCGATATTTTCTACTTTTCTATTCATTTTTTTTTTTTTTTGTATGATGGCTTAGGTTCAAACCATCCAAGTTTACAAGTTCTACCATTCCATTGCTTGTCATCTTTTGTCTTCAATACGTTTTTTACATCAGCTATCATTTTAACAATTATGCAGCTGCTGTTCGAATTCCAGCCACGTATAATCATACCGTGACATAATTATCATTTATTGAGCATAAAATATTAGTTATTTCCCAAGAATTGCTTTCCTCTTACACTTGTTACTTCAAATTTAGCCAAGCTTTTGTCATTAAACAATTCATGAGTACATTTTTTGAAACCCTGATATTATTTTTGCTTTTTCTGTCACTTTGCTTTAGCCCGTTCATAATTTCTCATCCCACATAAACTGCACCCCTATCATTTTCCCGATATTACATCGTTTCCCAATGGACAGGTCAAATCACTACAAACATCTTGATACATTTCAGTGAAAGCAACATCATGTCATCTTGAAAATTGTGATGAATCTATTCCAAATGGACAATTATAATAGTGATAAATTGCTCAAATGCATGTAATGTACTGCCGACCAGTAGTGTAAGTAAAGGCTCTAACTTACCATCAGGTAATTTTTTATTTTTTTTTCAAAATAGGGTTATTATAAAAGTAGTTTGTTCCATTTCGATAAGAAATCTCCTTGATACGAAGGAGATCGCATTAAAAAAAAAATGAAAGAGGCAGGAGAAAAAAAAAAAAGTCCCAGAAATATAATAGCCCTTTTCTTTGATACCAGAACTTGTTGGTCCGTCGATAAGAAGATGAAAGGCTGGGGAAATGAAAGAGGGACTTGAGAGCAGGGAACTTTGAAACAGAAATGACACATCCCAAAATGAGGTTAGCTTTTAAAACAAGATTTATATGTGCAGGGCAGCGATGAAGATGGGACATACGTCTGATAACAAGTTAATGAATGTCAATGGATTGAGGTCATGTGTATTATGGTCTAGTCGTAGTGAGATGGGCTCCAGACGGGTGGGAAATTATGGGGGCATGAAAATGGGATCGGAAGAATAGAGAGAAAAAAATGTCAAAGAGAGAGACTATCAGGCAGAGAGAGACATGGAGACGGAGAAAGACAGAGAAACGGTGCAGAAGAGATAGATAGATAGATAGATAGATAGATAGATAGATAGATAGATAGAGACAGACAGACAGACAGAGAAGGAGAGAGAATGAGAGGGAGAGACAGAGAGAGAGACGGGGACAGACCACCAGAGAGAGTGAGAGAGAGAGAGAGAGAAAGAGAGAGAAAGAAAGAGAGAGAGAGAGAGAGAGAGCAAGTGTGAGGAAGGGCAAGACAAATACTTAAATTAGAAGTGCGTCTCGAAACACAGAGCTGGAAATTTGGAGGCACCGTGGACGAAATGATCAAAAGTTTTCTTTTTAAAATCTAGCCCGGTATTCGGGCCTTGTCTAAAGTTTACTGTGGCACCAGTTGGACAAGCTATAACTGGTCGGGGTCGTTCTTTTGTCATTGTGGCTAGTTCTCTGTTAAAACTGCCCTTGCTCATTATGTCCTACTTTTCGTTAAATTTACTTTTGTTGTCATTGTTATTGCACTTAAATGCTCTCTCTCTCTCTCTCTCTCTCTCTCTCTCTCTCTCTCTCTCTCTCTCTCTCGCTCTCTTTCTCTCTCTCTCCTATCTAACTGTTCGTGGTTTCTTTTCTAGTAAGTTTAGCCATATCTGCAGGATTCAAGAGTTAACAAGTACTGAAAAAAGATGTCAGATACAGGACGCCACATATATTACTAGCTGTCCCCGGCCCTGCCCGGGATAAATCGATTTATTAGTTTCAGTTCTGTGTGATTATTATGGACCTGCTTCATTTTGCCTGTTCCTTTAGCTTTATTTTATTTTTGTTTGTTTATTTGTTTTTAGATACGTTTTACTGCTCTCCCTTTGCGCGTTGACGTCCTGCGCGTCCCGCCAGCATCCGTCAAATGGCTATGATTTGCGCACGGGTTAGTTTGTTTGTTAGTGAACACATTGCAGGAAGTGATATTGAAAACACAAACCTGTACTTTAGCGTCAATCTCCCAATTCCAGACCCTTTCTTTTTCTAGGCACATTGAGAACCACACAAAGTTTCATACTTGATAGTCTTAGAACTCAATCTCATCATTCAAACCAGTCCTAACCGGAAGTTGTTCTGTGAGTGAGATACAGATACCGGGACCAATCTCAATTACATTAATTTGCCAAAAAAAATAGCTCGAGCGCCAATGTGTCGCAACCTAGAAACTAATACAAACGTTCTGCGAGTTATTAATTTTTTTGGTGTTTTCTGTGCCGGCGACACGACGACAGTCTGTACTAAGCGCTGTATAAAATCTGAGGGCCACCGAATCAGCATTAAGAGAGGAGTAGCGAAAGGCGCGCTGCAATTGTCGTAAAGTTTCACTTTTATTAGTATAGATTATATGCAGATACTAAACCTCACCTGCATACCTCCTTTATAAACAACAACAGCGAAAAGAGTTACATATACCCTTTTTTTTTCAGAGTTATATCCTAACTATCACTTTTTTACTCAATGAAACCTTGAAGTCTGCGGCCTTGGCCATGTTAAATCTTTAATATAGCAGGTGCGTGGCAACTGAAGGGCCTATCCTTTCTAAAATATACTATCGACCAACGTTTAATTATTTTTGATGTTATCCGGCGAGGAATCATAATAGTCCAAACGAAAGGGCCCATCTTTTAGTATAGACCTGAGCTCCATGCTTCAACAACAAGTTGAAAAGCGAATGGTAAGCCTCAGGGCACAGCGGTCATTCACTGCTAGTCATCTCGCCTCTGTTTGCAGAGTGTTTGTATAACATCTTTGGCGTTAAACGGTTAAGAAAGCCCTTCCTCGAGATGTGCTCCTTGTCCAACGGTTAAGGAAGCCTTTCCTCGAGATGTGCTCAGAGGCCATGTGAACAGCAGATTTGAAATAATTTTATGATTTTGCTAAGGAGAAGGGTGCTCTTCCATCTGACGAAAACATGTACCTTTTCATATTTTGGAATTAAAAAAAAGAAAAGTGGCAAAAAATACAGTAAATACCTAACTCTGTCTTTTGATTGAGATTTTTTTTCCCCGCCTCGGGCGGTCACTATGAATATCTATATCCATACACCACCACCACCAACAGGAAAAAGCGAGGTGTAAATGCCAAGGGCAGCGAACCTCCTAAAATAAAGGCCTAAACACGTGCCACCAACCTTAATGTGGATTCTCTCGCAAGAGCTATTATATGCCGTGGATGAGAAATCGACCACGGGTCAGAACTTTAGAGTATATAGGTCTGTTTGTACAAGTTTGGTACGGACAATGTTTGTGCACTTGCTCCAAATGGTCAGTGGCCATGAAAAATGGTGTCGATGTCCTGTTATGACCAACATCCATAACTGGGTTGTTCCTTATCTAGGGGACCTGCTAGTTCAGGTGACTGACTTTGCTTGTTTACTCTACAGGTGGAAGTTCTATCTCTTACGATCAGTGTATACACTCAAGATGTATTCAAAGTGAATAAGACTTTGCTTCAAGCCTGGCTGAAGATTTACTGTGATTTTTTTTTTAAATATATAATATTTGGACCAAAATGGTAAACACTTAATTTTTTTTTTTTCGAGAAAGCATTTCTGAAAATCCTTGTTTAAACTGTAAACATCAGCTGAACAAACCACCACGAATGTGTATTCTATCACAAACACGCTAGCGCAACTTAGGCACGGGTTTACATAAATATGCTTTCCCCGGCATTTTGATTTTCATGTATAGAAACATTCAATACCGGATTAAGGCATGAGCGTTATGGGCTGCAGCCCAGGGGCCTCCGCCAGCCGAGGGCCCCCAGAAATTATGTGAAATTTTAAATATCTCTTCTCTTTTTGTTGTGTTACATTTGTACCCATTTGTTGACGTTATATTGTAGAAGTTGAATAAACTGAGTTCAAGAATCCGAAATGGGGACCTTACAGTTTCTGTGAAAGATGGGCCTAGAAAATCGTAATCTGGCCAGGGAAACATTAACATCACATAAAGACAGTTCAGTTAGATGAACCCCGGTACTGACCACTTCTCCGAGCAACTTCAATTAATGGGACACCTGGAAAAAAAATAATATAAAATGTGGACGGGAAAAGCCAGGAATGTGACACTGAAAAGAAGGCACGGTCGAACTTCGAAAATTGTTCTCGCTGAAGATAATACGAATAGGCACGTGCAATTTTATTCGTCCATCACAAACTACATATTTTTACTAATAAAATTTAGGTGAAAACGGTATTTTTCTAAATTTTAGTCTTTGTCCAGGAGTTTTTCGTGTACTTTTTACAACTCAGTCTAACATTATATTATAGACGAGAAAGTTAACTTTGCATGAAAAAAAATCAGGAAAATTTCCCTCTGCTGGAGATACTGGCATTAGTACTAAATGGGCTCCAATTATGTCCTGGTTGAGTATTTATATTTGAACATTGTGTTGTAAATGTAATTTTCGGATTTAACTTGTTTGTGATTCAAAAGACACCAGTCCTGGGCACATTTTCTAAGTAACAATTTTTCCCAAAGAGTGTGAAGAGTCTGTGTTAGTGTATAATTATGAGAGAGAGAGAGAGAGAGAGAGAGAGAGAGACAGAGAGGGGAGAGGGAGGGAAAGAGAGGGGGGGGGAGAAACAAATGAAGAGGGGATAGAGATATGCAAGAGGGCATGCTTACAATATATTCAGGCACGTTCATTTTTCATCTCTTTATTCACTGTATCTAAACTAATAACTTGCAATCATAAAAGATGTCACATGATTAAACATAATAATATCTATTTTCCCACTAAGCGTCCTGCTATGACCGCCTCTGTCCAATGCCAAAACGACCAGTTCTCTGGTTCTGTCAGTAACCCTGACCCTCACAGCCACGCCATGCCTTTTTACAAAATAATCTTTAACTCTGGGGGCGGCAGGACAAAATACAAAACTAAATAATCATTCCCCTTTAGGAGGAGCAGGAGGGGTTGAAACTTTACTTTACAGGTCAGGCTTCCTGTGGCCTGACCGGTGGAATGTAAAGACTGGAGTTCGGCCATCTGCTGTGGCCCTTTTACGTTTGAAAAGATGGAAATTCTTCACGCCTTATTTATCAAGACGTGAGATGAAAAGTAAATAAGCTCACTTGTGGAGAGCCCGATAGGTGGTTGACGGGTGCTTTGGTAGCTGCTGACTGTATAGCGTAAGTAATAGACTGAATTCACACCTCAAATGTTTATTTAAACTCCGTTTTTATCATTTCACATGTCATCGAATTCGACGCCCAGGGGAGGGAAAGGGAAGAATAAATATGTGTGACAGATGTTTATAATGTTTTTTCATACTTTCAGTCTTTGGTTTCCCCTTCCTATGTTATCGTCAACATTATTATTCATTCTCCCCCCCCCCCTCTCTCTCTCTCTCTCTGTCTATCTATCTCTCTGGTTATCTGTCTGGCTGTATGATTGTGTTTGCTATTTGTCCGTCTTTCTATCAGTCTGTCTGTTTCTTTCTTTCTCTTTATCATTCTCTTTCTTTATCTCTCTTTATCTCTGTCTCTGTCTGTCTGTCAGCTCTGTGTGTGTGTCTGGCTGTTTGTTTGTTTGTCGCTCTCTCTTTTTTCTGACTGTCTTTGTGTCTGTATGTGTATTAGACAAGCTGTCACACCACTCACTCTCTCTCACTCTCTCTCTCTCTCTCTCTCTCTCTCTCTCTCTCTCTCTCTCTCTCTCTCTCTCTCTCTCTCTCTTTCCCTCTCTCTTTCTAATAGTAATTTGCAAGTTTTCTTTCTGACAAGCACATGTGCCGGCAGTATTTTTCAGTTGTGGTTACAGTTATCCCTTAAGCGCTATCAGTAAGCGTTCATCATCCTCAGACACAATATCGGGTTATCTGACTGTTTATCTTGGCAAGTAGTTACTTCCTTTTCCCTCTTATTAAGGAAACTAAATGCAGTGATCACCGACATAATTTGTTCTTGACGCTACATAAAAAGAGTGGTTGATTATTTTCCTCAGGAGTATAGGACAGTGGGAAGTTGATTTGGCCCAGGACTATTATATACCATGCATTACCATCGAACAAGGCATTCATGCAAACGTTTACATAACCTGTAAATTGGTCTATCCTTGACTTAATGACATAATTATATCTGAGTGGATGTGGCGAAATCGAGCTCAAGGTGAACTTTACATTCCTCGTTAAAAACTCAAAATAAAATATTTCTGAGACGATTTCAAGCAAACTGAATGCAGAAAAATGACTAATCTTTCATTTGATAAACAAATCTCAATAGGAAATTTTCGTGGGGGTAGGGGAGGGTGGAGTCTCAGGAATGTGGTCTTTCACCTTACGCCCGATTTCGCCACATCCACTCACATATTGATTATTATACGATATCATAAGATATTACTCCAGTTCTTGAATGGTAAGACCTTTTTTTTCTGCTTTTACATTTCTTTCAGAATTCTTTGATGGCTGTCTATAATTGTGACTAATATTTGAATGAAGACTTATTCTTAATTTTCATTACTTTTACTTGCGGAAAGTACTGAATGTTCACACCTTAAAACGCCCATTTTTGGCAAGCTTCAGTGACACATGCTTAACTTGAAGGACATCGTGACTTCGTAGCCAACATTTAGTAGCTGCCCCAAACGTTGAAATGTTCAGATGTCTTAGTTCCTGCTTCTGTACCAAACAGTGAAGCTTGCAGCCACAAGGATAGATCTACAGGTTTTTGGTCATTGTTGCTGTCATTGTTTCCTTTTGTTGTTGTTGTTGTAAGATCGTCTTTTTCATGGGCACTGTTTCGTTCTAAATCATTCATTATGCAGTTTATTATCTGTGAGTGCCACGGTGGTAACGCCCGTGCAGATGCGGGGCTCTCTTGTAGAAGAGGGACAGCAGAGAATACATCTGACGTGATACTGCGTGTCGTAAGAGGCGACTAAAGGTGCAAAGGTCCTGGTCTCCCGAGAAGAGCCAGTTGGCGGTGGGCCAACTACCCACCCTGTAAAAATAAACCAGTTACAGAAACACAAGCAAATACTTCAAATCAGTCTTTTATCTTGGGAGAAGGGGGAGCATCTGCACCTGTAGATTCAATGAAGGACAATGGACAAAGCCGAAAGGACGCCACTGGCCCGACTGCTCCTTCATCAAGCAAGTCACTCCGGATTGCGTCGTGGAATGTCCGCTCCATGTATGAAGCAGGAAAGAGTGCCCAGGTTACAATGGAGATGAGGCGATACAGACTGCACATACTTGGAGTTAGCGAGACCCGCTGGATACAGTCCGGACTGAAACAACTTAATACTGGGGAAAAGATTTTGTATTCTGGAAGGGAGGACAAAAAGCATACAGAAGGAGTAGCGATCATCTTGAGCAAGCACGCCCAGAGGTCACTGAGGGGATGGGAACCCTATGGAAGGAGAATTATATTGGCATCATTTACTACTAAGAACAAGAACATCAACATGAACATTGTGCAGATATACGCCCCAACAAATGAAGCAACCGATGAGGACAAGGACGACTTCTACAACCAGCTTCAGGAAATAGTTGACACATTGCCAAGAAAAGATGTGAACATTATAATGGGAGACGCCAATGCCAAGATAGGACAGGACAATACAGGGTATGAGGACATTATGGGGTGCAATGGTTTAGGACAAATGAATGAGAATGGAGAGCGGTTTGCAAGTTTCTGCGCATTTAACAGCTATGTGATTGGAGGTTCAGTATTCCCACACAAGAGGATCCATAAGGCCACTTGGATTTCACCGGATGGAGTAACTGAAAATCAGATTGACCACTTTTGCATCACCCGACGATTCAGACGCTCACTAGAGGATGTCATAGTACAGAGAGGAGCAGATGTTGGATCTGACCATCACATGCTGCTGGCAAGACTCAAACTCCGCCTCAAGAAACAAGGTACCAGAGCAGGAACAAAGAGGAGAAAGTTTCAAGTGAGCCTTCTGGATGGAGACAAGAAGGAAGAGTTCCAGCTGACACTGAGGAATAGATTCAAACCCCTTGTTGACCTGGAAGAGACAGTAGATTTGGAGACTCACTGGGCTAAGGTAAAAGGAGTATTTACATCGACATGTCAGGATGTTATTGGGGAAAAGAAAGTGGAACACAAGGAATGGATCAGTCAAAAATCACTGGACTTGATAAGGATAAGAAGAGACCTAAAAGAACGGGTAAATGCAAGTCGTACAAGAAGCTCAAGAGTTGGTAACCAGGAAGAGTACCGAGCATCAGCTAAAGAGGTCAAAAAATCAATTAAAAAAGACAAAGAGGAGTTCATAGGAATGTTAGCAGAGAAAGCAGAGAAGGCAGCAACAGGAGGACACATGAGGATCCTCTACCAGACTACAAAGACTCTTGCTGGAAAATATGGAAAACCTGAAGTTCCTGTCAAGGATTACAACAGGAAGGCTATTTTTGGAAAGGAAGCTCAGGCAAAAAGATGGATAGAACATTTTAACAGCCTCTTGAACAGACCTCCACCAAGCAACCCACCCGACATTCTACCCGCAAGAAATGATTTACCGATCAGTTGCGACCCTCCGACTAAAGCAGAGATTAATGATGCCATAAAGCAGTTAAATCGAGGCAAGGCAGCTGGACCAGACCAGATCCCACCAGAGGCGCTGAAGGCAGATGCTGCTGGGGCTGCAGAGGGTCTGCACTCACTATTCTCGAGGATTTGGATCGGAGGCAAGTTTCCAAAGGACTGGAAGGAAGGACACCTCGTGAAGCTCCCAAAAAAAGGGGACCTCAGCAATTGTAGTAACTACAGAGGAATCACACTTCTCTCCATCCCAGGAAAGGTTTTCAATCGGATTATTCTCAAGCGAATACAGAATGCAACAGACCAAAAACTTCGCGAGGAGCAAGCTGGTTTCAGGAGTAATCGATCAACCACCGACCAGATCGCCACGCTGAGAATCATAGTAGAGCAGTCGCTAGAGTGGAACTCCCAACTGATAGTGAACTTCCTTGACTACGAGAAGGCCTTTGATAGCATCGATAGAGAAACACTGTGGAGAATATTGAGACATTATGGAATCCCAGAGAAGATGGTGAATCTTATCAAGAGCATGTACGAGGGGACAAGTTGCAGAGTCGTACATGATGGTGAGCTTACTGACAGCTTTGATATCAAGACTGGTGTTAGGCAGGGTTGTTTGCTGTCCCCATTTCTGTTTATCCTGGTGATTGATTGGCTTATGAAAGAAACCACCAGTGGAGGAAGAAATGGCATACAATGGACCCCATGGACACAGCTGGACGATCTAGATTTTGCAGATGACTTGGCACTATTGTCGCACACACACGACCAGATGCAAGCAAAGACTACAGCTCTAAACAAAATTTCAGAATCTATTGGATTGAGGATACATCCCGCGAAGTCGAAGGTCCTAAAAATTGTTGCACCCCTAAGCGAACAAGTCACAGTAGGAGATCAACCACTGGAAGATGTAGAGTCCTTCTGCTACCTTGGTAGTATCATTGACAATAAGGGAGGAACAGAGGCAGAAGTCAAAGCACGAATTGGAAAGGCACAGGCAGCTTTCATATCCTTAAGCAGGATTTGGAGAACCAAGGATATATCTCTAAAAACAAAGCTGAGGATATTCAACTCGAACGTGAAGTCAGTCCTGTTGTATGGATGTGAGACTTGGAATGCGTCCCAGGCCTGCATAAAGAGAATCCAAGTTTTCATCAACAGATGTTTGAGGAAGCTACTTAAGATCAGATGGACAGACAAGGTCAGTAATGAAATTGTATGGAAAAGAACAAGACAGAACCCAGTCAGAGAGGAAATTGGTAGGAGGCGATGGAGATGGATCGGCCACACTCTCAGGAGGCCAGGAAACAGCATCACGAAGAAGGTATTGGACTGGAATCCCCAGGGCAAGAGATCAAGAGGAAGGCCGCGCGGAACGTGGAGAAGAGCCAGAGAAAATGATGTGCAACGAAGCGGAAAGACTTGGAATAATGTAAAGAGGCTGGCCCATGATAGAGAGGGATGGAAGGTGTTTGTTGGTGGCCTATACCCTGATCCAGGGTGAGAAAGGCAATGATGATGATGATGCCACGGTGGTAACTGTAGCTGTAGTTCATAAGCCCAACGGAGTTGTAACTACTGCTGTGTTCTAAAGTAGGCTAATGGCAACTTTTATGAGATCTGTAAGCATCTCCCTTTTATCTCTACAAGAACGCCACGGGGCTTGCAGTGATGGTGAAGTTAAAACACCATTTTTTTTTTTTTACATTACAAGTTTTAACAAAAGCACTTTTTGAAAGGGTGAGTTTGAGTAGATATTTTATATATATAAAAAAAAAAAGAAGAAAAGAAGAAGAAAAGGTTGTTTTTTGCGAGTTCTACTTTGGCAACAAACGAAAAAAACAAAACAAAAACAAATCGCCTTATTTCAACCTTGCACCATGTTCTGCTGCGACACCATAGATTATCTGCAGTTTTTGGAAATTTGTCAACTGTCTGTGAAGTTGGTTATGCATGTAAGAATGACATCAAATTCGGCATTTGTCAGGTGCTTTTTTTTTTCAGGGGACTAGGGATGGTGTGGGGGGTCGGGGAGAACAATTTAGTCCAGAGAGGAAGTGCCTGGCTTGTAATGCCATGGGAATAATTGAGGAAACAACAATTTGAATAATACCGTAATGTGACCTAATTCGATAAAATCGAAACCTGATTGGTCATTAGCGACCTAAATGCTGGCATCATCAGGTGACCATTGCAGGATACCGGATCTAGCTCGGTGTGCTCTATAGCCAGCATTGCTCCACTAATCAATGATTAGGGGCCAAATTTGTTTAGCTCAGTCTGGGAGCCGATGGGAATTTTCAATTAGGGTGAGATAAATATACGGGTCCCTTAGCATTTGTCCATTTGTAGGTCATGAAATTAGGTCGGCGATGAACGAAGAATGCCCTTTTTTTCTTTTCAGAAGTCGGATGTAAATTGACGGGGAGATAAACTGGCAAATGATATCATGTCAAACAGGCATAACAAATTACAGGGCAAAGTTACAGCCCCCAAATCTGGTGCACTGTACATCGGGCTTTCGTCAGTGGTAATGGAGTGCTTCAATTGCTGAAGAGTGGATGAAATTCTATTTTCATTGTATGCAGTAGGAGCAATAAACATCATAATAATACAGTTTCTATTGAAGATGCTATATCTTCCAATTATTTAACAAAGCAATATAGAAAATATATGATAGATATGTCGTCTGATATTTGCCATATTGTTGTATGTTCATTTTTTGTCTTTTCGAGAAAATGAGGATTGACAGCAGAAGGGCTGAAACGCATAAGATATTAGGTTATAAACACATATCTCGAAAAACTTTTAACCGATTGGAATGACACACACTTACCACATGGTGAAATTAGGAGTGAAAGAACCATGTTCATGACAAACCCTCAAAACCGGCAAAGTGTCGCATAGTCTACATGAATATGGCAAATATCCCTCTATATGAAGAGGGTGCCATGAGGGTCAAACAGTACTGAAAGTCTGGTTTTACGATGTTGTCCCTGTTTCGTCCAAATTGCATGTTTTAATGAGGATCAAAACTATTTCCCCTAGCCTATAATGAAACATTTCTTCATCACATCAAGTAGGCTGACCGCCAGTGAAAAGTATCCAATCTCATATCTTGGCATTTAAAGAGCATAAATGAGAGGCATAATATTGTCGATTGTGGCAGTCACTGTTATTACTTCGACGCTCTATTTATGTCAGGAAAGGAAATAAGATTTTGTCGATTTTAAATGACGTGAAGACATGTCTTGGAGCAGGTTACAAAGTTTTTGTTTTCACTGTGAAAGGACATGAGGGCAGGAGTTGGTATATGATGAATTTTAGTTAGTGTTTCGATTTCACTGTCAATACCATTGGGGCATTTAACACTTCTCTTGCCGGCTCCGTAAAATAAGAACAGCTTTGTGTTTAAGTAACAGTATTGTAAATATAAGTAACTATTGTACAAAACAAGCAACAGTAATTACATTTTAGTTCATGTCTTCTGCATGGAAAGGTGTCATGTATGAGATTTACACACTTCCAAAACTATATTTAAAAATCATTTACAAGTTCTGGCAATGAAAAAGTTAAACCTGGTGCGGGTTTCTGTGTGGATATATTCCGACACTGTTCTTTTTTTACCAAATAAGTTTATTCCTTTCATGGTATTTCGATCTCCAATTGTAAAGTCAAACTTTCAAAAGGTTCTATCCATAAAGGAAAAAGGTTCCAATGTAGAGACGACCAATAAAATTAGATAGGCTTACGTGTACAAACCCAGCCGAAATCTAATGAATATGAAAGAAAGTTTGACTGAAAAAACAAATGGCATCTAAAGTGTACGTGTACATCTGAGTGTGGAAGTGGGTCAGGTGATAGAGGTATTAATCAATAGTCATTACTGGCTTTAAAAGAATAATAGCAATAATTTTATTGGTTTACATGTTAAAACAACTTCCTTACTTTTCATAATCTGACAAACTCTCGTTGATCTATCTGAAACAACAACCATCTCGAAGTCTAAAATGTCTGTTCAAGACTTTTAGAATTACTTTATTGAAATTGCTCTGGTTCAATGGTTTGAAACTCAGATCATATGACACTTTTTTTTTTCAAACGTAATATGGTTTAAGCATGACTGAATGTGAAATATTGCCAAGCATATTTCCCAATATGTTTGTCATGTTTCATGCTATCACATGGCGTCTCGAACAGATAAACATAGGTTGTTGTTGATAACCATGCATTTCTCGTCGCATCGAAGGGGACAATTACAGTAAACTGCCGTAGATTATGGCATTATGCGGTTACCCAAATGATACAGTTGGAACTGTGTTTACACTGTGATTCCAAGCTTATGTTTTGTATTTGATTATAGGTTGGGGAAAACGAACGCTGCCCTAATGTCTCAATTGGGTTGAGTTTGAACCTTCACTCAGTGTAACAGCTCTTTGGTGGTTCCGCTCCGCAGTATCTAGGTCGTGTCTTTCTGGAGCCATTAGTGCCAGCACTGTGAACATTCACTACCGTCAGTATGGAGAGGTTAGAGGTCATATTATGTGGGATTAATTGATCTACTTCAGAACAATTGTTTGACAACAACACATAAAAGTACACGCTTGTTTCCATCAAAAATGTTAAACGAGAATGTATTAGCTGACATGTAAAGTAAATCTGTGTCAGAGTAATAACTTTAGCTGTGAAGATAATTATATTGTGTCATATGCCGCTGTCATGATATACCATACGATGTGATAAACCCGAAGAGACCTAACAGTAAGGCTAGCTGGGCGCTGTGTCAAGTTTTGACTCAGATTTGAACTCAGAGCCTCCTTAATACATGTGCTTACTGGACAGTTGCCCAGGGGCTCCAAGGATTTAGGAGGCCCCATGCATATAAATTTCTGAGTAGTTGCCTAGGGGAGGGGGCGGGTCGTGACCTATTGCTTTGCCCAGAGGCCCATATTGATGTTAAGACGGCCCTGCTTGAAGTTCCTTTGAATCAACCAGCCAGACAGATTTGCTCTAGTCTTATTGGTATGGCAGAACCTGTGTAAGTCCCTCGTCCACAAAACCGAGGCAAAAACAGGCTTAGATTCGTGTACCAACGGTCTAACATTATTTACTCTATTTTAATAAGCCCTTTGCCTTAAAAAAAAAACAACTTTAAACTCCCGGTCACCTGGTGCACTCGTGCACCCTCAATCAGTCTCCTCTACACTTTACCTTGTTCTCGCACTCACAGACATGTAATTTCTATCCACGATTCCCCTAATTCATATAGAATACATTTATGTCTTAGTTCCCTCCTTTGTAAAGTACATGTTATGCTTTTTTTTTTTTTTCTACTTCTTAATTTCCTTAATGTTCATTTATCTAAAAATATATATCTATGTTACTTATGTAGGAAGAATAGGAGGGAAGGAATTATTTACATGATAATAACTTTTCTTTCCTTTTTTTCAGATCATACACATGAAGCATCGTTAGAGAAGTAACATTTTCAGGGTCACTGGCCCAATGACATATTTTGCAGAATCAGATAATTTCATTTCACAAATCATAGACATTACCTCCATTACTTCCAGCTTTTCAGCATGGTTACCCTTTGAAGTCCTACATGATATATCATTAATTTCTTCGCTTTGTCCTTGACTTTCCTAGACCCTGTGAAAACAGAATAGTGCGCTGCTTCCACAATGTGCAGCTTTATATGGTTCATTATATAATCCATTCAGGAAGTCAAATGGAAGAAAAGCAGTGCTGTATATATAATTATATCCTTAATATGCTCAACCTTGCCTTTTATACTTTCATGGGGATGAAAGTGAAATGTGATGATTCCTCTTTGCATTGGACGCAAACTGAAATTGTTGCTATCTTTCACACTAAAATGGTTGACATAACAAAAACAAAAAAACAAGTTTGTTAAAAAGAACCAGTGAACTCAGCTACCAAAAGCACGCAGTTCGTATATACGCCAAATATGGAAAACTGTCACTAATCTCTTTTAAATTTTACTCTGATGTTTATACCGTTCCCTGAAAATGCTGCAAAGTTCGGAAAAGAGGATATTGCAGTCAACACAGTACGGAAATGTGCCATCTGTAAATATATTGGTTTGTTGTTGTTGTTGTTGTTTTGTTTCATAGGTTTCTCGCTACAGGGCATTCTATTATTAGATTCCACTGAGTGATCAGGGACTAAATAGTCAATATTTTCTTCTCCAGATGATTATCCCAAAGTTTTTAATTCAGACCTGAAATCTACACAAGACAGCATTTTTCAGCCCAATCATATTGATTGTTCTATAATATGAAATCATTACAAACATTTTAGAAAATCTAAGTATAGAAACTCAAATGTTATCATGGCGGAAACCAAAAGAAAACAGATCATCTTCATGAGATCGTGCCCTTTGGACCGGATCTTCCTTTACGTCATGCTGCCCACACAAAACAATTATGATACTTAGCTCTCAGAAATTCCAACGTTTTCATCAGGAAGGAAGTGGAAAATAACAGAAAAGTATGAATCATTGCCATCTTTCTTCAAATGTCATCTCCCCCACTGTGTTTTTCAAATCTCGTGTTTAAGTTGTTTAAAAAGCATTTAAAATCTACTTTTCTACCACGAAAAATTAATAGTGGGTGAAAAGAGCCGACGTTCAAATATCTCTTTAATAGTCCCAATTTGTTTCATTCTGGCTTTGCAGGAAAAAGGTGGTTATCTCTTTGGTGAATGAAGTTTTCGACTGGGTTGGTGTCTCTCCGAGGACTCTGCAATTAATGGATCAATGCTCAGCAGAGGTGACACAGAATGTCTTCGGAGAGCGCTGTGGCGTGGATGACAACAGCTGTGACATTTGCAGAGACGATATCTCTACACTCATTCACAACCAGTGTCATAGATCTGCAATCACAAGGGACATCACATATATAGAACTTGTGGTATAACAAATTAATGCTTGAACATGTCCAATTTTGGTGACAAATTTGACTGGCCAATTTCTTTTCTTTAAAATTGTTGAAGCACTAAGATTTCATTGCATTCACTGAGAATTTGAAATAAACATCTAAACCAGTAGCGTCACTGGTCTCAAAGATAATGAATAGTGCCATCGACGACACACAAAAACAACAATAGAATTACAAACTAAAAAATTATTACTCATGATCAAAATCAAAGGTGATTTAGCAACTCCCTCATCAATCGCCATTGCAGCAATTTTAACAGCATCACCTAATACTCGAACACCAACAGTGCCTGAATATATTATGTACGGCAGCATACCATTAAGCCGCTTTTCTACTATGCGCACCAATGAACTTCATTAGCAGCGCAGTAGGGTCTCCGGTGTATTTCAATGGTATTTCAAACTGTGTTAGGTTGTCAAGGCACTATGAGACGTCAACGTTAATTTTCTAACAATAAGACGTCTTGGGCCCTTTTGTAACCAGTGATTATAACAGTGGCACCGATGACCTGTGCCTTCTTCAGTAACGACACCAACAACATCAACATCTACATGTATCGACACCAACAAATTGATATTTTGAGCAATAACCCTATCAATAATCTCGAAGATAAGAACCAACAACAAACAGAAGCAAAAGTGCATTGAGTGGATATACTACTAAAGTCCCATTTCTGGATATCTGTCCCTCTGTCCTTCTATCTGTCTTTCTGTCCTTCTATCTGTCTCTCTGTCCTTCTATCTGTCTCTCTGTCGTTCTGTTTGCCTCTCTGTCTTTCTATCTGCCTGTCTGTCCTTCTATCTGTCTCTCTGTCGTTCTGTCTGCCTCTCTGTCTTTCTATCTGCCTGTCTGTCCTTCTATCTGTCCCTCTGTCCTTCTGTCTGCCTCTCTGTCTTTCTATCTGCCTGTCTGTCCTTCTATCTGTCCCTCTGTCCTTCTGTCTGCCTCTCTATCCTTCTGTCTGTCTCTCTGTCCTTCTATCTGTCCCACTATCTGTCCCTCTGTCCTTCTATCTGTCCCTCTATCTGTCCCTCTGTCCTTCTATCTGTCCCTCTGTCCTTCTATCTGTCTCTCTATCACGTCAAATTAGCCTACCCGCACAAGTTCAAAACGCAACATTTATCATTACCGATACTGAGGTGTCTATTTCCAAAACAATATTGCATTTTGAATCATCTTTTAGAATTAGAACGGAGGGAAGGTGGAAGCAGGCTTATCCCGGGCAATGCCAGGTACCTCGTCTAGTTAGTCTTAAAACATCAAAATGCTATTAGTGTCCCAAACGCACCACTTTTTGAAGTTTAATGGCCACTTTCTAATGTTGTCCTGACAATTTGCAATTGTTTCCTGGTTCGTGATTTGCGTTAGTGTTTAATGAAAAAAACAAAAAGAAACAAAAAAAAAAATAGTTCTACCTGACCAAAAAAAAAAATCAACAATTAAGTAGGTTAATAAGTAAATAAACGTAAAAGCCAGTAGATGACTATGTAAACTAATGTGTGTACAAGTCAACAGTTATGAGAGTTCATTGATTGCCAAAACCACAAAATTCGTACACAGAATTATGTGCTTACAGCACAATGGTGTTTGTTTTTTATAGCGTGTCTTATAATCACAACATAATTAATAATGCGATATTTATAATTGGATCCACACCTCTCTTCCCCCTCCCACCCAAGTCTTTCTCTTTTCCTTCTGATTATGTAGGTGTACACGGCAAGTGGAGAAGGAGAATGGCTATGGGGAAGAACAAAACAGAGAGTTGGAAACTTGAATTCGGTTGCCCTCCATGGCCCCATATTATGCGTCCCTGTGGAAAGGAAAAATAGTGGATTATAATATTCGGAAAAATAGTGGATTATAATATTCTGAAAAACAGTGGATTATAATATTCGGAAAAATAGTGGATTATAATATTCGGAAAAATAGTGGATTATAATATTCGGCCTTTGCATCACAGATCCAACAACAACAATTCGACCTAGTTTCAAGGAGAAAGAACATCAACTAAACACGATATGAAATTTTGACAGGCAAAATACCGTCGATACCGTTTAATTATAACGACTTGAAGATGCGATGATGACATTTATTAGCGGTAACGAGAGAATATTATCAGGGTGATATTTAGAAGGATAGTATGTCATTATTCATTTTTTTTTCATGGTCACGACCAGTATCACAAAGATACATAGCTACACGTGCGCTAAGGTAGGATAGTACTATCTGAAACTATTTGGCACAACAGGAAAGACAAAGCTATCGATGTTTGGGCAAGTCTAACGAACTAAAGGCTACAGTTCAGTTTTAATGCCACTTGAGCATATTGGCGAGAATAGGAGAATGCGTTAGAATTAAATGAAGGGCTATGGGTATGGATGTAAGATTTAGGAGTGTAGGTTTCAGGCTCGTTTGGAAAAGAGTTAAGTGGCACTAGTAAAGTAAGTTGCCCTTAGGACGCAGAGAAGACATGAAAGGTTTAGGGGGAATGACGAACACACGGGAATCGAACCAGGATCCTCTCGCAGCAGGACTAAGCGCTCTAACCACTGAGCCGCTGTGAAAAAAAAAGCCCTACAGGCAATCAAAAAAGAGGGAGGCGGCGATAAAGATAATGAGAAAAGAGGTGGATATGAAGGAATGCTAAATGACATCAAATTTGTCAATGTCTCTCCCAGGGGGAATAACGTTTTGCTCAAGGTTGCTTTTTTTTAATTTGTGTCTTGCATTTTTGAGGGATATGAATATCTGGCACCCAAGGACATGATTTTGAGCTTCATAATTTAGATTTACTATAAGGATTTGCCTATCTTAATGTTTAATATTAAACGGTTACAAAATGTGCATTATTTACTGGTATTCGATTATCTATCATTTGTCTTTAATGTTCTTTGTTTTTATTGGTTTGTTTTTGTTGTCGCTTGTCTTGGTAAACCCTATGGGTAGAGAGAATTAAAACAATAGAAAAACTTGAAACGGGAAAGGCCAACGATATACAATGCGGGACTTCTAAAGCTAATGATAGGAAAGTTTTTAAGCTGTCATGTTTTTTTTTAGTTTTAGTGTCTGACGCTGGCCACCTCAAACTAAAAATTACTTTTTTTTTATTTTCTTAAATTTAAATTTTTTTTTTCACTTTTGTTAAATTCCAGTGCACTAACATTTTGTCTGCGTATGTTCTACTGAAGGTTTTAAGTCCAAAGATTTACCATGAAGTACGCCACATGACTCACTAAACCTCTAGTAGATAAAACCCATGGCATAGAAAGTCTTTGTGTTTGTACTGGGGAAAGAAAATTATGTCAATTTTATTCAAGAGTTCTAATTTCTAATTACCATCCATCGACTAGACACACATTTTGTGCGACCCTGTTCCACAAGGGTTAATGTTTGGCCCAAAAACCAATGACATGGTTGCATAATGGGTGACGTTAATTTTTTTTGAAAATTCGATAATGGAAGGCACTCTGTGATAGGCAGTGAAGATGCAGGTGGGAGGGGCAACATGCCGACGTCAAGGTTGAGTGGCAGCCAGTGTCTTCGAGAGCATTGGCAGCTGAACTTCTTTCCAAAGTCTACACTACACAGACTAAAAATATCACGTTATGTCATGGCTAAACTTAGACTATGACTTCATGTGTTCGTACCAAAATGAATGACTGTCAGAGAAATTGTTATGTTTGATTTGCCGTTTAGATAATTTGTCTGTAATTCCTTTCTTCCTCTTCAAACTCACATGTTCATCTTTCCATCGACTTTCTTCTCGTGGTCTTTATTTCAGGTCAAGCAAACCTCTTGTTATGGCAGTAATTATGAGTCTTGGTTTTCTACTTGTTTTTGCCAATGATTTATTAGGCTTCATTTATTTATTTATTTACTTATTTATTTATTTATTTATTCATTCATTATTTACTTATTCATTATTGTTTATTTATTGCTTATTGGTTGGTTTGTTGGTTATTTGTTTGTTTGTTTTATATGGTCATCCTCAGTGCCTGGTTGTTAGACACTTCTCTTAGTCAAATTTAATCAAATCTGCGAGCGAATTTAAATGTTTCATTAAAACTGATTGTCTCACCTGACCACTACCACCAACAACAACAAAAGACAATGCAAAGTTTAGTTAATACAGATACCTGTACTTTAAAATTCTATATAATCAAGACATTTGAATGGTTTACAGTTTCGGTCGTTGCTTTTACAGGAATTTTGTGTACACTACGTAAGCAAACAAAGTAGGGAAAGATTGTTGCTCATACATGTACTTGTCCTTATCTTAATGAAAAGAGTTGACATTCACTCCCCCCCCCCCCCCCAAATGTTTTAATAATAGCCCTTATTTTCTGCCTCCCAAGTGTCAAAAATATAGGCTGCACCCATAGAACGAAAGGATAAAAAAAAATAATAATAATAATACTGATGAAGAAACTTGTTTTGAACGAAATATCACATTGCATGACATGGTCCTTGCTACGTTGGGAGGTGTACTGTTCGAGGAATTTGAATCCGTTGCCTTAAAAAAGAGAGCTCCATTATGCTACATGTTACTTACAAGACACTAAATCAAACTTCAGTTCAGCTAGCCTTGAGAACAGTGGTAAAGTGGAAACGATCTCCATACAATAAAATTATTCTTTAAGAAACGGAATCATGCTGCGCCCAGTTGAAACTTTGAACAGATTTTTTAAAAGATCTTTAGCAACATTCACCTGTGGTCAGAATTCGGAACTTATTCAACAACAATTTGTCATGCAGCATCAAAGAAATGCATTTTAATTTGTTTTAAGACACTGTCTGTCATTGGCAGTCTGGTGCTTCATTCCATACTGGCCACTGGTCACTTAACTAGTGAAGTCTTTGATGTGGAAATATAATTATTATGCGGACTTAATGATTTGATTCAAAGCAAGTTGTTAGTCATTTCTTTTAACTACACATTAGATAATCCAAACTTCAATGCCAAAATATGTCCTGATTGTCAAGAAGTCACATGTCACATCAAGTATCAAATGGTTAAAACAAACAAAAACAAAAAAAAACAATATAAAAAGGAATAACAGTTGCTAAAGTTTTCCCTGTAATTATTATAAAATATATATCGTTCTGTCTCTTATAAACTGCACGCATTTTTCCTGGTTTGGGTTTTAAACTATTGATGTTAAAACTATTTCTCATTGGCTAAGACCTACAGTATAGAGTACTGATTCAAGTCTGTTTGGCCCTGATTTTAGTGTGATATAATTATGGACTATCGAGTTAGACTGGACCTCTCCCAATAGTGCGTCTGAAATAAGTCTTTCCGGCAGTTCATTCAAAGCAAGGTAAAGTCTACGTCAAAAACCGACACAAGGCAGACTTGCCTCGGTGCGTTATGGTTCTTAAAATTCATTAGGTTTTTGACTAACTTTCCGTTCAGGCAGAGAGGCAAAAGTTTACGAATGTCCCTGATCGATAGATACACGAATATATTGACATCTTCAATTATGTGCATGGTAAGTAAACTGAACTGAGGCCCCAGCCTGCTTGAAGCCCCCGAACCCTGGAGGAACCTATAATTTCCAGGATGATTCAACTATTTAAGTACAGGGTGTTCCTGACGGCAAACACAGAATGAGTCACCGGTAATATAACCACTAATCAGCCCTGTAGAGGAACCAACCAGCAACAGGTATCATCGTTATAGCCCGGGCTTGTGTCATCAGTGGTTTACGAGCTCGAAGGGGGGGGGGGGGGTTAATCATTGTAATTATTTCAAATGAGTGCTAAGGTCTACTGGTTTACAACTCACTCATCTGTATATTAACGGCAAGGCTGAGTCAATTGATTTGATGTTGAGAGTTAATAAGTATTATGAAGAGTGCATGGCAGAGAGAAAATATAGTTGGAGGGATGGGAGCAAGCTGTGGTAGATGGTCTTGAAATTTGACAGGCAGGATAATTACGGGACATATGGTTTGGAACATTGACGGATAGATACAAGCTAGTATACTTGAATGTAAGTCTAAGAGCAGCATCAAAATGAATCGGTTTTACTTTTTTTTGCTCATCCTCTGCCACACTATTTATTCATTTTATTTATCTATTTGTTTATTCATTTATTTATTTATTTTCGTTTTTGTTTTTATTTATTATACGATAATTATTCCGCTTCTTCCTGCCAAATTTCAGAAAGCTCAGTTCAGCAGTTTTCGATCTTCATCACCTGAAACAAGATACGCGTACTGTGTACAATACGACTGTATTACGGGAAAATATCATTATGTTCCCAAACAAAATAAATTTTATAGGAGACGCCAACAATGTTTTGCGTTACTCCGCACTATGTTCATGCTTTTAATTTCCACTTTTCTTGCCCAAAGGAAAGTATTAAGAGTAAAAGATTAGAGCACAGATAGATTGTCAGAGCACATTCTATTCTATAAAATGACCTTAACGGTAAATTTCATTTCTATTGGCGTATGAGGTATTTTTCCGCAACACGACAGAATAGAACAATACATTTCAAGGCAAACAAAGCATGCTATGAGGCCGTGGCTTGGGAACCCATAGAAAAGACACTATGACCTTTTTGCTACACACACCCCGCCCCTCCACCCGGCCCAGTCGTATTTCTGTCTGTCTAAGCTGTATGAGAAGCTTGTCTGTGACCCTGCACATAATTGTGATCGATTTCTTGGATACTTTTGACTTGGTGGAAGTGATGACTCATAAGCTTCAAATTAGGGTAGCCTACATCTCACTGCTTAGACCTGCTGCCGGCCATTTTTTGAGACATCACCACCGTAACGAAATATTTTAGAAACCACAGATCTGTGAAGTCACAGCAAACCTCGAAGGAAAGTCAAAATATGGCAAAAAGAAAAAGTTGTAAGGTATCACCTCTACATTATTTCTTACGTGGGGGTTTGCTACATACATCAGCTTTTTCTTTTCGCCGTATTTTGATTTCACCACCATTTACTTCTGTTATTGGGAATGTCTGCATAACTGTTTAATGGACACACCATTTGCACCAAAAAGACTTCACTAAGCTACTGATAAAGTAATGTAACCCAAATTTGCTCAATGATAGTGTGAAACAATTTTCATTATATATTATTTAAACTGATCGGGCAGGCAAGCAGATGAGACGTGTACTAAGGTCGTTACACTATGATTTCAAAAAAAAAAAACATCAATTAAAAAAATGTATGTCTCTAAGCTGACAATACAGATTGAAATATTAACAATAAGAGCAGCCATCTCTTTTAAAGCCACCTCCACCCCATTCACTTGCCAACTTAGATTCCCTTCTAAAAGCCTCATTCTGGTCTGTACAAGGTAAAACATAAATCGGCGATGTAAGGAAAAGAAGGCATACACTGGTTCCCCATCAGAGATGGAAAACGGTCAGTGATTGGGAAGTCTTTGTTTAGCATTGAACGACTCAATGCGCCTTTGAGACCTTGATCTCCAACTTTTGTTTTTCTATGATAGGTGAATAAGTAGTTTGAACCTGAATGGAACAAAAATTATTTGCTTCATGTTTTGTCAGCGGTTCATCAAAAACAATCCTAAATGAATCAGTGACAGTAAACGGTGATAAAGATTGGACATGGCAAAATCTCTGATTAAACTCCATTCATTCTGTTGCTCCCCGTAGTGGGTGTTATGTAAAAGACGTTCTATTACTGGAAGACTGTTTTCACAATGGTTCTCTGACGATAGCAGTTTTCTGTAACAAATAAATGGCGACATGAAAGAATATAGGCAGTGATACTGTGAATTTATAGACTAGTTGGCATGTACATTCAGAAAGCAAGATGTCTTAGGGCACTCTTGGCTGAAATAACTAATGTCAGTGCTGTACCTTCGTTGTTTCTTTCCTTCTGATTTCTCTCTCTCTCTCTCTCTCTCTCTCTCTCTCTCTCTCTCTCTCTCTCTCTCCTCATCCTCCCTCTTCTATTCTCTTCATCCCTTTTTATCCATCAACGCTGGCGATCTCTGTTCGGTCTCCCGGTCCTCTCTTCACTTTTCAATATCTTTTTCCCTCATACACATCTTCTAAGAATGCCACCAGTCTCTTCTATGTCATGGTTGCAAAAATAAGCTTTCTTTCTCTTTCCACTTTGTCAATATTTACATTGTACCGTCAATCTATTTTAACTTTGCTACTTTATAATTGGACCAATGTAGTTATGATTGCTCATGCAAACATGCTCCTCTAATTTCCCTCTGACGTCAGGAATGACAAGGCGTGTGTGGGGACTTGTGTATGTGGTTGTGTTTTTGACATTGTAGATTTTCATCCAATGAGATGTATTATCTCTCTTTTTTTATTTAGAGGATAGGCTGGATAAGAAACTTCCTGATGTGAACAAAAAGTTGAGAGGCCACAGAGAGAAGAAGTCAGAGAATCAGCATAAAATAAAAATAAGAGTAATGGCTGGTTAGACAAACACTTGACTATTCCGAATTGGAAGAGAGACAGAGAGACAGATAGACGGAGGGACAGACAGACAGAGTTGAAAAATAAATAAGATTATCAGCAGTAAGAAGCAACAGACAAGTAGAGTTACTACTGATCAATAAAATTAATCACAAAATAAAACAAGATATCAAATTTTTATGTTTTATTTTCTTTCTGCATCTGGTGGTACTTCAGTATCAAAACAGTATCTTCGCCAACTACAACATCCATTCATTCCCATTTTTATAACAACAACCATGGCACCCATCCGAAATTTATAACAACTTAAAAAAACAACACTTAAATAGCGCTTTCATCAAATAAATCCTTTTAGCAGTCTTCGTGCACTTTTCCCCAGGCTGATTAAGTCTGTTAGATTCTGTAGCTTCGAAAGTTTAAGCATAGATCTGTTGATGACAATGCCAGGCCTTTAGTACACAAACCTGGCTGATGTAAGTGTCGATAGTCGATTTAATTACTTACATATTGACAGAGGACGCCCATGTTTTCTGCTGCGCGCAAAGAGTCGATTACCACATGGCAACCTCAAGTATGAGAATCGTTAAATCGCTGCAAATGAGGAGCCACTTTTTCAGCTCCAGAAAGTGCTAATTGCGAGGAAGGATTGACAGCATAGGATCGTAATATTTCTATTACAAAATCATTTTTCCCTGAATAAAAATCAGAAGCTTCATTGAATACCCCCACAAGCTTACAAAAATTGAGAAACTAGTTGTTAATTTAGATTATTAATCATCGATCAGTGTTTGAAGACTCTGTGATTGTGCATAAAGTTCTTAAGGCTTGACGTAATCTTAGGCTGAAACAGACGAAGGTTGGTGTAGGCGCCATTATGCATCATTATAAAAGTATCTTATTTATTAATATTATTATATTTATTCTGTTACTTTCATCGACATTTTAGTGGTTTGGATTTGACAATCGCGATTTACGCATTTTAAGGCATTCACAGCACGATATTTTCACATTTCCTTCACAGCTGCGACTGGTACATTCTCAAAACGTCCATGAGTAATATTTTCATTCACAACTTTTGCTGAATTAAATATTGACATTTCAACTTTTCCATAACAGTTACTGCATTCATTCACAGCAAACAATTAAGTGTGAATAAACGGTGTATTAAAGTTTGGCTCTACCTGAATAGACTGTTGATGGAGACTCAGCAAGTTTACCCTAGGGATTACGCCAAAAATCAGAGCTCAAGCCAGAGCTTCAATGGCAAGATAACAATATTTATTGCGCAAGCGTGGTACTTAAATCCTCTAGTGGAGTGAGGGTGTGAAAATGTTACCGTTTCAACGTGTTATTACCATCTTTAAATACACATCGCTTTCATAATACACTCCTGGGTGGCTTCCCGAGGCTAGTCTGACCTTTTGGCTCTCTTCCACAAGAATACGACCTTTCTAGGTGACAAATTGCACTAAATTATTCCAAACTATACCTCCTACAGCGACAGTTTCGAGATCCAAATGGATTTTTCAACGTTCGTGTTTCAATATTTTAATTGTGATATAATTTTATTTCTCTAAACTGTCTCTGTGGTGGGAGGGGGCTCAAAATGTCGTGAAATAAGACTCGGAAGTCATTTTAAATTTGATTTTTAATCTCTGTTGTACAAACGATAGTTACATGAGAGAATCGATGGTTTCAGTTGAGAAGACCTTCGAAAAACTCGAGCCTGAAATATGATTGCGAAATAGACTTTCATGAATGGGCGTATATACATGTATACAGAAACTTCCCACGGTCATGACTGTCAACGTTGTAGTTTAAGGTTCTGTCTGAGTTATTGAGACAATGTCCACTACAAAATCGCCGATTGTCTGGTCAAAACGATATCGTCTAATCAGTTTAGTGATATATTTTTAATACATCAGAAATGGAAACCTTTCTCTCTTTGCTGATGTGCAAGGTATTTTTGTTTTTGGTGGTGTTTTTCGTATTTCATAATAACTTCCAGATTATTTTTTTTCAAGTATTGTAATGCTTTTATTTAGTACAACAACAACAACAACAAAACGTGTTTCTGAGATTAAAAGGGGCAATCATGCTCCATATTAAAAACCATGCTATTCATGTCTTTCCAAGGCATTGTCATAGACATTATGTAAATCATAGAAATAATGACATATGCGCGGTAAAATGTTATTTCATTTTATTTCGGAACCTCTTCGCTTTGCATTACGTCTTGGTAGGCTGTTTGCACTTCAATTTTTGGCTGCAGGTCCATGTTTTATTGGCTCAACGAGTATACAGCAACCTGATTCAAACACAGTAAATCTGTAAATATTTTTATCTACTTTAAGCGACAGAATATTAAATGGTATTGTTCAAATTGGGGCGCTTCCGAGGACCAATAGCAATTAGCCGACACTTGCAAACACATTGGGATCGGCGGAGGGGGGGGGGGGTGGGACGGAGAGGGGGGATTTAGTAGAAAAGGAGAATACATGTATGCCAATGAAGACCAAATTTCCTTTTGTATGTATCTGGATCTTACCAGAAATTTCACAATTTCGTTTTATCTTTAAATCACTTGGTCGCTATTCTAATAGGAGGATTAATTTCGTTTTCCGTCTCATGACGACAAAAAAAAAAAAAATCGTGCTCTGTTGCGGGACGATTCGCAGACATTAATTGGAATTTAATTGGCTCATGGAATTTATGTTTGGTTTTTTTCGAGTGTTTCGAATTCTCCAGACCTTTCTAGCTGGTGTTAATAACCAGAATTCACATTAAATGCCAAGATGTCTTCAGACAAATTGCACAATGTCAGCGACATAGTTTCATATGCATAATTATCATGCTACAGAAACTCATCTGACATTTGTTCATGTCACAGTGTGGGCATGACACTTCTTTGCAAACCAGGGTGCAAATGTATTACTTTCAGAGCCTGAATGTGCAGAAAGATAGACACACAGACTGACAGATTTACAGATAGATGGCTGGATGGATGAAAAGATGGATGGATGAACGGATGGACGGACGGACGGACGGACAGACAGACAGACAGATAGACAGTAAATAGATAGATAGATAGATAGATAGATAGATAGATAGATAGATAGATAGATAGATAGATAGATAGATAGATAGATAGATAGATAGATAGATAGATAGATAGATAGATAGGTAGATAGGTAGATAGATAGATAGATAGATAGATAGATAGATAGATAGATAGATAGATAGATAGATAGATAGATAGATAGATAGATAGATAGATAGATAGATAGATAGATAGATAGATAGATGTTGGGCGTAGTTCTAAAAATAACCGTATTGCACATAGAAATATTATTTTAGCACCCAAAAATTTAATCAGTCTCTGAATTCCATGTGTCACCTGCATGGCCTGTTCTTTGGTAATAAATTTGACTGGAAGTGAACACACTTTTCTTCATTTTTCTCCGAACGCAAACAAGCTATTTTTGTTTTTGTCAAGTTCTGAGGTCAATTACATGTGACGGTGACATGATCAAAATATACCATACCGGTTATTTTTCTACACACAAGATAAACAGTAACATCTTCCATCATAAGAAGTGCAATAAGAAAGTTGATCAATGAAAAGATTCTACAAGACCTTGGCTTTACTAGCACAGGCTAAACTGGCATGACGTCAGCAACCGTGAATTTTGTCAATTATAACTGTACAGCGTCATAGAAAAGTTATTTACGGGAAGCAATTAAAAGTTCACAGCACCCGAGTTTGCCTTGGTTCATGTTATGAAATCTATTAATGAGGAGCATCAGATGTCATAGAGTGACACGCATCATAGTATATTATTGTGTTAGACAAGTCACGCGTTTGCACCTGTGCACTCTGTGATTTTTGTATTGTATTTGGGAGGAGAAAGGGGGGGGGGCTGGGCCATCTTAACATCATTAAGGGCCCCTAGGCAGATCCTTTTGTAATGAGCCGGATTTTTCTTCCCGTTTCAAAAGGCAATGTAAATTTGCTTGAATGAGGCCCCCTTGGGGCCCTTGGGCAACTGCCCAGTGTGCCCATGCGTTAAGACGTCTCGTTGGTGGTGGTTAGGGGGAGGGGGGGGGAGAGAGAGTTTCGTGCCACTACTGTAACTATTGATTGACCAAGCATGTAAGATAGCAAGAAAGTTCTAAATCACTTGACAATATCTCGTTCACATAAATTTATATCAGCAGTTTAATTATTCAGATAACATACAGAAGATAACGCATTTTCTATACTTATGTTCTGGGCAGAAGAACACGATTTTTTACGCGTGCAAATATCGCTCATATGTCATTATAATGTACAACCATGGTAACATCTATGTAGTCCTGTATTAAGTAAGTATCATTTCACATTTAAAAAAAGTTCATTCTAATTATCCCCCGTAACCAAGAGATGCACACCAGTACATTTTACACGGAAACTGGATTTGTCACCTTGCATAGTTCGTCACCATTTCCTAAAACTGTAGTCATCGATTTTGACTATTTCTCAGGAGAAGCAAAAAACTGTTTTATTTTAGCCCAACTGGTCTAGTAACGATGAATTTTCCAAATTTTGCTTTTCGATTATTTTTCGGCTTAAGAGTCTATAACCAAGATCATTCGATAGGGCTTTGAATGTAGTTGAATGTATAAAAATCAGCCTTTCGAATTTTTAAGTTACTACAGTCTTAGGGAACCATGACGATTTATAGCAAAAGACAAAATTGCAAAACCTGGAAATTCGATCAATCCTGTAAATGTGGACTTGTACCAAACTTGACTTTAGTTCATAGTTATGCTATCTTAGTCAGTCCATAATCAAGCTGTAATTTAAAGGAGAAAAAAAGTTCACGTTAATTACTCTGTTTTTAAGCTAATGCACATACAACTTTTTATGTTAGATACGACATCTAAACTTCAAAATGAAGTGGGTTTTTCACGTTGTTTGTAGATCTAGGATTGCAAGTTATTTTCTTTGAAGTTTTTTGGGGAGCCTTCATATTACAGACTTGACCTGTACGTCGGACAACGGTGTGTTAAACAAACAGAATGTCAACAGATAAACAATCTGTACCTTCTACGAAAGAATGGCTGTATATATTTTTGACGTTTGAGTCGGATTCACACATGATAATATCGGTCCTTGAAATTGGTATCTTCTAAATGACATTTGACAATTTATAAAAATTGCACAGCTGGCAACATGTAAATACATCGGATTTAAATTTTGCTTTGTGTGATTTTTTTTTTTTTTTTAAGAAACAGACATTCACACTTTAAACGGTTGTTTTTTACTTTACTTAAACACATCTTAAATTATGTTTAATTACTCACCAGACGAGTAGACAATTTGTTTCTCGCTGTTGTATACGTCAATGTACGATTATAAAAAGCTGTTTGGTTGGTCTAAAAATGATCTAACTTGCAAAAGCCCTTTTGCATGAGTCACTCAATGTTATAATATTTATTATTTATGTTCTGCGCTTAGTTTACATCAGAAGAAACCATGCATGCCGTACTTGTGGGTGCGAACAGTCTTTATCACGAGATGACTTGCTTTTGAAATAAACTTCCTCATTGCACTGAGCAAAGATAAGAAGGTATTACTATGTCATGTCAAAGTGGCGAAACATTGATCTGTTTAAGAGAACTATCTTCTTGATTTGGATCTAATGACTTTAAATACCAGATATGATTGCCCATACCCAGTGAGAAATGTACGATGCTGTTGTCTGTCAACGTTGACATAGCAAAGGAGTGGTAACGCAGATCGATGTGTTATCAATTTTGAAATCGATGAGATGCATGTGTGGCTGATTTCGACAGTTCGACAGTTTTTAATGATGGTGGTGATGATGGTGGTGGTGGTGGTGGTGGTAGTGGTGGTGGTGGTGACGGTAGTTGGGGGCAGAGGCAAGTGTTCATGAATAATAGTCCAGGTTGACACTGTTTTTGGTGGGGGAAGGTAGTTTCGTACATTTAAAGCTGAGGCAAATTTAAATTTATATGTATATATATTTTTTTTTTACATTTATTTGGTTCTTTGGGGAACAACTCAAGAAGACACTTCAAATATCAGTCTACATTATAGTGATTTACATTTAGAATGCCTAATTGCAGTTTGTGAGGTTGATGAGATGGGATCAGTGATACTGCAGCTAGTAATGCGATACTGACGTATTTTGATGGAAGTGAATAAATAGTGAAACATGAAGAAACGTGCAATGGATTATTACTCTGGCACCTAATTTCCCACGCAAATTCGAGCACAGCGAAGCAGAACACATACACTGCCAAAATCCTTGGGACCCATGATGTACAGAGATTGGACAATGTAACGATTATAACAATGCTTTGAGCAGGTTGAAGAGATAATCGCTACATTTGTTGTCAGATAAACTGTGAACCAGTAAAGGACTAATAGTCAGATCCTATTAGGCGAAAAGCTGTTGCCGATACAATAGCGATAATTTCATAGATAAATAGCAATCGGGGCTAATTTGGCAGTTTGAGGTTAAATGTGTCGTAAGATTGTCGTATACAACAACACTGCATCCCGCAGTGTTCGTTATTCTCGAATACCAATATTGAGTTTAGTGACCAAACAACAGAATAAAAAGCAATTAATCTAGTTCATTCTAATTTCTTTAATCGATGTCCACTGTTGTTCCACTTTTGACAAAGGTAAAACAAAACAAAAACAACTTTCTTCTAAGCGATTCAATGTTTATTGTACTCGTACAAATGAAACGCTATGGCGTTACCTTATGAGTGTATTGTGACAGGGAAACGACAGGCCCTCCAGATACCCAAAGGTTAATTTTTCACATTATGTGTCAACAATGACATCTTCACGACAGCTGAAAGTGGGTGACGCGTCATTGAAGACCGTCTTGAGAGCTCGTTAGAATTGTATAGAGGAGCCGAAGGCAATGATGAGCAGCTGAAATGTGGTATCTTTGGTCTCCTTTCTATTTTCATCAAAATGCGCTTTAGATGGAAGAGCATTATTGTCTATTGTTAACCCTAATAGTCTAAACTGAGAACAATGTTGACACTTCCCATGCGAAAAGGAAATGGACCGTGATGCATGCAAAGGTGTTATATAAACGCATTCAGGCGTTTAGGCCTATGATCGCAAGGGCTACACTACGATTATAGTGGTCAAATGAATTAGTACTGGTATTTCACTGTTCTTTGCGATTAAGATGAAGATTTATCTGAATGGGGATAGACAGAGAGAGAGGTGTGGATTTATAAAGTTTTAAAAATCTTACAAATGTTCAACATCGTATCCAGCATTTCCGTGTAACAACAGGAAATATCTTAATTAACATAATCAATACCTTATAGCCGACATCAGCAAATGCCGATGACAGTTTAATTCTCATGTGACAGCAATAGTCATCACAAAATGTCTACTTCTGTGTTGACACCATAAATTACTGAAGACTAAATGCACATCTTTAAGGAGAATAAACGCCGGCTCCACTAATGGCTATTATAAAGACGATAATATTTTCTTTGGCTTGAAGTGTTCAGAAACATGAAACTCTTCATTACGTACATTACCAAATACAAACTGATCTGGGTGGGCCGTATGAAAGTGAAAACAAAAATGTCCGTCTTTCATCTGGTTATAAGCGCAGACAAGAACAACATTACAAGCCATATTAAAAACAACCTTGATAAATAAGTACAAAAAAATTATTAAAAATTAGGATGTAGTTAAACAGCTGTCCAGATTCATTCCTGTAAGTGACAGAATATTCTAAATATCCCGCAGAAAATCTGTGAGGTCACGGCTAGGCCTTTATCAAAAATTATTACCATTGTAAAAGCAGTGATATAATAAGTTACTTTTCCTTTCCGCCTGGGATTCATTGTAACGTATCTGTATTATTTCATACGCCGGGCTTTGTAACGTACAACCTTTTTTTTTTCTTTTTTACTCCCATGGTTTAACTTCAGCCTTCAAGTGTATTCAAAACGAATTTACAAGAATATCTTCGTGGTCAGTTTTCTGCCTCTGTTGCAGGGAATGCGACCAAAATCAGGATCTATACAAAATCATTATCCCTCAAGGGAACCATCTGCTGGATCCATCTATGGTCAACGAGCAAACATCAATTATCAGTAACACTCACTGACCTAATTCCATTTCTGGCTTACAAGGATAATCCGATTATTTTCCCTGGTCGACCTTTCGAAAATGTGCCTTGACACAATACGGTGACACAATTTCTTATCAGAGCAGAAATGAGACATAAACCCCTTTAATTACCTGTAAAGACAGCGCAATCTTATGATTGCTAATCCGCCTTCCTGGACATTATAATTTAATTATAGATTACAAATTGTGGCTGTTTATTTTCCAGTGCATGACTCATAATTATAATAGTGCAGCTCGTCATTAAGTGCTTTTTTATCCCGGAGTGGTTGCCTATCTGGCCATGTAAACGAAAACATGAAAAACGCATTGAAAATGCAAGAACTGTTTGCACTAAATTACAGTAGAAATAAAATGCTGTTTTGTTCATTTTATTTTGTATGTGTGAAGTCAAAATCTTCTTATAAGCATTATAGCCCCCCCCCCTTTTTTTTTTTGGTCAACTACGGCAAGAAGTTGTTTGTTCAGAATAGAAAAGTGGCTTCTTTACTGGTTACTATAGATACTGCTAGGCATTTGAGAACCATTTTTCTTAAGACATGTTCCTTAATGTTTGACTCTATAAAGTGAGGCCCAGTAAACGTCGCAAATAGCAGTGTGATTTGTTACAAATGTACCTTAAACTTGCTTACTGTTGTATGGTTTTTCCCCTGAATCAATGCTAATGAAGCGATAATGATAACCGGTGTGATGCGTGTGTCCATTTGACCATACAGAGCTCTTTTCTCACTAGCCATCTGTTCATGCTTAGAGCATTGCCCTGGCTTTTAGAGGGTCGCAACAGGGTTTCCCTCTATGGCTGTGGTGTGTGCCTTGACTTCAAGGGAACATAATGGTTTAGCATGGTGTACATAATTTAGAATACTCAATGTCTCTTTATTGCTTAGTAAGTGGCCCTATTGCATACTGCAGAACCCTTTCGTTGTTCACATGTTAAGCTAAACGGTGAATTTTAAAATGGCCATTCCAGGCAAATGTGTCGGATACTTTGCGAATCCACACGCAGCAACAGAAAATAACTTGATTTTATCGAAGCTGACTCCATGCTTCAACTGAGTATCAGAGCTACCTAGGAAATAAACTAACATTCTATAGAGTGCAAGGGGAAAATTGCAAATAAGTTAGGTAGAATCTGAACCATCTTTTCAGTTATTTTTCCATTAACTGAATATCCCTTAAAAACCCACATTTTGTGGGTCTCCATACACAAAAACCTTGAAATGAACAAGTAAATGAGCAAGTAAATGCCAGCTTCAGTTCGGGCATTTTTTCTCTTTAACTCTTTTTTCTTTTTGACTGCTTAATCTCGTGATTATTCGGTTGCATTTAGGTAACATTAACAGCTACCTGCCCATTTGTCACTATTTCGGATCACTGTCCAAATTAGATCTTTACCACCAAGCATAATTTGTAGCAATGATCAGCCAGTGCTCACACGTCCTCCAGTTTTCTGGCCACGGCAAGTGACATTTCTGTTCTAATAATGTCACGGCTCGCGGCCGTCACGGAAGCCCTTTGGTATTGTAAAGTGTAACGCTTGACAGAGTTTTGTGTAACAATTCATTTCTGACGGCTGGCGACTTTGTGATGTTTCACAAAAACACGATCAAGGAGTCCATTGACTTCAAAGGTGAGGGGAATTGGACTTGGCTGCCGCCGGTAATGGTTTTGATCAACATTCGCTTTCAATACCCGCATTTGTGACATCTGACTGCCAAATGTACCCAATAAAAATTCTGTGCCTTCCTAAGGGATGCTACGTTATTGTTGCTGATGTTGATGTTGATGTATTCTATTGTAATGAGCAGCGTAATTATTTAAACTGACACTGACATTCCAAAGGATCAAAGAAATATTTTTAAGTCCAGTGCATCTGTTCGACATAAATACCATCTCGCTGTCCTTACTCAACAATGACATCAATGAAAAATTTACTCTTCAGAAATCTACATTAAGTTAATGGAAGGTTCAGCTTTGTCAAAAAAACATTTATGCTACTCTTCATAACTTTACGCTTTAGGTGTGATCGTTCGTCTTCTGATAAAAATTCTGAACTAACACTTCGTCAACTGTTATTCAGGCTGTTTAAATCTACAGCTTCTTTAACCACTGTGTTCTCCCTAAAACTCTTTGTCATTATTATTAGTTTTCTTTTTTCTCTTCTAGCTTCTAGAATCAATTATCAGTAACACTCACTGACCTAAATCGGTAATACCACAATTGCTACCTATTTTTGAGAGTTCTACAGTAATAAACACTATGGATGCTGACTTCGGCGACCCTACTGTAGAAAAAAGATACAAATGTGGTTTGAGTAAGAAAGAGCAAGAAAGCTTTCCAGTGATCAGTTTCCATGATCTCAGCCCACGCAGATACAGTGGACCTCAAAAATACAAAGGAAAACTACTTTCATCTTCTACTTTTCATGTACAGGCTGACCATTCACACTGACAAGTTTCCAAATGATAAAAAGCATTGACTTCTAACCCCTTCAGGCTTACATTAGCCTTTACTGTTATACATGAATATCTTCTCGCTCAGTCCTATAAGGCTAGTTTATGCTGTGACCTGTTGAACTGTCACGCTCAGATGATACTGAGAAAGTCTCCAAAACCTTAGCGCTGGTATTATTTTCACTAATGAGTGACCGTAGCACAAGCCATAACCATACGAAGTGCCCTCCTACAATTGAAATGTTATACTCCACAAAAGTGTCCGGTAATCCACATCGCAAAAAACATTATACGTGGGCAGGAAGATTCACACATACTCACAATAGTGATGGCAGGAAACCTGGGTCGCGAAAGCAAATAAACCTAGATTTGCTATCAGCGCCGTAGGTGACCGGGGGGGGGGGGTGCGCTGAGGGACTTGTCTGAATGGACACTCTAAATGGATCTCTCGTCTGTCCACCCTACAACGTCATTACTTTAAATTAAAGTTCTTGCTGCTTTGCGTTCTGTTCTGGTATATGTGATCTATAGTACTTCCAAAGTGGAAGATTCCAATTTAATAAGAGAAGTTTATCAAAACAAGACAAGGCGGAAGACCATGTCTGATACTCTGCGTGCATGCCTTTGACTAAGTGTGGATCCAACACGCTACCACCCCACAAGATCAGAATAGCAGTTGCATATCGACAGAAAATTGTGTCCATGCTGTCGACGCCTTTGCTTTCCTTGTTGTTTCTTTAGTTGTCATTGCTGGTGTTGCTGCTCTGGAACAGTCTTGGGGCGGGGGAGGTTGGTTTGGACAAAATACATGGACTGTTAAGAAGATAAAATATAATCCAGGGCCATAACATAGATACCTAATTTTGGCATAATGCATGTAGCACATAACATCAAAAAGGGGGTCATTATGTTTGAACAATACAGGATAAAGTGTCTTCGTTCCATGATGAAACCCAGGCCTGTAAGCAACCGACTGATTGCTAAAAGAGGATTCGTCAATTGTAAAGAGCAAATCGATAGATAACTAGTTTCACCCAGACAATTGCAGCTTCTTTAACTTCGATCAAATTTAATACTTTCGCAGTATATTTCTTAACTGTAGTCGGACAAATATAGCATTATTTATTGCATCTTGATCAGAGTGTCCTTCGTGGTGTACCTAGGTCTCAGAATCTGTAACTTAAAATTAACGGATGTGCACCGATAATGTTTGGTGAATAATTGTTGCCGGCCACACTGAGCAAAGTGTGATTTAAAGTATGATCGTTTGAATGGAAACGGAAGGGATCATTGACCTTCTATATATTTTTCGTGACATCCTTTTGCTAAATTCAATATCCCATTGGTACAGCCATGAGAGCCGGAAGTGAGACATGTCATTATAGGTTACAAACTAAAGCAGCGTAGGCAAACTACGTCGTTGCCATGTGACCGGAACTGGGTCAAAGGTTAAATGAATTGAACCGTCCCCCATCAAGGTCTGTGCCACTCCGTGAAACTTGAAGTGCTTGCTCGTGAAAACGATGTCTTTTTGGCCTTTTGTAAAACCGTGTATTCCCGGACACAAAGGCACCCAGTGGACAGAGCAGCGCCGCGGTTTTGAATATGCCGGAACTGTGTCCGGTTTCAAGGTGATAGCAGGAAATTATGCTGACACAGCCTGGGGTGCTCAAAGCCTATAGATTTACACGGCCAGCTGGAGGCGTGTGGAAGTGGCGAATCTGTATTTCCCAGGTCATCCCTCTTTTATATACGTCCGTGGTCGGGCTTTCATTGTGTTTTGACAAGCCGCCTTAAGACTGCTTTACTATGCGCAGAAAAGATGTATTCTTCTAAAAGCAATTACAAGGTCTATCTTGCTGTCATGGAGGAAAGAGAGGAAAGTGGCCAACCTAATATTTATTTTTCATATAACTTGTCTAGAACGTATGGAAATGTTATCAGCTTTCTTTTCATGTCTATCTGTGCATGTTTGTCACTATGGAATGGGTACAACATATGGGGGAACAATTTTCTTTCAGAGTTTACACTATTGTCCATTTTCTAATAATTATCTGCATTTTCATTTTGTCGATGCATGAACTAAACTAACTTACTAAGTAAGGCTACACAGAAATTCGTCTTCTTTGAAAAGATAATATCCAATTCCACTTACTATTTTTAGGAACTCCTTAATGTGATCTTAATTAGAGAAAAGACAAATAACAAAGAGGTATAGGATGTTTTGAAAACATTAACGTTTGCTGCGTTCGTGAATTGTAGCAGAAAATCTGTGGGAATGAAATTGAAATGAGCAAAACAGGATGAAGAAAAAACTGGAAACTCTTTAACAAATAAACTGCGCATTGCACATCCGGTACTTATACGGAACTTCCTTGTATCCTGGCGCTGCAATATGGGTATTGTCAGAGACTGTGAATGAATAGGCTAACGATTCAGTCTCTCTGGTAATATCCGCAAACGATTAATTCAAAACACCTGGATAGAAACCTGTTGTTCCAGCTAAGTTCTTTCAAGCCGTAAACCACTGGTAATGATAGTTTTTGCAGAAAGAAAACTGTTGTCCTGCAGGCAGGAGTTCATGTGTTATTGTCTGATAATACAAAATTTCATTGTCTTTGCAACTTGATGCAGAAAATGTAAATTGTATTCAGTCTTCGAAAAGGGTTTGCAAGGTAGAAAATTGCATCCATTTAAAAGTAACAAGGAATACGATGCTGGTTACCAATACTTATGTTAGTGGAGATAAAAGGATAGTTTATAAAACAACTAAGACACTATGATCTTTTTTGCCCCTTTCTAAATTCTGATTATAAGACTGTCGTTTCAGTTCGGGTCAACATTCTATAATCAGATTATTTTGTATCTTTCTTTCCTTTCCTAGTCAACTTTAATGGTACGCGCACTGTTTCATCCGCCACTGCCTGTCAGAGTACAGTAATTTGTACTCTTGTGGCGTTACTTCTATCGTTAGTAAAATTGTTACTATTTTGTTCTTCTTTGATCTAGACATTCTGTGACTCTGGTACCCCGGTCTGTGTGACCATCTATCATTCGGTTTCTCCTATTCGGACGTCTATGAAAACAAACGGTGAAAACCATTTAATCCCTCAGTCTACAAATCTTCCGACCCTACTTTTCTGCTGGTTTGGTTTCCGCACTTTGACAAAACTGCAGAGATGAATGGTCGTGTCTTCAGTGTTGGTCAGTAGCATTGAGCCTTGACTCTGGAGTTGAACTAGCCGAGACGATAATCGCCCAGCCTTTCAATAAAAGCCGCTTCTATTTGTTTTGCTGGGGCACTGCACGATGGTCAGTCGGTCAGTGATGACCGTTGATGACCCCTTCATGGACACCTATTCTAGGTTGGGTCATAACGGGAGGGGGGGGGGGGTGCACGTTTTTGTAATTGGAGACCATTGTAAGAAGACTGGTGGGGAAAAGAAAAAGAAGCAGTAATGGAAGAAGTGGAGGAACGGGGAAGGAGGCGAAATTGTGAGAGGAGTCTTCACACAGACAATGATTCCTTTGCTACATTCAGACAGCAGAGCTGGTGGAAGCCCGAACACTAATAGAATGAATCTGGAGAATTTGTTTAGGTGTGGCCCGCAGTAATACTAAAGCAATTTGCTGCGTAGCCATTTTTCCCTTCTCCTGTATAATAGTTCATTTAATCTTGTATCCAGGGGCTTTTATCCCAGAGAGAAGTAAATTCTGTTCTTACGGGGAAAGGCTGATAATTATGCATCATAAATTGGTTTGCATGTGGTGGGCATGAACGCTACAGCATGTTTCCTGTACCTCCTACTTATCTTAGCATGCAAAGTCATTTACCATGCATAATGATGCCTTGTCACTGGCAAATACAAAACATGTGAAATGAAAGCGTATGCTCGTCAGAGAAGAACCTAAAGCATGTGTTTAACGACCTTGTTTTTCGGTTTCCTGAAAGAGGTGTAAACAAAAATTTAAAGAAGACGTAAGTGAAGTTTAGCATTTCTTCTATATTTCAATACATGGCGAGAGGCCCATACTTTTCGTGAAGTGTCCACGTGTCTAGACAGTGTATATTGGCTGGTAACAACTACTCCAGGCTGATTCTTTAAGAGAGACAGAGAAGTGCCAGCGACCACCTCACTATCATGTTGTAAGTAGTTTCCACCGATGTTATCAGTAAATCAAAAGACAAGTCCTCAGTACTTGCGATAACCCCACTCGACATCCCATGCAAAAGGATCCAGTAAGGAGACGGTGAAGAATTAGTTGGGATCTTCCAACAGCTGGGCCATTTCAGACGTTTGCATGCCCTGCCTAGCTCGCTTGTTACAACAGCCGATTAAGGTCAAGAGGTTAGGGGTCAGGACGGTTTAAACCGTTGGTGACCCTTGCACGAGCTTATTGGCTTGACCCAAGAAATGCGAGAGGTGTTATTTTTCTTGACTTCTCTGCGACTATGGAAATGGCAGACTCTTTATCCTGAATGAATACATTGTACTCTTAGGGCATTCTTCAGTTCATCTGGAAACTGAACTGAACATAATTATGCAAGGTCACTTGCGAATTTGGCAGTTTTCTTCTCTCTTAACCATCTCCTTCTTTCTCCTCTTCCTTTGTTTTTATTCCCGTCATTTCTTTTTTTTTAATCTGTAGCATTATCGTCATTCGCTGTCTGTGAAAATGTCTACAGTGTTTTCTTCTTTATTGTGTGTTGATTTCTAGCTTTTAAATGTTTATCATACTTTCTCTCATTTTCGCACTCCCTTACCAGCTTGCTGGCTCAATCTCTCCTGTTCCCCTGTCTTTCTTCCCTTCTATTTGGCAGCGTCTCTCGCTCTTCCTATTCCATTTCTGCTACACATTACTTCGTCCAGAATTATTTGTCTCTTTGTCTGTCTGTCAATCTCATCATGTACTCCAGATAAAAAAGAGTTTGCAAATTCCTTTCTCTGCCTGTTTCTTTCTTTCTTTTTTCATCGTGCTGATGTTTTTTGTTTTTTTTTGGTTATTTTGCTTTTGTAGTTACTCGGAAAAGTACAAAAGTAAACAGCAGGAAAATGCATGCCAGGCCTATTACTGGTGCTAAGTATGACCACCTCGGCTGTTTACATCAAAGTTGTCTGTGTGCGAACGGTACTAACTTACTGCTATGCAGAGCATAACTTTATGAAGGTAAACCTCTCACCTGCCCACGAGTTTACCACTATTTCGTACCTTTGTGACGGTTGGGTTGGTTTTGTGGTTTTCTCCTGAAAAAAAAAAAAAAAAACGCACAACAGTATCTATCATCTTCAGTCATCAAGTAGTAAATGCCTGTCAGTGAAGAATGTACCAACAGCAGCCACCAAACACCCAAAAAAGAGAGGGGGAAAAAATCCCACCTGTCAAGAATTACAATAATTACCGAGTTTATGAAAGATGGCTGTCTCTTTCACGATGGAGTTTCTTGGTCGGAGCCTGGGGAAATAGCAGCCAGTCTGAAAAAAAAAAAAAACAACACCTAGATCCACAGCCACCCCACCCACTTGATCCATTCTCTCCCTCCCCGCACTAACAGCCCAAACCCATACACCCCACCCACCAGATCCCTTCTGAAATTAGAAAAAAAAATATAAAAAATCACAAACCCACCTTTGGGATAATATTGTGTCGTACTTGTACACTTCAGCGGATACGTGAACAAAATTAAATAGTAATGTGATTCAAAGTTTTGAATGCAATTGCTGCCGACCGAAATGCACGTCAGCATTATCCCATTTTTTCCTCCCATACATCTTCGAGCGTTCCTTTTGTTCGTGTGCATTTTTTCCCCCTTAACCCCTAACTTTTATCCAACAGCAGATGCGCCTTTCTCGTTAATCTCAAAAGTCATGTGTCCATGTTTTTGGGGCAGCACTCACTTTTTGTTATTGATGATAAGAAAGCGGTTTCTAATGCATTGGTCTCTGACAGGTTATCTCTGCTAGTGGGCAGACAAATTGGCATTCTTTCTGTGTGTCTGTTTGTCTGGTCAGTCAGAGGTCTCTCCTTGTGGTCGGTGTCTGTATTTTGATTTACAATGTGCCTAAACATTATGTTTGTAGTGTGGAAATGACCACTGCACATATTTGCAGTGCCGTTCAATGAAGAGAATTTAAGACAGGCATTGGCGCTGTAGGACACAGTCTGAACATACAAAAACAAACAAACAAACACACACACACAAAAATAAAAAAACTGGGTACTTCTGTGCAAAAGACATTGCTGATAGACAGTTCGAGGCTGTCCAATCGGATTTTTTACACAAATAGTCTGGGCATTATTGAGCCATTTTGTCTTAAAACCCCCAGGATTATTTATTTAATATAATTGTGTTCAAAGTTCAAAAACTGCGCTGCTCGTATGTCAGTCGAAGATGTGACGTGATGTTCTTTACCATAAACTGTTTTTACTGTCTACCACCACCGTGTCATCACTGACTCCTCAAACCGCAGCCACAATCACTTCCACAACAGTCAACCGCTTTCACTGAACCAAGGACATCCGAAGGAGGACAAGTATATTGGCGAACATAACATGTTCAGGGAGAACACACATTTTTATACCTGCTAGCTCAATAGCCAAGAGTCTAGAGCGCTTGACCCCGATGCGAGCCTCTCGGGTTCGAATCTAGTTCAGGGCCAGATTCAGCCCAACTCACTGAGGCACAGACTGGTCTGTGGCTGATACTGATAGGGACCCAAACACACCATAATTATGTATAACCTTACCGCGCTGGAGAAAGGCACTGAACTGGTAAGACTTCTATTATTAATCATGATCCTACTGAGCATCGTTTTGGAAGAACTAAATAGTGAAAAACACGTTTGGTTTGTTCTCTTTAGCTGGAATTGTTAAGAGGAATACGAGAGATTTCGCTTGTTTCCACTGCCATGGAAATTTATCTGGTACTATTTTCGTAATTTATCTGAGTATTCAGTATTCAGTTTGCCCGATTTCACTAGGGAGAAATCTAAACAGTTGTTAATCCCCAGATATTTGTTGAGTAACTGCAATGAACAAATGCCCAGCCCATTCGCTTGACGCATGATTGAAAGAAATGTGTGAAGTCGAGCTAGTAATTAATGAAAGAGGATCCCAGTACACGCAGATAATCACAGGCTTACGTTCCATTTATAATGAGCTCCGTTCTGATTCGGACATTAGCTTGTCTGGGTCAGTTGCCGGACGCGTAATGATGATGGGAAGCAGGTACTGGCGTTGGTGATAACGACCGTCTCCAGGGAGCGCTTCCAGTCTCCTTCCTTCGCCCATCCGTCAAGCATATCAACGAGGAACACAGACCCACAGCGAAGTAGTCTCACGGTGAACTAATTTGTATGGGACTGGGAGTCTGGCAAGGGGGAAGAAGTCAAAGGCTGCTTGCTGATTGCTGCATATAATAATAAATATGCCGAATAGAGCTGCCATTGTATTGCTCTAGTTGAGCTTGAAGTTAAATGTTGCTCGACGAAGAAACACAGAAGTTATCTGCAGACATCTCAAATACAGTAATTTTATTAGAAATATCCATATATCAGAGGCGGTGGGCAGTATAGAAATAATACGAATCTCTCTATATTCCAAGGAGACAAATTCCGAAAATTTATATGATTCATGAGCCACAACATTACGACTGTACACTTGTAATTTCAGGCCAGTGACTTGCTCGTATTTCATTTTATTTTACTTTATTTTATTTCCACCGCACTTCCGTGCAGATATTCCATGCTGACCGTGTGATTACTGATTTCCAGGCTGATGAAATTGGTTAGTAAGAGCGTTCAAATATTATATAAAGATCCATATGCAAAGCTGTTCGTAATTCTTCCCTATCGTTTTTATTGAGAATATACCAGCATTATTTTGTCTTCAGGTGTGCTGTTTCATCATCACAACAATAATTATTTTACAAACATTTTGCTCTGTTTTATCTTCTTCTTTATTTTTCTCTCTCTTTCAACCTGCCAGTTGTATAATTGAGTATAATTGTTCTGTTTGAGGTGGAACATTATTCTTGTCTCCTAATAATCCACAGTTCTCTCTTAGCTTTTCATACTTATATAATTTATAAAGTCAGACTGTTTCTCTTATCTCTAAGGAGACGGAAATAACATTCTTCCTAACCAGTTCAAGAATATTATACACCAATGCATAATGCGGTGAGAGTATTCAGGATAAGAAACAATTTGAATCTCGAACATTTATGTTTATTTATCTTCTCTTTCTGATCCTTGACCATCATCACCTCTTCCCTCTCTCTCCCCCATTTTTATCTTTCTATTATTTGTTATGCTTCCACGCGTTGGCCACGACCGCTTGCCACGTGGAATGTCCATAAACTGCTGACCAATGTCCAAGAAAATCTGAGCGGACCCTTCAAGCTTCCAGACTTCTCACCGAGTTGTGGAGAGTTCACGGCAGTCCCTGGGGGTCCGATTAACTCCAGTGACAACACTGTCTGTCAAACAGTGGGCAGATTTATGGGCCCTGTCTGCCGTCTTGTCCTACATGGAATCCAGAATGCAAAAGATGATCCGAGTGCTGCACTTTCACTTGCCACCCATGTGCACTCGATTGCATTCCATACTCAGGATTCTCGAACCCATGCCCTAGCCCAACTTCCATAAATTCAGCTTGTCTTTTTTCCCTCTGGATCCATTAAAATATACATCTAAACTCCATTGACCAGTTGTGAAAACGAAAGAACAAAAAGATTAACCGCCTTAAGCCTTTGTCTTCTTTGTGTTATCTACAAGTGGTATGTCTTTTAACGTTTCGAAGTTACAGTTTGCCAGTAATATTCACAAATAATTCATCGGGTATTTACCATGTTGTTGTTTGTGCATTTTTGCCTTCTCAAGAAACTGAGGATTGAAGTTTGATCGGCAAAAGGGTTAAAAAGCACACAACATTACGTCACAATGGCACTTAAACATAATAAAATTAGGAGTGAGAGAACCACTTTCATAACAAAAGCTCAAAACAGGCAAAAATGTCACAAACAACAATGTGACAAAATATAGTACGCCTGGAATTATCCCACCTCAAAATGAAGAGTACTCATACTATTGTTCCTATATTCTTAGGTATGCAGTCGGATAGCCAAAAACATTTCAAGAAAAAGTTTAAAGATTCTGATTCTGGACAGCCTCAGAGTCCTATTATTGTCATTAGCCCGAGAGACCGCCCATTAATTAACTAGCCCACTTAATGAGTCTAAAAGGAAAATGAGTGTGGTGAACTTGCTGGCCCGTACGTGTGGTGATGATGATCGCAGAAGGGTGAAACACGCCTCATCTGATCCAGCCGTGTACATACAAAACAACAAGGCTGGCATGAAAAACATCTACAGTTGGTGGCCAGGACACGCATGTATTTCGGATTTCATTGCTTTTTTTTTCTCTCCAAATTAATGCAATAATGCTGATTGTGCTACTGATTTATCACTGTACTTTAGCCATCACTCAATTCCAGATCTTTTTAGCCATAATTATGTGCATTCTTTCAAACTTTACAGTGATTTAAACTCGGATGTGCACACATACATGAACATCATAATTATGTATACCGATGGAGAGAGAATCAGGCCCGCTATACCCCTGACACACTAAGTCATTCTTATTACGGTGTGAATTGATACAGGAATTCACTCTCACAGACATTTCTTGCACAACATTGTTTTGACTATTGACCGTCCTTCCAATGTTTCTATTAAACTAAACGTGCACCCCGATGTCTTTCGTAACTTTCGTTAGGACCTGCGCTGATTAAGGTGGGAATATCGCTCCCTCAGTCATTATTATTGCTTTTCATTCCCAACTTCTACCTCTTTTCCCACAACCAGTCCTTCTTTTTCCCATCATTCTGTGAAGGTAAAAAAAAAAAAAAGAAATAACCTGAGGAAAATGAGCACAAACATTTGAAAGAATCCAGATTCACAAGTATTAAAATAATAGTAGTTTTAAAAAACTCGCCGTGTGATATGAATTATCATAACCCTGGACTTTCTTTGATTCTCCCGTATTTAAATTTTCTGCCTCACTAAAGGCCTTCCCAGGTGCAAGCTTCAACTTTCAAAATACTCAGTAAAACCCTCCTCTATTATTTCATTATCGGTCAAGATCTAACTTCGCACAATACAATTTTTAGGCTTTGACACACTGCAGGGTTTCTCATCTTATCCACATTTCATGTGAAAACTATCAAAGTAAGTCCTCCATTTTTCACCTATAGCCCCGCCATATTACGATCTCTTCAGCCCACCGTGAACACTCCTTACGTGGGTCTAAATTTACCACCAGAAATGAAGAAAAGGAAGCGTGGGAAGAGGGGCGGAGTAAGAAATCGGGTCCGCAAGAGAGTAAATAGACCAGCTCTCCCTATCATCGTGACCGGAAACGCTCGTTCACTCAACAACAAACTTGACGAATTACAAGCCTGCATTCGTCATATGTATGAATACCGTGAGGCCTCTCTTATATGTTTTAGCGAGACATGGTTCTCAGAATTGATCACCACTGCCAGCCTGGACATAGATAATTTCACTCTGTGCAGGGCAGATAGAACCAGCGCTTCCAACAAGACCCGTGGAGGCGGGGTATGCCTGTATGTCAACCAACAATGGTGCCATCCTAATAATATCTATGTTCAAGACACAATATGCACACCTGACATCGAGCTACCCTCTGTTGTTTTAAGACCATTTTATCTGCCTCGAGAATTTCCCAAAGTGACAATGATCGTTGTGTACATTCCCCCGCAAGCAAATGTGGATATTGCCTCCGCTACCATAAGCAACGCTGTGTATAAACAACAAGTATGCACGCCGGACGGTGCAGTATTCATAACTGGCGACTTTAACAACTGCACTCTAGAGAATGTCCTGCAGCCTTCCACCAGTATGTTTCCTGTCCCACCAGAAACAACAGAACCATCGACCTCTGCTATGGCAACATAAAAAAAGCCTTCGTCTCGAGATCCCTTCCACCACTAGGCGATTCTGACCACAATATGACGTCATTGCTGCCCAGCTATCGACCCAAAATAAAGGCAACCAAACCAGCCAAAAAGTCTGTCACCATCTGGGATGAGGATACCATCGACCAACTTAAAGGCTGTTTTGACTGTACTGATTGGACTGTTTTTAGTGATACTGCCAAAGATATTCACGAATTAACGTACACTACTTCTGAATACATTAAATTTTGTGAAGATCTGATTTTAAATAAGAAAGGAGTAGTGTGTTTCCAAAATAATAAGCCCTGGGTCAGCAAAGAATTAAAACTACTTTTAAACGAAAAGAAAAGAGCATACCAACGAAAAGATGAAATGAAAAAGGAGGAAATCCAAAGAAAATTAAAGAAAAAGATAGAAGAAGGCAGAAATGAGTACAAGAATAAATTACAGCAGCAATTTAAATCACACAAAACCAGACAGGTATGGGACTGTATGAAAAAGATTGTTGGGTATTCACCAAAACAAACATCAATTGACGTACCAAATGCCAATGTATATGTAAATGATCTGAATGGTTATTATGCCCGTTTTGACATTCATGATTTCTCTGCTGACATATGTGATTTGAACCATGCTTTTTTAAATGATTTTGTCAATGAAGATTCTATTATTGTCAGTGAACAAGACCTCGTAAAACAGTTCACAACAATGAATGTCAACAAAAGTTGTGGGCCTGATGGTATAAAGTGTAAGGCTCTAAAAATGTGTTCACAACAACTAGCAAAAGCCTTTACGCCTATTTTTAACTTATCACAAGCAGCCATGTAATTCCCCTGTGCTGGAAAACATCTAAGATAATACCTGTACCGAAAAAGAACAAAGTAGTAGAAATGAATGATTTAAGGCCGATTGCACTAACGTCTGTTGTAATGAAATGCTTGGAGAGAATTGTTCTGGCACGATTATTGCCCCTTTTAGAATGTCACCAAGATCCGATGCAATTTGCTTACCGAGAGAAAAGGGGTGTGGAAGATGCCATCTTATACTTTCTTGACAACGCCTACAAACATCTCGACATTCCAAAAAACTATGCGCGAATCCTTTTCGTAGACTTTTCCAGCGCCTTCAATACCATTCAACCACATCTCCTTGTTTCAAAACTGTTGGAAATGAATGTCAACAAACATATTGTATCGTGGGTACTAGATTTCCTTACTAATCGACCCCAGTATGTAAGTTTGAATGTTGGACAGAGTATTTTTACGTCATCAACTCTCTATACGAACACAGGAGCGCCTCAAGGCTGCGTTTTATCTCCTGTCCTCTTCACCATTTATACCAGTCAATGTAGAAGTGAGTCTGACAATGTTCATATTATATAATCAAATTTGCAGATGACACTACCATCCAAGGTCTTATCAAGAACTCAGTCGATGAAGATGCCTATATTACAGAAATAGCCAGATTTGTACAGTGGTGCCATGATCATTTTCTTGTATTGAATGTGAAGAAAACAAAAGAGATTGTAATTGATTTTAGGACAAATACGGCACCTTTACCACCATTAAGCATTGATAATGAAGAGCTTGAGCGAGTTGAATGTTACAAATATTTGGGTATATATATCCACCACAATCTAGACTGGCATACACATATTTCAAATGTCCATTCAAGAGCCAGCCAGAGAATGTACTTTTTACGAAAATTAAGATCTTTTAATGTTGATAAAACACTGCTTTCCCTGTTCTACAAAGCTGCCATCGAAAGTATAATAACTTATTGTATTACAGCATGGGGAGGCAATGCAAGAGAAAGTGACAAGCATAAACTTAACAACACAATCATCAAGAAAGTATGCAACATGACAGACACGGCATTTTTCAGTTTTAATCATCTATACTCAAATGCTTGTGTGAAGAAATTCATGTCCATCTTAAATGACAGCCACCATCCCCTGTTTCATCAGGTTTCTAGATCATCCAAGAGCAACAGAATAATACACATGAAAGCAAACAGGGAAAGATACAGAAGATCATTCTTGCCTTCAGCAATTGGCCTCAGCAAGTCATCTTACAGATAGATGTGTGCCACATTTCATTAAGGTTCTTTCCATGTCACGCCATGTGTGTCTGTTATTGACTTATTGAGTTTGTTTATTTATAATGATACGTGAGGTGTATGTACCACGTGTGGGCTGTTAAACACTCTGTGAAAACGAATTTCCCATATGGGATAATAAAGTGATTCTTATCTTATCTTATCTTACCTTATCTAAGTAATCCTACCTAGTTTTCCCCTTGAATGCGCCACAACCATGCCACAACGGACAAATGTAGAAAGTAAAAATACATAATTGTGCAAGGAATGAAAAAAGGGCCTAAAAACTGAAGACTTTTTAGGCGTATTGTATTTCACTGCAGGGAGAGAAAGAGAGAGTCCAGGTGGACATGACATGTACACTGACATCCATTATCATTGACCGGAGACCTACAATTTGATGAGTTTCCAGAAAACAACAGACTCTAGTCTGCCTCCACAAGATCCCTTACATCTCTAATTTATACTAGAAACCTCACTGGCCCTCCTGTTTTATTTGGTTTCCCTGAAGATATTATCAGTGCGGAAATCCTCTGGCTTCCAATCTACAGACAAGGCAGTCTTGTTTTTTAAAGCCTCATCAATGTCCAGGCGCCAGAGCCTGTGGCCTGAGGTCATGTGACCTCTTCATCTCGAGATGTTTGGACAACAGCGTGGGAAGCCTCTGACTTTCCCGTGATTTCAAATTGCTGGACAATGCAGGTGCTCATACCGAGAGAACTACATGTACATGTATTTTTTTATTGTAAACTGACATTCATAGTAACGTAGAAAAGGAATAGTGTATCTGACAGTGTGCATTTTCTACACAAGCCTCCAGGTTTCAAATGATTTGCGACCTGACACAAGTTTAATAATTTTGAAACTAACACTGATTCTGATGGCAAAACATAGTTTTCATGTTACATTTCACCTACCGCACATCGAATACTAGTGTTTTGTTTGCTGCGAGTGTTTTACACCAGTTTTTGGTAAAGAATACATGTCTTGGCGTATTGTCTTACTTTCAGAATAGCAAACGCAAGTGGACCTGTGCATAATACACGTATTTGCTCTTGCATTGGCTGAGTTTGGGAATAGTTTTGTTGAAGAGATGAATTCTAATTTTTCCATCTTTTGCCTGCGTTGTTCCACATTCCTGTATTTCCCTTAGCTAGGCCCCGTGTCCAAGATGTAATGTATCCCCCATCCCACAGAATCCCAGTGCAATGTATTGCCGATAAATCTCACGCTATTGCTCATAATGATGGTGTACGGCATCTGGGTGGGCAATACAATGCAATGTTACGCGTGACGCCATCAGCTAATGGTATGACGTAACATTTAGACCACGCCGGCTTTGGGTAAACAGGCTAGTGAAATAACATGACACTTCACGTCAATTCTGCGGCGCGTGCCTGCCGCGCATGACTAGCCAAATCAAAGGGTAGTAAGAATCTTTTCAGTTCTCACGTCTCTTCATTAACCCTGGCTTAGCCGTCCCTTGTGATTTCTGATAATGGTGTTAGCAGCCATAATTTGGGGTTGTTAGAATTTGTCAAAAACACATGCCTCGTTTGTCAAGAAGGATTGTCCTATCCAACCACATGGCATCACTGGGTTCGCTAGCCTGAACATTCTAATGGCAATGGACATGTAGTGCTGTTTGATATGCGTTGTCAGACTCCAAGCCTTAAACTCATTTTTGCATAGAGGTCGCTTTGTAAAGTTCGGCATCCCCTTGCCCCGTCCCAGCAACTTCTTTTTATTTCAAACTTTTTTTTTTTTTCAGATCAAACGCTACTCGTTAGAAATGTTTAAAATGACAGATCTGCTGCTTCTTAGCTAGACTCTACATCCTCATGGCTTTGCAAACGGAAACCCAGCGCAGATAGTTTTCTTTCAAAATGCAGTTTTCATATTGCACTATTTATCTTCAAATAAAGTTCAGCAATAGACTAGATAGAATGTTAAGATAATACTGATCACGTATTTACACAAAGTAGCGGTAGTAGTAGTGAAAATATAACTTCTGTAATATATCCAGAAGTGGCAGAAGTACTAATAGTAATGTTAAAGGCAGTAGTAAGTATTCGTTGTAGTAATGGTTGAAATACCTAGATGGAAAGTTGTTACCATATCGTTAGTGGTAGTCGTGGCAAAAGAGGCAGTGAAATAAAGACAATATCATCATCCACAATAGTTTATTCTTTACCAGCTTAATGGCTCACAAAACATACTACAGAGTCATAGTTATGAACTTCAACAATCTACATTTAATATCTCCTCAAAAACCTCGCCTTACCTAATGACCCATATTTTGTGAAGATGACCTATAGAGACTCACTGTTCTGTGCTTTTATTTTAGTAGATTAATCTCTTTTCACCGCAATGAAAGGACTTAATAAGGTTTTGTTCTGGGATATCGAGCGGTCTCTTCTTGTGCTATTTACTGTCACGCCAGCTTTCTGTACAGTGAATACTTGCTTGGCCGCGATTTGATCGAACTTGAAAAACAAAGTTCTCGCGAGGGCTATTTCTGACTTTGTGAACTAGGTCAGGTCTTGAATGAAGCCCTTCAACACTACAAAAGACTTGTTTGATAAGTCATTAGAGTACATTTCAGAGAACAAGAGCATCATTACTGTCTGTTTGGAGAATAGTCCAGAATGGAGTCCAATATTATTAACTTTTGACTGACATAATATTACCGGCAGTGACACTATCATAGACAGATGAACAAATAATAATAATAATAATAATGTATAGCATTTATATATCGATTGGCAGCCAATAACCGAAGACGTGCACGGAACCAGTGATAATGTTAAATCTTAAGATCAAGACTAAAATTAAGGACATAGCCTCACCTCTTCGCTCAGTTAACACATGACATATTAATCTGAAAAGTGCGCATAGTACAATAGGAAACAGAAAACAGATCATGATTTCTTTGGGAAATATTCTACCTCTTCATTCAAACACCAATTTAAATATTCACAAAATTCTTGAGAGTAACATAACCATTTTTAGTTTGGGAGTGCCTATTCAGGCCGCTACCTAGAGTCACCTAGCGGCCTGAATAGAGTAACGGTGGGGTGTTTTGTCTATTCGGGCCTGTAGGTAGCGGCCTGAGTATAGCCGGCTTTTTAGTTTTAGGAAAGATAACCACATTCATGAACTTCATACGGAATTCACTACAGCCTAGATTTTGTCTATAAAACACTAACCTAATTAAGGCGGATAGCGTAAAATTCGATTTTTTTTTCTTTGCCCCCCCCCACCCAACTTGTCCATCCCTCTTATGATCATCTTGTTGAACCAATACAGTTGTTTTTTTTTTTTGGTGGAAACTTAGATCTTATATAAGACAACGGGGAATTTAAGAGTTACACGAAACTTCAGTATCGAATGGTCGACCTAGCGCATGGCAGAAATGAAATACCTTATGGATCCCATCAAATTCTGTATAAATTTATGCCTCTCCTGAAATCAGCAATCATGGTTTCCGGATCCAGTTCCAAGATGCCCCCATTTCAGAGCTTCATTTCCATAATACATCTTATCATTGAATATTTCAAGATATTATGGACCACGAATTATTTTCAGTAATGTTCCGGTAACTGACAGCCGAAGATAGTCGTTTTTAGGAAATTAGTAATGCGTTATTCGCTTGTAAGAAATTGTTCGAATTTGAAATCCGCTGTCATTAGATAATCCAAATCAAATCACGTTGAAATGAAACTGAATATCTACCAACAGCGGTAAAACAGTACAGTTATAGAGTATTTCACAAAAGTATTTTAAAACATTTTATTACTAATATCTTACTGTTGAGCAGGCATTCACTGTTTTCTCTTAACAAGGACAGTGAGTACATATAAATATCCATGTTTATAGTTTTTATTTTAAACTTTGCAACAGATAGACAAACAATAGTAGGATAGCAAAATAACACTATTGTTGTTTTCAATTTAAACTACCGCAGAATACTGTTGCTCTACACTATTCTCTTCTTGCACCGGCAAGATTTGACAAGCACCCACTCGTAACAATGATAATAACATTCACAATGACATGACCCAAACATCCAAATACTTCAAAATGAGGGCTTATCAAAATTATTTCATACATTACATTCATTTCCTCCCTAGACAGATTTTCCCCTCTAACGTGACCTAGTTTTACCAGCATTCCATTATTTTTCAAAAGCATCTTCATCATCACAGCGCTTTTTAACCCGTTTCTTTTCTGGAACAAGAAGGATTATATTCAAATCTAGGTCACCCTTTTCTCCCGCCCCTTTTTTCAATGATTGTGCCAAATTTCTCATCTCACATCACTACAATATGATCTTTCATAGCCAGAGGGATTTTGCTCCACATAACCGAAGTTCTCCTCGGATATCCACTAGTTTTTAACTATGATGTTTTTTTTCTACTTAGTAAGTCCTGTTTAAAAAATAGACTGAAAGTCTCGTTTACTAAAACTCGGTCTTTTCTCACCCTTAAGGCTTTGGAACAAAGTTGATGACATTAATTGTAGCGATATACAGATGGAAAGAGAGACAGAGAGAAAAGGGAAAGGGGGTGGGGGGGGGGGGTTCGCAAATTGAAAAAAAAAATGGGGGTGCGGGTGGAAGAATAATTACATTGTGATTTATTTCAGTGTCCGTGCATTTTTGCTGTTTTTGTTGTTGCTGCTTCTGCAGTAGTTGTTTTACTGTAAACACTGCTAATTTCCACCCCTCGCCGAGTTAAAATGCTAATCTTATGACCTAGCACAAGCGATACACATAATTTTTTGTAAACCTGTTAGTTAAATGGCCAATGCATGAAACGTAACGGTCAGAACACATTACTTGTTATTGTAATACACTTAGAAGTGCGCGCTAAGGAAATCAAATTTACATTAGACCCAATGAGTTTTGTTGATCGGAACATAAAAGGGTTATAAACAGAGTGTGTGGGGAGGGAGGAGGAGGGGGTGGGGGCTGAGAGAGGGGTGAAATGGGAGCAGACGGCGGTGTCACCGTTGGAAAATAAGAAACGGAGGAGGGGGGTATGTGTAAAAGGGCCCTTTTGAATGGGGCCACTCAGGTGGAGAGAAGGAGACAGGTGTTGTTGGGCTCAGCAAGATCTGAGGCCCAGTTTCTGATGACTGGGCAGAATTTGCAAGACGTTGAGATGAAGTATTATACACGGTAATAATAGCCCCCAGGTGAAAGATACGATGGAAGCAGACGGATAAACGGTATTTCTGCCCCGACAGACGGACGGACGGATAAAAAATACAGACAGACGTGAGACGACTTCCTGGGTTACATATTGTGTGCATTTAGATTAGTTTGCTGGGGTTGTAAAGTCAACGTTTTTCCACCCGCAGTGCAAATGGGAGATTTTCAACCCACCAAAATATAAAGTTGAACGATATGGATAGAGAGACAGTGAATGAGAGAGAAAAGTGGCGGATGTGAAAACAAGGACACAGGGGGATGGATGGAAAAAAGGAGAGATTGGATGTGGAGATGTGGGAACATGCAAATTTAATCTAATTCCATCTTTCTCAAGGACTGGTGTTAATGACAACAATAGTATGTTATAGCATATTATTTATCTGGTTTAATAACTTTTATATTCGTATATGGCACGATATTTCTCCATTTTGATAACTCTCTGAGCCACATAGTGTATATAGCATAACATTTTTCACCTTAATGCCTCACATGCAGAAGAAACCAAAACAATAATGTGACTGTTATTTAACCACAAGGGCCAGTCCGTATGCAATACATTATAACCACCATCTTTTTTTTTTCCTTCTGCACCAATATACTACGCCGGTTATTTTTAAGGTCAGGAAGTACTAAGGCAGTTCATGCACCTAAAGATATGAAATTATAATAATATATTATTATATCCTAGGGCCAAGATTATGCTTTTAAAGCATTCAAACTCTTCGAGATATAACTTAATACACAAACAATACAAATGCATGCACACAATGGCAAAGAAACATAACGTCAATGTGCACATTATACTTTTGTTCGCATAATCTATGTTAAAACTGTGAACATTAAAAATTCACTATCAAACAGAATAATTATGGCATTATGTACACCTCGAAGGAGTTTGAGTTACTCTAATCTGTTTAGGAGAGAAGAAGATCTTTGTTTATTCCAAGCCTGAAGCTTTTACACCTTGGAGTAATCTGTTTAATCCCCTGTCAGAGCACTATAAGTACACCATAAACTTGGATTAGCAAGTTAGCAAGTTACTGCTACTTTTGAGGCCTCCAGAGAAGATAAATCTCTACTGCACAGCTAATTTTGTGCTGTTTGTAATCTCAGAGATTTAATGGTATAATTACAGCGTTACACGATGGCTTAAGCCACTGAATACTCATTGTTCTCTCTCTGATTCAAAACTCTCTCTCTCTCTCTCTCTCTCTCTCTCTCTCTCTCTCTCTCTCTCTCTCTCTCTCTCTCTCTCTCTCTCTCTCTCATACATATAGTCGCAAAAGCATCCCCGCGAAAACAACTATGCACAATACGCACAAGGTTGCAGGCGATACTTTATGGACTCAATAATTTATTCATGAAAAACCCGTTTTAAAGAAAATACGTGACTTTGTAAAAGAGGGAAACAGAAAAGTTTCAAATTCTTAAGAATATGAACTTCTTTCCACATTTCCACGATAAAAATATTAAAATTAACTTAGTCATATGTGCCATCATTACGTGCCACTCAAAGCGATTGTCCTTTTAATTTGTTCAGTGTTGAAAAGACAATTTCATCTAGTCTATGTAAGATCTTGCTTGTCCTGAATAGGCCATTAACAGCTAATTTACCTTTGAACAATATCAAAGCCGCGGGCAACAGAAGCTACCCAGGGTACATCAAGGCTGTGGCTATCGGCTCGTCACAATTGACACTGATGAAAAGACTTCACACACCTGAGTCTCCGCCAAGTCACTTGAGTTACATCACATCAAAGGAAATTGCTTGTTGTGGGCATCAAAAGTAAATGCAAAGTATTGTTGTCTCCATACAATCTTCTTAATTTGGGTCAGACTGTGAACACATCAAAGACTTCAGGTTTTTAGAAAGGGAGGCATGCGGCCTTACCGCTGTTTTTTGTATTTTAAACAAACTATGTCCATTTAAGAAGAATGCATGTAAAAAGATCTGGGATGCACTGCCTGGGTCGGTTGACCTACATTCTATCTCTTGTAGTTTGGGCGTGTGCACGGGACTTGCTGTCTCGTTGCAGTCGTGTGTTAGTTTCAGATTCCCGTTGACTCTGCGGTGGGCCCGTCTTACAAGTGTCTTACAAGTGTAGGCATCTCTAGTCACTTAATATTATAAAAACCACAGGAAAACGGGTGCTTCGCAGCAAGGCTAAATGCAAAGTCAAAAATTGGCAAAAAGAAAAAGTTGTATGTAGCAAAGCCTCGAGTAAGAAATAATACCCAAACGATACAACGAAACGCAAACTAAAAGAGAAGACAGAAAATGGAGTATATTTCGGCAACAGCCTATTTCAAGAAAAAAAAAATTAGCAAAAAAACTGGAAAATTGAACAGACGAGGTATGCGACCAGTTACTGTAGTAGGAAACTGACGAAATATTAAAACCACGCTGAAGGCATGAAAATGTTAGATTATTTCCGTCTTAGAGGTTATCCAGAACATGTCATGAACAAAGCCTGGTCGAGCCTGTGATATAGATAGACTGGATGCCCTCACTCGGTATGTATCATGTTTCTTTTGGATAGGAACAAATGTGGGCCCTTTGCTGAGGACATTCCTTTGATCTTCTGTCAAACGAAGGTCCTCAGTAATACATACCACTTTACTTTAGTGATCGGTCGATAGGTTAGGGACATGATTGTGTTCTGGAGGATCAGACGATCCCTGAGCTGTTTTGTGGGTAGTTTTTTTACGGTACTGAGTTTCATCTTCTTGGCTGATGTCAATAAATTATAAAGAGTCTTGTTGGTATGGTATTCACTTGCCTACGCGACTGCAACTCAACAAAGTCGCACGTTCTCGCTTAGTCTTCACTTTAGACTACATACAATTTAACCTCCAACACCTAGATCTAGTAAGGGAAAGGTCCAAATAAGACTCGTGCTCTTCGTAAATAAAACAACGGCGTATATTGCTTAGCTTCTAACGAGCACGATCTAATGACATCAGTGGCATTATCTAGTATACATGGGGTGTTGATATGTATGGACAAGGACAGTTCTGTCACACATCAGGTTTCTGCACTCCTTAGCTTTTTTGCCCTCTCAGTCTCTACAGTGCCGGGCTCTCTTCCTTTTTTCTTTTTTTTTTCAAATAGATCTAGCTCAAACGTCAACGACCTTTACATTCATCTTTTTTTTTGTTAGATCTAGCTCAAACGTCAACGACCTTTACATTCATCTTTTTTTTTGTTAGATCTAGCTCAAACGTCAACGACCTTTACATTCATCTTTTTTTTTGTTAGATCTAGCTCAAACGTCAACGACCTTTACATTCATCTTTTTTTTTGTTAGATCTAGCTCAAACGTCAACGACCTTTACATTCATCTTTTTTTTTGTTAGATCTAGCTCAAACGTCAACGACCTTTACATTCATCTTTTTTTTTGTTAGATCTAGCTCAAACGTCAACGACCTTTACATTCATCTTTTTTTTTGTTAGATCTAGCTCAAACGTCAACGACCTTTACATTCATCTTTTTTTTTGTTAGATCTAGCTCAAACGTCAACGACCTTTACATTCATCTTTTTTTTTGTTAGATCTAGCTCAAACGTCAACGACCTTTACATTCATCTTTTTTTTTTTTGTTAGATCTAGAGGAGGTGCAAAGGCTACATGTATATCTAAAAAAGAAAAAATCCCTTTGAAAAACTTCACACGACAGCAGTAATGAGAAGACACTATTCAATATTTAATGTCTTTTGACAGAGCATGAAAAGAATACTAAATGGCCGTTTAGAAATTGCCAGACAGACTGAAGTACAAAAAATGTACAAGAATACTACATTCAAATGCAGTTTCATATATTATCTCAATTTTCAATATACATTGTAAACATCAAATATTGCAGAGAGAAAAAAAAAATTATAAACACAACTTAAGTTATTAAGTCGCCCAAAAGCTGCAGGGGATTACATGTATTATTATTATTATTAAGATCATTATGAATTCATATAACCACACAATTGTACCTTTTCATCTATTTTCTTTCCACTTCAGAGTTCTCCCCCCCCCCCCCCCAAACATTAAATCCTATCTCTTCAAAGACAGCAACAAAACCACCGACTGCCTGGTTTCTCATTGGCACGCGCGGTACACGCGCGGCAGGTGTCGCTCGTGTTACCAGGGGTGACTGGCTCGAAAATCCCAGGTAAGGGCCCTGTTTGCCTACCTGAGGTGACAACCGGGTTGCGGGAAGAAGACCGTAAGTGATATAGCGCTTGGAAATGTGTTACACGATTATACACTGGGATCACCCGCAGACTTTAGGGTGACAGCTGCCGAGCAGATGAAAAGTCCTAACGTCTGGCAAAAACTCGGGAGTGTGTGTATGTGTGTGTGTGTGGGGGGGGGGAGAGGTGTCTGTTACCGACGCCTTTTTCTTTTTCTATTTCTTCTTTTGCTGTTTATTCAAAGTTTCATTACAGCGGCATAGACCTAATCGCACTCTGTACGTATGAAAGTTCTCAATGCAACGCTATGGTTCGGCTGAACCGAATGTTCACTTTTTAGATCTAATCTCATCCGAAAACAAAATGACTTTACATGTTTTTTTTGTTTTTTTTCGTCTTCTCCGTCATGGTCATTTTCCTTTTAATATTATTCTCTATTCCTTTCCTTTCATCATCCTCCTTCCAAATAAATCCTATCTGAGGTATTAATTACACCAGCTGGTGTGTACTTTTCTTCTCTCACTCCGTATTCTTTTCTTCTCTTCTTCTCAACCTTGACCGCACTTAGATAATCCTACTATTCTTCAGAGATTTTCCAAGACGAAACGTAGAGTCTAATGGACTGACTACAAGGGACTACAGTTCTGCTTTAGAGAAGGTTTTCAGACAGCAGACTTTGACTGCAGAGAAAAACACATCTGGGTGTCCAAAAACATTTCAATACCATTTCGATACAAACAGTATATGTATAGTCATCATAAAATCCACATATGCATGTCTTAGTATTCTGCTATATTATGCAAGATAAATAAATAAATAAATAAATAAATAAATAAATAAATAAATAAATAAATAAATAAATAAATAAATAAATAAATAAATAAATAAATAAATAAATAAAAGGGAGCTGATTAAAAAAACAAACTGTGTTGCTCTTGGCTTTAAATATCCTGTGTTCAATTTCCATTTTGTGAGGACATAAAAAAAAACCTATTGGTTGTGCAAAATTGTAAGCCAGATTACAAAGTGAGTGTAGCGTTTAAAAAGTTGAGAAGTGAATTTGATGTTGACTTGCGTGTGTAATGTTCTTTTACCATTATCACGGCGGTATGAAATATTATAAAAAACCACGGAGCTTCTGTGCTGCAATACAAGCAAGAACTGGCAGCTAAGTAGACATATTCTATTTAGATTCTACATATTTGATATTCAAATCTTTTATAGTTCGATTGTTTTATCTGTTTCATTTTCCCCATTTTTTTTTTCTGTTGTGTTTTCTTCTTTTTTTCCTTGGAAAAAGGCTGTTGCCGAAATATCGGCCATTTTCTGTCTTCTGTAGTTCTAGTTTGCGTTTCATTGTATCGTTTGGGTACTATTTCTTACGGGAGGCTTTGCTACATACAATATTTTCTTTTTGCCAAATTTTTTCACGGCAATACGAGCATGGACACATAATTTCATCATAATTATAACATCTCAAATACACTGGGGAAATCTAAGTCACGAAGTCAAAACACTCGTTGGGATTATAATATGTGACCCTCGGTAAATAAGTCATTGAGTGGCTCCAGATGGAAGGTCCCTCATTTGAGTGGCCTCTTGAGATTCAGGCTTATCACAACTCTCCGTGTCGTTCCAAATACTTTATCCAAGTGGTCGAGATTAGACTATTGTACCAGCCTAGCTCGGCTCCAGTTACATTCTACGTGTATTTATCGTGGGTAGCATAGCAGCTGGTCCCTTGAAATTCTTTTAAAAAAAAAAAAAAAGCAATCCAGACTATCGTTTTAGTGACCCAAGTGTTGTTAAGTTGGTTGTTTACTTGTGGAGTTATGTTTGGACAAAGGAGTTATTGTTGCAAGGAAACTGGTTTTTCTCTTGTTCTGTTTCTCTGCTTCATTCACTATCTATCTATCTATCTATCTATCTATCTATCTATCTATCTATCTATCTATCTATTTATCTATTTATCTATCTATCTATCTATCTATCTACCTATCTATCTATCTATCTATCTATCTATCTATCTATCTATCTATCTATCTATCTATCTATCTATCTATCTATCTATCTATCTGTCTATCTATCTATCTATCTATCTATCTATCTGTCTATCTATCTATCTATCTATCTATCTATCTATCTATCTATCTATCTATCTATCTATCTATCTATCTATCCATCTATCTATCTATCTATCTATCTGTGTATCCATCCATCCATCCATCCGCCGTCTTTCAGTCTGTCTGTATCAGTCATATATCTATAGTCTTTCTGACTGTCTATCTATTTATCAATCTATCTGTCTGTTTGTTTTTCTGTCTGCTTGCACATGCAGAGTTCATGGTCGTTCGAAAAAGTTTTCCATTTCACAATAAAAAAAACTCATCGCTGTGGTCCTCCACTGTTTATCTTGATGTATGCATGAATTTGATGGTGGCGACAAAATTACATCAGTCAGCAGGACAATCAATTGATGTATAAGTGTTGACGCCCCGGACTGCCAGCACTATCTCGCCATCTGTGCATGGAGACGGCACAGGGACCTGGTCGGGCCTGACAAGTGCTCAATTGATGTATAAGTGTTGACGCCCCGGACTGCCAGCACTATCTCGCCATCTGTGCATGGAGACGGCACAGGGACCTGGTCGGGCCTGACAAGTGCGTGACCTGTCACGATGACATTGAGACAACGGTCTTTGCACCTTGTTTGGTCAACAGTCTTGGCTTGGTGATGGAGACCAAAACGGAATCCTCCATGGAAGAACCAGCAAGACATTTTTGTGGTGATTTGTAGTACTGAAATTAAATATGAATGTGCACAAGATGCCAGCCCCTTTTGTTTTGTTTCTGTATTATTCTTCCACTTCATTCATCTCAGGATTTAATTGCTGTAGTTCTCAGTTTTGCAACGCAGTTCAATCTCTGCCCAGTTTCATGTCCTTTTTACCAACCGGTGATTGAAAACACAAGATAATCAAATTGATTTCACGATAACAAACTATCTTGATCTCCACTGTAACAGACAATAACTACCAGTAAAGTAGTTTTCTATTATTTGTTAAACTCACTGGACAACATAATAAGAAACTAAAGTCATCTAAAACGACACTATGTTTTGTGTGGGAAACAATTTTTGAGCTGTTTATTCAATCATATTGTGCTAGGGAGTATTGTTGCATTGCATAATGGCTTAGATATTGTATTTACTGTTGCACCACTACCTGATGTTGTGACAACAAATTTCCTGGAAACAGGATAATACTGTTATATGTTATCTTGTCTTATCTTATCTTATGGATGGATTTTTAAGTTCTCTTCCATTTTGATATCCAACTAAAAAGAAGAATATGCACCAGACAGTTTGGACAAAATTAATGAGAAGAGAGATTATCAGTTAGTGAATAAATCTGTAATGTTTGCTGTGAGTTTCAGAAAATTATTTATAAATTTGATTTGAAATGGCTGTCAAACATAGAGTGGATAAAAAGTTCTTTTTAAATAGACATTCACACTGTTCGAAATTGGCTCTTATGTGCGGGGGTAGGGGAGGGGTACGGAGGGAAAGTATTAGGATGATGTGGAGGTGGACATTACAGAGTGCCCTATTATCCAACAAGTCCTCGGCATGCAGGGGGAGTAGGGGGTGGTCAGGGCCATGTGGTCAGCATTGAGATTTGATCTGTGTCTTTGACAGCCCACGCTTATTAGTGTTGACAGGCCAGCAGTGGACATTCGTCCGGTCGGGATTAGCATACCGGATCATGCCGAAGACAAGACACGATGTCCAGCTGCTGCTTTTCACGTTAGGGTGATGAATGAAGTCCGTGGGCTGGGTAGATGTGTTGACATCTCCAGTTGTGTAACACGTGAAAGCTGTAGTAAGATTAAAACAATATTCCCGTAAAAAGAGTCAAATAATATTTGGGGGCCAACAACCATAGGCTGAGGCCCCCGAGAAACAAACATTTCGGGGGGGGGGGGGGCTGTAGGGCTGAGACCCCCGAGAAATAAAAATTCTCAATTCACAGAGTCAAATGATATTTCGGGAAACAACAGCCGCGAACTGAGGCCACCGAGAACTGAAGATCTCAATTCACAGAGTCAAATGATATTTCGGGGGCCAATAGGCTTGGGCTTAGCCCCCCCCCCCCCCCCGAAGAAATAAAGCTCTCAATTTAGAGTCAAATAATGCATGTTTGAGGGCATATGTCAAAGGCTGTGAGCCTCCATTGAGAAATATCTCTTTTCAATAGTCCAGTAATAGCATTTAAAAGCGTAAACATGGCCTCCAAATTAATCCACGAATAAAGTCGTTCGATAGTTCGATACCAAAGTTCTCTTTGAAGAATAAAGTGGGGGAAACATGCATTTATGATGAGTGAAATTTGTTCTCTTAAAATGTAGATTTCGTGAATCGCAGTAAACTGTGGCCATCTCCTTCGGCACTTTGGCTCGGATAATGAAGCTAGTCATATGACATGGGTACACTTTTTCATGCATAATTATCATCTGGCAGGAAAAATGACAACAGCCACAACAACAAAAAAAAAACATCCAGTTGACGAGTTACGTTATTTACCACATCTCTGAATGTCTTTGCCGTATCAGCTTGAAAATGCCTAATAATTGTGCATTTATGTCCTTCAGTTTGCAATGTAATCAATCTATACATGTAAAACTAAGGCACATTTGAAAATCTCTTTATTTTAAATGCCGGCTTTCAGTGTTGTGTTCGGTATATAATGTACCGTATCTGAAAATTAAATCGAAGTTATTTAGCAACTTCGTGACCAAGCAATTGTATATTTCTTCTAATTTGTCACACATATTTTTTGAATGAGGCAGACTGTGGTGTGGATATTTGCGATTTAACTGAGCAGCTTGTTATTGATCGCCCGGAGACGTTCAGTTTTACAACATACCAGCCTTATCAATCTCACTGACGGAATAACCAATGCCTGATGATGTACCAGCTTGTCCCATAGATTCGAGTCTGATGAATTTATTAAATAAACATTGCTTCGATATAAAAAAATAAAATAAAAAAATTAATGACATTTGGATAGTGTATACAATTCTAGTGCATTTCTGTGCCTGTATTTGTGTGTATGTGTGTGCGCTCGTGTGTGTCACTATTCACACCAGCCTCTTTCTTTTGTCGCCCTAAAAGTTACAATTATTAAGACAATGGAAAATAATCTAAGATTGCCAATTCTGGTTTATTTATTTATTATTTATTTATTCTGCTTTATTTGGGCCAATTTATTTATTTACTTATTTACTTATTTATTGATTGATTTATTTGTTACTTATTTGTTTATTTATCTACCTTTTTAGGTATCTATTAATTTATTTGTCTTTTCATATCCCCCACCCACTTCTTCAACACCATAGCTTCACCCAAAAAGTATAATTTTAATAAACAAAATGTAATTATAATCTCACATCCCGCCAGTATAGCATGCCATTAATATTCCCAATTAAAGACTATTAATGAACAAATCCAAAAGCAATGTCTGTCAGCTTAAATATTATTAAATTGTTGTCATCTCTACCTGAAGTTTTTTTTTTGTTTTGTTTTTTTGTTTTCAGTAAATACGGAAAAAAAATAGAGCTAATGTTGCGGCAGAGGCAAACAGTGTTTAAAAGCTGTGAAAGCTAAGCTCACCATTACAAAACGTCTCTTTATTGCGTCCAGTCGTGATTCAGATCTAGTAGCCAAGTCGCCGAGCTCCTTTAGTTACTTGGTCGTATAACAAAACAACGGAATGTTGATTTAAGTCATTGGCCAAAGTTACCTTAGACCCCCTGACTTCACGCCCATTGTACCTTTTCCAATAACATCACGGAGACCAAAATAGAAGTTGACGACATAAAGAGCCGGGGAAAGGCGGCACCAGAAGGCAAAAGTCAACAATGACCTCGGCTTGTCGACAATAATAATTGGGGGATATGATTTATCTTACTTCACGTTCATTACTTCAGCCCAACAGCCGTGGTCGCGTGCCCGACGTCACCTATCTGCTGAAATCCCCTTCTCTTGTACCATGTCCGTGCAAAAGTTGGGTAACTTCCGAAGAATAAATTCAATGGGGCACAGGAAATCTATCTATAGACAGTGGGCCAAAAGCCTCATGCTGAGGCCTCAGAGAAACCCAAAATCTGTCAATAGCTATGCAGCTGCTGATGAAAATAAAATATTACGTGCACTAAAATGTGACCTTCAAATTGCATAATGGCGGTAAATGCCTAGTGCAAGAAGGTAAAAATGAATTGAGTAATCATGACCTTCATTTTAAAGTTGCTGGATTAAAACCCTTTAGGGTATGCCTGCACTCGTTGCACTGAAACTGGTTTTCATAACAGTCAACGGGGTGGAGTTACAGTATGTTCTGAGCTGGCGTTGTCATTGTCAGGACACACCTGACAAGTTACAACTACGGACATAACAGTTTATTAAAACGGCATTGCATGGGGAAATACCTCTTTTTCCTACATCTTTCAAAAGTCAGAATACCGAGTTTGGTAATTTCTTATGCAGATAAAATTATTATATATTATGATTAAAATCTTATTGCCTATAGCATGCATTGTTTCCCATTTTTGGCTGTAACTCAAAAGTGTGCTTGAAATACAAATCATCTTAGAACTTTCCATTAGTACAGCACTGTATCTGGATTGGCGGTTAATCTTTTGTATAAAAATGACAATAATCACAATAGTTTCTTATATCTACTGTTTCATTTGCTTAAAGTCTGAAGGTTAGAAAATGACAAGTTTCAGAAAAAGACCTTTCTCTTGACACATGTACTCAAAATAAGTTGCGTTTTATGGAATTTCGGTGTTTCTGGCATTTTATATTCCGATAATAAAATATTATCAAAAACTATGAGACATTGCATTGTTTTCATGCAGCTGGTCCGCTCATGCAAACTTGACACTGTTGACTCCAATATTACTCTATATGCATTCTTGTCTCTGTCAGTTTAAGTGACTGTTCATTCCTTGTTTGCGTCTCTGAGCCCCGCTATGCTAATGTTTCTGTTAACGGCCGCGGCCTCCTGTCCTGTTCTGGCCTTCACTTGACGAACATTGGAGCGGCAGATGGCCGGCGGATAGAGAAACCACTCTTCACAGGATGACAAATATCTACTGTGAATAACGTGAACATTTGGTTAGGTACATGGTACCCTTCTGGTATGCGTGCCCCTTTGTTAATATTCAAATCCTACTCGAGCCAACCTGTTAGGTTTCCACGATTGATTTCCTCTCATTTTTATGCGAGATCTTTGTATCCTTTGACACAGGCCGAAAATAATGGCAGTGTGGCAAACAATTTTTTGGGTCTGGTAACTTGTCACAAGATTATTATTGTGAAATATAGTTTTGCGACAGCAGCATTAGACATGTAGGAGAGAGACTCCCATGTGGGGAATTCCCTATCACTCAGTGTATGCTATTTCTAATAAACTGAACATGTACTTAACATTTGTATTGTAATTTACACTGAAGTGTAAATGCCAAGAGCAAGATCCTTCAAAAACAAAATTTTCTCCTGGCACTATTGTACAGTTTTAAAAACACAATGCTATTTTGTACAAGGGCAGATTGCAAGTATGTCACATATTTATGTATACACAATTGTTTTTGTCTATTTTTAAATCAGGTATCAGTCGCTTAACACAAATAAACTTCTAGCTGATATGAAATCCCCACATCTCCTCTCTGCTATTGAAATGAAAGGTAGATTTTATTTCTTGTTTTCCACAGAGAAGATAGTCACTGTACAATGGAGAATGTTGTCAAATTTGAAAGATGCGTCATAAATAGAGAACTGTATTTGATTCTTTTTATTGTTACACTTCTCAAAATATTTTGTTCATTCCACTTTACTTTTGTCATTTCCTTTTAGGTCACTTTTATCTGCTTGTTCAAGTGGACATGACTTCTTGATTTTATTGTTTCCATGTCGAGCAAGAGAATCTCGTCCCCTGTCAGCTGAAACTGAGAGAGAGAGAGAAAGAGAGAGAGAGAGAGAGAGAGAGAGAGAGAGAGAGAGAGAGAGAGAGAGAGAGAGAGAGAGAGAGAGAGAGAAAGAGAGAGGGAGAGACATTGGTCGAGTAACCTGAGCCATGCACATCAAAATGATGTTTATCACAGTAATCTCTCTCCCCCCCCCCCCCAATAAATATTAAAATAAAAACTTAATCAAATTCAGCCATATATTGAAGCTATTATTTTTATGGCAATAAGTATGACGAAGATAAAATTCATTGTCCATGAGCATCCGTTTTATTTATTTACTTTTGCATGACTGTATTCAAATGTTTACATTGCTATAGGCAGGAAGTAGCGGATGACCGAGTAGTATCTTTTGTTGTTATTTTTAAATCAAATGTGTTTGTTTTCAATTGGTCGTTAGAGAGCCTGTAATAAAATGAACTGAACCATAAATCATCCACACAAAGTCGCTAAATATGTACATGTATATAAATATTTTTTTAAATAACATAACTTGATACATTTGTTATAGCTATGAAACTTTGAGCAGCAAATTCAGCTATTAATCATTCTAAAACAAAGTTACGTTGTAAATGATAGCTCGTACTTTCGCTTTAAATTAATAAACAATTTCAAAACAATCAAAGGGAATGGTAAAATATATGCCACTTTTTTTTTTCTTTTCAGATTTCACTCACATGATTCACAGGGCACATACATGCATGGAAGGCGCTTCTTAATAGCATCGTGCCGCATTTTACATATTTAACGTTGCTTAATGAAAGCAGAAAAAAGCTGCAACTGAAAAGTCATGCAACGCAACACTGCATGCACGTGGTTTGTATGGGCTTCTGCTGTTGTTTTCACAATTTACTCAGCATCAACTTCACTGCCAAATTCTCACTGTTGCAAATATTTGAAAATAATCAATCAAAATTTATGTGTTAGTGTGTGCGTGTGTGTGTGTGTTTTGTTTGGTTGTTTTCGTTTTGTTTTGTTTTGTTTCTCGCATTTTCATTCAATTTTTCTTAAAGGACTCCCAATTTGCATAAATCAAAAGGCCTGCGTGCAATGAATGTCCAAGTGCAGTTTTTATGTTCTTTTTAATCAAAGGCAACTTTGTCACTCTTCAGCTTGCGTTAACCCTTACACAGCTATTCTCAACTTTCATTTTACAAAGAGAAAGAAAAGTACAAAACTGTTTTTTCTTTTAATTTTATTTTAAGTGCTCGCTTTTACCCCCCCCCCCCCCCCCAAAAAACTATTAAAAAATTGTCATATAAAAGGAATGTCTTTTATTACCGAAAGGTGCATATGCAAATAAACGAAACGGTTCATATGCTTGCAGACGCCATGATAAAATGCACTCACGACAGTAGTACGTGACATTATACAAGAGGGAAAAAAAATGTCACACGCGCTCTGAAATAGGGTCAGCTGCTGCAATGGTTTGAGCTTCACATTTGAAAAGACGGGGGTAAAAAAAAACTAAAACCAACTAAAAGAGTGGGGCCCGGGGACGGTGGTAAGAGAAAGAGTTTTTTAAATAGTAGAATGTGAAGAAGGAAAAAAATGGACGAGTTATTTGAGGACAAATCCCCTAGCAAAATCTGCCGAGTATTTTCATAAGGTCATGTGGCCGCACGCGACACATCTGCCCCTGCAAAATTTTCATTGGCTGATAACGCGCTCGTGCGGCTTCTCATTGGCCGAAGGCACGCTCGTGCTGAGCTCATGTTTGGAAGGCATAATCACCCATTCAAGATCCTCAGCTGCCCCTTGTCAGGTCACCCTTTTAAGGTTGCCGCCTCCCCCCCCCCCCTCACCCAACTAAGAGGGAAAAAAAAAACACCATTTTTTTTCTTTATAAGTTATCGTTTCTTGCCAGACCATGTTTCACGTCTCCAGTAACTTGTAACTGGATAAAACATGTGGTCAAAAGAGTTCTCCAATTCAGCCCAAATTGCTACTCCCCGCCTCCCTCCAATTTTCCCTGTGTATGCATGTTTGATAAATGAAACTTCGGGGCATTGACTTAAAAGTGAAAATAAAAACAAAATAAAAAGATGAAAAAAAAAAAACACGAGACAATTAAATAAAGATAAGGACAGTGTGAGGTAGTTGAGAAGGCTGGGGCGTTTTAAGGTAAGCAGAACAGTCATTTTGCAAGAGATATTGACAATTTCAGCCACTTCCAATGCAAATGTGTCCTTGATTTTTAAAGTACAACAAAACTTTATAAAAAAATTTCCGTTCCGTTAACAGACGAAAGAAAAACAGGTGCATGGTGGTAGAGGGATGGGGAGGGGGGATGTCAATTAGAAATAATGGAGATTTAATGGATAATTTTTTTCTTGTTGTTTTGTTTTGTTTTAGTTCAGGCTATAAATATACTACATTGTGCGAGAGACGCTTGGTGATGTGCTTGAGCCAAGTACCAGTGCACCAGACTGCTGTGTGTTCATATAACCTGGCATACTGTTACAAGTTAATAATAAAGTTTGATAAAAACTAACCATGATTATTACATGTACTGTGCGAATGCTGTTATCTTTCACTATGCAATACGTTATCCTATCATTTCATAACTACCGTTTTCACAATAGGCTTTTATAATTTTCCTTTTTCCTTTTAAATCACTATTCTGCATGTTAAATTGCTATAATGTTATGGCACAATCATTATCAAGATTTCCCTTTCTCCAGTGTGATAAGTTTAATTGTTGAATGAACGAAACCTACGCCCGGACGAAGAAAAAGGTTTGCATTTAGCGCCATTTGTTTACAAATTAGAGGTGCAAATAACCTTTCGGCTTCTTCTCCGAAAATTCCAAAATACACACAAATTCACGGACGTGGCATTTAATTCATAAAGTATTTTTGATTTTCCTCTCATTATTTTTGCCCCAGTTCTTGCTGTTTCGTTTGTTGAACACGATCATACCTTCACTTTTTTCAAATGACTCTCTTTCATTCACTTAAATCCTCTGTTCGTCTACAGACGGTTAATTCTTGAAGTTCCGCAATTGCCCGCATTTTCTCTCGACCTTAGTTCTTGTCTGTTCTATCTCCATTTTCTGCAAAACTGAAGATCTTGTAGTATGTAGATAGAAGAGCTATAACTAATGCACACTTTTTTGACACCTGTGTAAAATGCCTTGTGACACTTATCAAACTGTTTCACAGTTCCCATTATTTATTTTAACTCTTTATCAATAGTGGCCGTACTTGTGGTGCCGCGGTCTAGTTGCAAAGACGAATAGAGACAATACTAAAGCTGCAAACTTTTAACATTGAATTTCTCAGCTGTGCAAAATGTGGAGTTAGAACAAACAAAAACTAAGGTCGTGTTCTCCTCTCAACACTTTCATAATTATATCCTCTGCCAAGGCATCCAAATCTACGCCAAGGCCCACCACACTGTCGCAGGTCAGTCAGTATTAGAACTGATCTTTGATCTCCCATCCTCCTATACCCCTATTTTTTCAAGTCCCATCAGCCAAAGGTCTTCAGATCTCCAGTTTCAGTCTAGCGCCCCTCCACGTTCCAGTTTCATTTCTCTTAACAACCAACTGATTTTTCAGACTTCACGAAGAAAATGACTGCTATACCCCTTGTGTATCTCTTGCTGTGTCGTCGACATCTACCACCACCCCTCCCCCACCCCTTTTTCCATTTTCCCGTCAAATCCCCCCCCCCCCGCACCCCCCGCTTCCCATACCTTTTCCCTCCCCCACCACCCCACGTCTGAATTGTCCTAAACTCTCGCACCAAGGCCGGAGAAACGGCCATAGGTAAAGTAGACACGCCTGGGTTCACCGAGTCAAAAAAGCTGAATATCAGGGGAGCGACGACCCCCCTGGGCCATATTTAAATTCCATTTGATTTACAAGGAGCATGGAAATTGTAGAGCTACCGTTGTCAAATCAAAGAGACCCTGTAGAACATTATCTTTCGGGCCCCGAGGAAAGGTTTGGGGTACCTAAGGTAGCGGTAGGTTACCAGCCCGCCATCCGCGCTTGCGATTGGCTGGTTTGGCGACAGCTGGGACTTCGGTCGCGTGCCCTCGACATGATTGATTTTAACCCGGCCACGTGGAACACCTGCCCCTGTGACGTCATAATAGGTCTGCTCTTCTCACCCCTGCTCTGGTCGCGTGTGGTACTGGAAACTGTCGTCTGTCTTAAATGTCCTAACTTGAGGATCTTCTGTTTAAAATTTTGCACAGTTTACTCTTTTTGAATCACCGTGACAAGAGTGCCAGAATATTGCAAAACGTAAAATGATCTATGTGCAAAAAGCAAAAAAAAAAAAACCTTTAGAAGGAGGAGAAAAAAAAGTGTTTTTTTTTAATGTTGTAGTCTAATTACGAAGCCAAGTTGAGAAAATACAGAGTTGTTTTCACATTTCAGCAATGGCTTATAATATAAAATACCATATGCCCCTAGGAGTAGCCTTTTTTAAAAACTCACTTTTGCATTTTGCTTCTCTAGGAAAAAGATCTCAGTATCACCCCGGTCTTGCATTTCATTTCGTTACCGACATTTTTCATTCTGTGATGATAAAAGCGTTTTAGACAAAAACCTGTGACTTGGAACATCAACATAATTGATTTCATTTATTATGCAATTCAATTAACGTCATGCTAATTTTTGTTATCATGCTCCAGAGCCCCTGCCTCTCATGTGTCATGGTCCATGCCCTTGAGAAAATGTGTACCGGTACGTATTCATGATTGTCAGATATTTGTCAGTACAACTGAAAAAAATATCTTCTTCCCCCCCCCCCCCACCTTTTAAATGGATTTTTGAAAAGAAGGAGAAGAAGTGAGCTCTGCTTCATGATCACACTCGACTCCAAACGCATGGATATCGCTTTGCCCGCTGGGTATTCCGACAATCTTGCACTAAATCATCAATGCATAACACACAGCTGCTGACAGGGTTTCAAAGGAAAAGAAAAAAAAAATAATGGTAGTATTAATAATATTCACAATCATAATAATACATGCAATATAATTCAGTTCAAAATTACAATGAGTTGGTTGCGGGTGAACGGCGTGGGGTGATAAAAGAAATAAAGTAATAGTTGATAAAGAGGCGGGAGATGGAGAGAACGAGGCAAATGAATAAAGTTATAGAAAAACATAGCAAGTCAGAATTTCTTCCTATCTCATGCGTTCTCTGCATCTTTCATGATACTCACGTTTCCATTCCCTTGCTCATACTCTTACTTTGTGTTCCCCGTATCCTCTTCCGCAGTCGTCATTGTTCCATGATGGTTTCTCCTCTACGTATTTTATCATCTACATTATTATTGTGTGACACTAGTCTTGTTCTGTTCTGTTTGCAAGTCAGTATCGTGGTTGGTCCGTCATCATGTATCAAAATTGTTCAATTCAATTGATGTGCTGTATTAAATGTAAAAAAAAATATAAAAAATCTGTATCTTTTTTTGCGTGGATGCAACTTTTTTCCTCCTGTGCAACCCGAAAGTGAAACAGGGAAAATGGAGTTGCGTGGTAGCAGGGAATCGTTGCATGTTTTGTTTGCAGTGTAAGACACGAAACTGTGATGCATTTTATTCCTAGGAAAATGTTTCTGAAATTTGATATCGCTAGAAGCATGCATTTGTCACACAGTGATTACATGGGTGTAGTGATTCAGTTTTTGACAGAATAGAAAAATCCCAACCATCACACATTTTAATCAACCATAGGTTTATTGTGAGACAGATCTTAATTCCTAACTCTTGAGACAACTTCAAACTTCTTTCATGCATTATTTTTGTTAAACTATGGAGCACTGAAATAATTCATTGTTTAACTGCCTTATGTTATCATAAATGTCAGCAGGGTAAGCGAAGTCGGCCATTAAAGTTTGTAGCTGACGTAGCTTTTTGAAAAAAAACAAAAAAACTAGTTCATAAAAAGAAAAATAATACAAAATTAACTTTAATATTAAACAGATAAATAACTTTTAAAGTAGATTTTGTCTAAATAATCTCAAAAAGTAATCTTTGCAAACATGGCAATAATCAGAAGAGAAGTATACGACTAGCCACTGAACAATTAATAAATAACCAGCAACAGTTGCTTTAGTGCATGGTGTATAAATTCTGCAAAGATATCGTATTACCAGTAGCGAACTACATAAAGGTAACTTATCATCTGAACAGAAATGTAATTATGTCTTTCCGGTCAGTCGGGGCTATCCCAATACAAATAGGGCTGTGTGGGTGGGGTGGGAATTGGGGGGGGGGGTGAAACTGGGAACTATGAATGAGAAGGTGAGGAAGTGGAGGAGGGGGGAAAGGGCGAGGGGGGGGGGCTATCTCAAACAGGAGACAGATCAAGCTTGAGAAAAATGGACAGGATCTGAAAGAGGAGAAGGTGGGGGGGGGGGGAGGGCCCTTCTCAATGGATGCCCTAACGGTTGGGACCCTATTGCAAAGTTCATAGCAAGGTGAACGCTCGAACACTGAAGTTGGCTGTAGGAGGACATTCACCAGGAAACCCCCACATCCACCACCGCCATCTCTCGAACAAGACTGGATAAAAGAAAAGAATAAGGAAAAAATGCTCTGTACGCAAGAAATAAGATGAACTTCGCCCGAGAACCATCTGCCCATTCTGACCGTTAGGCATCAGTGACGGACTAAAACATTTCCTGCAATTTCCAATAGAGTTGTTGAAGAATTAGTGTTTAGTTTATTCTTGTTGTTGATCCAGAGCATACTATAATTATGCCACTGAAGTCTGGCGACATGCTTGGTCATCAGACACTTAGTGCGTCATGATAGGGGAATAACATGTATTTCTTTAATGAATATATATTTAATAAACATACACGTCTTGGTAGTTTTTTCTTTTATGTTGTATTGGATTTTAACATTTCTGAGTGGATCTGAGGAAATCAAGCTTAATGTGAAAGACCAAATTCCTGAGAACCACCCCCAAAGAGAACAATTTCCTATGGAAATTGAGGTTTGCTTGTAATACGAAAAATTAGCCATTTCTCTGCATTCAGTTAAAATATTTTGCTTGAAATCGTCTTAGAAATATTTTATTTTGATTTTGTAAGGAGGTATATAAATTTTACCGTTACCCCGGTTTTGTCAGATCCACCCATATATTATATAACAATAACATTTAGCAAAGGATATTTAACAATTAAAAAAATAACAAAATGTGCGTCCTGAATAGACTTTACTTCTTCACTTTTTCCGATCCAGCGACCATATTAAGAGCCTGAGCCCACTGACTTGGTCTAAAATAGAAAAATAAAAGCAGTTGGTAAAAATGGTAGCTTCTGTGGTATTTCATATCTGACCTGCTACACTGATGTTGCAGTTTCACTGCTCAGACTAACTAGTTGCTTTACTGATTTGAGTCACATATGCCTGACCAGATAATTTTCGTTAAATTTATTCTATAGACCTTTTTATTTATTTTATTTGTTGTATGGTCAGTGAGTCCAAAATGCCTGAGCAGTTGATCATAAATATTGATCTCTGTAACTACCATCTAACATAGAAAACGCTGTGGAGTCCCTGCAGAGTTGACACAAAGATAAGATAGGGCAAAGAAAAAGTTGTATTTCTCAGAGCTCCAAGTCGGATACAAACAGCAAGACCACTATACAACTTTTAGAATTAATTCCACATATTTCTTGTTGTTTATATCCTAAAACTAAAATGGAGCTTTGTGAAATACACATTTTGCCACATAATTTAGGAAATTAACTATGGATGCAGAACACTATACATTGTAGAGCTAGCTATGCTCGATCTCTTTAACATTTAACGACTCTGGTCGTAGTTTCTGTCTATCAATACCGTATTAATTATATTTGGATGGGTGATAATAACCACAGATTACGACGACCAATTAATAGTGATGGCAGCAGGGCAGCTGATTCATTGGTCAAAATAAAAAATTCAAAATATTTCTGGTCAGGCCGTAATGATCAGTCATCTTTTTTTTTCTTTTGTTGTTAAATCATTTTCCGATATTCAGATTTGGTAGCAAGGGTCAGACGCGTAGTGAGACCGTCGACCATTCAGTAATAGCCCATGTATTAACCAAATATGACCACTTTATGGCTTTTCTTATGACGATCGGTATGTTTGGCTTGTTTATGGCGCAATGCATAGTATTTACACATGACATTTATGAGAGCTGGTATGCTACTGTGTGTCAAGCGTCAGTCATTTTGTGTGCCAAAATGTGATGGTTATGACCGGAATCGGAGTTACGCCACGGCCTTTTGGGAACCAATTGGGCAGACATCGCTTCTTTTTTCCACCATTTTTTTTTGTTTTGCTTCTTTTTTTTTCTACTCCTGTTTACTCTTCTTTTCATTCCTTCTTTTGGCTGTGCCTTCTGTAGGAGAACTGCCACTACAAGGTCTCCAGCTGTGTGGAATTCCGCTTGAGCATTTAAATTCCGATCTAATTAGGTAAACGTTTGTTAAAGTTTGGTTAGATACATAACTTCAAAGTTTAATGTGTACGATAAGCTACAGTTTGTTTTTTTTTTCCAACAGAAGCGGGCACAAAAAGAATAAAAATTGAAGTTTTTAAGAATATCTTGTCTTCTTGTGAGGAGAACTATTCGAGGGTGAGCGGCTTGCAGAGCGCCTTTTTCCGGCTGTATTTTTACACGTATGTAAATTGCAAATTGAGAACACAAGAGACAACAACAAAACCTAGATAAAGTCCTTATTTACCTATATTTATTATGAAAACTTTAGTTTGCGATGGACAAATGAAATTGCAGGTATATGCTCTCTTGGCAATTTTCAAAATCGAACTGTTGAGGTTTAGAAGATCTCTGCCCTTGACATTAGCACCTATAAACTGAACCTTACCGTTTCCACGTCGCGTTTTGCAAGACCAACATTCCCAACTTTTCCTGTCCGAGTTTTGTAGTAAAGTTTATTTTTCTAGTATCGTCTTTCGGCAGTTTGGCATTATAATCATAAGTCAGCACTTTCCAACGCAGACTTAAATTATCATGACGTGTAAAATATTGCCAATCAAGATAATGAGAAAAGCATCTTTTTTTTCTGCGCCCTGGCGTAGGCTGGGTTATTCTGCCAATTGTGAGATTGAATAACTGCAAGTCAGTTTTAACTTGGAACAATTCCGCAAAATTACACGTTACTCCTGTCTGCCTTACGCTTCATTCTGTTTTCACAAATACCAACCTTTGCTCATGAATGAAAGCGCCGCAGAATTGCAGAGTGAATTCCAAGTCTGGCACGCCTTTCAAGTGTTTATATAAACCAGAAGTTGTAAACGGAGCAAGACAAACTTCCCCCCTTTTTTTTTCTTTTGATAAGGGAAAGTGCAATGCCACACTGGGAGCAAAGACCTCTGCAGATATGAAAGTCGTGGATGACGAGGACAAGAAAGGATGAAATGATGAGAGAAAATAAAAAAAGAGAGAGAGAGAGAGAAGACATGGAGTAAGAAGATAGTAAAAATTGTCCTTGTCCTTTAGCACAAAATAGATACTCCGGTACTGTAGACCCTCGCAATGTGGAACCAACAAAACACGGGCCGTTTAAAAAAAAACAAAAGAAACTCCTGCACCCCACAACTCTGAAATACAACAAGATTTGGAAACGGAGTGTTTGAATCCACACTGAAATCAAGGTTTGGTCTCCGACACGCAGATCAACGCAGAAGTTGATGAAGAAATAAAATTGTGACTTGGAGAGCGAGAAAGACGGTGTGTCATATTGGGAAAATTACGTGTCCTGGAAAGAACATGTCTCTGTGGTGATGCAATGATGACACATGTCGCTTACTCCCCCGAAAGTTCGACTGTGTCGTACCGATCTTCATCTATCTCCTATTGCTAAACTAATTGTAGTTTGTGTGTGTATGCATAATTATCTGAGACTGAATTCGGCTGTGCCTGACTATGCGTATGTGTGTGTGTGTGTGTGTGTGTGTGTCAAAGAGAGAGAGAGAGCGACGGGTGATTGTGTTATTTCACGTCCTCTCTCCGTCCACACATACAAACACAAACACACAGACACACACATGTGAATCATGAAATAAAACGCTAACTACATTCACTGTGCTTTCACAAACTAATACCCGAGTGTTCCCTCAGTTGCCCCCATGCAGCGCCCTGCGCGTCCCCTCTCACTGGCAGCCATCTTGGGATACAATAGCCACGTGCCCTGGGCTGACAACGGTTGGTTGACTCGCATGCAAATGAGATAGGCGCGTGCCAGCCTGGCCTTCCTGATAAATTGGGATTTACTGAACAGAGACACACGTTGTTTTTCACTTGCTATGCATTTGATTTTTCCCACACATTTTTTTTTCACCCCAACGCAAGTGGAGTTGGGGGTGGGGGTGGGAAGCACATGAGAGAGGGGTATTTTGTATGGGTGACATAGGAGACCAGAGGTGGGGAGGGGGAGAGAAGAAACTGATTAAAAGCTTTGGGGACATTATTGTGATATTAAAGCTGTGTGCAATTTTGCTTGGGTGTGTGTGTGTGTGTATGGGGGCAGGGGTACTGATTACAAACTGGGGGACATAGTAATGTTAATTTCCTACAGTTTTGCTTTGATACCCCCACCCCCTTGCATTTATTCCCCTCCTCCTATTCCATTTATTTCCCCCAGCCAAAGACATTGAACAATACTACTTGGAATGGGCGGTGAGATTGAAATGAAAAGCATAAATTATTATAAATCAGAAGTTGTCAAATGAGGAGAGTGCAGTTACTGAGATCTGCCTGTAAGAAGGGGGGGGGGGGCATTTCAGTTTCACACTCTGACAAAATAATGGATATAATCTGTCTATCAAATTTTGATAATAATAATAAACAATAATAATAATATTGTTATTAATATTTTTTCTTCCCACAGAGTGTCTAGAGCAGTAGTAATTGAAATTAGTTTCACTGCCTTGGCGCTCACATATTGTAAGGTAGTCGTGTGTTTGTTTTCTCTTTTATTGGTAAATTTTAATGTGTACAAACAAACCTTTACACCTTGAGGGGTTTCTGTCTTTCTTTCCTTTTTTTTTTAGAATTTGTTTGGGCCATGTTAAATTATTCACATAGGATTTTATTTACCAGCCTACGGCCGGTTTCGCGAAAAAGTTATTGTGGAGATGTCGCGAATGAAAAGTTTCTTGGTGGCCATTTCGCAACTTTAGTTCTTGTTTGTTCTATTTCCATTTTCTGAAAAAACTGGAGATCTTTTAGTATGTAGAAGAGGTATAACAGATGCACACTTTGGCACTTGTTTCAAAAGCGTTGTGGCACTTATCAAGTTGTTTAAAAGTTCCAATTTATTCCCCCTATTACAATATGGAGACGTAAACATTTTAAGTAGATTTTCTTTGTTGTGCAAAAAGTGGAGTTGGAAGAAACTAACAAGAACTAAGATTGTGAATTTGCTACAGATAATCCCAGCCCTAAAGCCAAACCTCCAAACTAAATTCACTGTGTAAACAAGACTTACTTTAGACACATTAATTTTATCATGATGCAAATAGTCATTGTTTTACCCCCCCCCCCCCCCCGCCAAAATGCTGTTTGAAAGAGGATGTTTTCTCCGTTGATTTCAAATTCACTTTGTCTCTCAGTCTGCGTGTTTCGAAGATTAGGATTCACAGAGCAAGCGTCATAAATAAAATAAGAATGTAAACAACAGTCTTTGGATTCCCTGTTCACTTCACTCCGAAAACTCTGTCACAGTGTCAGCCCGGTAATGGAGGGCTTTGAAGTAGCATTATGTGGTATCAGGCAGATCAAAATCCAGTACAGTTTTAATTAATGTCCAAACTGAGCAGCATAATTATGACAGGTAAGTAGTTTAAGTTTTTTTGGAATATTTATGTTACACAACTTTAGCCGGGTATATCCTGCATGTACTGAGTGTTAATCGCCGAGCCGCACATTTAGTATTAAAACAATCCATCTGAAATACTAACTCGCCAGGAAGGCTCCTCCGACCCCCACTCACGGACCCTCCTAAAGTCGCGTCTTTGTAATAATTAATGTCCCTATTGTGTGACTCAAATGGAACTCTTACGGTTTGTTTGTTGTTGTTTTTTTTTGGAAGAGTTCCCTACAGGTTTTCCCCAGCCAGCAAGCTCTGTATTGGTGATCCATAATTACTGCGCCAAAAGCTCGGTGACAATATCTCTGACACTAAATAATAACAGAGTAAAGATTAAGACAAGGTGTACGATATGAGTTGACACAACTTTATTAAAAAGACCCTTCTAGCGAACCCCAGCACATGGACGCCACTGGAGTCGTGTCCATGTAGTATCCCTACTGCGGGTCACTCGAATGGAACTCTTCCCAGACTAAGATTTGTGCTTTAGTACTGGATGATGGTAAATATTTTATTACACGGAGCGAGACACACTGTCATGATGTCAGTCCGGGGGTGGGGTGGGGGGGGGGGGGAGTGGGGTATTTTGTATCGGGGCTCCTTGTTTTAAGTTACAAATCTACATTTTGTTTAGGAATATTTCCTGCATGATATTAATAATAAAAATATATTTGAGGACGACGTGAGGTGAAGGTCAAGTCCAGATTTAGGCTATTTGTATCAGGACTAAGAATTAAACGACAAGGGCAGAGCAAGACGCTTCAAGGCTAAGGTTTATGTTTAAAGGTTTATTGTGGGCCTTCTCTGCCTTTTCTTTTGCAAGGGATGTGGAAGTTCAAATGTGCTAACATTTCTAAAGTGACACTGATGAACTCATTGTGGTGTTCCAGTCGTAGTAATAATAATAAAATAATAGTTCGTCCATCAGATATGATGATGACCTTAACAACACCAGAGGAATAAAGAACAGAAATTGTTGAGAATTTCAACACATGGACAATAAAGAGAACTAAAGGACACAGAGGACAGAATGGAAAGACTGTTCTTTCATGACTTATGGCTTCTCATGTGACTGATAAGTCCTATTTTTGCCCTGCAGACCCTTCCGCATAAATGACAAGAGTGCTCCGTTGGTTCAGTACCACTGGGCCTTTTCTTGCGCCGTTCTCTTTTTTTGATAGCCTGCTGGACTCTGTCAGCTTCCCATGCTTTGCTGCCTCTGGTAAGGGCCGCCCTCCAATTTGCACGACCAAGCGAGAGCTTTTCCCACTCACTCACATCAATGGCAAAGGCCTTCAGTGATTGCTTGAGAGTGTCTTTGTAACGTCTCTTTGGGGCCCCAACATTCCTCGTTCCATTGGAGAGCTCAGAGAAGAAGATTTGCTTCGGGAGTCTGGAGTCGGGCATTCTGACAACATGTCCTGCCCAACGTAGCTGAATTTTTTTCAGGTGGCAGAAGATGCTCAATTCCTTGGCACGATTGAGGACCTCAGTGTCTGGAATTTTATCCTGCCATTTGATCCTTAGGATCTTTCTAAGGCAGGCCAGATGAAAGTGATTTAGCTTTCTGGCATGCGATTGGTACACTGTCCAGGTTTCAGCCCCATAGAGTAGGGTGGGAAGGACCACAGCATTGTACACTTTCAGCTTAGTGTCTGTGCGAATGCCGGCGACATCCCACACTCTCTTTCGAAGCCTGCCAAATGCAGAGCTGGCTTTGCTGATTCTTGAGAGAATTTCAGTATCAACACGAGCCGCGGAAGACAGTGTACTGCCAAGATAGGTGAAGTTCTCCGACACCTTCAGAAGACTGTCATGGACTTTGATATTTGGGGTCACAGGATACTTGTCGTCTGGAGTAGGCTGATGGAGCCCAGTCGTAGTACATGAACATTAAAGCCGTAATTTGTATCTGTAAAGAATCATGCTATGGAAACTCATCAGAGCAGAGCTGACGTCTATTACGCGTGAATCATGACACGAGGTTTAGAAAAGTCATACTCACAGCCAACAGAATATTACCCGTGGTATCGAACATTAACAGCTAACTCACGGGAGTCACGGATCGATACCGCAGAACTGCTTACTCACTCGTACCAAGCTGAATCATGCATTCATCAAACACACATTACTGCCCATGGGCCGTAGTGTCAATTATGAGTAGATCAATCAATAAACTATTCAGACAATCGATCTTTCTTTTGGACAGTCCCGTTCTATTCTTGAAATTTAATCTCTAAAAGTTTGCTTCCTAACTTCTGCACTCGTTTTTACATGGACGAAATGTCACAAGGCTATGTGTGATTACAAAATGATTGTCCTAACGTGACTTTGATGTTGGCTGTCATTCTACGATAAAGTGTTCCTTCTTGAAACAAAACATAACCCTTACTCATTTATCCACATTCGTTACAAAATGTTATGACAGGAGTTCTTTCAGTGTAACTTCAACTGAAAATTATAACAGCATTTGCCTGGGATAAGGAGGGCAAGCTCTTTGATAGCGTTGGTTCAGGTGGAATGAAAAGAAAAAAGGGGAGGGGGGGGGGAGGGGGACATAGCTGGAGCCCCCGGCAAGTTATACACTGGATAATTATTTCAAATAACACGCCGCTCATTTATCTGTTAACTGATGACATGCGGACACAGCTCTCTTCTTCTTGTGTTGCAACAATACAATGCTTCAACACTGCCATAGTGACAGGGTATATCAAAAACATGAGACATATTGTAAGTGTAAACATACATTTGTTTATTTTTACCTTAACTCTCTCTAAATCAAGGTTAATTTTATCTTAAACACTGCTGGTGTTTCCAGTGAGAATGGCTAACATTTGTGTTCCTTTAGAATTAGAGACTAGAGGTTGTCATAGAGATAGACATGATAAAATTATTGTCTTCCCGGTCTTGTCTATGTGTATTAGATAGCGTCTTCCTGCCATGACGGAAGGTCCAATTTGTTTTCTTTTGATATAGCTACGTTAACGTAGGCCGACTTTCAAGCGGCACCCCTAAACTAGGGGAAATACTTAGTCCTAATCCTGCCTGTATGGTTCTGGCCCTGACACTAACCCTAACTCTGGTCCTAGATTGTAAACTTAGCCCTTTCTCCCCCGACAGCCCAGCCCTGTTGGCGATAATTTACCCACCGGACCATACACGGATCTAATATTATTTCTAATCAAATAGAAACCTTTAACAATACTTGTTAAGAAAAGTGGAGGAAACAGCATTTAGTGTGACAGAAGATTGTGTCCCCAAAATAGGAGGGAAATTTAAGCCAGGCCAGTCAGAAAAGAGCTCTCCGCTTTAGTTAGGACAGTGAAGAAAATTAGAGAGGTACGTTTTAATATGTAAGATTCATGGCGAACTTTAAGATTAGGATTTGAGTAGACCTGGGGGGGGGGGGGGTCTGAGCCTCCAAGAAACACTATTATGCATTCTTGTATTTATTCTATTCCAGGAAAGGGAGAGGAGATAATCTGGCGCAATCATTTCCACTATTATGATCGTTACGTTACATACCAGTAACGCATGACAAGATTCTGTTGAAACAAAATTTTGTTTCTTTTCTACCCACGGTCTCCCCCACTCCTCACTAGACTAAGCCTGAAGTCATCAAATTGGACTCGTTACTGTCGTCACACGTGGGGATGAGAGATAAGACCATGATTAATACAATTTTCAAATCCTCCTCTGATAAATCACACAAAAGGTTTCACCGGGGCCAAACTCAGGCTAAGTCCACTTGTGCACGTGTCGGCTCCCTTGCGCATGCGCGGTTTCCCTTGAGTTGACCTCCACGGCATGAGCAGTGCCTCAGTCAGTCACTGATCGATTTCGGTGTGGATGAATGAGTGACTGACTGACTGACTGAGCATATCAGTGAGTCACTCACGCTGACTCAGCTTGTTTCAAAGTCATCTTCCCAGTCACCTTGTCACATTATAAACTAACCTCTTCATCCAAGGAATACTCAGAAACGAATTGATGCCGGTCTTCAGTCAGTAATGGAAAGTCATTAAAATGGAAAGCATTATCTAACCCACCTCCTCATCCATTTCAAATCGCTCCACTTAAAATTCACTATTCAGAATTGATATTTCATTACACTTTCTTCCAACTTTCTTCCGGGTATATCCTGCATGTTCTGAGTGTTAATCGCCGAGCCGCACCTTCATTTGTCTAAGTTACACAATTATTATAACCGCAAGAAAAACTTGGGTGTCAGGGTTAGCACAGTACTGAGTTGCCGAACGAATTCGAACATACTTTTATTGATATATGACCGTGTCACTACCTGCAAATTAAAATTTAAAAAAAAATAAACTGCTGGAAAAGATACAAGTTTTTATTATTAATTACTAACATAAGATTAACAGAATACAACTTTTTAAAAAAAATTGTCATGGCCTCTTATCCGGTGATTAGAGCGAAAACAATGACTTATTATGTGTACACCTTATACCAAGTCCCATGGGTTTTTATTCTTTTTTTAAATTTTTGCGTCCAGATTCAAACTGCCGGATTTTTTAAAATTTCACACATGACGGAAGGCAACTCATCCATTATTTGGTAAAGCTGCTGAAAGCCAATCATAATTTTTTTTTTATATATATTGCAAGGTAAACGTGATGATAATGCAGTGTGTTTTTTTTAGAAAACGCTGATGGCATTCCCTGCTGATGTCGGCTGAAGTTAGGCTAACAAAATAATTTTTGCAAACTCCTAATCTTTGTTCTTCCCTCGTAATATCACTATCAATTCCACTTGAGTTTGCTGAATGTGTTTTTCCGTGATTGTGTTTTTGACCCGTCTCACTATCAATTATAGCATTCAATTCTTTAAGTCCTCTCGCTCTCTCCCTCTTTCTCTTGATCAACAAAAATGGGTGGGGAGGGGCACAGCCCCTAACGTAATTATGACCTTATCCTCTCCCTCTCGGAATCACTAAAATCGGGGGCGCAGCCCCTGACATAGTGCCCTTACCCCACGCCTTGGACAGTATTTTTTATTAACGTCAGGCCAGAAAACATGCATGGGCTATGTGTCTGGGAGAGAGAGAGAGAGAGAGAGAGAGAGAGAGAGAGAGAGAGAGAGAGAGAGAGAGAGAGAGAGAGAGAGAGAGAGTACGAGGAGGAGGATCGCTGATATAGTTACGGCCCTGACGTTGCGAATGGCCTGATTTTAAAACTCCGAGTGCAAACTGTCCAGCGTCCCGCCCTTCTCTCCCTTCCCCCCTCTCTCGCTCCCTTACCCTAGAAATCCTCGTAAACTTGACACAATTTCCCCCACACAAGTAGAGCAAGCACTGACCTACTCTCAATCGCCTTACGTAACCGACCAGCTGCCAATCATTGCCAAGTTGGGTTGGAAACGCGCGCCTCCCTGAGCGTGCGAGAAGGGGCGAGGAGCTGGTCACTTGTCGGTCAAGTTGTGACCTCTTGGGCTGACCTAGCTTTGGTTTAGGGGGAAGCCAGACAGTGGGTGGTTTGTAGGACGCGAATGGGGGGCTTTAACGAGGATCTGACAGGGATGAGATTGGGATTTTAGAAGCACTGACCATTTTATATTTCACACGGCTAAAAAGCTAAATAAAAAAAAAAAAGGGAAAAACTGTATTGTAAATAACAAGATCCATTTCTTTTTTCTTTCTGTCTTCCTTTTTCATATAGTGAATTTTTATGTAAAATTAGCGGGCGTAGCCTAGGATTAGGATTTGGGTACACCAAAGTAGTTCATCAAACTGCAGATAAATTGAAAAAAACAACAAAAAAAACCTTAATATTAATTAGAAAAAGTTTTGAACAGATTTGCGCTCTGAAAATTTAGACAGGGAGGAGGCAGGAACGACAATATCTTCTTTAAGGAGAGAGGAAAGAGATAAGGACACATTCTTCACCTTATGTGAACTTATATTTCACCAAAGGGACGAACTGTCATATTCTGCTTTTTTTTTTTTAGAGGCTTTCGAGAAAGTACGAAAAGTATGTCTAACAATGTGTTGATGTGGGCTTTCAATGTGTTATTTTCAGTCTGCAATAATATCTGGGTGACATGCAGAACTGATGCACTAGTCTACCTAAACAGGCACACGGTACGGAAGGATTTTTGCAAATTTAAAAAAAAAAAAAAAAAGTGCCATCTTTCAGTCATTTTTTTAAAAATTTACTTTCCAAACAGGCAAAAATGAAAAAAAAAAATTCTCTCCCCCGTCCTCCCCCGCTCCACCCAGAGCAGACAAACAGTGATTGAATTTTTTTTTGCCTGCAGGATCAATCCCATACGGGGCCCCGGCCACATCTCGTGCGGTTTCACATCGCTAGACCAATACCGCGCAGCAAGTCTAAGCTCCTCCCACCAAGCGTGCGGGTCCAGGTATAAAGGTTGCGTACCACATGGCTTAACTTCAAATCTTTTTGAGTTTTCTGAGATAGTGAAGGAAGTTTGTTTTTATTCAACTCTAGCTTGTTATCATCGGCAATATTTCTATAGCAAGACATCGGACTTCATACTGTCTTAGAATTTTTCATGGATATGAACATTTCCATTGAACATTTCTCCTTTGAAAACCATTGCAGTCGCACTGTTGTGTATCATGAGACGCCGCTCCACTAGTACAAGTATGGTACATGTATGTTGATGCCAGTGACCTTATAAATAACTGAATCATTTGACACCGCATTGACAGTCTCAATCTTAATGTTTGAATATTTTTAGGTACTTTGCGCTCATAATGGATTACACCAGTGACGCAGACCCAATGATTTCGGCAGCTTTCATGTCAGACTATATTCCATCCAATTATCAGCAGTTGCAGAGCAATATGAACACAATGGAATTTGAATCTTTCTCGCGTCAAAACCTTTCCCTTGATGGAAATATGGATTTCTCACTCACCTTGGACAGCCCGGTGTCAGTTGACGCATACTCTGAGTCAGATCTGGAGCTAGGCTTCCGAGATGAAACTAGTGATACATCAGGAACAGACGATGAAGTCAGACCTGCCACGCCTCCTGCAACTCCCAAATCCAAGCCAAATTTGAATCTCGTCCAGAAAAAAGAATACAGTGATGAACTTTTTCTAGCTGACCGTCGCCTTGTTGACCAAAGATTTGCTCCTTATGACGTGTTCCCGGCCAATAACAACTGGACTTTAGAAGAAAAGGCTGACAAGCTGCTGAAACTAAATCCCAACACATCATACACCATTGATGACCTATTGAATATTGACGCATTGCCATCACCCAATGAAAAAGTAGATATGTTGATAGACATAGTAGCAAGGATTCATACTAGCTTCCCGTGGAACCACGTCGAGCCCGAGGAACTCAATAGAGCATATACCAGTGTGGCCAAATGCAAAAAGGACAAAAAGAAAGATGCCAATGGCAAGCAAGCTCCTAAGCGACCGATGAACGCATTTATGATTTGGTCTAAAAAATGTCGCACTTTGATTGCCCAGTTTGCTCCTCAGCTCCACAATGCTGTCATCAGTTATAAATTGGGCCACATGTGGAGAGAATTCACTGATGCGGAAAAGGGTAGATATGAGAGAGAAAAAGAGAGACTGCAGTTGTTCCATGCTAAAGAATACCCCGATTACAAGTACAGACCACAAAAGAAGCCCACCAAGAAAACCGAGCCAAAATCCTCCACTGCATCTCAGAAGACTAAAGCCAAGTCTAACAAGAAGAAGAAACAGACGTCCACCGTAACCAGTTCTGTGCCTGGCAGCGCCATTAGTCAGGCAGTGGCAGGAAGCAATCTAAGTCCAAAGCTAAAAGCAAGACTTCAAGTCAAAATAGACTCTGAGTTGAGAAGGGGAATTGGAAAACGCTCTACTGGCATAGACATCGCCGACTTAACAGCATACCCACAACACGAACTCGTTACTTCTGTTGAGGAAACCCCTATAAAAATTGAAGCAGGTGATCACAAAACTGTTCATTTCGTCATTGACAGCGGTCCTTCATCTGTGTTTGACACACCAGGCAATTCACCACACACACCGATAACGCCTACAGATGACTCAAATGTCACTGGAACCACAACCATGAACATTTTTACATTTGATGATAAATCGTTCCAGATGTCGCTTGAACAGAATAACAATGTTTTACCGGCTGTTTCTTGCTTTTCCCCTGTGCAAATCAAGACAGAACCAGCAGATGTATACCAGTGCATATATTCTACCGCTGACATGAAGACTGAGCCACAGGAAAATCTGTTGCCAGCAGAGAGTAACCAGGAACTACCAGTTCTGACAGCTGAAACGGTAGAAAGTTATTTTGGGAGCGACAGGAATGAGGATTTGAATGACATAATGTCACTGCTCACCTATGCAGGAGATATTCCATTGGGGTTACCACAGTTACCACTAGTCGAAACCGAGGGACCTGCCTCTGTCTGACTTAGAGTAACCTATTGAGAACTTTCATCTTTAGAACACCATCGTGATCGTACATGCATGATTATCCTTCCATTTAGATTAAGCCCAGGCAGAGCCCTGACTCTCCACTGCCCAGATCATTATGATATTTTTGTCCAGAGACACGCAAATATATGCTGTAGTTTTCACTTTGATTTCAAGATTGTGTTCCACCGCCAGTTATGAAAATAGGCTACCTTCGGACAATCTTTAGTCAATGACTGTTGACACTGTGTTGAATCTTTGATGTCACTCAAGGACAATGTCACAACGCATTTATCGCCACTTAAATCTTCGTTTTATACTGCCCTTTTACATGAACTGTAGCACCGCCATCCAGGACAAATCATGACCTACTTAACTATCCACTCATTCCATTAGCTACATTGTGAATGGGCGCTTTATACTTCCTCTCATCACGAAAATAATGATTCGTCCAAAGATGAGGGCAACGGCAGCAGCTCCGTGACTGAAGTTACCAAGTATCCCTCCCGGCAGTTGTATCAAAACTCCGTCCTTCACCGGCATCTATATTCACCTCGCTGCTGGATAAGATACAACTCATCCTCACCACACCGCAGCTCAACAAAAGCTCACCCACCAGCAGATTGCATATCATGTATGCCCACATCAGTTTACTTCCAGCGTCACTTCAAGGCGCTTTAAATAATTAACAGTGACATCATCTTCGTGACGTGTGACCCGTGTTCCAAGACCATAAAGTCATTTATTCAAAGACAAACTTTCTCTGGACATTCATATTATCCTACAGAAGTGAAGTTTTAACTTTTGTAAAGACTATTTGCCAAGCAAAGGACTGAATGAATTCATGGCAATTCATCTGGGGACACTATCATTGTGGACAACGACGATTCCTCGCTCAATGAGCAACTCCTTGCTCTAATATCTGAGGTAACATTTTCTCTTGTACATGTACAAATATTACAATAATATATGTATCACCTCTGAACGTCTTAAAACACATGTCTTACTGATAATCATTGATGGGCTTACAAATACCATTCTCCTTTAGATAAATGATTTTTGCTCACAAATGAACATTCACTTTAAATTTAAAATTCGAGTGTGTAGAATCTTGTAGGGAAAGCGATGTGTCACTTTTTTTTTTTTTTTTTGCTAATTTACTGCCAAAATAGAACAATACTAAAGAAAGAAAGAAATGAAAACTATGATGACAGGGTTAAAGCTCGGTACAATGCAAGATTTTCACATTCCTCTGTAAATGACAGTAATACCTGCATCATTTTCGTAGGCAACCAAATGGCCCTTGGACATGTTATTTAAGGCATTGCGTGTCTGAAATAGTGTTCACTTATCTAGTAATTCCTCCATAAACTTTTGCCTTGTCAGTTTGAGAATGTATCTTGATGGCTGCTTTTATGTACATACTGCATTGTGTCCGTGGAGGAAGAAGCAATTTTGACCACGATAATGAACTATATTTTTGAGTTTCATCCAGTTTTGTCTCCTTATTGTGTACATGTTTATCGTTGAATGATCAGATTAACCTGGTTTTACCCTTAATGCATTCGTGCATTCGTGTCAGGGTTTGTAGCTGGCTCAAAGGTCGTGTTCTTCTTTTTTTTTTAAATTTATTTCCAGTAGCCAGTAGCGTAGCGGTCATTCAATTCAAAAGCAACCAATTCGAAACTTAGTCTTACAAAATATGCAAACAGCTTATTCTAGGATTTGATTTCAGTTACTGAATAAAGTAATTAAGTCTTTGATAACATCAAAACGGAGAAGTTTCAATTCTGTAATATTAAAATTGTGGTGGAGCCGATCTTGTGTGATATAAAAAAGTTTTTATAAAATATTTGACCAAGTCTGTGTTGAAACTTGTGTGATACAACTTGGTTGCTTGGAATTCACAAAAAGTACCCTTGTGAAATGAATGGTTTACACATTCTATCGCAAAGCTGTGTGCAATTCGGAGGAATATAAATATTTACAAACAAACAGAAAAAAACAAATGGCTAGTGCTTGAATTTATCATTTGATACATCATTGTCATGAACTACCCGTCGACTTTGAAGTATGAAGTGATAAACGCCCATTTATCAACTGTTATAATATTATTTATTTTATTTATTTGGACGAAGATGCTTTGATGGTTCTGAAACCGTAAAATGGACTGTGAAACACTGTAGTTAACTCCACAGTATAATCAGACCTAAATCACGTCAGTCCATTCCCATAATTTATCAAAGCGCATTCTTATTTTTGCGTCTTACGAAGACACTGTGAAAAAGAATTGAATTTCCTTCCTTCATTTCCGTATTTATGTTCAAAGCTATCTCTTGCGTAAGAAAATATTTTAGTCCTGACGAGGTTATTTCTTAAACAAAAAATACAATGGGTAAAACGTCCGAGTGAAAACCCACAAGATGTAACTACCGGTACCTTGTGACAACACCCATTTCTGTTGTGAAGTGAGAATATTGCACGGATGAAAGTGAGAGTGAAAACCGACCATTTGGAACAAATGAAGGTGGACAAAACAATTAAAAAAAATAAAAAAAAGAGAGAATACAAGAGCATGGGCATGCAAAACTCAAGAGACTTTGGTCACCATGTTGTTCTTGTACTCGTACAGGCTACCTGCCATCATTCTCTGCAAAAATAAACGTCTAAATGAGCAGAATGTGCAGATTCTCATGTGCAGCTCCTAAAATTCATTGCATAAATTATGGAAAGATTAACCCATTCAGCCTGGAAGACAACGGAACACTTTGTGACAGTCATCTTGAATGCATTCTGCCCAGCCTGTTGCCACGATTCTCAGAGAAAGACAGAGGAAAGGTGTGTGTGTGTGTGTGTGTGTGTGTGTGTGTGTGTGTGTGTGTGTGTGTGTGTGCGCGCTTGCAATTCTAAAGTATATATCAAATGAGTTTGTGGTGTGATAACTGGGAAAAAATGTTATAAATGATTGTGATTCTGTTGTTGAACCTTGTTGACCATTAATCTTCTATTTCTTTATCGCATACTAGTGGTCAGTTTGACCTTTGAGTGACCGAAACAGTCGGATGTTTTTTCTGTGTCTTGCGAATAAGTACAAACATTATTTTCCATAACTTGGCTTGTCCGTATCTCGAGGCTATCAAGCTGTATTAAATAGTACTTTTCTGTAGGCCGTGGAGGTTACGTCAGATTTGGAGGTTTCACTGCTGTATGTGAGAAATCTGTACATACTGCATTGGCGAAAGCCATATTCTGTGCGTGTCCCGTTTGACATAAATATTCAATGTTCGTTGTGTCATGGGTCAGTGTCAGAGATCTGATTGCTGTGACTGTATTTTTTATCTGATTTTTCAGTTTGTGAGGAAAATTAGTAACGTGAACTTGTAAAGTGTGTAAATTACCGAAAAAAGTCTTCATTTTATTTATTTGCGATATGATATTTGCTCACACCATACCGCTTCATCAACTTTTCTTGATTACCTAGGGAAATAAAAGAGAACACGACAAATAATCTCGGCCAGCTACATGCTCAGAGCGGAACATTGTGATTTTTCAAAGCCAGGCATTTGTCATTCTTCATGCTATGTAAATATTTCCATGTGTATTCATTTTACTTTTGAGATCTTTTATCGTGTAACAAATTCTTTCATCTCTTTGATTGAAGAAGTTGTTTCGCCTGAACTACAATTGGTAGTTTGTTTTTGTGTTTTTTATTTTTGAATAGACTAATGATCAGTCATACACTCCAGTCAGGAATATTTAGTCATCACAGTCATCATGTTATGCTTGTCAGTTCTTTAAAACATCTGATTCTGCTTTTAATCTAAAGACAGTATTAAATGATTGAAGGTAGCACCACCAGAGAAGGGCAATGTGTTGTTTTGTTCTCTCGACTTAATATGCAACTCCTGCCCCTCATTTTCAATTTCACCCATGGCAGCTTTTTGTAATCTATGTACCTTACAACATTATCATGAAGTTTCTCAACTGTTCATCAAATGAAATCCTCCTGGCCGTCTATTGATTCAACTTGATAGAGTATTCACATGATCTTTTTATAAACTTTTTAAGTCTTATCTACATTTTTACAAACTACAAAAAAAGTTTACATTTTTTGAGAAAGTCAAATTACCAAGTGTAAGCTGATTGTTAGTAGTTACTTTTAACACTTGCAAAAAAGAATGGCTTGATGTTGGCTCTCGTTCATTCTTGCCAATAAAATTGTCAAGGTCTTTTGTGTAAACAATTTGATTTGGGCATTTTGTTTTTGTGTCCTTTGTTCATTAATAATCACTATAATCATGAAATCAGTTACATACTTTTCATTCTCAAAATATTTGTGAACAATTAGATGGACCAAATTCATTGAGTTTTATCATCTTGTAAATATATACATGTGTATAGATATTGTGTCTTTTATCATTTTGTGTAATGAATAGTGTTCGCCTTCAAAGAAAAATGGACAGTTTTGTTATTATGAAACAGGGGAGCAGCTAAGCAATGAAAACATGTGTTCTTTGACCATAATTCTGACACCTCTCAAATACGAGGCAGCCATTTTTTGCCCTATGAATGATTGCAAGTTCTATGTGGATTTGAATTATGTTCATATTATTCAGTCATATATAAAATATTGCCCATGTATTGTTTGTAATATTTGTCTTCAAACATTTTGGACGAAGATCGGAAGCTTTATGTGTGCGAGTCTGCCCGAAAGCCTACTCTGGAATACTCATGCTGTAACAACAGTCTAATATAAATTCGACGTTCCTGGAGAAGGTGATACCAACAAAATGTCAGTTAAAGTAATATGGTTTGAGCCGTGGGTGAAGTTTTTGTTTCTGATGGTGGATTTACAGAAACTGTGACTGGCTCAGTCCAAGACGTATTCCAATGTAGTAGGCCTCTATGTTAAAACGTCTCAAACTAAATACACCTATTTGTTAAATCATGTGAGGAAACTGATAGTCGGCTGCACTATGACACGTGTAGTATGAGAATTCATTATATATATATCTGCCTTTGAGCTTTTGCTGTAAATATTGCTTAGCGGCCAATGTTGCGACTGGGTGTCCAGGCATTGTCATGTTGCCGACACCGCCGTGGCATTTTACAAAGTGGTAGAAATAGAGTCTGGCACAATATACATATATTTCTTATACACCTTTGAACTATTGCTGTAAAACAAAATGTGTAATATGTATAATGACATTTTCCTTGCTTTTGATTTGTATGAATGCATCTTCATGTACTTTGTGTCCATTCTCTGAATGGAATAATCAAAATAATGGGTGAGGTTTTTGTAGAAAGTCATCACTTTCATAGAATAGGAGGAATTTTTTTTTTCTTATTTTTAATTTTCGAAATCTGATACCTGACAAAAAGTTGAAGAACCCCTCTATTTCAAATTTGATCAAAATTTGTTAAATTGCTTTTCATTGTTAGGACATTCCAAAATCATTATTCAGGCAGCCAGTTGTCCACTTCAGAACATCAGCCCTTTACTTCTTTACTGTTTACAGATTTTCAGAGTAGTTCGAGTTTAGTGATACACTTTTTATTGTATTAAAACAGAAACTAGAAGTACAGAAAGTACATGACCCTTTTCTAATCGTGCGATTGGAATCACTGCCCACTGGTGTCTTTCTGATCATCTAATTCATGTTCATTGTCTCCGTTATCATCCTGATCATTGTCAAACTACATGATTTAACTTTTTTTTGTATCTTTCCTCTCGTTGCCTTAATCTGCTATCAACTGTTTCTTTCATTCAGCAACTCTTTCACAAGTATTATCATTATTCCTGTCCAACTATCATAAGAAAATGATGGAATGAAATATATGCAAAGGAACAAAACGGTTTATTCATTCATTGTGTGTAAATCCTATGCTCAAACCAAGCAGTGCACATTATATCTTTACAGAAGTTTGCTTTTCTTTTTCTTCATGACAAAACACATTTTTCAATTTATACTGAAGCCTCTCAAAAATGATTTGTTGTATATACAAAACTTACAAAACAAACAGAAAAAAAAAAAGCCCAAAAGAATGGATAGGACTGTTTGTTTGTTTGTTTGTTTTTTCGCTTTTTCTTTTGCCATTACACAAAGACTAGCAGTGTCCAAAAAATTTTGAAGATGTTGACATGAAATGTTTATGATTATGCTGTTTTGATGTTAACCTCCAAGTTGAACAAATTACTGTTATGCCTAAATTCAGTAAAAAGCCATTCCATTTCTTGAACGAAGTCAAGTCTTTCCTACACAAAAACATATTTTTCTACGCCTATATTTTTTTTTCTTAAAGATGAACAGGAATTTGTCTCTTTGCATCATGTTTTTATTAGTTTTAGAATGAGCAGAAACGATAATTGTGTTCAGTTAATGTCTTGGATTAAATGTGACAATTTCACATCTATGCGACTCTTATTGAGCAAAAGCCACTCTCTATCATACATATATATATACATGTGTTCAGTTTACTTTTATTATTTTAGAATTGATAGATTTAAGAAAGAAACAATCCGATTTTTACTTTAAAAACTTTACTCTCTGTTTTTCTTTTTGCTTAATTTAAAAAGTACTTTTTACTGTAATTTGAAAGAGATTTTTAAAGTAACTTACTTTGGGATCATCCTTTTTTCCTGTCACTAAATCATGCTGTGGTTGACTTACTTAGTTAACATGATCTGTTGTCTTTTTAATGATCTGTCCATCTAACCACAAGGTGAATCATCCAAAAGTCATTTTGTTAACCTAAAGTATTCTCCATGCTTAATTTTATCGTACTGACCATGAATTGCTGGAATGAAACACATTTTCATCTAATGTGCATTTTGTGCCAGGTTACATGAGCCTGGCATTTTTTATGTTTTTATATTTTTTGTTGTTTTTTAGTTCAATAAAAAACTGATTAAAAATACAATTGGTTATTATTCTGTATGCTCTGAATGTGTGGTTCCTCTGTGTGTTTGGGTGAGAGAGAAAGAGAGAGAGAGAGAGAGAGAGAGGGAGAGAGGAGAGGGAGAGAGGAGAGGGAGAGAGAGAGGAGAGAGAGAGAGAGGAGAGAGAGAGAGAGGAGAGAGGATAAATTAACTGTAAATGAAGTTTGACAAAAATTCACCTATAGATCAATAAATCTTCATGCCATAATAATTATACTATTTTGGATAGACTATAGATTGTATGTCATGTTTGTATAATATCAAAATTTAATTCTGGGATAGTGGCAAAAAGATAACAGATCCCTCCACAGATGAGGAGTTGTATTACAAAGTGAATGGACGGTAGTTTGTGGCTTTTATTAAAAAACTGAGGTAACGGAGGTGGTGGATACAACAATCAATGACCGTCTGTTTCATCGTGTCAATCAAATTTTGTCTCTGAAATTTTTTGGGGGTGATTTTAAATATAAAATGAGCGAATAAAAGAAAGCTTTTAAAAAACAGGAACAAAAAGGAAAACACGTTAAGTAAGGTAAAGAAGATATATAGAAAATAGGAATGTAGATCACTTGTAGTGTATGTTTATATGCATCAAACACAGACTGATAAAGTACTGAATAGAGCCAGTAATTCTAATTGTACGTATACGTCAGTGATTTTAAAAATGGAAGTTTACAACTGGGATATTTTACTACCAGTATGATGATAATGATGGGAATGAAAATGTTGTTCAATCATAAAGATGATGATGGTCAAGACAGAAGAAGATGATGGTGATAATGGTTTCAATGATATTTAAATAATAATGGTTACGATGATTTGAAAGTGTTATCAAATCAAAGATGTCAATGCCCTCATCTCCTCAGGAGACCAACATTGGACGAGTTTGACGTCTACAAATCGCAGGTGTCAGTCATTTAAAAAGAATTATTAAAGAGAGAGAGAGGGGGAAAGAGAGAGACAGAGAGACAGAGAGAGAAACAACAATATTGCAGCAGACTTTTCCCTACACAATCGCATCAATTATTTTAATTGGACAAATTGGTGGCTATGCTCTCACGTTTACAAAAAAAAAGGAAAAACTGTATGTATCTTTTTGGTGGCGAAAAGTATTGAATAAACTAGGTTTAAAGGGAGCTAGTTTTTATTTAAAAATAGAAATTTAAGTACATATATTGTGAGGCTATGTGGTTTCCACGCAACGGATTGCACATGCACCTCATGTATTTGAAAAACAATAAAAACAATATAAAAACTGTATTAGGGACAAATATTAGAAAGAAACACAAAGAAGCAAACAGCCAGCTCAGAAACTGAGTTGATGAAGCAAAGGAATAAATTCAAATACAAACAAGACGCAAATAGTCTATATATTATGTGTGTGAATAGAGGTGAGCAATGACAGGGCAAAGATAACAAACAGAATACACTTCAGCTGTGGAGTCCTAGTAGGGTTTCAAAAAAGTTGAAAACTTATGCACTTTATCAAAATTTCATACAAAGTCACAAATGGATACATACGGATATTAATATTGAATTGGACCAAATGACAATAACAAACAAAAACGTTGGGATCAGAAAACAAGACAATCTTAAAGGAAAATAATGAAAAGAGAAACAAAAAGAAATTTAGATAATAAAGTAGACAGTGGCGGCAATGAAAACAATAAACCTTTCCAGATAATAGGCCTTGAGTGACATACAGTTGTATTATGAACCGCAGAAAAGAAGAATATGGAGATAAGAGTAACAGTACTACAATGTATCTCGGTACAGCCCCTGCCTGATGATGAGGAGGACTACGATAATGATGCTGATAACGAACATAACTGTAAATGTAATACTGATGGCAGTGTAGCTGATGATTATGATGGCGATAATGAAATTGATTAATAAAAAAATAAAAAGTTAAAGACACTTTGACTTAATTAGGTACTCTGAAATGAAAGAAATCAGTGTTTGCTTTACTTTATGACAAACACTTGGCACGTCCAGAACATTGAGAAAATAATGCTTAAATTAATGACAATGAATATCATTGAGTTTTCAAAGGGTATCTGAGATGGTTTCCTGTGATTTGATAGAGCTGTGTTAAGCTCCAAATCCATCACTTTCTATTCCATCCATGTCTTGAAATAAGATATTTGATGGCCCTTCATTATAAGACTACTGAGAGAGAATGAATGAGAGAAGAGTGGAGTGGTGGGAAATGAAGGTGTAGTTAGAAAATTAGATCCCAACCCCAATCACTCCTCGAATGTCTAGAGATATACATGTAGAAACCCCATTTTCTGAGTTGTTACTGAAACCAATTCATTAAATTATTGTGCAAAAAGCTAGCTGACATTTGGATGCAATGCAAGATAAAGAGTTTTACTAAATATTACTGGACATGTAAATTAGAAACTTTTCCTTTTATAGATAGATAAAAATGTATTTTGTCTTTACTGGCTTTGTAAAATGCAGCACTATTTCCATGTATGACTTTAGCGAATTCGCTGGAAGACGGCGACAAGTGTTCTCTCGTACCTAATATTATTGGTGAATGTTAAGAAGCTTAATTCATAATGTTCTGATTTATTGCCTGAGCATTAAGAAAGTGACTAACATCGAATGTTCAGAGATATTTGATTTCTTTGTGATTACTGATGATCTCTTACGAGTATGCCATGCTAGATCGCTTGGTTTTGTACAATTGTAAGATTTGGCGCGATTGGGAAAACTGGAAACATACTACATTATATATATCTTGAAATGTTCATTAGACATACGACTCTGTGATATGCCTTTCAGTCAACATGTTATAGTGTATGCTTGTTTATTTCTTTGGCTATCGAGAACTCACCAGACACTAAATCAACGTGAACAGAAACAAGTGCCGCCACGACAAGTTAAAAGCAATGAGAATTTCGCACAATTTGTTCCTTGTACTTGTAATATCACTGCCGGATCAGAAACTTTGAATACATAATTCATTGAGATATTGTAAATGAGAATCATAGATAACGTCATTTATTTTGTTGAAAAACAAACAAAACAAACAAACCAGCCCAGCCTTCATAACAGTATTTTAAATGAAAACTGTGGGACAGCAGAGAAAAGCCCTTGGTCAAAGGTAAGTAATGCGATAAATAAACCCGATCTGACATACTATGGACGCAAAATCCATTGTCTCTGGAGACTGAAGGAGACAAAACACAAACAATAACAAACAACAGGATGTGTTGTCGAAAACACACATACACACATGGGAAATTCACACATACACACATACAAACGCCACCTCGCTCATGAACTCATGCACACACTTTCTCTAAACAATTCCTGTGAATGTTAATGGGAATTGAAAACGATTCATTAGAATGATGCTAATATTTTGTTTGACTTTTTGTTTGTTTGGTGTTTAAAATAGGAACATCTGCCATATGTGAGTGCAGCTAGTCTCCTCAAAACACGGAGCATATATTGTAGAACTGCACACTCTTCTCATCACTGCGAGAAACGTATTGGCCACAACCCACCGACCTGAATATCAAACTCTACGGCGCTCGGCCAGAACTGCAGAAAACCGTAGATTTTCTTAAAAGAACAAATCTGCAGATTTAGATTGGTGAAAGAAAGAAGAAGAAGAAGAAGAAGTTTGTTTGGTTGTAGCCTATCAAAGTGAGTGAATTATTATGCTGTCCTGTTGATTCCACTTTGTTTGCTATAAGTACATAATACATGCAAGAAGCTACAGTGACCGTTTCCAATCATAAAATCAAACAGACATTGTGCTTTTTAAAAATATACTACATGACTGTATCATCTTTCAAAAGTGTGATACATGTATAAGAATTTTTACAGAATTAACAATTGATTCACGCTATCCGCCAACGGCCTGCAGTAGGCTACATAACCATTTCTCTATGCAAGCATATAATATGAGCAGTATAGATATTTTATGCTATATATATGATTATGTTACCTGTCTGCGTGTGTGTTTGTGCAATCCTGTAGCAAGCTAACTACCATAGAATCGAGCCATCTGCATGACGTCACTGTGTAGGCTACTTTCAAATTGATTCTATTGTCTAGTTTGTGGCGTAAGATTAATTTCTTTTTTCAATGGAATTTAATGAAATACTTCCTGATCAGTCTTTTGGTATTCATCCCTTTGATGTTCCGAGATACCTAATTTCTGCCAAAGATACCTAATTTCTGCCAATTATGCTTGTTGCAAGAAAGACGGAATCAAAAATACATGTATTAAAATGAGCATGAAGGGTCCGGGAGTAAATGGTTAAAGGGACACCACCCAAAATATTATTTCTGTGGCTTCTTCGACAGCATTACTTCCCATGTATAGAATCAAACTATCAGACGTTACAAAATTTGGAGTTTACGTTTCCCTTGTGAATATTACATCCTAGATTTAATTCGTTCAATCTGTAAAAAATCTGTTTTTGTGCGATCCAGGCTCATGTAATACTGAAGATATAAACTTTACTCCTTCTCACAATAGTGAAATTTGGAAATGTTTCCTGTGAATGTTAATGGGTCTTGAGAACGTTCGACCTGATCACACACACACACAAAAAAAGTTGTTGTGCCACCCAGGCCAATGTAATACCGTACTAAAGATATAAACTTTGCTTCTTCTCACAATAGTGAAATTTGGAAATGTTTCCTGTGAATGTTAATGGGTCTTGAGAACGTTCGACCTGACCTCACACAAAAAAAAGTTGTTGTGCCACCCATGCTAATGTAATACCGTACTAAAGATATAAACTTTGCTTCTTCTCACAGTAGTGAAATTTAGAAATCTTTCCAGCAATGATTGTTCACAATTTACACCAGTTGTGCAGCTTGTGTTGGATAGGTTGGGTGATTTGTTGAACTGGGGTGGAATGGGAGGGAGGGGGGGGGGTCGAGGAAATGACAGAGACGAAATGATTATTTACTATTTTGCTAACACTGTCCATTTCATGTAAAACGAAATATTGGAAATTGAATAAATTGTAATACATAAACAATTAAAGAATATAATATATTATCTAGTTCTCTTTCTTTAATTTTTGTTTTAATTCTTTCTTCCTTGCTTTCTGCCTTCTTTCTATTATTTCTTGTTTTCTTTCTTTCTTTCTTTCTCTCTCTTCCTCTCTCTCTCTCACTCTGTCCCGTTCTCTCTCTCTCTCTCTGTCTGTCTGTCTCTCTCTTTCTCACTCTCTCACTGTCCCTCTCTGTATCTATATGTCTCTTTCTCTCACTCTGCCCCCCCCCCCATCTCTCTCTCTTACACTCATTCTGTCCCTTCCCATCTCTCTCTCTCTCTGCCTCTGTCTCTCTCTTTCTGTCTCCCGACCCCGTCCCTCTCCCTTCTCTCTCTCTCTCTCTCTCTCTCTCTCTCTCTCTCAGCAAAAAGTGATTGAAGTTTTGCCAGCAGGACCAATCCCGTGCGGCGCATCGGCCACCCCTCGCGTGGTTTCACATGGCTTGACCAACACCTCGCAGCAATGCTAAGCCCCTCCTACTGAACACGTGGGTCCAGGTATGGGTTTAACTACACTCGCTATGACTTTTCTGATACAGAGAAGGAAAGCAAGACAGCAAGACCCTAGTCTGCAGCATTAAGGTTCAGACAACCATGAATACAAGTGAATTCGAATCGTTCTCGCTGGATGAAACTAGTGCTACATCAATAACAGCCTTTGAAGTCAGACCTGACACGCCACCTGTAACGCCCAAATATCACCTTGATTCGACACTTGTCCAGAAAAAAGAAGATAGTGATGAACTTTTTCTAGCTGACCGTCGCCTTGTTGACCAAAGATTTGCTCCTTATGACGTGTTCCCTGCCAATAACAACTGGACTATAGAAGAAAAAGCTGCCAAGTTGCTGAAACTAAATCCCGACACATCATACACCATTGGTGACCTATTGAATATTGACGCATTGCCATCAGCCAATGAAAAATTGGATATGTTGATAGACATAGTAGCAAGAGTTGACACTAGCTTCCCGTGGAATCACGTCGAGCCCCAGGAACTCCATAGAGCATATACCAGTGTGGCCAGAAGCAAAAAACCTAAAAAAGGTGTCAACGGGAAGGAAGCTATAAAAAGGCCATTAAATGGCTTCATGATTTGGTCTAAAAAATGCCGAAATTTAATTGCACAATTTGTCCCAATTCTTAACAATGCTGTCATCAGTTCTAAATTGGGCCAGAGATGGAGAGAATTCACGGACGCTGAAAAAGGGAGATATGACACAGAAAAAGACAGACTGCAGTTATTCCATACTAAACAATATCCACATTACAAATTCCAACCGCAAAAGAAGCCTACCAAGAAAACAGAGCCAAAATCCTCCACTGGATCTCAGGAGACTAAATCTAAGTCGAACAAGAAGAGAAAACAGACATCTACTGTAACCAGTTGTGTGGCTGGCAGCGCCATTGGCATTAGTCAGGCAGTAACAGGAAGCGATCTAAGACCAAAGCTAAAAGCAAGACTTCAAGTCAAAATAGACTCTGAGTTGAGAAGGGAAATTGGCCAACGCTCAATTGGCATAGACATCGCCGAATTAACAGCATACCCACAAAACGGGGATATTCCTATGTCTGTTGAAACACATAGGAAAATTGAAGCAGATAATCACAAAACTGTTCCACTCACCATTGACAGCCGTCCAGCATTTGTATCTCAATACAATTCACCACATATGCCGATAACGCCTACAGATGACTCAAGTGTCACTGAAACCACAACCATGAACACGTTCACCTTTGATGATGAATCATTCCTGACGTCTCCTGAACAGAATAGCATTGATTTAGCAGCTGTTTCTTGCTTTTCCCCTGTGCAAATTAGGTCGAAACCATCAGATGTAAACCAGTGCACATATTCTACCTCCGACATGAAGATTGAGCCCCAGGAACATCACTTGGCCGAGAGTAAGCAGCAGACACCAATTCTACCAGTTCTAACACTTGAAACGTTAGAAAGTTATTTTGGAAGCGACAGGAATGAGGATTTGAATAACATAATGCCACTGCTCACCTATACAGGAGATATTTCATTGGAGTTACCACAGTTACCACGAGGCGAAACAGCGAGACCTGCCTCAGTCTGACTTAAAGTATTGAAAGCTCATCTTCAGAACATCATCGTGATCGTGCATGCATGATTATCCTTCTATTTAGATTGAGCCCATTCATTAACAATGACATCATCCTAGTGAAGTGTGATCTGTGTTCCAAGACGATAAAGTCATTTATTCAAAGACATACTTCCTCTGGACATTCATATTGTTATACAATAGTGAAGTTATGTAAAGACTATTTGTTTAGCAAAGGACTGAATAAATTCATGGCAATTCATATTGGGACACCTTCATCATGGACAACGAACGATTCTACATTCTGGCATCTCAGGTAACATTAATTTTTCTCTTGTATATGTACAAAAGTAAATAATAATATATACATGTATGTATCACATTTGAATGTCCTAAAACACAGCCATGTCTTATTGATAGCGAATTGCTGATTCGCAGACGTCTGCGATTAAGTTCCTGATCTTATTCGCAGATGGGGGTTTCTTGGTTTTGTCGTGTATACTATGGAAGAGTTCCCCCAGCCTATAGGGGTCTGCGTAATGCAATGTCTAGGGTCTGCGGCTATCAGTCGGACACTATGGGTTCGAAACCCAGCCGGAGCCTTTTTTTTTAAAAACCTGGTAGTAGTACTGCTCATTATTGGGAACCAAGAACTGAATTTCTTTCCTTCATTTCTGTATTTATTTTTCAAAGCTATCTCTTGCGTGAGGAAATATTTTAGTCCTGACAAGATTATTTCTTAAAGACACTGGACAAAATTCACTGGTTTAAACATTTAAGTGAAAACCCACAAGAATTAACTATTTCGTGACAACGCCCATTTCTGTTGTGAGAAGGGAATGCATGGCTGAAAGTGAGAGTGAAAACAGACACGTTGAAACAAATGAAGGTGGAAAAAAAATAAATAAAAAAGATAATGCAAGAACGTGGGCATGCAAAACTCAAGAGATCTGGGTCACCATGTTGTTCCTGTACTCTGGTTCTTGGCATCATTCTCTGCAAAAACCTAACGCCTCACAGAGCAGAATTGCAGATTCTCATGTGCAGCTCCTAACACTCATTGAATTGTTTATGGGAAGGCTAATCCATTCAGTCCGGAAGACAAGGGAACACTTTGTGACAGTCATCTTGAATGCATTCTGCCCAGCCTGTTGCCACAATTCTCAGAGAAAGTGGAAGGGAGTGTGTGAGTGTGTTTGACTGTGGGTATTTGCATCTATAAAGTATATCAAATGAGTTTTGTGCTGTGATAACTGGGCAAAAATGTTATAAATGATTGTGATTCAATTGTTGAACCTTGTTGACCGTTAATCTTCTATTTCGTTATCATATACTAGTGGTCAGTTTGACCTTTGAGTGACCGAAACAGTCAGATGTAAGTTTTTCTGTGTCTTGCGAATACGTACAAACATTAGTTTCCATAACTTGGTTTGTCCGTATCTCGAAGCGTATCAAGCTGTATTAAATAGTACTTTTCTGTAGGCCGTGGAGGTTACGTCAGATTTGGAGGTTTCACTGCTGTATGTGAGGAATCTGTACATACTGCACTGGCGAAAGCCATATTCTGTGCATGTCCCGTTTGACATAATTATTCAATCTTAGCTGTGTCATGGGTCAGTGTCAGAGATGTGATTGCTGTGATCGTATTTTTATCTAATTTTTCACTTTGTGAGGAAAATTAGTAACGTGGACTTGTAAGTGTGTAAATTACCGAAAAAAGTCTTCATTTTACTTATATGCGTTATGATATTTACTCACACTATACCGCTTCATCAGCTTTTCTTGATTAACATCTAGGGAAGTAACCTAGAATACCACAAATAATCTCGAGCGGCTACATGCCCAAAACGAAACATTGTGATTTTTCAAAGCCTAGCATTAATGTGTCATTCTTTACGCTATGTAAATACTTTCATGCTCATTTTACTGTTGAGATTTTTTATCCTATAACAAGTTCTTTCATCTCGTTAACGGGAAACGTCATTTCGCCTGAACTACAAGTGGTAGTTTGTTTTTGTGTGTCTTTGTGTGTATATGTGTGTGTGTGTGTGTGTGTGAATATTTATAGTCACCACAGACATCATGTTATGTTTATCGGTTCTTTAAACCATTCGATACTGCTTTTAATATAAAGACAGTATTAAAATGATTGAAGGTAGCACCCCAGTGCGGGGTAATGATTGTTTTGTCTTGTTCCCCCGACTTAATATGCAAACTCTTGCCGCTCATTCTCGGTTTCACCCTTGACAGATTTTTGTAATCTATGTACCTCACAACATTATCGTGAAGTTTCTCAACTGTTCATCAAATGAAATCCTCCTGCCCGATTATTGATTCAGTTTGATAGAGTATTCACTATTGTTGCTGTAAAACAAAATGTGTAATATGTATAATGACATTTTCCTTGCTTTTGATTTGTATGAATGCATCTTCATGTACTTTGTTTTCATTCTCTGAATGGAATAATCAAAATAATGGGTGAGGTTTTCGTAGAAAGTCATCACTTTCATAGAATAGGAGGAATTTTTTTTTTCTTATCTTTAGTTTTCGAAATCTGATACCTGACAAAAAGTTGAAGAACCCCTCTATTTCAAATTTGATCAAAATTTGTTAAATTGCTTTTCATTGTTAGGACATTCCAAAATCATTATTCAGGCAGCCAATTGTCCACTTCAGAACATCAGCCCTTTACTTCTTTACTGTTTACAGATTTTCAGAGTAGTTCGAGTTTAGTCATTCGCTTTTTATTGTATTAAAACAAAAACTAGAAGTACAGAAAGTACATGACCCTTTTCTAATCGTGCGATTGGAATCACTGCCCACTGGTGTCTTTCTGATCATCTAATTCATGTTCATTGTCTCCGTTATCATCCTGATCATTGTCAAACTACATGATTTAACTTTTTTTTGTATCTTTCCTCTCGTTGCCTTAATCTGCTATCAACTGTTTCTTTCATTCAGCAACTCTTTCACAAGTATTATCATTATTCCTGTCCAACTATCATAAGAAAATGATGGAATGAAATATATGCAAAGGAACAAAACGGTTTATTCATTCATTGTGTGTAAATCCTATGCTCAAACCAAGCAGTGCACAACATTATATCTTTACAGAAGTTTGCTTTTCTTTTTCTTCATGACAAAACACATTTTGGAATTTATACTGAAGCCTCTCAAAAACGATTTGTTGTATATACAAAACTTACAGAAAAAAAGCCCAAAAGAATGGATAGGACTGTTTGTTTGTTTGTTTGTTTTTTCGCTTTTTCTTTTGCCATTACACAGAGACTAGCAGTGTCAAAAACATTTTGAAGATGTTGACATGAAATGTTTATGATTATGCTGTTTTGATGTTAACCTCCAAGTTGAACAAATTACTGTTATGCCTAAATTCAGTAAAAAGCCATTCCATTTCTTGAACGAAGTCAAGTCTTTCCTACACAAAAACATATTTTTCTACGCCTATATTTTTTTTTTCTTAAAGATGAACAGGAATTTGTCTCTTTGCATCATGTTTTTATTACAGTTTTAGAATGAGCAGAAACGATAATTGTGTTCAGTTAATGTCTTGGATTAAATGTGACAATTTCACATCTATGCGACTCTTATTGAGCAAAAGCCACTCTCTATCATACATATATATATACATGTGTTCAGTTTACTTTTATTATTTTAGAACTGATAGATTTAAGAAAGAAACAATCCGATTTTTACTTTAAAAACTTTACTCTCTGTTTTTCTTTTTGCTTAATTTAAAAAAGTACTTTTTACTGTAATTTGAAAGAGATTTTTAAAGTAACTTACTTTGGGATCATCCTTTTTTCCTGTCACCAAATCATGTTGTGGTTGACTTAGACTTACTTAGTGACCATGATTCTGTTGTCTTTTTAATGATCTGTCCATCTAACCACAAGGTGAATCATCCAAAAGTCATTTTGTTAACCTAAAGTATTCTCCACGCTTAATTTTATCGTACTGACCATGAATTGCTGGAATGAAACACATTTTCATCTAATGTGCATTTTGTATCAGGTTACATGAGACTGGTATTTTTTGTGTTTTTATATTTTTTTGTTGTTTTTCAGTACAATAAAAAAACTGATTAAAAATACAATTGGTTGTTATTCTGTATGTTCTGAATGTGTGGTTCCTCTGGGTGAAAGAGAGAGAGAGAGAGAGACAGAGAGAGAGAGAGAGAGGGAGAGAGAGACAGAGAGAGAGAGAGAGTGAGAGAGAGACAGAGAGAGAGACACACACAGAGAGAGAGAGAGAGAGAGAGAGAGAGAGACTCTAAATGAAGTTTGACCAAAATTCACCTATAGATCAATAAATCTTCATGCTATCATAATTATACTATTTGGGATACACTGTAGATTGTAGGTCATGTTCGTATAATGTCAAAATTTAATTCTGGTACAGTGGCAAAAACATAGAAGATCCCTCCACAGATGAGGAGTTGTATTACAAAGTGAATGGACGGTAGTTTGTGGCTTTTATTAAAAAACTGAGGTAACGGAGGTGGTGGATACAACAATTAACGACCGTCTGTTTCATCGTGTCAATCAAATTTTGTCTCTGAAATTTTTTGGGGTGATTTTAAATATAAAATGAGAAAATAAAAGAAAGCTTTTAAAAAACAAAAACAAAACAAAACAAAAAAGAAAATGACTAACATACATTAAGTAAGGTAAAGAAGATATATAGAAAATAGGAATGTAGACCACTTGAATGTTTATGCATCAAACACAGACTGATAAAGTACTGAATAGAGCCAGTAATTCTAATTGTACGTATCCATCAGTGATTTTAAAAATTGCAGTTTACAACTGGGATATTTTACTACCAATATGATGATAATGATGGGAATGAAAATGTTGTTTAGTCATGAAGATGATGATGGTCAAGACAGAAGAAGATGATGGTGATGATGGTTTCAATGATATTTAAATAATAATGGTTACGGTAATTTGGAAGTGTTATCAAATCAAAGATGTCAATGCCCTCATCTCCTCATCTCCTCAGGAGACCAACACTAGACGAGTTTGACGTCTACAAATCGCAGGTGTCAGTCATAAACCTTTCAGACATGAAACACAATAACTGGAAATGCTTCACTAACTATGTGGCATCAATACAAACATCAAAATAAAATAGCGTGCCCTTGCTCAGCCTTTTATCTGGGTTAATGATTTAGAAGCCCAGATGAATTTAATGATCATCGCCATGATTTTGATAACATTGTCATCTCGATCACGGCTAATGCTGTTTGGCTGCAGTGATAATGCAACCGACAAAGGGAAGGATAAAGGGACAACTCTATATATACGATCATACTGAAATGTCTTTTTGAAGATTTCTGTCCTACAGTGCGAGGCAAACACAACAGTCTAGTCCCTCAGCAGATTACTTTTTTCAGATTTTCCTCTAAGAGTTAAGACCTGTCTCTGTGTCTTTGAAACTGGGGAAGAGACCACGGAAACCATTATTGAAATGTATTCAGTGCTTGATGGACAGAAAAATAAAAGATGATTGTGATTACATCAGCAAAGTTTTCAGCCAAAGTCACATGACTGTAAGTGAAAGCCAAGATACCACAGTCATGTAGATCTATGCCATAAGATGTGATAGTCCCTACTTCTGGCCTCTAAAAATAATGCATACAATTTGCTTGCTGATCGAGAGATAGACGAATGCCACATTTCATGTAAAGTAGGCCCCTATTCTTAATATTATGATCAATTACAAATGATGTTTGTTACAGTGCTATCGCAACTATACTACAAATTCTCAGTTTTCCTGCACTGATTAAAATTATATTTCTTTCTTTTGTTCTTTTTTTTTAAATAGGCTGCTCCAGTCACGGTCTACGATGAAAACTATACAGTGAACAAAATGTATTTTGTCTTTACTGGCATTGTAAAATGCACCAGTATTTACATGTATGACTTTAGTGCATTCGCCGGAAGACGGCGACAAGTGTTTTCTCGTATCTAATATTATTGGTGAATGTTAAGAAGCTTAAGTCATAATGTTCCTGTTTATTGCTTGAGCATTAAGAAAGTGATTAGAATCGAATGTTCCGAGATATTTGATTTCTTTGTGATTACTGATGATCTCTTACGAGTATGCCATGCTAGATCGCTTGGTTTTGTACAATTGTAAGATTTGGCGCGATTGGGAAAACTAGAAACATAAAATACATTGTATGTATCTTGAAATGTTCATTAAACATACGGCTCTGTGATATGCCTTTCAGTCAACATGTTATATTGTATGCTTGTTTATTTCTTTGGCTATCGAGAACTCACCAGACACTAAATCAACGTGAACAGAAACAGTGCCGCCACGACAAGTTAAAAACAATGAGAATTTTGCACAATTTGTTCCTCGTACTTGTAATATCACTTGCCGAATCAGAAACTTTGAATACATAATTCATTAGGATATTGTAAATGAGAATCATAGATAACGTCATTTATTTTGTTGAAAAACAAACAAAACAAACAAACCAGCCCAGCCTTCATAACAGTATTTTAAATGAAAACTGTGGGACAGCAGAGAAAAGCCCTTGGTCAAAGGTAAGTAATGCGATAAATAAACCCGATCTGACATACTATGGACGCAAAATCCATTGTCTCTGGAGACTGAAGGAGACAAAACACAAACAATAACAAACAACAGGATGTGTTGTCGAAAACACACATACACACATGGGAAATTCACACATACACACATACAAACGCCACCTCGCTCATGAACTCATACGCACACTTTCTCTAAACAATTCCTGTGAATGTTAATGGGACTTGAAAACGATTCATTAGAATGATGCTAATATTTTGTTTGACACTTTGTTTGGTTGTAGCCTATCAAAGTGTGTGAATTATTATGCTGTCCTGTTGATTCCACTTGGTTTTCTACAAGCACTCGTACATATACCTGCAAGAAGCTATAGTGACCGTTTCCAATCATAAAATCAAAGAGAAATGGTGCTCTTTTAAAATATACTACATGTATCATCTTCCAAATGTGTGATACAAGAGTCACTACAGAATTAACCATTGATTCATGCTATCCGCCAACGGCCTGCAGTACATAACCATTTTTCTATGCATGTATATGTATGAGCAGTATAGATCTATATAAATAATTATGTTACCTGTCTGCGTGTGTGTGTGTCCAATCCTGTAGCAAGCTAAGTACCATAGTATCCAGCCATCTGCATGACGTCACTGTGTAGGGCTACTTTCAAATTGATTCTATTGTCTAGTTTGTGGCGTAAGGTTAATTTCTTTTTTCAATGAAATTGGACGAAATACTTTCTGATCAGTCTTTCCGTATTCATCCCTTTGATGTTCCGAGATACCTAATTTCTGCCAATTATGCTTGTTGCAAGAACGACAGAATGAAAACGCGTGACATGTATTAAAATGAGTATGAGGGGTCAGTGAGTAAATGGTTAAAGGGACACCACCCAAGATATAATTTCTGTGGCTTCTTTGACAGAATTACTTCCCATATATAGAATCAAACTATCAGACGTTACAAAATTTGTGTCCTGAATAACCACAAAATACAAAAATACAAAAATACAAAATAAAGAAAAATCATCTTTGTCGTCTAGAGGCAAGGTGCTCGCCTCTCATGCCAAGGGGCCCGGGTTCAAAACCCGGCCGGTGCAGGCATGTTGGAAGTTTGGGATTTTTCTCATATTTTCGTGTCCCTGATCCCATTGGGGGGTAGGTTCGAGTACATAGTCTTCTCGCATAAGTACGAAACAATTCGGAGGGCCCGTGTGCATGTTGTGCACGTTAAAGATACCTTGGCAGTTGGAAATAGAAAAGAGCAGGCCGGACAGGCCGCTGCCCGGGCAAAAAATTTAAATAAAATTCATCCCGAGATTCCCCCCCCCCCCCTCAAAAAAAAAAAAAAACGCCGACCGGCGCTGCACAGTGGCGACGACGTGTCTGCTCCAGTCGTGTCTGCTCCAGTTGTATCTGGGCTGCAATGGCAACAACAAGGCGCATGTTATGTCAAAAGATGAGGTCTCTAGCTTGAAAACTAACAGAGATATGATGGCGGGAAAATTGGACGTAAGTATGAAGCTGGATATTTCTGCCTTGAAAAAAGACGTATGTTGACTTAGGGTTGTATTTCTGGAAATATTCAGGGCATGCAGGGGTCGTAAGTCAATATACGTCTGCTTTCATCAGACCTTATGGCCATTATCTGGAAGCGTTTTTAGTGAGCGGGCCAAGCGTTTCATCCGATGCTGGTCACTTAGAAGATCCCACGATTCAGCAAATGTCATTTTTCATACAATAAGCAGGCAAATAACTACTTCAGTGAATGCTTTCCTGAGGTGTTGAGGCATCAAGTATCACAAAAGAAGCATTGCAAAACCCTGCGACGTGATGTTCTTGTTTCAGTGGACGTAAGTCATTTCAGTTTGGCGGTTAGATTGGCCTACTCTCTATCCCGGAAGACATGGGGGCGGGGGGGGGGGGGGAGTTGTTGGTCAGAGAGGGACGACTATTCCAAGAAACGTGCAGTTTCTATTCTACTTTATTTTATTGTAAGGGCCAAATTTCTGGAAGCTGGAATTTGTTTTATTTTGCTAGATATACACCAATCTTCTCAATCCTAAAGGTATTCACTCAAGAAACTTGATTGCTTCAAATGGGATTCAGTAGTATATAATGATGATAAGAGATTACCATGCTGATCTGCAGTTCAACGTATTACATTTTGTGTACTTCCGTGTTTATGCAGTTACTTTTTGTCGGTTACTAACCACCAGTTTCATCAAGCAAGGGTTATTTCATTTCACCCAACCATGAAATAAAGACACATTTTGTTCCAACGTTGAACCATTCAGTTTGTGAGGCAGTTACACAAATATATTATTTGTAATACCATCTTATCTGCACACCGTGGTGCATTATATTTTCCTGCCACGCAAGCCTGGCGGTCATTTTACTGAACTGCAAGCATCTACAAAAACCTTATTATCAAACGGAGATAAGTAACGCTTCGATGAAAATGTCGACTTGAGTTTCAGGAATTCAGTGCAAGGCAGTGACTACCAAGGTGCAGTCAAATATAAATCTTCTGGAAAGCAATGCATGTCTTATGCACTTGCGAGCATTCTCTTTAATGAGATAACATATGCTAAACCTTGGGAGAAGCAGAACATGGATAATATTCTTCAGTCAGGAGACTGGCTCTACTGTAATCAGAGAAAGGATTATTAATTATACTCGTTGGTTCCTGACATGCCCAAATCAGTATGGCTGTATGGCAGACATTTTCAAATTAATCTTGGTACTTCCATGTACTGGTCCCTCCTGAACCAGTACCCAGCGTTCTATGATTTCTGCAACGCAGTCAAGAACATTGAGACTTATGGCATTATGACCATTGGTGATTGTGTGCCAGCATATTCATGTGCCATCATCAGACCAGCTTCTTCCTACTTTGTCTTTGATTCACAAAAAATATCGAAACAATCTGTCGAAACAATATGTGCTGACGGCAAAGCCACGCTTACTTTACACAGAAACGACACTGAACTTGCTGGATTCTTCCAGAAACTTTCAGTTTCACTCAACATTGCAAACACTAGCATCGACACTCCCTTTGAACTTGCTTCATTAAGCGTAACGACCGAAGATGTTTCTCATTTGGATGACAAAAGTGTAGATCTTAGGTGTAATGAATCAGACAGCAGCGATTCTTAGGAGAAGATATTCCATTGAGCAAATACGTTGCGCTTCAGAGACAGACTAGCTCGCAGCGTCGATCTAAGCTGTCTGCCAATTATATATAATGTCTTGGATTAAATGTGACAATTTCACATCTATGCGACTCTTACTGAGCAAAAGTCACTCTCTATCATACGTATAATAATTTAGCTTACTTTTATTATCTCAGAACTGATAGATTCAAGAAAGAAATAATCTAGTTGTTACTTTAAAAAACTTTACTGTAGCTGTTTTTCATTTTGATTTGTTTAAAAATATATGGACTTTTTTCACTTTAAACTACTTTTTACCGTAATTTTAAAGAGATTTTTAAAATAACTTACTCTGGGATCATCCTTTTTTCCTGTCATCAAATCATGCTGTGGTTGACTTACTTAGTTACACTGTACCATGATCTGTTGTCTTTTTAATGATCTGTCTATCAGTTACAAAGTGAATCATCCAAAAGTCATTTAATTAGGCTAAAAGGTATTCTCCATGATTAATTTTATGGTATTGAACGCGAATAGCTGGAATGAAACACATTTTCATCTAAATGTGCATTTTGTGCCAGGTTACATGAGCCTGGCATTTTTTATACTCTAATGAAGTTTGGCAAAAAATGACAGCAAAATGTTCTTGGCAACAAAAATTCACATACAAACCAGTAAAGCTTCATGCCATTATATTACTGTAGATACACAGTATATCATTATAAGTATATTATTTAATGCTGGGAAAAAAAAGTAAGATCCCCTCGAAAAAAAAATCTTTTTAAATCTCCATTAAAGAGCATTCACATCACAGAAGGTGTGGACGGTAGACAGGTCACCTTTTATTAAAAAAACTGCGTTATCGGCGGTGATGGATACAACAGTCAATAACCATCTTTTTTCATGTTGTTAATCAAATTTTGATCTCTGAATTTTTTTTAGTTTAAAGCAAGGACTACTCTATGAAAGGACGCGCATGGCCGATCTTCTGACTTCGCTAGCGAAGGCCATTGATTATTGACACCTACAGCCTTAATATTGACACCTAAGACTAACCAATTGTAACCAATGTTGCATCCAAACATCATCTCATTAAATAAAGCAGTTTTACCACAGTTAATGACGATACCATACAATAGAACCTCTGGCATAAGACCTCAGTATGTAATAACACATGCAATTTGGCCTTGAAATCAACCTTTTCTATTGGATTTTTTTTAACGACATTAATTATAGCCCATTCCATGAATCAGGACCATTTCTGTAGTCTTATAGCAATGGTTCCTCTGTATACAGAAACGAAAAATAACTCACCATGTTGCAGCCCAAATTAGTCAGCGAGCCGTGCCTTCTTGATGGAGGTCTGGTGCAGAGCTGAATTTCTTTGATGGTCCTTTTCCAAATTATGAATCCCATGCAGAAGAACATTTATTTTGCCAGGCGTCGCAGCAGATGTTTAGAAAATAATCCAAAATCATAGTACTTAGGTGTTCGTGGTGAAAAGAATGTTGACAAGTTTTTGACGGCAGCATGCTTTATGTTTGGATTTCTTCACAAAGCACAAACCAGTCCTTACGAACTCATATGTGCACACATGTGGGACAGTCAAACAACCCCTTGAAACTTCTTGGATGAAGTCTTTTACTTCGCTTGTCAATAAAGGGTCATCCTCATGAAAAGCCAAGTCATTCCCACATTTCTTCTCCAGCCATCCCGCCACGTACGCAGCAGCATTCCCTTCTGTGCCAGAAAGGGTCACTTCAGATACACAACTTTCAATGGCAGGTGCATCTTCAAAATCAACCCCACCACTCGACTAACAAAAAAACAATGTTTCTGCTGAGCATTCTTTGCTTTCTGAAATGTTTTCCCCAGTACATGGTCAACATCTGTAGAAGAGATCATAGACTGCAGCTTTCGTCTACTTGGGAGAACAAGAAAGTCACGCAGTTGATGGTAATTACAGTGAGGGAAAGATTCAATCGCAAAGCAGTAATCTGCCACCGAGAATGCCTTGTCATATATGAGTTGAAGCTGTCTTGTAAGAAATTTGAGTTTCTTGCCTTTGGCAGCATCAAGCGACTCTTGGGCTTGAACTTGTTGAAGAGTCGACGCCACTTTTTTAACAACACCATCCACAGGAAGGTCATAGTTAATCGCTGAGTGCACAGCCTCAAAGAATTGTGAGTAGGATGACAGACCAGTGTTTGGACTTAAGATTTTACCCAAAGGCACGTTAATCCCATCCTTGAAAGCAGAAAGAGTAAGAGGTGAACACAAAGTAGATTTGTTGTGAACAATTATTGACAAGAAACTCTCTCTGTTATCTTTCACCATGAAAATGCACACAAATTTGTCTTATGGACGAGATATGAGAAGATTTTCATACTTTTTTAACAACTTTTGGTCAGGAGAAAACTCAGAAAACGAAATGATTCTGTCTTTCTTGATGAAATAGTTCAGCTGTTGATCCTCAGCTTTAGGCTCGCGGGGTGCTGGTTTTAGTGTTGGCATATAAGAAGAAGGAACATTAAAAATACTTGGTGGCAACACAGGCTGAGTATGTCCACCTGGTATGTTGACCATAGGTGTATCCGCTGGCCAATGTCTTTCACATAAAAAATTTCGTTGGGTCGACAACGAAACCCTCACGTGGGGGGAGAACGTTCAACCATTTCTGTTTTTCTTGTTCGTCTTTAGGCAGTTTAAACACAAGGCATTTGTTAGATTCGTTGTAGTTGCCTTTGCAGTTCACAACACCACACCTGTTTGGCATTTTGAAAGAATATAAATCCCACAACTTGCAAAAAATATCCACCAGTATCACATTGTTTCACATGTCTGTTTCAATGTTTATATTTTCCCGCACAACCAAAGCACTTGTTCCGGTAACGTAAACATCCGGTAGAAAAAGAGTGCAAGCTTTCTGCACTAGATCTAGGCCTAAAAATAAAAGTTTTGGCGTGTTGGATATTCACTAAGTAAATTAATGCCAACAAATTGTGTGGAAAATGTGTTTACTTACTTAACTGACATAAACTTCATCGCATCTTATTAGTCTAGATTACTACGCTAAAGCGCACTATTACATTCGGTCTAAATATAGACTATTCATCAGAAACTGGGTCAATGCAATGGTCTTCGCTAGCGAAGTCAGAAGATCGGCCGTGCGCGTCCTTTCATATAGTAGTCCTTGGTTTAAAGAAAAATGGTACACTAAAGAAATACAATAAAACGTATTCTCATTTTAAACTAAAACAAACAAACAAAAACAGTAAGAAATATACCGGAATGGAAAAAGGCGAGTGAATGAAACAAAACTGAAAGAAAAAAAATAACTGAAATACAAGTACATTTAGTAACATAATGAAGATAATTATAGAAAATACAAATGTAGGTCACTTGTATGTTTATGTCTCTGACACAGACTGGAAAGTACTGAGAAAGAGTCAGTAATATTTTGGGGGGGGGGGGGGGGGGTTCAGATTCAAATGCAATGCATTCATTTCGTGCATGGCTCAGTCATTGGAGATCACTAAATAGGTCTGGTATATTTATATAATTAACGGGCATTTACAAAAGAACAAAAAAAAACTACTTTAAAAAGGTATCCATATAAGTGAGTTCGCAAATAAATACGTAGAGAAGTCTAGTTCAAAGTGGCTAGTTAAATGAATAAATAGATAAGTATGAAAGTACGTCTGACCTGATAATAGTCTAGCAAATAAATACACGGCTGTCTATAAGGACTATTCTGAGGATCGGACCCAATTGAAGTCTTTTATATCCCAGAATTGTCAGGTGCTGAATTCTGTGTTGTCGGCTGTTCTCGGACCATTTTGGTCTTTTCATTATCAGCTGACAGTTTTAACAGTTCATTTTCAACAGCTGGGATGAAAAAAAAAAAAGAAAGAAAGAAATTGCGTGGATGCTTCATATACAAATTACTAAGGAGTGCGTGAAAAATAGCTATAATTAAATGATAACGGTATAATGTATAAACATCTGAACATATACAAAGGCAAGTAAGATAAAAACAAAGAAGAGAGAAACAGAGATAAAAATGAAAATAAATAAATAAATAGGTTATTATCAGCCAGATGCGGCAAGACAAAATCAATTATTATACTAGATGGTGATAATATATTGCCAATTCCCAATAACAGAATAATAATAGCAGTATACGGCCGTATGCTAATTTTACTTTACTTCATGCACTTTGGAATACTAGTTTTTTGCATTTTCATCTTTTTGTCATTGCCCTTTTTTTTTTTAAAGTTTATTTGCTTTCATTTTATACTTTTCAATCGTCCACTCATTCTCTGATTATTTATCTGGATATACCTTCAGATATTTTTCTCTTGCCTGCATTTCTGTCTCAAATGCAAATTTAAAATTCATTGATTTGCCATATTTTACTTTACCGATACACATTTTAGCAACTAGTAGTACAGTGTTAATATCATCAATAATATTTTGATTTACAATATTATAGTCCAAGTCCCCACGTATTATTCCAAAAAGTGCATTTTTCTCATTTATTTCAATTCTTTTACCGGTTTTATTCAAAATATACTGGGCCACATAAGGTCTTTCAATTTGCTGCAATAGAAAAAGAAATGTTCTATAAAATCAGGCGTCTTACAGTGCTCGCATTTATTACTTTCCTTTATTTTCATTTTATGTAAGAGAAGATTCGTTGGGTAAGTATTGTGTAGGATTTTAAAATGTAGGAGCCTCAATCTGGTTTCTTTGCAAGCTTTAAACCCGCTATCAAAATAAGGATATATGTCGACATTGTATTTTCGTTTCCAGAAACCCAAGCTACAGATCGTGGCGTTTTTGTTATTTATTAGTTTCTTTCTAATTTCTTTATTCGTTAGTTTAAATATATCTTTTACATTTTCATCTATCTCATCTTCTGTATGCAAAGGTCTGTCTTCCATTCTGGTTTTTACAAAAATTTCCTTCCATTCTTTTTTAACAGCATTTGTAACTGCCCAATAGTCGAAATGGATACCAGGATAAAGTCTAATTGTCCCAGCAATATCTTGGAGGGTTTTCCAGTTGTTTTCATTAAATATTTGATACAAATATTCAATTCCCCCTCTGACCCATTTTTCTATCCACAGTGGCTTATTTCTATATCTAATATTATTGTTGTTGAATGGCGGTTGCCGGCCTAACTTATTTGGAGCAATATCGTTTTCTTTTTCCTTGTCCCGTTTTTTTCTAAATCTAACCATGTTTTAATTACATTCTGCCAAAAAATCGAGTTTATTTACCTACTTGTTTTACTTCTCTCGCTTTAATATCTGACTTGGTTTTTTGCAGAAATGACTGGCTAATTTTACTCCTGTTTTTAGATATGGCTTTTGTAAGCATATTTCTTTAAACCATTTTATGAGAAAGACGCTTTGATCCTTTATACTGATTACTCCTAAACCTCTCTCGTTTGGTTCTCTGCATAAAGAGTTTCGTTTGAGTTTTTCAAAAGCTCTTTTATTTGAATACTTTTTTTGCTACAAAAACTTGAATATGATTCTCGGTGATCCCGTTTTCGGCACACATCGTCAGAACCCATCCCATATTTTGCACGGTTTCGGCCCACCCTTTTTCGGCCCACTGCTATTTAGTGATGGGTTAAGAGGATCGATAATCGAATCTACTTCTTCCGTTAGCCTGGCTGTAAACCCGTTGCCCCCTGCATATCAACGGGGAAGTGGAAGTAAGACTCTGTGCAGGATATTATTTGAGGTTTAATGTCGTTAAAAATCGATAAAAATCTTCCCATCTCGAATAAAAACTTTGTCTAAGCTGTCAGTGGCTGCATCTTCAGATAGATGGCAGAGATAAAATCGGCCTGTGAAATTTCCTGCTGTTGATACTTCATTATAAGTTCAGCTCTTCTTTGTTCCTGAATCCTGGCCCTCTTTGTTAGAATGAATTTTCGATGAGAGGCCTTGATCTTCATGTCAGATTTCAACTGCTCATCCTGAGCTCTTCTGAGCTAATCGAACATGTTGGGGTGTGGACTTGAAAACATGGCGCCAAAATGACAGTGGAAACTCTCACAGCCGTTGTTGGTCCTTCTCTGCTCAATAGTGTCATATGTCCACAAAAACGGTGGGAAGCCGGAATTGGATGAGATGTACCTTGTGAAGAGATAATCGCTGAATTTGTCGACCCTTTCATCGTCCGGCTTGTCTGCAAAGAGGACAAATGCAAAACAGTCTTCAATTTCGTCGAATGGGAGCGCTGGCAGGCCAAAGCACTTCTTGAGCCAGTTTCCAATGTCACTTGATGAGTCCTTGTACTCGTTGCTCAGTCTCAACGGTTGGATCTATCTCCAACATGACAAGGCCAGATGAAACTGACATCCTTTGACGAAACTGTCTGGGAAAACTTCTTTGACTGCTGACAGCACTGTCTTTTCAAAATCCAGGTGGGATGTCTTGTTTCCTAAGTGAAGGTTGAACTTTTGACAGGAATCTTTCGGGATGTTCAGCATTGACACTTGAAAAAAATGTCGTGGACAAAATTTGAACGTGCGTCGGCGAAAATTTCAACATCTGGTGAACACAGAAACGAGAAAGGGAGCGTTTGATTCTGCTGAAACCATGACGATGTTTGACTGGACATCCGCTGGCTGTATCATGATTTCTCCGTCTTGTGTCTTTGTAAATTTCGAGTCCATTTTGTTCAACTCCTCTAAGAGAGCAAAACAGGTTTCCTCTTTGCTCTTGGAAAGAACCGGTCTCAAGTTCAGCCTCTTCTGACTTATGGCGTTTTGTAGATCTTTCATGTGTTTGTAGTTCAAATTTTCTGTCCCCCATCCACTCAGTTCTTGACAAATTATCTTGGAATGTCGCAATATCGGGTCTTATTCTGCCTTTCTTTTGCAAGTCTGACGAGCTTTGTGCTTCCACATTTCTTCCTCACTCAGTGCTGGATGATTGTGTGAGAGTGAACTTGAAAGTAGGACCGTTATTTCCACGTCTGTAGTGCGGTGTGCTTTGCAACTGTTCTTCTTTAGACACCTCCACTCGATTGTCGAGGTTGTCGTTCTCTATTTGCAAAATCTGTATATTTCAACCATCAGGCCGACATTTCCTCTATTTGTGACAATGCCTTCCATATTCTCTGAATGCTTTAGACAAAGTGATCCTCGAACACATTTGTTTGTTAATGAATACAGTAGATCTAGTGTGCTACTGGTTTTTTTCCCTGGCTGCCTCACCGCTGTCTTTGACTCGCCCACAAAACACAATTTCTGCACGAGGAAGACCTTCAAACCTTCAAACGTAACGCGGGGTTTTCAAAGAAAAAAAATTAGCCTGCATGCATTATCATGAGTGTGTTCCTCATCAATATAATATAAACTAGTCATCCACGGATAGAGAAGGGCAGATTTAGTCATTTTTGAGCGAAAACATATCGATACTCGAGAGCTTGAAGATTCAGTGAGAATATGAAGGAAAAACAGTGGGCCGAAAACGGGTAAGAAAATGGGTGTGTCAGCGGGCCGAAACCGGGTACGAATTTTTTTATCTGGGCCGAAAACGGGTTCTTCCATGATTCTATCTATTTCAGCCAGAGTTTCCTGGGGTAGGGATAGAGCCTGAATAACATAGTTTAGTTTTGATAATAGAAACGTTTTTGCTATTATAGTCTTTCCATATATTGGCAGATTTCTTTTTGACCATCTACGAATCAGATTTTTAATACTGTTTATTTTTTCCATCCAGTTTTGTGAAATATTAGATGCCTCGACCGTAGCGTTAAAGTGTATCCCAAGTATTTTTATGTTACCTCCCTTTTCTACCCAAGTGATTCCTTCCCCTCTTTCCTCCCTTTGTTTATTTCTTCCCACCCACATTCCCACTGATTTCTTTCTATTAAGATTTAGCCCTGAAGTGTCTAAAAACTGTTCAATTATTTTCAATGCGTTGCATAGATCTGTTTTATCTTTTATCAGTAGAGTCATGTCATCTGCGTACTGCAAAAGTTTAAGCGTATCTGTTACCACTCCTTCACTTATAATTCCCTTTACCTCCTCATTATTCCTAAGTTTTATTGCTAGTATTTCTACTACTAAGATAAAAAGCAGAGGACTAACACAACATCTCTGTCGGACACCTCGCTCTACCTTAAACCATTTAGATAACCACCCAGCATTCTTTACTGAGCTCTGCGTGTTTGAAGATCGTTTGTATGTTATGGATGAATTTTGGACCAAAATTAAATCTTTCAAGGGCAACCAATATTGTTTCCTTATCCACCGTATCGTAGGCTTTTTGGTAGTCTAATGATACAATCAAACCCCCCATGTCCTCTTTATTTACATAATTTATGACGTAATCTATTTTTCTAATATGTGACGTAATTGTTCTCTCTTTAACAAACCCACTTTGATTTTCATGTACGATACTTTTTATAACTTTTTGCAACCTCAAAGCCAAAACCTTTGTAAAGATTTTATAGTCAACATTTGTTAGTGTTATTGGTCGCCAATTGTTTAGATCTTCCCTATTGCTGTTGTTGCCTTTGTGTATCATAGTGATTATACCGCGTCTCTGACTGACTGACAATTCTCCCTGCTCTATCGATTCTATATAACTATTATATAACGGTTTTTTTTAAGAGCCGCCAAAACACCTTATAAAAACAAGACGAAAGCCCATCGGATCCGGGAGCTGAGTCATTATTAAGTCCTTTCAATGCTTTTCCCATTTCCTCCACGCTAATGTCCAGATCACACATTTCCTTGTCTTCCTCAGCTAATCTTTCATACACTAAACCATCTAGGAAATTGTCTCATTTATCGCCCACCACCGTCACCGATGCTTCTTTAGTGTACAGATTTTTACAATATTTTTGTGTTTCCCGAAGAATATTTAACGGTTCCCTTCTTATTTCACCATCCCCATCTTTAACTTGTTTTATTGTATTACATATTCCCCTGGCCTTTTCCAGATTTAAAAAGAATTTGGTGTTTTTTTCTCCCTCTTCGGTCCATTTCACTCTGGATCTAATTATTGCTCCTTTAGTTTTTGCTAATAGTTCAATTTCTAATTGTTTTTTCATGTTTTCATATTTCTCCTGCAGTTTTTTTTTTTCACCCGGGAACTGAGCAATAAGCTTTCAGATGGCATTTACCTCTGCTTCCAGTTTATCTCTTCTAGGATTTTTTGTAGGATTTCTCTTACTGTATTGCATACATTCTACCTGAATTGCTGCTTTCAACAGTTCCCATATTGTTCGGTGATCCAGATCGTTCTTTTCCTCATCTGCTATGAAATTGGATATAAATACATTCATACGGTTTATAAAATCAACATTATTAATGTATGACGCGTTGAATTGCCATCCGGAAGGGCCTCTCGGGAAGTTATGTTCTAAAATTTCTACGATAACTGCACGATGATCTGTGGACGGAAAATGTTTAATTTCCACATTTGTTATACATGATACTAATTCTTTATCGCAAAAAATATAATCTAGTCTTCTGGCCACAAAAGGTTCTTTCCTACACCATGTGAATTCTTTTGTTTCTTTATTTGATCCTCTCCAACAGTCATAGTATAAATCCCACATTTCCACAAAATTTGAGAATAATTCCACTTCTTTCTTTCCGTGTGGTGCGCCCGAAATTATATCTGGATCGTTGTTTAAAATCATATTAAAATCTTCACAAATTATAAAACTGCTCTGGCCTATCTCACTGACAATAATATCACTTAGGTGCTCTATAAACCCTTCACGCTCCTGCGGCTGTGCTGGACCGTAACAGGTTAAGTTAATACCGTGTATAATTTATTTTGCCTTTCGAACTCAATTCCAATACACCGTGTATCAAAAGGCAGAAATTTTAATGTATCAATATGAAAGGTTCTATTCACTAGAATGTTCTGGCCTTTACTCCTACTAGTACTTGGATAGAAAAAGAATTCACCCGTCCATTCTCTCATCCATTCAATAGCTTTCGCTTCAGTAATATATTTTTCTTGTAAACACACTATATCATATTGATAAAATGTTTTGAATAAAAGCCTGCGTTTTAATTGCCTACGAAGGCCCCGACAATTAAGGGAGACAATCTTCATAGACAATGTCTAGGAGAGAGACAGATAAAGGGGGAGAGAGAGAGAGAGAGAGAGAAAGACGACAAAGTCCGCTAGGTCCGAAAGGGAGAGTCCGTGGACAGGCCAAGTCCATTAATCAAGAAACACCACAAAGACGACTTGACTACATCTCACCTGCCTGCTCAAACCAATCGATATTTTTGCTCAGCATGTTTTCACTTGTATGTTCTTCCCCCGCCCCAACATTTTTCGTCCCGCTCTCCCGCTCACTCTTTCCATCACTCTCCTTATCGCTGCGCATTTTCTCCGCCCTCTTCCTCTTGTCACCTCCTCTCTCCGAGCTTGAGGTACGCTGTCGTTTACTGAGGCCTTCCGCCGATCGCGGTCTTCTCGCGCCTCCCCGTAAAAGGTGGAGTGTACTTTGCCTTTTTGTGAGCATTGTTCTTGCTCGCCCAATAGCCTTGTCATGAGATGGCATACCTATTTTCTCATTCTCAGGCTCGACCTCGGTGTCGTTTTGTTTTGCTCTATTTTCGTCTTTTGAGTTGTCTTTCTGCATTCTTTCCATCTCCCCCGCCCCTTGTGTCAAACCTGTTGCTTTTGTCTTCACTACCTCTCGCCCCTGCTCCCTAGAGTACAAAACTGCTAGGAATTGCGTACCTACTTTGGCTGAGTCAGTAATTCTTATCATTCGTACATGTAAGTGATTTTAAAAATGGAAGTTTGCATCTGCGATATTTTAGTACCAGGATGATGATAATGATGAGGATGATAATGTTGCTCAATCATAAAGATGGTGATGATCAAGACGGAGAAGATGATGGTGATGATGGTTACAATGATTATTTGAATAATAATGGTTACGGTGATTTGGAAGTGTTATCAAATCAAAGATGTTAATGCGCTCATCTGACAGACAATGAACCAGTTTGGCCTCTCTATAACGCAGGTGTCAGTTATTTTAAAAGATTGAACGAGAGAGAAAGAAGCGAGAGAGAGAGGGAGAGAGAGAGGGGGGGGGGAGAGAGAGAGAGAGAAACTCCCGCTCGCCTTTCCCTACACCTCAGTCAATAGCAGAACGTATCACTTATTATAATTTGATAAATTCGAGGTTTTGCGTTCTCAAGTTCAGAAAAAAAAAAACACGCTGAATGTACAGCCATATATCTTTTTGGAGACGAAAAGTAATGAATAAGCTGGGTTTTTACAGAGCTAGTTTTTGTAAACAGAAAAGAACGTATTGTGAGGCTATGGGCTTCCTTGGCAACGACATGTGCACGTACATGTACATGTATTTGCAAAACAAACTTGGTACAAATTATGGAACAAAAAGAAACAACCAACCATATAATAAAATGATTTGATAATGCAAAGGAATAAATTCAAATATAAACAAGACACAAATAGATTTGTGAATGGAGGTGGGCAATGAACGAGCTAAGATAACACACAGAAAAGTTTTGGGATCGCAGTAGGACTTCAAAAAACTTCAAATTCACTGTATCAAAATTTTCATCAACGAAGTCATTTAAACGCGTGGATATACATCCACATATATCCACATCGTATTGGACAAAATGACGAAAACAAACAAAAGCTCTCCGATCAGAAGACAAGGCAATCTTGAAAGAAAATAATGAAGAAAGAAACAGAAAGAAATTTAGATAAATGAAGTAGATAATGGCGGCAATGAACACAATAAACCACACCAGACAGTAACTATGTCCGCAGTAGTACAACTGAACCGCATAAAAAGAGAGGAAGGATACGCGTAACAGTACTATCTTAATACAACTCCTAATGATGAGGAGGATCGTGATAATGATACTGATGATGAACAAGACTGTGATGGCAGTTGATAATTATGATGACGATAATGAAATTGATAAATGATACTATAAAAAAAGTTAAATATACTGTGGCTGAATTGGGAACTTTGAAAAGAAAATAAAAAAAACATAGAGAACTAGAAACTCCACTTTCTGAGTTGTCATGGAAACCAATTTATTTAAAAACCATCGTCTTCTGGAGTCTTGTGCACAAACGGATATTTTAATGCAATGCAAAATAAAAAAAAAGTATTACTGAATACTATTGTACAAGTAGACCAGAAACTTTTCATATTGTATTGTATGTGATAGGTCGAGCTGGAGCTTATCAGATATCTCAAATTGTATACTATAAAACGCCGATAGGCACTGGTGGCAAAGTATTTTTTTAAAACTTCAGAATAACATCTACATTTTTTAAATTTTTTTTTTACATCAAATGGGAATTATCAGGACTAACGTCATTTGCTCTCATACGTGTATATTATTATATCGAGAGATATAATTATTCCTTGTCTTGAGATTAACAGCTACCGTAGAGTTAAAAGTGCAGATTTTTCATCAAAGCAGTGGTTATGATCATAAAGAAAATCCATGAAAATTATATTTTAATGATTAAAAGAATTCGTTACACATACTCAGTCATTCATAGAGCTAAAGATGTACATGTATGTATATCGTTAGTTCTACGAATGACTAAGATTTTGCTTCTTCACCAGTTTTGCTGAAAGCATAAACCTTTCAGATATGAGAAGGTAACTGGAAATGCTTCACTAACTTTGTGGCATCAATTCAAACATCAATTGTGCAATTACTGAGCCTTTTATCTGGATTAATGATTTAGAAGCCCAGCTGAATTTGGTGATTATCAACACGATTTTGATAATATTGTCATCACAGTCGCGGCAATGCTGTTTAACTTCGATGATAATGCAATAGCCAAGGGGGAGGGATAAAGGTACCACTCTGCTGGCCAATACATGGTAATCTTGAATGGTCTCTGAAGATTTCTGTCCCACAATGCGAGGCAAACACAACAAAGTCTAGTCCCTCGGGCAGTTTACCTTTTTTAGAATTTCTCCTCAGACCTCTCTACGTGTCTTTGAATCTGGCGAAGAGACCATGGGAACCATCATGAAAATGCATTCTATGACTGACTGACTGACGGAAATATAAAAGATGAATGTGATTACATCAGCTAACATTTCCGGTACTTATCTTTGTCGAGATAACAACAAATAACAACTGATAACAACAAATAACAACTGATAACAACAAATAACAACTGATAACAACAAATAACAACTGATAACACAAAAATACTTTGATTCCAGCCTCAAGAATCAATACTCATGTGGTCAACCAGGCCCCTACTTTACGTGCACAACTCCAAGCAACTACCGGAAGTAGAATGTATTCTTTAGCGATGACCGGAGTTGCGTCCCTTTTTTGTGTACCTTCAAATCGAAAGTAACAATTTCTTGGAAAAAACGGAAACGGAAAGCCATTAAGTTTCCCCGCGCGTAATTCTCCCAGCGGTCCGGCTGATTTCTTTATCTTTGACAAGATGCAGAGGAAGGCCATTAAGTTTCCCTGCACATTTTGTGCAGAAGATTGTCCTGCAACTCAGAGCAGCATTGAATGCTCTGTGTGCAATGGATGGATACACAGGTAAGAAAAAGATTTTGATATGTTATTATCTTGATGATGATGATGATGTTGATGGCAGGTGGTGTTAATTCCGCCAATTTCAATCAGATATAAACATTATTATTATAATCAGGAAAATGTAGCGCATAATCAGTACATAATATAAACAGAAAGAAATAATGCAAGCTAACAAATAACACTTATCTGTGACCACAATGGTGGGGGCAGTGATGGTGATGGTGAGTGATTATGAAGGGGTGGGGGGGGGTGCAATCCACACTCACAAAAAAAAAATACTGATGCTGATGATAATAATAATAAAATGTTTGTTATGATGATGTTCATGCTGATGCCGATGCATGATGTGTACGACATATTAAGGTAAAATTCTTTTGATAGGCGCCGTGTTCCCATGGATTATGAGCTGCTGACAAAATGGAGCAACCCTGACCTGCCGTTCACCTGTCGGGCATGCTGTTTTGACGGTGATGTCTACTCATGTTCAAGAGCACTTCAGCGGTATGTTCATTTTGAAATTCTTACGCCGCGAACACAGCACAAGCGTATTTTCGTAAAGGCGCTGCGCGGCGCAGTCTAAAGAATAAATTGTAAAATATCTTTAATTATTGAAGAATATATCGAATTCTGCTCGGTTCTTGTCTTAATTTTTGGTCCCTGAATTCAAAAATGCCATCAGATTTTGAGTGCGGTCAATCCCCTTGAAGATAATGGCCATGAAATGATAGGTCCAGTTATGGCCAGTGACATCAGATCACGAGGTGTGTTGACAATCATTGACACTTTGGAGAGGTCATGAGAGACGGTACAATATGCGTGAGTTCGCTTCGGAAGGAATTACAACTTCATTCCTACGATAAAAGCGTGGCCTACGTATGATTTTGTATGTTTTGGAAATGTGTTCTACGTGTGTATCAAGTGTTTCTACCTGTGTATCGAGTGACAAATAATACAATTCATGCTTTCGACGGCACGGCGCCGTGGCGAAAATACGCTTTTGCCATGTTCACGGCCTTAGTTTTACATTCATTGTAACACAACAGCGCAATCTCTACATAATTTCAAAAATGTGCCTGTCTGTCTGTCTGTTTAATGTTGATACAAATCCACAGTTTTAGTCTGATCTACACCAAATTTGACATGCAGATAGGTCAGGGTCTGGTCATTGCGAGGTTGAATAAAATTCTGGGATGCTGTAGGCGGACACCCAGCCACTGATTTACATTTTGTGATAACAACTGATAACATTAATTTATTCTTTCTTTCAATCTGTTTCTAATCATTGCCTTCATCATAATAAATCAAATGACAGACCGATGGACACAGATGTTTATATCCTTGAACTTAAGTTTGAATGTCAGTGGGAGTTAATGTTTTCAACGTTTTTTGCAGACTTGGTAATGCATCCTTCTCGTCAACGCAGGCTCAGGCTGAGTTGCTGCTGCTACGAACATATGACATCTGCCTACCAGAAGCTCAGGAAGGTGCAGCAACAGCAACAGCAGCAGGTGTGGACAAAACCGCAACTCAGATACTCAAGAGGTACCACCCAATAATTCTTGAGACACACACCCCTGTCAACGTCACTGGTGATGGAAACTGTCTGTTTCGGGCCGTGTCAATGGGTCTCTTTGGGACGGAAAAGTATTACTTGTTGATACGATTGCTCACAACCATTGAGATGATTGCGAATGAAAACCACTATAACTATGAGCATGGAGCGTTTGTTGATCACTTTCATGAGCCAAGGCTGATTTTTTGATAAATATGACAAGATCCTGGAAGACGTATCAAAGGACAGCAGCTACTGTGGCATGATGGCCATAAGTGCCATTAGTGCTGCTCTTAATGAGGCAATAACTTCCTACTGTCCCCCAACACAAGGTGCCTATTTTTTGACAGAACCATTGTCCCGCACTGTACGCGGACGTGATGTATCGGAACGCAAGTTACCAAAAATCACACTCATGTGGACAACCCCTTTTTTTCCAAAGAGTGTAACTGACTTCAGACCAAATCATTTTGTGTTAATGTATGATAAGAGACAGTCTGATGTTATTGATTTGACGGCCATTGAAGATGAGGATGATCTAGTTGTTTTTACTGCTATGGCTGCTAAGCATGATAATGATGAAGAAAGTGGTAATGTTTCGTCTGTTACTTCTCCATCCACAGATGATGATGGCAGTGGTGATGGTGATGCTGGTGGTGATGACAACATTTCGTCTGCTGCTGTCCTTACTGATGATGATGATGATGATGATGATGATGGTGGTGGTGGTGATGGTGTCGATATTGGTGGTGGCGATGATGATGGTGGTACTATTGGTGTTCATGCAAACCTCCTACCTCATGGCAGATTCCTAGAAGCAGAAAATGTCATCAATATCCTTAAAACTGCCTCATTTAGTTCAAATTCAGATTGTATCCCTGAAGTTCCAAGAGGCCAAAAAGATAATGTTTACTTTGTTGTAAATAATGAGAAGAATGTCGATAGAAGGAAGCAGGGAAAACAGTCCCAATTCTGGGATGACAGAGGTGCGTGGGTAGGGGGGAGCACTAGCAGAACATTCTATATAAGAGAGAAAGGAAAACTCAAGACTATAACATACCGGCAAGGGAAATATTGCAAGCAACAAAGACAAGATAAAAGGTTTATTCAAGTTCCTTTGAATCCCCAACCAGAGGCTGTAGATGTCATTCAACTCAATCGTTATTATGCAAAACATGGCACCAGAGCAGAATATGAAAAAAGAGTGTCGTATCTGGTTGGTCAGGATGTTGCTCCTGTGGCAGTTTATGAGTTTAAGGGTTGTTGCCCAGTGCTGGCTCCCCACACCTATATAAGGACAAAGCCAGCAGTAATTGAAAAAATAAAAGACGAGGTCAAAGCAAAAAAACCCGGTGATATTTACACCAACACAAAAGATTCTATACTTGAAGGGCCTTGCAATAGAAGGCAGATTTATAACATCAAATCCAGAAACAAAACTGATGGCCAGGCCCTTCCCAAGGCCAACTTTGCGGACCAAGTAGCAGCACTTGAGGAACTACAACACACACTTCCTTTTTTGCAGTTAATTGTCCGTCAGAGTCAGAAAGTACCAAGCATTATCCTTTATATAGAAAACCAGATAAAGGACTTAAAGAGATTTTGTTGCCCTCCTCACGCAGCACAGTCCACTGTGCTAGGTATCGATAAGACGTTCAACCTCTCAGAAGTCCATGTAACAGTGACTGTGTACAAATGCCTAGCAGTCAAAAGGCGGGACACTGATGCGCATCCGATCTTCTGCGGGCCGTTACTATTGCATGGCAACAGCGACAGGGATACATTTTTCATGTTTTTGCACCATCTTTCTGGTAGATTGCTGAATTGTGCTCAGCTCCCAGTTCTTGGCAGTGATGAGGAGAAGGCCTTAAGGCAAGCAATGGCCTTGGCATTTCCTCACACGCCAAGACTGGTATGTACAAGACATCTAAAGAAGAACTTTACGCATGCACTTGCAGACAAAGTCGGACAGACAAAAAAAGAAAGACAGCTCATAGTAGGCAAGGTGTTTGGAGAAAATGGCATCATTAAAAGAGCTTCTGACCACCAAGATTTAGTTGACAGGATGCAACACTTGGTGGACAGTGTCCAAAATGAGTCCGTCAAAAAACTGCTTGACCGAATGACTCCACTTCTGGTAGAGAATGCTACAGCGCTTGGGAGGACAGGACTGCAAGTAGCCAGTCCTTTGTGGACAAATAATAATTGTGAAAGCTTAAATCACTGTCTCAAACAAGCTTTGTCCTGGCACTCTGTGAAACTGGTTGAACTCGTCCAAAAGCTTCACAGTGTCATTACAATGCAGTACAGGGAATTGCAACGCGCAGTTTGTGGAGTTGGCGAGTTTGTACTGGTGGACGAATACCAGAGATTTGCTGTGCCCAGAGATGTGTGGTATTCGTACTCTGAAAAACAAAGAACACGCCATTTAAAGAAATTTTCAGGCACATCAAAAGAAATGCTCGTTAGAAGCACTAATTTGAAAAAGGTGGCTATTGAGCCAAAACACAAGGGTAGAAAGCCCGGCCAAAAAAAGAGAAATGTTTGCGAAAGAACATCAAGTGTGACAAAAAAAGCAAAGACGGAGCATCACTCAACAGACAATGATTTTGCCTGAATACCACACATCTCTGGACGCAGACATCTTGTCATGGATTGCTTCAGCATGTCCATCTATTCATTCGTCTATCGTATATCGTCATTAAATTGATTAATTGATTAAAAATATAAATTCCATGTATGATTGTACAGCCTACATCTGACAAATCCTGTAGTTTCAGTACCAGTACGTCCCGTTGTGTGTAATCATGTCATCACCATTTGTTGTCCTGTCATACAGTTTTGTGTGACAATGAAAATATCACTATTAAAAAGTTGTATTGGATTGATCACCTTGTGTGAGCACGTCTGTGTTGATATTTGTCGTTATTTTGTTGTTATCAGTTGTTATCAGCTGTTATTTGTTGTAATCAGTTGTTATTTGTTGTTATCAGTTGTTATTTGTTGTTATCTCGACAAAGATAAATGAGTACTTAGTCGAGATAACAACAAATAACAACTGATAACAACAAATAACAACTGATAACAACAAATAACAATTGATAACACAAAAATACATTGATTCCAGCATCAAAAATCAATATTCATGAGGTCAACCAATTTTACTTTCGATTTGAAGGTACACAAAAAAGGGACGCAACTCCGGTCATCGCTAAAGAATACATTCTACTTCCGGTAGTTGCTTAGAGTTGTGCACGTAAAGTTGAGGCCTGGTTGACCACATGAGTATTGATTTTTGAGGCTGGAATCAAATTATTTTTGTGTTATCAGTTGTTATTTGTTGTTATCAGTTGTTATTTGTTGTTATCAGTTGTTATTTGTTGTTATCTCGACAAAGATAAGTACCCAAAATTTCAACCCAAGTCCTGTGTCTATAGGTGAACACAAAGCTAATAGACACAATCAGATGTGGTGGTCCCTACTTCTGGTCTCTAAAAACCATACAGTCTGCTCGTTGATCGGGGGAGGGACCCATGGCACATTTCATGAAAAGAGTGCTTTGTATAATGATAAATTAAAAATGATGTTTGTTACGTGCCACCGCAACTATAAAACAAATGCCCAGAGTTTTCCTACAGAGATTAAAGTTGTAGTAATTTTAAAAAATAAGCTGCTTTTGTCAAGGCCTACCGTGAAAGCTGAACAATGAACAAATTTAAGTATTTTCTCTGTACTGGCTTTGTAAAATGTACCAGTGTTTATGATTTCACATTGAGTGGCAGAGTAGAAGCAGCGCTGTCTATCTTATTGTATCTAGTGTCTTTGATGAACGTTAAAAAAGTTGATTATGTTTTGGTTGCCTGGTTGAGTCTCACCAAGTGTCTAACATCGAATGTTCCGAGTTGGCTGATTTCTTTATGATTACTGATGATCCTTTGCTGGATTGCCGTGCCAGCTTTTGCGTAGATTAGGAAACTGAAAATGTAATATATCTTAAAATGTTCATTAAATATATAGTTCAGAACACTAGGCCATGCACAGACACACATAATGCATGCACATAAAGAGATACAAACTCGCGGCCGCTCATAAACACATACAAACACTTTCTCCAAACAATTTCTGTGAGTATTACTGGGGCTTGAGAGCGCTTCATTAGAATGATGCTAATGTTTTATTTGACTATTTTTTGTTTGTTTGGCATGTAGCCTATCATTGTGCATGAACAAAGTTATCCTGTTGACTACATTTGGTTTGCTACAAATACATGTACATGTGAGAAGTTACAGTGAGCGTTGCCAATCATTAAATGAAACAAGAATTGTTAGGACACGAAATGGCTGCTTTTCAAAAATAATATACTACAATATATGGAACATGTGATATAGGAATTACTACACAATTAAAAGTTGAATCTAACCCTAACGGGTCTGCAGTACCTTGTTTTCTGTTCATGTATGATTAGTATAGATTTTTTATTCTGTATATCGTCGTTGCAAGTGAATGACTGTATAAATCCAACATTTTCGAAAATCATTTTTTTTTCCTTGGCTGTAATCACTCGTCATCCCCGTATCCATCACCTCTGTAAATATTATCATGGCTGCAAGATTTATGGAAAAGATTTTTTTTCCACAAGGATTATAAACCTGTATTACAGTATGTATGTATGTCCAGTGGAACACACCTATCTGGCCCACCCCAAGAGGCTTTCACGCCTTTCACTCGCCAGTTGCGCAATAGACAGACGGTCAGACCCATCGGAACATGGTCCCAGGTAAACGGAACCTTTGAATGCAAATACTTTTGCCCTGTGAACAATCAACGCGCTAATTTATGTATCTCTGATAACTTCGGTGGGATCCCACTGATTTATGCAGAAACACGACGTGGGGGTCGGGGGGGGGGGTTTACATCTCCCAGCTCTGAACTTCCTGTTGAACAGCTGACCGTGGTTCTCATGGTCCACAAAATTTCCTAAAAGCCTCGACAACAGTGCCTTTGATCTGTTAAAGTGCAGACTCCTTACTGCGCCATCTACTGACATGTGATTTTATTAATGTTTCCACGTATGTCTGACTTGTTTCGTGATCTTTGCTATCTATCTATTCTACCGCTCAGCCCCAAAAAATCATATTATAAAGAAAGCAAGGTTTCCAATGTCATCCTGAAAGGCTTTTTAGTGGCTAGAGCCTTCAATTTTACAAAGTATTATAGTGCGGATAGAAGGACGTTAAGGTGTACGCGGGCAAATTTTAAAAGATCTTCGCTAATTTTTACACTTTCGTTGAATTTGAGCCACAACTAAGTTAAACAGAAGAAAGTGTTCAGACATTTTGAGGGGAAAGAGAGTATAGATGTATAGAGTGGGTTCACTTCCGCCAAATCACGAAACTAGGTCGCTGCGGTAAACAAGAAATTGAAGAATTGAAAGAGACCTTCATAAAAGATAGTGTGCATATCTGTTTACTGTGATTTGTTCATATTTTTGGGCTGATTAAAACTATTTACTTTGTAAGCTCCTACGCCCCGCGCAAATGCACACACGGATATTGTTTACCGCAGCGTCCTACTTTCCGCTCCATGCTAACAGTGGTTTCGCAGAGCCTCCAGTGTCTCGCGGCGCAAATCGACCAATAGTTCTGAGGTCCTCTGGTTTCTCGGGGCCTCAGTCTAGTGCTGTTGGCCCCACCGACCAACAGTGAAACCTCTCTATACTCGCTGGTATTCCAAGAGTCAGCGGGTCAACTTGTCCGAACAATAATTTGTACGTGCCTCAAAGAGAAGACATGAAAAGAGAGGCAGGAGAAGTGTGCACAGTAGTTTACAAATGCAGTAATATCTATGTCTTTATCCTTCCCGAAAACCAACATAATTGAGAAATTTAAAGAAATTCATATAGATACCAGAATATGTATGAGCTAAGCTAATATGATAAAAATATAGACAGAGAAATGAAGAAAAAGGACAGAACAATATGATGCATCGTATGAGTTAAATGAGGACAGCAGGACACAAAAAAGGTGTAGGATAGAAAGACAATAATGGGTCAAACATTGTGTGCGTGAAAGATTAAAGGCATCAGTACAGATGGACACATATACTTTAGAAAGTGAGGTCCAAACCCGCCTACCATGCACCTGCCCCAATGTATAGAAAACTAAAAAGTCTACATCCTGGCTTCCCGTGGCAACCAATAATTGCCGATTTCAGAAAGCGAGTTATCCTAAGGGGCGAGGTCTGATAATTATTGGTAATACATTTTACTTCTTCTTCATGTCCTTCTGTATCCATTATTGACTGTATGAATTTGTGTAGACAGTTTGCTATGTCATTGGAACCTCCATTGTAAAGTTGTAACAAGACAGTCTTTTTTCTTTTTGGTAGACCCTGCTGCTGTTCAAATAAAGTTTTGATGGAAGGGTTCCTTTAACTTGCATCTTCGATCCGGTTCTTCACCACTGTTCTGACATTCATGGGAAAAGCCAAGATTTCGCCTGGTCTGTGCTTCAAGTATTTTCCTCTGTTTTGAATGTTGTACATGATCTTTAAAAGAATAAACCAGAGAAGGTGTTCATCCACTTGTTTCTGGCTAGGGGCGTAGTTCGGGTCTGGAGAGCATCATCGATATTGTCCTGTGGGCCATTGGTGGCCTCAAGATAAATATTAATGTTTTTCAATGTCATTCTAGGGGACATTGCTGGAACTGAAATGAACAATGTCATCGATTTTTTTTTTTGGGGGGTTTATTTTTAAGGGGGGGGGGGTATTGATGACAGTGGGTGAAACATGGTTTTAAGTACCATTCGAAAAGATATTAGGCAGTCACCAAAATCAACACTGGGATCCTCGACATTGTTGTAGGGGGACATTGACGACAGCGGGATAAACATGGTCTTCAGTACCGATACCATTCAATGGGACATTAGGCTGTCGCCAAAACAAACGAGGTTTTCAGCATTGTTGAGGATTGGGGGGGGGGGGTGAGGAGATTGCCCGCACACCTTTACATTAACAACAATAACAACAAAATGTCGTAAGGGGGAGTCACCAATACCGTCTGCATATATATCTGATTCACAAAATCTATGTGATTGTTGGTTGTGCAGACTGCCCTTCAGACCCTTTCAATGTGTGAGCACTAAGATGAACTGAACCCGCTTGTTAATTGACCACCTGGGCTAAACAGACTGACAACCAACTTGAAGTCGGTCCAAGTAACCTTCTGTTCTTTTAACAAAGGGGTGTCAATCGTTTTGGAGATGGATCGGCCACACTCTCAGGAGGCCAGGAAACAGCATCACGAAGAAGGTATTGGACTGGAATCCCCAGGGCAAGAGATCAAGAGGAAGGCCGCGCGGAACGTGGAGAAGAGCCAGAGAAAATGATGTGCAACGAAGCGGAAAGACTTGGAATAATGTAAAGAGGCTGGCCCATGATAGAGAGGGATGGAAGGTGTTTGTTGGTGGCCTATACCCTGATCCAGGGTGAGAAAGGCAATGATGATGATGATGTCAATCGTTTAAGTCACTTCATGAAGAAAACCCGCAGCGATGAGACACGTGCATGTAAAGGTTTATTACGTCACTTTGTGAGAAAAAATCGGGTGCCGGGAATGACAAATTTTTCGTTTTGAATGATTTTGTTGAGTAACGGATATGAAAGTATTGATTCACATGAACAAAAAAAATTCAACATTGAAGTTTAAACGCCGCCTTGTCTAAAAAAATAAAAACCAAGCAGGAAATTTATTTTCTCCTCATCATTCTTGTGCAAACGTCTAACCGATAATACAGTGCAAGACGGAGAGCATTACAACTGAAGATAAGAACCCTAGCGACACATTTTGTAATAAATAGAGATGGTGGGAACTTATTAGGGATATCAACCGTTTTACTGTAAAAAGATGCTGAAGCATTGATGACAGCAGAACAATGACGGCTGCTATCATATTGTAAACGAGACGCTGTGGTGAGTGATCATTCGCGTGTTTTTTATTTTGTTTGTTGAAAAAATAATCATTAAAAAAAACATCTTGTGTTCATAATACACAGTGACACATTATGATTATTGGTTACTCAGAACTGTCACTTAGGAGAGCACAAGGATGCTACTGGTCAAAGTAGAAAAAATGGGATCAGTCCACATGAAAAAAAAAACAGCATGCGTTGTCGAACCTTATGACTCTCATTTTTTTTTTCTTTTTAAACAAAAACTAGGCTGGATCTGTTAATTGTTTTTCGCTTCTAAGGCCGGAATAGAAAATGCATTTCACACACAGAAAGAGATATCTTCTCCAAACAGAACACAGAGACTTACTGAAGCAGCCAGGGAAACTTGACCAGCTTTACTTGGGCCTGCCAGTTTCTTTCATCGTTTGCTTTTCTTTTATTATTATTATTATTTTTCCTCTTTTTTCTGCTTTTCCTTAGGAAATGGTCACCGAAAAAATGAAAAGAATTTAGACCGTGCTGTCGAAATATCCCCAGGAAGCTCTAAAATGGCACTGGACATTGTGGCGGACTGACCACCAAGTGTGATGACCATTATTTTTAATAACTCAAATATGTTTACTGGTCCGGCTACTTATCTCTCAGATTCAGTCTTTCTATCTGTCTGTTTGTCTGTCACCAATTCTCTCTCGGTCTGTCTATCTGTCTTTCTCTCTCCACACACTATTAGTACTCTCTTTCAACAAAGCCTGTGGATGTTCTGTGGATTTGAGATCCCTTCACTCCAGTCAATTCTCTTCTTTTTTTAAAAAGGGGGGGGGGTGGGATGTCATGCTATTTCTATATTCTTCTCACTGTCTTTGGTGTGGTCCAATTACATGCAAGACATCGGGACGAACGCTGTCAACCACTTTTTCATTGGACGTCCATTGTTGGAACATAGGGTTTCTTTTCTAAATATGCGATATTAATTGTCACATAAATTGAAAACATCGTAGACACAAGAGCTGGCTAAAATAAAGCTTTGATGACCTGTGAATGTTGCAGAATTACCTATACAAAACCACTGTAGAATTCTTTAGTCAAAAAAAATAAAAAATTTCTAATAGCAAAAAGTCCTTCATGACCTAGATCTATACTGTCATGTAGGCGTACATTTCAAAACCCAGAATATGTGGACTGTCAGAATGCTGGTCAAATACGAGTATTAAGAATAAAGAGAATAAAAAAAATAATGTAAACTGGCAATTGGGCCTACAACAAAGTTTAAATGTTTCAGGAAAAGATACTTGTTGTAAAATGTTGTGAGGCAATTGAAGCCCAATTATTCAATGGTGTCTCTTTGCTGACCTGTGTATTTGTGCCTAAGGCCTACCCCACCCATGTCACCCCTCCTCTAGTCATGCTATTTTCGCTGTTCGCTGTTTGTATTGTTATGCCACATTTACGCAACAAGTTGTGCAACTTGTATTGGGGAAGTTGGTAAACCACCAGGTAAAACACAGTTGGTAAAACACAGATGGGAGCCTTACTGAGGATCTGAAGGGGATGAGACAATCATTTCATATTTTGCAAACACTGTCCATTTCAGGTAAAACTAAAACGAAATATTGGAAAGTGAATAAAATGCAATACATCATCAACAACAAACATCTAGTTGCCTTTATTTCTGTTTTCTTTCTTTCTGTCTTTCATTCCTTCTTTCTTTTTTTTGTTGAGATTTCTAGAGTAACTATAATTTATAATCCAATGTATCGCAGAGTACTTCATCAAACAGCAGGTAAACAGAAAGCGTCAAATAATTTAGATAAATTAGATCTATCAGGAACTCCAGAAATTTAAGTGTACTGGTACTCACACGTCTTGAGGGAGGTATAGGCAGACAATGATAATCTTCCCTCTGGACAGAGGAAAATTAATGTTGTAGAGTGAGCTATAATTGGCGGTAGTGACAGAAAGTTATTGTCTTCTGATGTTTTGTTCGTTTATTGTTTCTGGGGACGTCGGAGGAAGTATACTAAGTGTCATTAATTGTCCTCATAATTTCTTGTTGGCGACCCGCGTGACCTGTTTTCAGTTTGTTATTATATATCTGGATGAAATGCAGTACCATGTTAATGCAGTTGTGTGGGTAAACGGGCTTGCGTGACTAAAGGCTCAAGGGAAAAAAAAAATTTAAACTAGTTTTTTTTTTTACTTTTTGAACAATCTTTCATATCATTTTGTTTTTATTTTTGATTTCTTGTTCACTATCTGAATTAGAAAAAAATCTCTCTCTTTCTCTCTCTCTCTCTCTCTCACAAACACACACACAAACACTCTCTCTCTCTCTCCCTCACGCACACTTCCTCTCTCTCAAATGCACACACACTCCCTCCCTCTCGATTTCTCTCTTTTTCTCCCTCTTTCTCTCTCTCTTTCTCTTCCGTTTTCTCTCTCCCTCTCTCTCTCTCTCTCTCTCTCTCTCTCTCTCTGTCTGTCTCTCTCTCTCTCTCTCTCTCTCTCTCTCTCTCTCTCTCTCTCTCTCTCTCTCTCTCTCTCTCTCTCTCTCTCAGCAGGCGGTTACTGAAATTTCAAAAGCAGGACCAATCCTGTACGGGGCCTCGGCCACGCCTCGCACGGACCTACGCACTTTGCTTGACCAATACCGTGCAGCAAGTCTAAGCCCCTCCCACTCAGCACGTGGCCCGGCTATACAAATTGCCTACCAATTGCTTTTAATTACACTCTTCAGGAGTTTTCTGACATACAGAAGGAAATATGTGTCTTGGTTACAAGTTATCGTGTTATCATCGGTAATATTTCTTCTGGAGGACATCGGACTTCAGGTCGACTTATAAATTAGTTTAATTTCATGGATATGAACATTTTTTATTGGACATTTTACCTGTGAAAAACAGTGTGAGATCGGAGTGTTGTGTATCATGAGACGCCGCTTGCCTCACTAGTACAAGAAAGTGTTTATGGTAAGTTGATGCCAGTGACCTGATAAATAACTGAATCATTTGACACAGCATTGACAGTCTCTGTCTTAATGTTTGAATATTGTGAATTACTTGGAACTCATCATGGAATACACCAGTGACTCACATCCAATGGTTTCAGCAGATTTCATGACAGATTAGAGGCCTATTCCATCCAATTATCAGCAGTTACACAACAACATGAATACAACTGAATCTTTCTCGCCTGAACCTCTTTCGCTTAATGGAAACATGGATTTCTCAGTTACTTTGGACCACCCAATAACAGATGAAATACATTCTAAGACAGATCTAGAATTAGGTTTTCAGGAAGAAACCATAGATACATCAGGAACAGACGATGAAGACAGACCTGCCACGCCTCCTGCAACTGGAAAATCCAAGCTAAATTCAAATTTCGTCCAGAAAAAAGAATACAGTGATGAACTTTTTCAGGCTGACCGTCGCCTTGTTGACCAAAGATTTGCTCCTTATGACGTGTTCCCTGCCAATAACAACTGGACTTTAGAAGAAAAAGCTGACAAGCTGCTGAAACTAAATCCCGACACACCATACACCATTAATGACCTACTGAATGTTGACGCATTGCCATCAGCCAATGAAAAATTAGATATGTTGACACACATAGTAGCAAGAATTGACACTAGCTTCCCGTGGAACCACGTCGAGCCCGAGGAACTCCATAGAGCATATACCAGTGTGGCCAGAAGCAAAAAACCTAAAAAAGGTGCCAACGGGAAGGAAGCTATAAAAAGGCCATTAAATGGCTTCATGATTTGGTCTAAAAAATGCCGAAATTTAATTGCACAATTTGTCCCTAATCTTAACAATGCTGTCATCAGTTCTAAATTGGGCCAGAGATGGAGAGAATTCACGGAGGCTGAAAAAGGGAGATATGACACAGAAAAAGACAGACTGCAGTTGTTTCATACTCAAGAATACCCTGACTACACATATACACCTCAAAAAAAGCCCGCCACGAAGACTCAGCCAAAATCCTCCTCTGGATCTCACAAGACTAAATCCAAGGCCAACAAGGAAAAGAAACAGACGTGCACTGCAACCAGTTATATGCCAGGCAGCGCCATTAGTCAGGCAGTAGAAGGGAGCAATCTGAGTTCAAAGCTAAAGGCAAGACTTCAAGACAAAATGGACGTTAAGCTGAAAAAAGGAATTGCAATACGCTCCACTGGCGTAGATACCAAAAATGTACTTTCAAAATCAAATCAAACGCCCATGCAGACAACGCCTATAAATGACTCAAATGCCAATGCTACCACAACCATGAACACTTTTAACTTTTATAATAAATCCTTCCAGAGGTCTCTTGAACAAAATAACAATGTTAGGCCGGCGGTTTCTTGCTTTTCCCCTGTACAAATCGAGTCAGAATCAGCAGATGTATGCCAGTGGAAAAATTCTGCCTCGGGAATGAAGGTTGAGCCAGAACAAATTCTGTTGAAATATTGTAACCAGGAACTACCAGTTCTGAAAACTGAAATGATAGAAAGTTATTTTGGGAGCGATCTGTTTGAAAATTTGAATGACATAAATTCACTGCTAGACTAAAACTATACAGGAGATCTGCCAGTAGTCGGAACATACGAACCTACCTCCACCTGACGCTGAGTATTAAAAACCACCAGCTTCAGAAAGTCATGGTGCCTACAAGATTATCTCCAGTTCCTTCTATTTATTAGCCCAAGCCGGTTCCCCACCCTCAACCTTCCATTGCCTCTCATCAGGATGTTTTCGTAAAGACCCGTGAAAGAACAATGCCCAGATATTAAGTTTGATTTTCAGATTGTGCTGTACTAGCCATTACAACATTTAACAAGGTCTCAATACCTTCAGACTATCCTTGTCAGTGATTTCAGACACACCGTTGAACCATCTGATTTCACTCAAGGACAACGACAAAACGCATAAATGTACAGCCACATAATAAAGACTCCATTTTGCACTGCCTGATTACATGAACTATACCATCCAGGACAAATCATGACCTAATGGAAAGTCCACCCATTCCATTAGCCAACTGCACTTCAATAGATCTACATTATGAATGTGCCCTCTATACTTCCTCTCAACATGCAGAGAATGATTCGTACAGAGGTGAGGGCAACGGTAACAGTTTTGTGGGTGAAATTATCAAGTGCAAATATCACTCCCGCCAGTCGTATCAAATCTAAATCCTTCAGCGGCATCTGTGTTCACCTACTGCTGGATAAGACACAACATATCCTCACCAAACCGCAGCTTAACAAAAGCTCACCAGATTGCAGAATTTTTCACATCAGTTGACTTATAATGTCATTTCAAGGCGTTTTAAAGAATTAACGATGGCGTCATCTTCGTGAGGTGTGACCTGTGTTCCAGGACTCTACAATCATTGATTCAAAGACATACTTGCTCTGGACATTCATATCGTCATATAGCAGTAAAAATTTATAAAGACTATTGGGCTAGTAAAGGACTGAAGAAATTCATGGCAATTCGTCTGGTTAACACCATCATTGCCGATAAGGACGATTCTAAGCTCGACAAGCAACTCCTTCTTCTGATATCTGAGGTAACATTTTCTCTTGTATATGTACAATATATCTATATATTACTATGATGTGTATCACATGTGAACGCCTTTAAACACTTGTTTTATTGATAATCATTGATGGGCTTAGAAATAGCCATTCTCTATTTGATAAGAGGATTTTTGCTCACAAACGAACATTTACTTTAAGATTCCAGTCTTCAAAACTTTGTAGGGAAAGCGATATGTCACATACACTGTACATTGTGTATTTTATCATTATTTTTACTAACAGAACAGAATAACCAAAAGTAATTCAGAAATGAACATTTTGATGACAGAATTAAAGTTCGATACACTGCAAGATTTTCACATTGGATTCTCCCTAAATGACAGGAATATTTTCATCATTCTTCACAAAGCAACTTTATTGGTAACCAACCATAAGGCTCCAGGAAATGTTGGTTATCAAAGCATTTAATACCTCATTGTGGTCTATTCTCTTGTAATTCCTCCCAAACTTTTGAAGATGTTGGCATGAAATGTTCATGGTTTTGCTGTTTTGATGTTAAACCCCAAGTTGAACATATTACTGTTATGTCTAAATTCAGTAAAAAGCCATTCCATTTCTTGCAGGAAGCCAAGACTCTCATATGCAATTTTTTTTTTCTACGCCTATGTTTTGTTGTTGTTGTTATTGTTGTTTTTGTTGTTTTTTTAAGGTGAACGGGAATTTATCTCTGTCCATCATGTTTTTATTACAGCTTTAAAACGAACAGACACTATAATTGTGCTCAGTTAATACCTTGGATTAAATGTGACTTCTTCTTATCTTGGCGACTAGTATTGAGCAAATGTTACACACCATTATATATTTAGTTTACTTAATTTCAGAATTGATAGATATTACGAAGAAATCAATCACTTTTAACTTTTGAAAAGTTCATACTCATTTTTTTTTTCTTTTGTTAATTTAAATATGTATAGGCAGTTTTCACTTTAAGGTATATTTTATGTAGTACTTTTGTACGGCATTTTTACTGTAATTTTTAAGAGATTTTTTTAAGTAATTTATTTTGGGATCATCATTTTTCTTGTCACCAAATCATGCCCTGGTTGACATACTTAGATACCACGATCTGTTGTCAATTTAATTATCTGTCCATCTAACCACAAGATGAATTACCCAAAAAATCATTTTATTAGGCAAAAAAGTGTATATTATTTTTATTCTCTATGCTTAATTTAATCGTATTGACCATGAATTACTGCTGGCATGCAACAGATTTTCATCTGATATATGGATTTTGTCCCAGGTTACAAGCACCTGGTATTTTTTATGTTTTTAAATTTTTGTGTTCTTTTTTAATTGAATAAAAGATTGATTAAAAATTTTTTAAAAATTTGTTATTCTGTATGTTCTGACGGTGTGATTTCTCTCTGTGTGTGTGGGGGGTGGGGCAAGGGGGGGGGGGTGCTGAGAGAGAAAGAGATGAGGTCTTAGAAGTCATAATGTACCTGAAAAGTTTGTAAAAACTGAATTACGGCAGTTTATTATTTGTTCTTCGAAATGAAATTTGGCCAAAATTACAACAAAAAAGTCTATGGCAACAAAAATTCAATTATACACCAGTAAAACTTTATGACACTATACTATTATACACATATACTCGTATTATACCATGTCAATTATATCATTAAATTTTGGAGAAAAAAAACAACCTCCCCCCCCCCCCCCCCCCCCCACCACCCCACACCCCGAAAAAAACAACAAGAACAAACAAAGAATAAAAAATAGAACAAAACAAAATTAAATGTCCACAATTAAGCAGTCACATTACAAAATGAAAGGACGGTATGGGATCTGTTATGAAAATGTGAGATATAGGAGGTGACGGACACTATGAAATACATTTAATAACATAATGAAGATATAGTAAATACTGAATGTAGGCCACTTGTACGTTCATGCATCTGATGCAGATTGCAAAGTACTGAAAAAGAGCCAATGATAATAATCATACCTGTACACGTACTTGAGAAACGATTTTGAAAACGAAAGTTCCCAATTGCCTTTTTTTAATACATGCACCAGCACGATGATAATGGTGATAATGATATTGTTAAACAATTATAAATATGGTGACGATCAAGGCAGAAGATGGTGATGATGAGGAAGGTATGTAGATGATAACGTTGATGATGATTACAACGACGTTCATTCTTTGCACACAAAAAAGTTCAAAATTTCACCGACTAATCAAAATGGATGAATAATAGTAGTACATCACCCGGACATTAACATCTAGTTGAACCAAAATAACGATAACAAATAAAAACTTCGGAATCAGAGAACAAGGCAATCTAAAAAGGAAATAATGCAGAAAGAAACACAGAAAAAAAATTATTGGAGTAGTTAACTGCGGCAATAAAACGCACTTGACAATAATATGCTTGTAGAACATACAGCTAAACCTCTTACAGAGGAAGTGACTAAGGAAGAGAGTAACAAAACTAGTTTTGAACAACTCCTGATGATGACGAAGATCATGATAATGATACTCATGATGAATATAATAGTAAAAGATAATATTGATGGCAGGATGCTTGATAAAATGATTATGACGAGGCCAATAAAGCTGCTTAACAAGACAATAAAAAGTTAAAGATATGTTGACTGAATCAGAGAGTTTGAAATCAAAGAAATCAGTGTCTGATGATGAAAAACACCAAATATATGTTTACAACATTGGGAAAATACACGTAATGATTAAATCAATAACAACGAAAGCGACTGAGTTTTCCCATGGTCAGTGGGGTACCTCTGATCATAACAGAACACTCTAAATCCACCACTTTCCACCCCTCCATGCCTTGTGGTAAGGAATTCAGAGAGAATGAAAGCGGAAGGAGTGACTAGGTTAGAAATAAAAATGGACTTTAGAAAGTGAAGTCCACACCCGCCCCACACTTGCCAAATGTATAGAAAATTCAAAAGTCTACATCCTGAGTTCCCATGGCAACCAATCATTGCCTACTTCAGAAAGTGTCTTATCGTAAACAGCAAGGTCTGATATTGGTAATACAGTTTACTTCTTTTTCATATCCTTCTGTGTCCATCATTGGCTGTATGTTGTGTAGGCAGTTTCCTATTTCATTGGAACCTCCATCCGCTGTTCCTTCATGTAAAAAATAATAGTGTCCCTGACCACTTGCCGACTCAAAGATTGTAAAGTTGTAACAAGACAATTTTTTTTTTTTCGAAGACCACGCTTCTGTTCCAATAAAGTTTTGATGGATCGTTTCCTTTACCTTGCATCTTCGATCCGATTCTGCACCCCTACTCTGACATGCATGGGAAAACCCAAGATTTCCCCTGGTCTGTGCTTCAAGTATTGTCCTCTGTTTTGAATGTTGTACATGATCTTTAAAGGAATAAACCAGACGAGGTGTTCATCTAATTGTTTCCGGCTGGGGGATCAATAATAATTCGGGTTTGGAGAGCGTCCTCAATATCGTCCTGTGGGCCATTGGTGGCCTCAGGATAAATATTAATGTTTTTCAATGTCATTCTAGGGGACATTGCTGGAACTGAAATGAACAATGTCATTCTAGAGGACATTGCTGGAACTGAAATGAACAATGTCATTCTAGGGGACATTGCTGGAACTGAAATGAACAATGTCATTCTAGAGGACATTGCTGGAACTGAAATGAACAATGTCATTCTAGAGGACATTGCTGGAACTGAAATGAACAATGTCATCGATTTGTTTGTTGTTGTTTGTTGTTGTTTTTTTTCTTGTTCTTGTTTTTTGGGGGAAGGCTTAGAATTAGATGACAGTGGGTGAAACATGGTTTTAAGTACAGTGGGTGAAACATGGTTTTAAGTACAGTGGGTGAAACATGGTTTTAAGTACAGTGGGTGAAACATGGTTTTAAGTACAGTGGGTGAAACATGGTTTTAAGTACAGTGGGTGAAACATGGTTTTAAGTACAGTGGGTGAAACATGGTTTTAAGTACAGTGGGTGAAACATGGTTTTAAGTACAGTGGGTGAAACATGGTTTTAAGTACAGTGGGTGAAACATGGTTTTAAGTACAGTGGGTGAAACATGGTTTTAAGTACAGTGGGTGAAACATGGTTTTAAGTACCATTCGAAAGGATATTAGGCAATCACCAAAAACAACACTGGGGTCCTCGGGATTGTTGTGGGGGACATTGGTGGCAGCAGGATAAACATTGTCTTCACTGCCGATACCATTCAATGGGACATTAGGCTGTCGCGAAAACAAACGAGGTCTTCAGCATTGTTGAGGATGGTGGGGGGGGGGGGGAGGCGGAGGCGGGAGAGCGAGGAGATTGCCGGCACATCTTCATATTTACAACAATAATAACAAAAGATCGTCAGGCGGGATCACCAATGTCCGTATGCATATATATCTGATTCACAAAATCTATGTGATTGCTGGTTGTGCGGTATGCCCTTCGGACCGTTTGAATGTGTGAGCGGCAAGAAAAACTTAATCCGGTTGTTAATTGACCATCTGGGCTAAACAGACTGACAACCAACTTGAAGTCATTCCAGGTAACCTTTTGTTCTTTTAACAAAGGATGTCAATCGTTTAAGTCACTTCATGAAGAAAACCAATGCCCCACAGCGATGAGACACGTGCATGTAAAGGTTTATTAGGTCGCTTTGTGAGAAAAAGTCGGGCGCCGTGAAGCGACACATAATTATGACAATTGTTTAATCTGTAACTTCAAAACGAACAAATTTCTGCTTTTGAATGATTTTGTTGAGTAACAGATATGAAAGTATTGATTCACATGAACAAAAAAAAAAATTCAACATTGAAGTTTAAACGCCGTCTTGTCTAAAAAAAATAAAAACCAAGCAAGAAATTTATTTTTCTTGTGCAAACGCCTAACCGATAATACAGTGCAAGACGGAGAGCATTACAACTGAAGATAAGAACGCTATCATCATATTTTGTAATAAATCGAGGTGGAAATTATTAGGGATATCAAACGTTTTACTATAAAAAGCTGCTCAATTGAAGCAGTGATTTCAAAGCGTTTTTGTTAAAATACATTTCAGCATCTATATTTTTCACATCAAAAGGAAAATCAAGATTAAAATTGATTGCTCTTAATGTTAATGTTTAAAATCGAAAGAAAATAATGTCTAAAACTATTCCTTGTCTTGAGATTAAGAGCTACTATGGTGCAAAAACTGATTTTAAAAACGGCACTGGACATTGTGACTGACCACCAAGTGTGATGACCATTATTTTTAATGGCTCAGATATGTTTAATGGTCCCTCTACTTGTCTCTCAAATTCAGTCTTTCTAACTGTCACGATCTCTCTCTCTCTCTCCGCACACTATTAGCACTTTCTTTCAACAAAGCCTATGTGTGTTCCGTGGATTTGAGATCCCTTTACTAGTCATGCCAAAGGTTGCAAGTTACTAAAATATATAATAGATGTTGTGAGACAATTGAAGCCCAATTATTCAATGGTGTCTCTTTGCTGACCTGAGTATAATTGTGCCTAAGGCCTACCCCACCCATGTCACCCCTCCTCTAATCATGCTATCTTCGGTCGCTCGCTGTTTGTATTGTTATGCCACATTTACGCAACAAGCTTTGCTACTTGTATTGGCGAAGTTGGTGGTTTGTTAAACACAGATGGGAGCCTCACTGAGGATCTGACGGGGATGAGATAATCATTTCATATTGCTAACACTGTCCATTTCATGTAAAACTAAAACGAAATATTGGAAACTGAATAAAATGCAATATACCAGCAACAACAAATATCTAGTTGTCTTTATTTGTTCTTTCTTTCTTTCTATCTTTCTGTCTTTCTTTCGTTCTTTCTTTTTTTTTTTTTTGTTGAGATTTCTAGAGTAGGCTACCTCAAATTTAAGATCCAATGTATACCAAAGTAATTCATCAAATAGCAGGTAAACAGAAAGCGTAAAAATAATTTAGATAAATTAGAACCATCATAATATACATTAGGAACTCCTGAAATTTAAGTGCACTGGTATATTAAATGGCTCTGAAACTTATCACATGTCATGAGGGAAGTCTAGGCAGACAATGATAATCTTCCCTCTGGACAGAGGAAAATTAATGTTGTAGAATGAGCTATAATTGGCAGGAGTGACAGAGCGTTATTGTCTTCTGATTTTTTGTTCGTTTATTTGTTTCTGGGGACGCCCGAAGAAGTACTCAAAGTGTAATTAATTGTCTTCATAATTTCTTGTTGGCGACCAGCGTGACCTGTTTTCAGTTTGTTATTATACATCTGGGTGAAGTGCAGAACCATGTTAATGCAGTTGTGTGGGTAAACGGGCTTGCGTGACTCCAGGCTCAATAAAAAATATTTTTTTAAAACTAGTTTTTTTTTTTCTTTCATATTATTTTGTTTTTATTTTTGATTTCTTGTTCACTATCTGAATTAGAAAAAAATTCTCTCTCTTTCTCTCTCTCCCTCACGCACACCCCTTCTCTCTCTCAAACGCACACACACACTCCCTCCCTCTCAATTTCTCTCTTTTTCTCTCTGTCTTCCTTTCTCTCTCTCTTTCTCTTTCGTTTTCTCTCTCTCTTTCTCTTTCGTTTTCTCTCTCTCTTTCTCTTTCGTTTTCTCTCTCTCTCTCTCTTTCTCTCTCTCTCTCTCTCTCTCTCTCTCTCTCTCTCTCTCTCTCTCTCTCTCTCTCTCTCTCTCTCTCAGCAGACGGTTACTGAATTTCAAAAGCAGGTCCAATCCTGTACGGGGCCTCGGCCACGCCTCGCACGGACCTACGCACTTTGCTTGACCAATACCGTGCAGCAAGTCTAAGCCCCTCCCACTCAGCACGTGGCCCCGGCTATACAAATTGCCTACCAATTGCTTTTAATTACAGTCTTCAGGAGTTTTCTGACATACAGAAGGAAATATGTGTCTTGGTTACAAGTTATCGTGTTATCATCGGTAATATTTCTTCTGGAGGACATCGGACTTCAGGTCGACTTATCAATTAGTTTAATTTCATGGATATGAACATTTTTATTGGACATTTTACCTGTGAAAAACAGTGTGAGATCGGAGTGTTGTGTATCATGAGACGCCGCTTGCCTCACTAGTACAAGAAAGTGTTTATGGTAAGTTGATGCCAGTGACCTGATAAATAACTGAATCATTTGACACAGCATTGACAGTCTCTGTCTTAATGTTTGAATATTGTGAATTACTTGGAGCTCATCATGGAATACACCAGTGACTAACATCCAATGGTTTCAGCAGATTTCATGACAGATTAGAGGCCTATTCCATCCAATTATCAGCAGTTACACAACAACATGAATACAACTGAATCTTTCTCGCCTGAACCTCTTTCGCTTAATGGAAACATGGATTTCTCAGTTACTTTGGACCACCCAATGACAGATGAAATACATTCTAAGACAGATCTAGAATTAGGTTTTCAGGAAGAAACCATAGATACATCAGGAACAGACGATGAAGACAGACCTGCCACGCCTCCTGCAACTGGCAAATCCAAGCTAAATTCAAATTTCGTCCAGAAAAAAGAATACAGTGATGAACTTTTTCAGGCTGACCGTCGCCTTGTTGACCAAAGATTTGCTCCTTATGACGTGTTCCCTGCCAATAACAACTGGACTTTAGAAGAAAAAGCTGACAAGCTGCTGAAACTAAATCCCGACACACCATGCACCATTAATGACCTATTGAATATTGACGCATTGCCATCACCCAATGAAAAATTAGATATGTTGATAGACATAGTAGCAAGAATTCGCACCAGCTTCCCGTGGAACCACGTCGAGCCCGAGGAACTTCATAGAGCATATACCAGTGTGGCCAGAAGCAAAAAACCTAAAAAAGGTGTCAACGGGAAGGAAGCTATAAAAAGGCCATTAAATGGCTTCATGATTTGGTCTAAAAAATGCCGAAATTTAATTGCACAATTTGTCCCAAATCTTAACAATGCTGTCATCAGTTCTAAATTGGGCCAGAGATGGAGAGAATTCACGGAGGCTGAAAAAGGGAGATATGACACAGAAAAAGACAGACTGCAGTTGTTTCATACTCAAGAATACCCTGACTACAAATATACACCACAAAAAAAGCCCGCCAAGAAGACTCAGCCAAAATCCTCCTCTGGATCTCACAAGACTAAATCCAAGGCCAACAAGGAAAAGAAACAGACGTGCACTGCAACCAGTTATGTGCCAGGCAGCGCCATTAGTCAGGCAGTAGAAGGGAGCAATCTGAGTTCAAAGCTAAAGGCAAGACTTCAAGACAAAATGGACGTCAAGCTGAAAAAAGGAATCGCAATACGCTCCACTGGCGTAGATACCAAAAATGTACTTTCAAAATCAAATCAAACGCCCATACAGACAACGCCTATAAATGTCTCAAATGTCACTGCTACCACAACCATGAACATATTTAACTTTGATAATCAATCCTTCCAGAGGTCTCTTGAACAAAATAACAATGTTAGGCCGGCGGTTTCTTGCTTTTCCCCTGTACAAATCGAGTCAGAATCAGCAGATGTATGCCAGTGGAAAAATTCTGCCTCGGGAATGAAGGTTGAGCCAGAACAAATTCTGTTGAAATATTGTAACCAGGAACTACCAGTTCTGAAAACTGAAATGATAGAAAGTTATTTTGGGAGCGATCTGTTTGAAAATTTGAATGACATAAATTCACTGCTAGACTAAAACTATACAGGAGATCTGCCAGTAGTCGGAACATACGAACCTACCTCCACCTGACGCTGAGTATTAAAAACCACCAGCTTCAGAAAGTCATGGTGCCTACAAGATTATCTCCAGTTCCTTCTATTTATTAGCCCAAGCCGGTTCCCCACCCTCAACCTTCCATTGCCTCTCATCAGGATGTTTTCGTAAAGACCCGTGAAAGAACAATGCCCAGATATTAAGTTTGATTTTCAGATTGTGCTGTACTAGCCATTACAACATTTAACAAGGTCTCAATACCTTCAGACTATCCTTGTCAGTGATTTCAGACACACCGTTGAACCATCTGATTTCACTCAAGGACAACGACAAAACGCATAAATGTACAGCCACATAATAAAGACTCCATTTTGCACTGCCTGATTACACGAACTATACCATCCAGGACAAATCATGACCTAATGGAAGGTCCACCCATTCCATTAGCCAACTGCACTTCAATAGATCTACATTATGAATGTGTGCTCTATACTTCCTCTCAACGTGCAGAGAATGGTTCGTACAGAGGTGAGGGCAACGGTAACAGTTTTGTGGGTGAAATTACCAAGTGCAAATATCACTCCCGCCAGTCGTATCAAATCTAAATCCTTCAGCGGCATCTGTGTTCACCTACTGCTGGATAAGACACAACATATCCTCACCAAACCGCAGCTTAACAAAAGCTCACCAGATTGCAGAATTTTTCACATCAGTTGACTTATAACGTCATTTCAAGGCGTTTTAAAGAATTAACGATGACGTCATCTTCGTGAGGTGTGACCTGTGTTCCAGGACTCTGCAATCATTGATTCAAAGACATACTTGCTCTAGACATTCATATCGTCATATAGCAGTAAAAATTTATAAAGACTATTGGGCTAGTAAAGGACTGAAGAAATTCATGGCAATTCGTCTGGTTAACACCATCATTGCCGATAAGGACGATTCTAAGCTCGTCAAGCAACTCCTTCTTCTGATATCTGACGTAACATTTTCTTTTGTATATGTGCAATATAATATATCTTACTATGATGTGTATCACATGTGGACGCCTTTAAACACTTGTTTTATTGATAATCATTGATGGACCATTCTCTATTTGATAAAAGGCTTTTTGCTCATAAACGAACATTTACTTTAAGATTCCAGTCTTCAAAACTTTGTAGGGAAAGCGATATGTCACATACACTGTACATTGTGTATTTTATCATTTTACTAACAGAACAGAATAACCAAAAGCAATTCAGAAATGAACATTTTGATGACAGAATTAAAGTTCGATACACTGCAAGATTTTCACATTGGATTCTCCCTAAATGACAGGAATATTTTCATCATTCTTCACAAAGCAACTTTATTGGTAACCAACCATAAGGCTCCAGAAAATGTTGGTTATCAAAGCATTTAATACCTCATTGTGGTCTATTCTCTTGTAATTCCTCCCAAACCTTTGAAGGTGTTGACATGAAATGTTTATGGTTTTGCTGTTTTGATGTTAAACCCCAAGTTGAACATATTACTGTTATGTCTAAATTCAGTAAAAAGCCATTCCATTTCTTGCAGGAAGTCAAGTCTTTCCTATACAAAAAGATATTTTTCTACGCCTATGTTTTGTTGTTGTCGTTGTTGTTGTGTTTTCTTAAAGGTGAATAGGAATTTGTCTCTGTCCATCATGTTTTTATTACAGTTTTAGAATGAACAGATGCTATAATTGTGCTCAGTTAATGCCTTGGATTAAATGTGACTTCTTCTTATCTTGGCGACTAGTATTGAGCAAATTTTAATGTTACAAACCATTCTATATTTAGTTTACTTAATTTCAGACTTGATAGATATTACAAAGAAATCAATCACTTTTAACTTTTGAAAAGTTCATACTCATTTTTTCTTCTTTTGTTGATTCTAAAATTTATAGGCAGTTTTCACTTTGAAGTGATTTTTGTTTTGTTATTTAGTAAGGGATTTTTACTATAATTTTTAAGAGATTCTTTTATAGTAATTTATTTTTGGATCATTATATTTCTTGTCTCCAAATCATGCCGCGGTTTACTTACTTAGACACCACATTCTGTTGTCATTTTAATTATCTGTCCATATAACCACAAGATGAATCATCCAAAAATTATTTTATTGAGCAAAAAAGTATGTATAATAAAGAAGATCATTTAAAGAAGATGCTTAATTTTATCGCACTGACCATGAATTATTGCTGGAATGAAACACATTTTCATCTAATATATGCATTTTGGAAGAAACGAGGTTTTGGAACTCATTATCTAATTGGAAATTTTGGAAAACTGAACTACGGCAGTTTATTATTAATTTGGTCTTTAAAATGAAATTTGGTCAAAATTGCAACAAAAAGTCTATAGCAACAAAAATTCAATTATACACCAGTAAACACTATTTTACGCATAATTATAGTATACCGTGTCAATTATATCATTAAATTTGAGGGGGAAAATCCCCTCTCCCCTACAAAAACAACAACAAACCAACAAGCAATAAAATAAACATTTTTAAATGTCCACGAATAACCAGTCACATTACAAAGTGAAAGGACGGTATTGGATCTTTTATGAAAAAGTGAGAGATCGGAGGTGGTAGACACAACGAAGTAGTGTACATTATTAATAACATAATGAATAATATATATATTAAATAGTGAATGTAAGCCTCTTGTATGTTTATGCATCTGATGCAGACTGCAAAGTACTGAACAAGAGCCAATAATAACAATTATACACAGGGGCGAACCGTGGCCCTTTGCAGAGGGTAATCAGAATTTAATCTAGTAAGATTCTTCTATCCCCGGGGACAAGGTGGTCTAGAGGCAAGGTGCTCGCCTCTCACGCCAAGGGTCCCGGGCTGTGCAAGCATGCTGGAAATTGGGATTTTTCTCATATTTTCGTGTCCCTGATCCTAATGGGGGGGTAGGATCGAGTACCTAGACTTCTCGGATAAGGACGAAAAAATTCGGAGGGTACGTTGCGCACGTTAAAGATACCTAGGCAGTTGGAAATCGTAAAACCGGGCAAAATTGAAATTAAAATTAATAGATTAAAATTTATCCCTATCACCCCCTCATATCACCAACAAAAATTTATAATTCATTATTAAATAAATATTAACATATATTCAAATATTATTATAATACTTTAGAATACAAGTTGTGACTTGTGAACTGTTGTGAGTTGTGAACTGCGCTTACCAGGCTGCGTTACAATTTGCTCTGAGATAGAGAGAGATAGATAGAGAGAGAAAGAGAGAGAGAGGGGGGGGGTGAGAGAAAGAAAGAGAGAGTGAGAGAGATGCAAATCGAGAGAACAAGACTTTCTGTAAAGCGCCTAGAGCAAACTCGTTTGGATTAGGCGATATATAAATGATCTTCATTATTATTAGGACGTCTCGCTACATCACATTCACCTGGAAATGCGTACATGCGACTAAAACAATGAAACGGGTGCTATGCATTGCAAAATCTAAAGAGCGGACTATTCTTGTCAACAGGACAGGAATGCAGCAATTTACAAATTAAACTAATCTGAAAATACCATTCATTCATACTAACATTTTTCATCCATTTCTAAAAATATAATTCGAACCGCAAGTTTTGATTGTCATATTCATAGCCAGAGATTTTGTTATTCTACCATCTCATAAAGTTTCTCGAAATGGATTCATCAACATTAAATGGCAGAAAGTACTTAAGTGGCATCTCTGTGACACAACAATGTGCAGCGTTCTCGGAGAAGTGGCTATGTGCAGTTGCTGCACCGTTATAGGTTCGATCGACCTGTCAAGTGAACTGATATTCTTGATACGTTCAACTGATTTTGATCACAGTTACAGCTATATTATTATGCTTCGATAGCTCTTGCTGTGTGTAGGGTAAATTATTCTTAGATTACCTCGACAAAACAAAAAAACACACACACACAAACTCTTTCACTCTTTTCTTTACCTTTCGATTAGGATGAAAACGACCGCACAGTGAAAAACATGCATAGGTAAAATCAGGTCAAACTTTGATTATAATCATATTTTTTCCCCACTATTCTGATGTCTGCGGGGCCGCTTCCATGAATACAGGCTAGGCGCAAGCTAGCCTCTTGGTGTAGTGAAGTCTTCTTCGACTTTGTTAATTACTGATTAAGGACCAGTTCATAAGGTGTAGGTCCCTATAAAGATGCTTTTCGTTGAGGGGTGTTGGACTATAACAAACGCGAATAGCGAGGTAGAATAGAATGCTGAACTGACTAAATGGACTTGGAGTTGGGCTCGATCTGAAAAGCGTAGTAATTCTAGAATTAATATTCGAAGGGTAATCACTGATTGTATGATTATAAGGAATCCTCGCCCTTGATTATACATGTAACCGAGAAGTGATTATGAAAAACAAAATTCCCAACTGTTCTGCATTTTTTTAAAATACGTGCACCAGGACGATGACAATGGTGATGATGATACTGTTGAACAATCATAATTATGGTGACGATCAAGGCAGAAGATGATGATGATGACGAAGGTATGTAGATGATGACGATTACAACGACATTCATTCTTTGCACACACAAAAAAAAAAAAAGTTCAAAATTTCACCGGCTAATCAAAATGGGTGGATAACTATAGTACATCATCCGGACATTAACATCTAGTTGAACCAAAATAACGATACAACAATAACTTCGGAATCAGAGAACAAGGCAATCTAAAAAGGAAATAATGCAGAAAGATACAGAGAAAGAAATTTAGTGAAGTAGTTAACTGCGGCAATAAAACCCACTAATCAATGTGTCTGTAGTACATACAGCTAAACCGCAGAGCAAGTGGATAAGGAAGAGAGTAACAGTACTAGGTTTGAACAAACCCTGATGATGATGAAGATCATGACAATGATACCGTAAAAATATAATATTGATGGCAGGTCCTTGATAAAATTAATGATTATGACGAGGCCAATAAAGCTGCCTAACAAGACAAGCAAAAATTAAAGATAATTATGTTGACTGAATCAGGTAGATTGAAATCAAAGAAATCATTGTCTGCATTATGAAAAACACCGTGGACGTCAAGAATATAAGCAAAAATAATGATGAAATCAGTACTCAAGAACGACTGAGTTTTCGGGTGGTCATTGAGAGACCTTTGATCGTAACAGAACTGTGTTCGGTATAAGCTCTAAATGCAACACTTTAGACTCCTCCCACTTTACACCCCATTGCTATGCTGTCCCCGGAAGTTTATTTGCGGCCCCAAAATAATAATTGTCTCTGCCGCGATTTGCCGCGGCCACAAAAGTTGGCAAAATTTGGTCAGATTCAAGCTCGGCAGCTCATAATATCACAAAACAACGAACAGATAGTCCCGGAACCGGAAATTTCTCTGTCTTGCAATTGTTTTAAATTCACAGTCACACGACATAATGGTGTTCCCATACGGTTTTGGAGTTGGGTGGTGGTAGTTTTGAAGTATGTGTGGGAGAAGGGCTGACTGAGTCTGAGAGGGAGGAGCAATCAGGAGCATTACCCATGACGGAAGTGTATATCCGTGCAACATGTTGTATGGATATGGCCAGTGCATATCCGTACAACATGTTTACCAAAAGCGTGACTGGTGAAGGTTTGCTGAAACAAAACTTGGTATGGTGTTCACGAATTTAAAGTGACAACACATGGAATAGTCAGATGGACCTGGGGGCGTGAGGGTCTAGTCAGTTTGTATCAATGGGCGGTAGTCAGATTGACTAATCAGGCGAAAAGGGGTTGGGGTAGCCATTGGTGATCGACGTACACTCAAGTATATTATTATTAGCGCAGATCACGCAACCTCCGAGCAAAAGTCAGATGGTTTTGCTACTAAGCCGATTCATATTTCTAAAAACTATGAAAATTAACAACGTCAGTAATATAGAATTCCAGTGTGTGTTCTACGTCATCGAATTGTGTGCGTTGTACGGATATGCACTGTTCATATCCGTACAACATATTGAAAGTCATTGTCGGAGGGCTACATCCTGCAGTGGATGGACAATGCCTAGGTGAAAGGTGAAAGATGAAAGAGATGAAAATTATCAGATACAATAAAAAGCTATTTAAGCATTGGTAGCTAACCATTCTTTTTTTTATGCTTTTCAGCATCTATAAATTTTTACATCAAAAATAATGGAAATACATGTATCAAGATTAAAATTATTTGATCTCAGCGAAAGTTTGCAAAGTTGAGAGAAATTAATAAGTATAAAACTTCTTCTTCTTCTTCTTCTTTCATAGTTGGCACGTCTAGAAGACGATTCCCCCAACTGCACTACTATATGCGACTCAACGTCGCTCCTCTGAGGCTAACTTGTCCTTGTCTTGAGATTAACAGCAGTTGTGACGTCAAACACGTAGATTGCTTATCATTGCACTTGCAGAAGTTGTGACGAGATGGAAATTTCATGAAATGGATCTTAGAAAGATTTTGCTTCTTCATTCTTTGCGATGAAAGCAAAGGTCTTTCAGGCATAAAACACACACAAAAAAAGCTCAAAATGCATCACTAACTTTGTGGCATCAGTTTAAGTGTCAATTGTGCTTTTACTTGGCGTAATTTAACCCTGAATTAAAGATTGAGAAGTCCAGCTGAATTTTGATGGTTATTGGGATGTATTGTAATGTAATAATTAACTTGGTAAGCGCTCAAGTCCACAAAAAATGATGTGCCCTAAGACGCCGAACTAAAATTAAAAACAGAATTAACATAAAATCAATTCATCATGCTCCCTTTCACACACATTAACAAACACTTCTACTCTCATCCTCAAATCTCTGAGACCAACAATGGACATCATTAATTAGTTTCAATGAAAGCAATTCAGTTTTGAGCCTATTTTGAAACGTGACGATGTTTTCACATTTCCTGGTGTTAACACTGATGTTGTTCCACAGTTTAGGCCCACCAATAGAAAAAGCCTTTTCACCAAGCGACAATCTGACTGTGGGTGTCTCATGAAATTTCGCATCCTATTGGTCTTAATGTGCATGATGGCTGGTGTGATTCCACTAGCTCTGAAAGATATTCTGGCGCCATCCCGTTTAATTTAAACATCTAAATTTAATATAACGCACAAAATCTTAAAAGTCTGTCCTTTCTTTAACGGGTAGCCAATGGAGGTTTGAACCCTACTGCCCTCTTAAAATTTTCCAGATACATGTAAAACTTCCCCGCTGCCCTCTAGAGGGCAAAGACCTATACCTTCTACAAGACGCGTCGGCACTACTGGTGGCCTCGCAGGCTTTTTATCAAAATTATGATGCGGGCATGCTACATCTTCATACACTTACCTTCATTTTCCTTCCATTACTGTTATGTTTGTTTGAGGTTTTTGTCCCCAGAGTAAGCTTACCACATATAAAAATTGGCAAATTTTAGCCAGGAGCCCCGTGATATAGGCATGTATTGTAAGGGTTAGGCCGCCAGTGTTCAAAGGGTTAAGAATTGGAAGAATATCTGATGATGGATGCGATCGTGTGATTAATCTGACTGCTCTATTTTGAATTTTCCGAAAACGATTTAAGTACATTTTAGAATTCTAAGACATTGGATGTCAGCAAAGATGCGCTAGCTGACTTTATGAAACTGACAAGGGGGTGAGGGGGGAGGGTGCATTATTTGTGATATAAGAACAAGGACAGAAATAGAAGTTAAGAATTAAATTACAACTACAACTTAACCGTTTGTCGATAATTAATTATGTATAATTAGCACTGGCCATTTATTCTGTTTACTTGACTCCACGTGTTTAATCATGATGCAAGCTAAATACTAAAGCATCCACGCAGATAATACCTTGTGTGCATTTAAACAGCTTCCGTCCAATGCAATGTGTCAACGTGTTGTTGTTTTTTCTCCCTTTAACAGGATTGGGCAAAACTCTTCCAATTACCAGCTTCTTTGAAATCATTTGACACGCCAGGATAGCTCCGGAGAGGATCGTTATGTATAAGGTTGCAGCAAAGGCTTGGAACAAAGTTAAAATGGTCGCGGAATAAATAAAGGAGAGAAAAGGTTGTTTGTTGCAAGGCTCCACATCAGAAACAAACTCTTTCTATATTGTTTGAAGATTCTAATTCTTTTGTGATTCATTGTTCAGTTTTTGAGACGTCAAATGTTTCAGTGGCCCCACATTGTAATGTTTCTTTACAATTTGTTTCTAATGCAGGGATTAACATTTGCATTACACAGCCTTTTCTCTCTTTTCTTTGGCACATTTTCACTTTGTCGGATTGATGTTGGTAAACAACCAGTGGAATAGGTCCAACTTCTGACACTAGTAGAGAAACAGTGACAATGCACTCGGCTTACTCCATCATTTTTAGGCGTCGACTTAGACATGTTACTTGAGATAAATAATATATCCAACAGATTTACTGTATTTTGTATTTCTAGTAACATTGCAGAAATCAAGAGATTACCACCAGAGAGGTCAGAAAACACAAATTTACAGTCAAATCGGTGAGGACAGAAACAGATTACACAATATTACATGTGAAAGAAAAGCACAACACAGACAGATTGTATTAATAATGTTTCAACTTTATTCCAAAATCATACAGCATTGTTGTTAAGTTTTGCCCACTACAGAGATGAACGGCTCATTGATTGTGAAGGTCACTTAAAATCAGAGCTTATCATAAAGTCACTATCATTCAAAAGAATAGGTCTCATGCTGCATGCAAAAAAATTTATCAAGATGCAAGAGTACACATACTAGTCTTCATTTCCACATGCTTAATCATTTGTGTAATGCAAAATATGACACAAAATACAATAGTAACTGATAATTTCATTATAATAATGACAAATCCAACCATGAAACAAAGTGACTAATGGTCTATTCAAGGAGACTCTAGAACATACTTGAACTTCATATCTGATAAGTCACCAGGCTAAAGTCAAAATATAATCGTTTTAAAAGTCAGCAGCTAAAGGAAGCTAGAGAGTCTGCCAACTCAAACTGAAGATGTGGCAGTCTGAATGAAACACTGCATAAAACCTAACAATGATTAACAAATGATCCACATGAATTTAAGATGATATCTTATTGACCCCTAGAAGTTATGCAATCTGCAATAAGTCACTTGCATATACGTATGTTTTATTACTGTTTCTTCCAACAGAAAAAAGATAATTTTATTACAAATATATACCTGTATAATGCAAGATTCTTTCAGGTGCTGTGTGTGAAAAACGGTCCGTTTGCATGAAAAAAAAAATGTATTCTTGAATGATCTTTCTGTTTTCTATAAATAATTTTGGAGTGAATTTTCTTTATAATTTTATGTGGAGCTTTGATTGTCTTGATGTCTAAACGCACCCCCCCCCCCCCCCGCCCCCCCAAAGAAAAACACAAAAAAAACCTAAAAGACATATAATCTATATATTATTTTAACTATCACTGGGCTAATGGTTTGCTTAACTCCACCAGAGTCTTTACATCTCTGACAGAGAGAAATTCATAAAACACAAGAAAATCTTTCTGACTAGGTATGTAATAATAGAAAACAGGTGCTATTAAAAAACTGATTCATCAACTGCTATCAGAAATTACATACCAAATCCACTTAATGGATTTGAAATTTCCAAAATGTGTCTTGCTTGAATTTCACTATAAAAACATCTGGTATATGAAGTGGAGCTCAAACTTTTGATGATTTGGAAGACCTGATATCTCAGTGCTGCACAGTCAGTTCAAACGAGGGGTAAACCAAAATGTGATGCATCATGACGGTTTGGTCCACAAGGCACATTTTAGGTAAACTGAGTTATTGATATCAAGTGAAAGAGAACTCTTTTCCCTTGGATTTGATGCTAGATTCATTGAATTCTGAACATAACAGACTTATTTGTGACTGTTATAAGCAATTGAAGTTGATGACTATCACTTCTTTTAAGAAGTAAAGTTTTGAGAAAAGTTCGTTTGGGCAATTACTCAATAACTAGGTCTGTACCTTCTGGACCGAACCGCCACGTTGCACCACAAATATGAATATGAATGAATAGAGATTGAGGGTTGAAATTTTGCACTCACATTAGTCTTTATCTATACAGTCGCCCTGCACAGCTACACTTTTTGCCACCAATGGTTAACCTTGAAAAGACATTGAGAATACATGTAGAAGACCATCTCTCGGTCAGAAACCAGTCTTGTACTGCTACTTCACTGCACTGCATCATCCCTTTCAAAATGTTTTCCTGTCAGGTACTTTTTCAGTTTTGGGAACAAGTAAGTCTGATGGAGCCAGATCTGGGGTATAAGGTGGATGTGGTACAATTTCAAAACCATAATCTCGTGCAATTTCTGCTGCTTTCCTTGAAGTGTGCGCTGGCCCACCGTCGTGAAGTGGTAACACACCTTTTCAGAAGATCAGCACCTCCTTTCATTTGGTGTTCTATCCCCAAGATTAGTAAACGAAAATGTTCAAAAATTTGCATGCACTCTAGTTAGAAGGTGGTCTACATGCACAGTAAGTTTCAAGATTTTATCTCTATTCATTCATAGTCAGGTGGAAAAACTTTTGGTTTGCTTCTCATACACAGACTGTATGAGGAATTTTGATTTTGCTATTGTTCTATCTTTATACTCATATGTAATTAATCCTGCACTGCAAAATACAATTCCCAGTAATCTCATACTGAATGTAGGAGCAGTATATGCAAATTAAATTGGTACATACTTATTCTAAAAAACAATCACAGTTGATTTAAGCAAGACAAAATAAGTGACAATAATTACACAAACAACCAGTGATAAGAATGGCTAGGTTAAATGAAGTGAACAGTTTCATACAGTGGCCTTCTACATCCCACATCAAATGAACTAACTCTCTGTCACCGTTCAAAGCACATGATGAGTTTTTAAAAAAAAAATTACTTTTGAGTATTTTGATACTTAATATAATCAAAACTGGAAAACTATGCTGTTCCTAGCTCAGCTAAACTGAATGTAGTCATGTGATGAGAAATGTATGAAAAAGCATCTGATTATCAGTACAATAAACATTACAGATTTTATGGTACTTCTGAATATAATGTTCAGATTAATGTAATCCAGATGTTTTGGACTTTTAACCTTAAAAAAAAAAAAAAACAACATGATCTCAACTGTTGTGCAAAGCACACATTCATTGAAAGTTAAATAAATTTCAGCATTTAAAACTGCAATCTTCCAAAATGTAGCAGTTTAATAAACTGTATGTGTACTCTGGAATTTGTCACTTTTAAATGGAAAATTCTACATATGCTTTGAAGAGAAAAAAAAAAAAAATTAGCCATACAATGCTGAATGTATTATTTTGTCCCCATCAATTAAAACTAACCGTGGTGAGACGAGATCTTCACAGCCTTTGGTGTGTTCAAAATATGGCAAAATGGGTTATATAAATAAACACAGAGAGGAAAGAAAAGTTCATGAGAACTTGTGAGTTTTAAGTACCATCATCTGGGCAAACAGGCCCCCTGTAACTACTTTCTGAGAAGGGTGTTGAAGAATAATTGAGGTTTTATTGGCCACAGAGAGGCCCTTATTTATTCTGGCACATCTATCATAAAAAGAAATTTCCCATACAAAATACATTTGTAAATGATGATATGTGCCATAACTGAAACATTACAAGATCTGTGACAAACATTCACATGAGAGATTATTTTTCTTTTTTGTTTCTGCAAATTTATATTATCAATGAAAGAAGGTTAACACCACAACATAAGCCATACTAGTGTTTCAAAAGGGAAGAAATATACAATTATTCCCACTTGAAATACAAGGAAGAAATACTGCTTGAGCTAAACATTTCTGCCATCATATTCAAGAAATGACAGTATTCGTAAGCCCATCCAACACAATCACCCCAAACCTAGTTAGGAATGTTTTATTGGTGTACAATCATTGCATATCAGAAGAGCTAATATAAACTGCAGAAGCCTCTTTAAGTTTACAGAAGAAAACAATCTAATCCGCTTTCTGTATGCATCATTTCACGGGAAATGTCAATCCTGGCAATGAAGGAAAGGTTGCAATAATTTACTTCATCAGCTCAGCACAGGAAACGGTTATCTCCATTTTCATGAAGATGAAGACAATCATATCTTGCAACAAACCAATAATTTATGACCTTGTCAGGGTGATGGTCTTAGGCACAATCAGCCCATATTCAGAACGTCAAGTTTTTTTTTGTTTTTTTTTATTTGGTGGAAACTGAAAGGCAAAGTCATTCAGACCTGCCAACTAAATAAACACTCCATAAGGTGACACCTTGTACAAAGGTAAACAGCAACCATCAGTCATATGGATTACTATGGAAAGGAGATATCATAAAAACCACAGAAAAACTGTGGGGTCGCAGCAGGGCTATAAGCAAAGTCAAAATTGGGCAAAAAGAAAAGGTTGTATGTTGCGAAGCCCCGCGTGAGAAATAAAACCCAAACAGTACAAAGCAAACTAAAGACGTGCTTTGGTGCTGCTAAAGAAGCAAGAACTCGCAGCTAAGTAAACTGTTTCACTTCGTTCCTGTTGAAGTTTTTTTTTTTTTTTTTCACTTGACAAAGGCGAAAGCCGAAAATTTATGCATTTTCTGTCTTCTCTTTAGTTTGCTTTGTACTGTTTGGGTTTTATTTCTCACGCGGGGCTTCGCAACATACAACCTTTTCTTTTTGCCCAATTTTGACTATGGAAAGGAGAATACAGAATAAAACACAGTGACACTCCAAATACAACAAAAAAATACAGGACAATTGGCAGGTCTATCCATTCTACCCATATGTCAAAATTTTCGTATCGAACACAACAAAACTACCAAAAATATTCACAGTCATCGAACTGTTTTCTTCCTCCTGTAAAACTAAAAATGACATTCCTAGAATTATCACTTCTATGGAAAGGACAATACAAATATAAAACACAGTGACACCCCTAAACACAACCCAAAAAATACAGGAAAATTGGCAGTCTGCAAATTATAATATGTAAAAATCTTGCTATAGAACACAATAGAAATACAAAAAAAATTCACCGTGATTGACCTGTTCTCCATTCTTTTCTTCCTTCTGTAAAAGTGGCTGTCCTACACTTGGGCTGTTTGTACCTGGGACCATGCAAATACTGACCGTATTTCATATTTTCATGAAAACTAATCAAATATGTGTTAGCGTCAAGACCAAATGAAAAAAGAAAAATCTTTTTCATATCACTATATTGGACTTGCATCCAGATATTTGTATATTGCTGATGATTGCAAATTTCCAATAAAGATGAGCGAGGGAAATGTTAAAATCTTGAAAAAAATGGAAAGACCAACTCTGTCTTCTTCTTTCGTTCACCATAAGACCAACTCTGTAATTTAATACAAAATGCAACCTTGCACATTTTGTGCATCTCTTTTCCATTCTGAATATCTGAATTCATCTTTGTGTATCACTACAAATGCACAAATAAGGCTGTTATGGGATGCACGGATTTTATCTCTGTTCCATCCCTGAATAACTCTTGAAGAAATTCCATCATCACTCGTAGCCACTATGTTATTTGGATCTAATCCAGTAGCGGGCAAACCAATGGAAGAATGACATCAAAAGAATAAAGCAAAAACTTTTATACAATGCACATACATGTTATCATTACATGGTGTGTCAGCTATACATGCTTATATAATATGGACAAACTTTTAGGAAATAATTATTATTGCACATCTCTTTTCATATTCTTTACACAATAAAGTTACAAACATTGCATGAATAAACTTTGTGCAGACATATTGAAATCATGAACACAGTGTGCATAAACACATACTGCAGGATAGGTGCTCAAATACAACAACTTCTGTTCTGGGTGAAACAGGCATTTCTGTGCCTTTCATCCACTGGGATGAGGCAAATTTACAGGGTTTTGTACTTAGAGAATCAAATTTGTATTATCAGAGAGACTGTATAGAGCGGGGGGGGGGGGGGGGGGGGGGCTTTTACGCGTGATCAACGCATGCACTGGTAACCGAAAATAGAACCTGTAAGCAGTGGGAGACATGGCGGATCCAAGGAATACACATTGCAGATGGTGCTCTGCTTTTGGTTGCCAGAATTCCAAGCACAATAGACTGTTCATTAGCAACCAAGCAAACACAGCTATTGATGGCCCTCTTAAACATGTTTATAAATATATAGAGCGCTTGTGATTCAGTGTAAATGTACATCCATCCATTTGGGGGATAGTACAGGGTGCCTTAATTTAATTGTCGCTAACTTTGTGTTCATCGACATTGAAGTAATAATGGAAAGACCTGCCGTCTAGTTAATAGCCTACTGTATTATCATCGTCTACTACTCGCTGCACTGTTACTGGCTCTATTGCTAAGTAGATCATGAAGCGGCAATCATGCTCGCCTGCCCACTGTTGTCACGGAGTTCATCTCTACAGTCTCTCTGGTATTACTATGATAGGCAGTTTAAATACTTTGGCTGCAAATTAGTTTATTCAACAGTTTGCAGCCCAGAACAATGTTTAAGATAGTCAAGGAAGAAAAACATAAAAAACATCTGGCATATAGAAAGGTACATGGTAGTTTTTTTTTAGTTATTCTGTTATTCGAGTTCAGTCCATATTCTTACACTGGGCCACAATAGGTCTATGTTTAGTGACAGATATAATCAACAGTTCAAGAACTGAAACAGTTTGGAAGGTTTGACATTCCTGCATCAGTGAAAAATTACTATTTTCTTCCCTGCTGGCATGCCCTGCCAATTTGACTCAACCCAATTACAATTGCCGAGTTCCTGTTCTGCAATATCTCCTTCTTGCAGACAAAACCAACTCACCTCTCTCAAGAAACTCCCAGCTCTCTCATGCACACCTAGGCATTTGAGTAAAATAATTACACATTTGGCTGGAGAATCAAGTAAGCCCACTTAAATACACCACAAAAGCCTGCAAGCCAAACTTCTCTCTGAAGTGACATCAAAAACCATCAACTGCAGTTATGTTGTTAAAGAACAAAATCAACCCCCAGAGTAATCAATCGGTGGAAAATGTGTCACCATCTTCATTACCTTCTTTGGTGATTTACTATTTGAAGTTAACATGAGAACATGTAATACCAAAAATCTCTTGAAACAATGAAAAAAAAAGCTTCAATGATTTTCATTTAGTGTCTCCACAAAAGCCTCTGATTTACTTGCCTTGTTTCAGTAAGAAAATCTGAGAAAGGGAAAACCTATTTGGTAATAACACATAAAAAGTATAAATAAATGATAAGACTTGCAGTTTTTGAATTTGGTTTGTTGTAAGATTTCAGTTTGTGAGTTTGTGTCACCTTTAGAATTCAAAAGTTTGAGTCCAATGCCCAAAGACAGTGTCACATTCTCAATCCTTTTGCCCTCTGAATAGCAACAGTTCTTCCAAGGACCAGAATCATACAATCATATTACCATAAGCATAGAATTGCATTAAAAACTTTGTTAAAACCAATTTTTATGATAAATATACAGCAATAATAAATAGGAAAATAACAGAACTGTAATGTTTCCACAAAGACAAAATAATCTTTCACCACTCTTGAATATGACAGTTCTATATAAAACATAGGCTTGTTATATTCGGGGTGCATTTTAAAACATGCTTTGTTCTCTGTTGTTTTTGACTTATCTAAATGTCAAAACAAATCTTTCCACCAAAATAGGCATTAAATATTTAAGAGGATCAAGACTGCCAGAGATCAGGACAAATTGAAACAAACAAATACAAAATAAAAAAACAAAAATGTGTACAAATCATTAACCCCTTCAAGACATATGATGTATGTGATATGTCATAAACTCTGTGACAAGTTGCAGGCCTGACATACAGTGTACAGCCTCAAATATGTTAGTTTCGCAGCAACTCAAGGTCTTATAGCATATAACATTTAATGCTGGCTTTGTCATACTACTTTGGAAACAAAAGACTTATGAAAGATTTGAAATCTATAATATCAAACATCTTCAGTGGTGGAGTGTTTGGAAGTCTGCATTGGTATGTTCTTCCTTAATTTTGTGTTGTTTACAACCTTGAAAATGGAGCCAAGGACAAATTATCAAACAGTGAAAAAGCTGTGAAGTCATACTATATATCTATAAAGAGGCCGCTATCAATTTTCATCAATATGATGACTGTGACATTGACAACATCATTTACGCTGACCCTGGATCTGAATATGAACTGTAAGATCTAGCTGTGACTATGTCAAGGATGTTCCTCTGATAATGGTTGCTAAGAAAGCAAAGCCATACAAAAAATGATAGTGGAAAGAAAAGTAAGAATGGTAAAGATGGACCTATATCCACTGAACCAAAAGAAGAAAAAGTAAAGGCAAGTCAAGTAAAGGAAATGCACAGAGAAAACAGAGCAAGAGTGTAACGGCAGCTGATATGGTGCAAATTTGTAAGGCTGAACTAGAGAAAATGCTGAACCAACTACTGCTAATCCCCTCCCAAACAATATTCCGCCCCTGGAAATGAGGTGTATGAGTATCAAGGAGAGGGTAACATAACCTTTCATAATGACTGGATTCCCCCAAACCATTGTCAGCCACAATTTTTTTTTTTTCTGTGACTAACAAATTATAAATTGTATAAAAATTGGGACACTCTGCTGTCCTGGCCATTGCAAACAAGGAAAATCAGCTAAGGCCTGGGTTGAAAAAATGTCATATGGATGTTTCTGCATATATAGCCGTGCATTACTGAGGTCTCGGGCAGTGGTTCCCAAATCCCAGGCAAGAACAAGCAGTTGCCAGAGTTGGGAAAATATAATTTGAAAACCACTGTTCTCAGGCCTAGAAAAATTGTCTTACAGATGTGCACTGGCTAGTAAATATGTAACTTAACTACTCCTAGGAAGTGTCCTACCTATATACAACAGGAACTGCAGGTTATCTCTCAGCTATGAGCATCTACACCAACACCTGTCTAGGTTTCACCAGGCAAACTGACTTAGAAATACATTCTAATCCAAATCTTTCACAGCCACAACAAAGTACACATATGATGACACCATATTAAAAGCTTTCTAATTCTTCAATTACACCTCTCCATATAGGGACAATATACACAATCACAAAACAAAAGCAATCTTCATCAAAATTGAAAGTGTTTCCAAACGGCATCTGAAAGAAACTGTGAAACTTCAACCACCACTATAATTCTGAGTAGCAACAAATAAATTTTAACTATACCTCAGTGTATGAGCTTACAAAGCAGAGATGCCCCAAAAAAGTACTAATGCTTAAATTCAATGCATGATCTCATTTTCTTGTATTTCTCCAATTTCAACACAAATGAACCCAAGCAAGAACTGCAAGTGACAGAGTTGCCCTACTTCCACATGAAATTCCATTTAAACAAATTCATTTCACAAGATAAAATTTCAAATATATGTGAGGGCAAAGAAAACATTAAATAGAAATCATGCCACAGAGTAACATACATAATAGAAATATATTATCTGCGAAAGACTAACATTGTAATGCCACAGGTCTGTAATGTCTGATAACACCAGCAATTAATCTTTAAAAAAAAAGTACTGTAATTCAGATGACATGTACAGCTCTTTTTAAAAGAATTTCTTTTCTGAACATATATATATAACCCATGCTCAGATTATTTTTGTTTGTTTCACCTTTATTCATGCACAGTTGAACTTTTTAAGGAAATCATAAATTCGTATCTTTAAATTTCAAGCCAAATGTTTTGATTCAAAATCCAACCTAAATAAATAAAAGCAGTCAAAAATTAAAATGACAGAGCAAGGACCACTTTAGCACACAAAATACAATACATGACCAGAGCTCTTGGTCTCTGTTATATACAAAGTAGTTCAAAGTGTGAGAAAAAAGGCATAATAAGTCAGCAAACTGGTACCATTTTTTGTACATGTAGGAATACATTAATTTGCAGGTGCTGCATAGAAACAAAGATATTAAACTCCAACAGCACAGAAGGAATGGTGGGAGGAAATGATATGAATCTTTCAAGAAAAGTCTCAAAGGACAACACCATACAGGAATATCATATTAAAATGTACAAATCAATTTATACAATATTGTACATTAACAGGGCCTGTTCAACAGAAACAGCACAACACCTGTAATAAATATAGTTTGAATGAAGGCAAACGTAAGAGCAACATCATTGTGTGTAACCCCATCAAATCAGTTTGATTGACCTTCCCGCTCCTCAAAGGAGATGCCTGAACAATTCAATTGAGATTTCCTATAGAAACTATTTGAGGCAAACGCAAACGCAAATCATGCTCTACTCTTTTCTTGTCTGTGAGGTATCTGAAATCTGTGCCAAGAATGTCATCAAATGGATATGATGATATCAAAAGGCTTCCACAGACAATGTTCTGATTTCAAAATTTTCCTTTGCTTAAATTATTTACTGATTTTTTTGTTTTGAAATATCTTATTTGTGTCCACTTTGTGGAAGACTTTGGATGCCAATTCCAGGAACAGTTTTGGTACTATTTCAAGTACATGGACACCACTGAAATAGAATAAATGTATTTTTTATCTTCAGATGAAGAAAACAGAGCCCAACAAAATGATTAATTTTATATGGAGTTGCTTCTATGCCTGAGGTATAGCCTAATGAGTCAAGGCTTCTATTTCACCAGAAGGAAGTGCGGTGTCCACTAATGTGCTGCATTAGAATTACATAATTTGCCATTCTGGTTTTTTGTTGTTTTTTTTTCCCTAGTAAAGTAAAGGGAAAATGACATCAGTGGGTCATCAACAATAATAAAAAAAATCTGACCAAGTTAAGACTTTTATTATCCCCTTCAGAAAAGAACATCTTTCAAGCTGTTTAAACAAATGTTGCACATCATCTATGTATAAAGAGATAGCCACCCAGGCATGTGTTTCAGAATAGCTGAAGTGTAAGGGACTGGAACTCCATGTTCATACAAACTTGCTGACAACAATGTGGAATAAAAATTCTTCATATAAGTGTTGGAAGGAACACAGAGAATAAGACTGAAGTTGACATTTCTAGGTTTGACAGCCATAACAGTTTATTATGTTGCATGGGGCATATGCCATCTTCAAACATTGTGAACTATTTCTTCAATATTAATATTGAATAATTAATTCTTAAAGAGGTAAATCGTTCGTTTATAACTCAGGGCTACAAACTAACCTTACAAGAAATTTTGCTGAAATTATCATTGCCAATCAAATGTCTCACCTAATTCTAGCTCTAAACCGTCCTTACCATAGCTAATATTTCATTTGTACTGAAGATCATCTACCTCACTCTCCAAATCGTATGAAAAAAGTTTCCACAGGGAATTATAATAAGTGGCATGAAATTATGCCCACTGCTAAATTGAACACATGTATTGAAAATTGAAAAATGGACAGTTAATTTAATAAACTGACAAGATTAAACTTTTGTGTAACAGTCATTTGATACTGGGCCAAAAATTCGGTTCATCTATTTAGTCAGGGCATATAGACAAATTGAATCCTTCAAAGGTTCAAACAACAGTGAAAGGAATGAGCACCATTTAGATGGGGGTATGTCAATGAATCAGGGCAATACCAAGTACATATTGTGATGTTTGTAAGCACCACCTGTTCATATAAGAAAAAAATGGAATTGCTTACTCAGAAAAAAGAACATATATGTAAAATGATATTTCCCTTTCTTGCACTGGACATGCAGTGTTCCAGACTTCAACGGCTTGTGGCATATGGTGAACTCATACATGTGCTGTCACCTTTACTTTAGCTCTCTTTGGCATTTTCACAGAGGGTGAGTAGTTATCTTCCAATCATCGTCATACATAGCTCACTGTGGGTTCTGGATCCGCAAAATATTTGCCTGTTGTGAAACACCAATAAATGAGATAAAATCAAAAGTCAATTGTGAAGGGGAGAACCACTGAATATGAATAAAATTTGATCAGTGATTCCACAATGTGTTTTTGCCAGTTTTGCTGAAGACAGACTCTTTGCATAGAAGGGGTTATTCTAACTTATGTGCCTCAAATACGTATTTTCTACAGGTGTATTCAGTTTCAGTGATACATAATCCAATAAACTTTCAAAGTCTATACGCCAATATATGACAATCACCATAAAGATATTTTTCATTCTCCGCAAATCTGCGCTAAAAAAAAGAAGATCCTGAGCTACAGCTGATACCATCATGTTTAATGACACTGGCAAATAACAAGACCTCAGCAGCAAATAAATAAATCCCCGTTTTTTCTGCTAATTAAGCTATATAATAAATTACTTGAATGAAACAAATGATAATCAAAGCACCCCATATTGCGAAAGAATTACATACTAATTCTGAGTGCGTACAGTAAATTGGGGGGGCAACAGCCACAGTATAACCTTGTAGGGATTCAGGCATGTATTGTGCTTTGTCTGTCACTAGCAAATAACACCCACATTTTAGCAGAACATTGCATCTCATCATAACCAAGTTCCAGTGTAGTATTGCGTTTCACATGATTTTTAAGTTCATGACTCAAATGACCCAACTGACAACTAAAACGTGAATTTACCTGTGGCAAATCTCTTCTTCATGAGGGATATCCTGTAACCTGGACCAGCCAGCTCAAATTCTGCTCCTGATATTGTAGCCCCTTCTGCAGCAAACTGCATGGCTGTGGTGGAGGGCTTGGCTGGGCCTTTCTCCATTTCAAATTTAGCCCGTATACAGCCTTGGGTCTCCTGTTCACTGACTTCTGATATGTCATTAAGTTTCCATGTTGCCCGTTTTGTGTTTGGGTCCCTAATTCGATGACAAGATGTAGAGACAGACAGTTTTATGTTTCCATGAAAATCAAAGGCTAGAAAAAAGAAGTTCATACATAATTCCTACTTCAAATGTGGTAAACCATGTCCTGTCCTGTCCTGACAAGAATCATAATAAGAATGCCTCTTAACAGAAATTCCTGACCTATGAAAATTAGTTTCTGCACATTGAAACTTAATATCTCAAAACAAGCTTTAAACATTAACAAATTTTAATGGAAAAATATAAGGGACAAAGTCATTGCTCATACAAATTGATAAATTTATCAAACAGCAAAATGCTGATAGATCTCATAAATATTTAACAGTTTTAAAGATAGACAGCATTCCTAAGTAGCGCGGATCATGTAACTTCCAAAAACAAGGAAGAAAAAAGAAATTAAGAAAACCCTTAATTATCTGGTAATTTAAATGATAAGAACAGAATGATTCATGGAATGATATCACTTCCACAAATGAAACATAAAAAAAAAATCAATGTATTAATCCATTGCCCTCTAAAAAAGATCAATGGTTTTCTAGTGTGAAGCAACTTTTCATCTTCTTCTCGACTCTTCAACCAGATTGTGGTAACAAAGACAATGCCAAAAAGCACCAAGTTCTTCAAGGTTAAAATGAAAATACACAGCCGGGTGTGCCAGCTCACATAGCTCACCAGTTGCCAGTTGGAATGCTTTGCATTTTATTGACCTCTCCATCCATTGGTACTGCAACACTGACATTTTTCAAGGTGGCTCCAGAGGACAGTGCAGATGGGTTGAACCTGTAGTCCATCCGGAAGTCTGTGCTAGTCTCATCACACTTCCAGTACACCACAAGAGGTAGAGGGGTGCTTTCCACACCAGGGCAAGTTTTCACCTGCAAAGGAAATGAAAAGTGCCAAGTACTTTGTGTAGTAACTTGTGTCTTTTAAATTGAAAAAAAAACAGGAAACGCTTCATGATAACCAATATGCAATTGTGAAGAAAAATCAAATAAGAAACGTATGACAGAACAGAAAAAAAATTTAAAAAAATAAAAATAAAATTTAAAAAAACAACAATAAAAAGAACAGAAATGTCACAATATATATATATATTTGAAACTGGTGTAACACATATAAAAAAAATATTATATGCATAATATTAAATATGAACTCCCACCATCAACTTTTCCATGCCACTGAGCAGCACAAAATTTCTTTTAAGGACCTTCCACTTCAAAGTAAAATCTTACTAATACCGTTTTAGCATTCCCTCTTCAACATAAAGCCCAGCTCAGCTTAAAAAAATATCAAGGTCAGAGGTCTGAAAAAAAACAACAAACCCAGTGGCACTTCCAAGTATCTACCTTTTTGTTTGCATAAACAAGAACTGATGGTACCAGTTCAAGTGCATTTTCAAAAGAGTAACAACTATCAAGTTCTTCTACTTTAATCACAATGTTGTTTTGAAATAGTATGAATGATAAGATATAGGCCTCAAGAATTCCAGCACCTTCTTCCTTCTTGCCATTATGTTTTTTCAAACCATTAATTCCCTCACTCCTCACCTGATATTTCAAGATGTCAATGTTGAAGTACGATGCTGCTTTGTTCTGCTCTCCTTGCTGCCGTAAATGATCTATCAAGCTTGACATGTTAAATTCATAGTGATGAACATCTGGCGTACTTTGTGCTTCATCTCTACAGTTGGGAAATGAGCATGAGAGAAAGATGACAACTGATTCATGGACTAGGTTATATGAAATACTAGACAGGCAATGAGAAATGCCAATACTTTTCAAAATGCATCAAGCTACTTGAGAACTCAAGTTTTTGAATGACAACTGGAAGAGGAAGTGACATTTTGTAGTTGAAAAAAAAAAAAAGAATAATAATAATAAATTATTTGAGCTTCCTATTTCAGCTCAAACTGTTTGAAAAAGGGCTGTACACAAAATGTTTTGACTTGCACCACTCTATTCAAGTAACTCACTACTCATCTGAACAATGACAGGCAAATGCTCACAAACATTCATTAGCTCATTTTTTTCACTGTGCAACATTAACTGTTCATCTGATCCAACTCTTCCGAGTAAATAAACATTTCAACATGCTTTCCTGGTTAGAGAAAACCTCTGCATGCAGAATATTACGTTCTGTTGACATCTTCATGAATATGCCGCCACAATAACAAAACTAAAGTTATATTGTTATATTACGACCTTAGTTTTTGTTTGTTCAAACTCCATTTTTTTCACAACTGAGAAATTCGACATTGAACATTTGTGGCTTTGGTACTATGACAAGAATTTAGAATAAATTGGAACTGTGAAAAGGTCTGATAGGTGCCGCAGCACATTTTAAACAAATGTCAAAGTGTACAGTTGTTATACCCCTTCTACATTCTAAAAGAGCTCCAGTTTTTCAGAAAATGGAGATAGAAAAAACAAGAACTAAGGCCACCATATGGAGCTGTACAAGCTTTTCCAGTTTTCTGTCTGGGATGGAATTACCTGCAAAAAAGTGTGCTGACCACTTACTTGGAAAGAATGGTGGAGTTGGCAATCACTTCCTCCCATTTGTTGGAATTCTTGATGCGAAATGAAAGGAGTGCTGGCGATGGATTCTCAGTGAACACTCGAACAACACCAGCAGGGAATGACATCATGACATTTCCAATGATGCGCACAACACATCTGTGTATGGGCATTGACACAATATTCATGTTCAAGATAAAGATATACAAGATCGTTTTTGACCCCCCCCCCCCCCCCCATTTGCATCAACAGGACACTGGCCAGATGTGTGCCCTTTTCCCCCAATGTTCCTTACCATGTCACTTCATGTATGCTTGTTATTGCATTTACAGAGTTGTGATACATGTTTATGTAATGATGTGCAAGATGTGTGTACCATGTATGTGCTCTTAACCACACTCTGTGAAATAGAATTTTCCTCATGGGATAATAAAGTGATTCTTGCCTCATCTTTTACAAACATAACCTGTCTCAACAGTCTTCTCTGCTTTTGAAAAAGTCTCAAACAAGCATTTAATTATTTGAAGACCCTGCCCGAGTGTCCTGATAAAGTAATGCCATTTTCATTTGATACACAATAAACAATATTTCTTTCCATTTATGCTCCATGAGATATCAAAGACGTAGGCCTCACTTATTGTTACTCCGACTGAGAGTCTACACATACAAAAATTCTCTTCAATACTTATATTACTTCTGATTATTTCAAACATGTACTTAGAACCAGATTTACTTCTGACCCATCAGCAATTACCAGTCTCTGTATGAAGAAGACAAATCAGTACTTGTCACAATCATTCTAATAAGATATATGAAAATTTCAGGCTCAGCACTCTACCTTGTGGCATCATGTCCCTTGAAATAAGCATTGATGGTCTCAGTGAAGGCAACAGCCAATGGAACTGTGTCAGACATGCCAATGGTAAGAGGACTAGGACCCCGGGAAGAGCCAACAGGCATAGATGTGGTGTTGAATGTCATACTGCCATTACTGTCTGAACGACTCATTGGTGTGGGCCCATTCATCTTACTCTGTGAAAGACATTGATACCTTTTGTAATGCACCCTAGAATTTCTTTTGATCCTAAAAAAACTGATGAAAATAGTGAAGTCGGTCTCCTTATTTCACCCCTTACTTCCTGGACAAATTGTACATGGATTAAAAAGACAAGTTTACAAATGCACTATTAGAAAAAGTGTCGCAGCAAGAAGAAGGCAGACAGATTTTGCGTGTGTGTGTGTGAGTATTTTCACAAGGAAGAAGATCAAAGTATTGTCTTAAGTCATGGTTTTTGTGGTATTTCAAGAAAAGTGCTTGCCAGGAACACTTGAAAACACTACATCAGACACGCCATTTTGCAGAACCATACGCTTGGAACCCCCAACCCCCAATGCAGTATTTCTGATGGCGTTAAAAATTGAACAGAGAATAAAATTACCTACATGTACAACTTGTCACCGCAATTTTATAACACATTCATGCTACGAAAATATGGTGATAGAGAATGATCATACCGAGGGAACGATACCACGATTTCTAGATGGCGGCCTGGCCACTGGTGGCGGAAGCCCACCTGTAGGAGACATGATCTGACTGGAGGGGGAAGTGATCGATGGAGCCGTACTTTGAGAAGAGGCAGGTGAAGGTGTCCCATTACTCAGATTCTTCAAAGCATCAAAGTCTACAAAGGAATATTGAAAGGAACAATTTACATAATATCACTGATTTAAAACTATATTAACAGAGGTGTTTTCAACCTATATAACCTCCAAGGGGATGAGAGCTGCAAGAAGAATTCTATCAATATCTGGTGCCAGGGCAGCACAATGACAATTTGTGTAAAGTTGTAAAGAAAGCTACGATTATCAAGATAAAGCTGTATGCCAAGCCAGACAAACATACCACCACATTTTTTCATTCACATAGTCTAATTCTGAATTTTTGTTCTCAACACTGAACCATGAACATTTCACTGCCCTCTATAATGATTTGCTTTGATTAAAAATTGAGCCTCTCTTTAAATGTAATGTTCCCTGTAACAAACAAGAACTCTGAACAAACAATATGGGGGAGAAGTTTGCAGTTCCTTACTTACACCAGCACAGGTGAGTTCTAAATATGTTGACCCAATGAAATTTGTTATTATTACAGTGGAACTTGGTTGTAACGAGATTAATTGTTCAGCCAAAAAGTGTCTTGTTATGTCAAAGGTCTCACTATTCCAGTAAAAAGGGCTAATAACAGGACAAGGGACATAAACCACCTTCCTTATTAATATAACCTATACTTCGGCCTTCAATTGATACTGATCTTTCTTTCACTTCAGACTCAAAATCAAAGACACTCTTTAAAAAATTTTGAAGTAAACTGAAAAAAATTTTTTTTTTTTAAATACAGGTATGTATCACTTCCTTTTCTTCAGTAATGGGTATTATTCAGGGATGTAAACAGCCAGTGTCAAAATGGAAGGAAATTTTGCGGCATGCCCAGAAGCCGCAGAGAAAAAATAATTTAAGATGTAGTGTGATTAATCCCAACTGTTTTAAAAGAACAAAGCCTGAAATTGATAATTAAATTAAAATTATACAGTAGATCTATCTATTTTATATTAAGGGAAAAACAATAAGAAGAAAGAATACGTCACACTTATACAGTTATAGAAGGGCTGTACTTTATATAGCTTCATTACACTAATGGTCTTACAGAAGGACTGATGACGAGAACGAAACAAGCATTATGCACAACTGTCTTGGCTGCGTTTCTTAAAAAAGAAGTTGATACCAAATTCCCGTTAGTGTCGATTCCCTATAGATCTAGATTCTAGATCTAGTCTAGTCTTTGCCGATTGCCAACTGAACTTCTTCAGAGTCACGCCATCTGAGCCAATAGCACTTGGTGACAGAATAAAAAATTATTAATTCTGGGAAAAATATTTAAGTTTCAGTCTAGAGATAGCAAAGCTTTGTAGCAGCATCACCACCAAATTCCGTGTCAGAAACCGCATGTGAAACCTCGCTACAGGCAGTGAGGCTACACCACTAGGCCAATGGAAGTGAAAGTCAACAACAAAAGAAATCTTCTATGCAAAAACATCACGATTAGACCTTACTCAGTTGGCCAGATTTCTAAAAAACTGTCGACCGATTTGAGAACGACAGCCAGTGTTAGTGCTACTGGCGGATGGTCGGCAATCGAGCCTCGGACAGAAAGGGCCGTGTCGGCATTCGCACTTTGGACGGAAAAGACAGAAGATTTACATCCCTGATTATTTATCATGAGTTACATAACTGTTAAGAAGAGAATTCAAACTATCTTTGGCTCACTTGAAGATGGAGTGGTTGCCGAAGCAGTTTTGCTACCCAGCCAGTTGATCTCTGTCTGAGCTGTCAGGGGAGGGGGGAGGGAGACATTATAGTTGGCACCGGTGGGGGTTGAGGCTGCTGAATTGGACCCAAACAAGTCCAGACTCAATAGGTCTTGGCCCGGTTTGCTGGAAAACAAATTACCAAATAACATGAAACTCAACAACGCATATGTCATCACAGACCCAAGATCTGAAAACTTTTCCAAGAATTCATCCCTATGTTTTCAATGTACCAACTCTGAAGGCATTAAAGTCAAGTAAATTAATGTATACCTCAATATGGCTTTAACCCATCCTGAACTTCATTAATAAATACCACACAGTGGTTAAATTCCCATGGTTTTCTTATAAAATACTCAATTTATGGACCACCTGAAATGAGTTTAAGTACGTAAATTCATCAAGTGCTATAAAGGCATTCATGTGCTTCTCATCCAACTAACTAAAGATTCGGATCATTCTAAATAGAAAATAAATCAAGAAAAATTAAAATTGAACAATTCAAATGCTTTCTGCTACCAGTGAATCAAGGTTTCAGATTTTCACAATACTTTACAACAACAACAAAAAAAAGGTTAATTAATACAAACACATTATGCATAATGAAAAAGAAAAGGGGTGGGGGGGGGGGGTGTAATCTATCTACAAGTCTTTTGACTAAAAGACTGAATAGAAAGAGACTGCATTTATAATAGTGGAAGACAATACATGTACTTAATTGAAGAGAATACATGTATGACAGAGGAAAACAACACTTAATAAAAAAGATTACATTTATGACAGAGGAAGACGTTTAATAAGAAGAGAATCCATTTGTAATAGCGGAAGAAAACAAGAGTATACATTTATAACAGAAGAAGACAGCACATCAGAGAAAGATTAAGAGAAAAGGAATACACAATTGAGGAAGACAACACTTACTCTAATGTGTCTGACTCTGACTGGGATCTTTTCATCTTTTTATCTATAGGTGTTTGGCTCCTCTTTCTCTGTTGAATTGGAACACAGGTACCACAGAAATGAAAACTTGCAGTTTCAAACAGGTAATTGTTAAGTTGGGAGACAGGAATATTGGGGGAAATGATGGACAGAAGCTCAACCATATAAAAGTCCTAATGATAATAACTGGAATATAATGAAGCAATTACAAATGGTCCATCTCTCTGCCAGTGCATAGCCCCTACATCAGCAATGCCGGTAAGTGCTCTGTGCTTCTATAAATTTGCTTTTCATAACAGATAAAACTGCTTCATCCTACGGTTTATGCTCTTGATTTCCCAACGAACAAAATGGCTAATATCTGTGAACAAATAGTTTGCACAAAGTGTGAAGAAAACATCATCATTCTAAAAATTTTATAAAGTCAGTGCTTTTCAATATTAATTAATATATATTAAGATTAAAGTTATTAAAATATGAACAAATGTTGTTTATTCAATACTGCACCATTTCATGTGTAATGCCCCTAATAAAGCAATACATGACATTCATGTAATAAATATTCATATTATATTTTGTCATAATCAAGAAGTATATTTCTTGTGTCACAAATACAGAAATACTTCAAATGGAAAATGTCTGAGCTTTCTCCTTCCCTTTACCCCATAATGGGTTTGTTGATCGTAACAAAAAAAAAAGTACACATAAAATATGCCTGAAAAATTTGAAATCTGACAATTAAACTATTCAAATGAAGTTGTGTAGGCAGACAGTCCTGCCATAGGGGACTGTTTTGCATTGATGTTACATTCGTCTGTGAAGTCATGTCACACTCTGTACATTGATATAATAATAGTCACTCATAGAGTAAAGACAGATGCTAATTCTTTCAAAAGAGAACACATTCAGAATTTTGATATTGTTTGGCAAATTTCTATTCTAATTTTTGACTGCTTAAATTACTGTAGGCAAATAACATTCAAGAATCCATCTTTCTTTCTATCTCTACATGTGTGTCATTCCAATTAAGACATTAATTTTTACCGCTGCTGTTGGGGATAGCCTCAAGCCTTCAACTGAGGCCCTGATATCTTCAACAGTGCCTGTAGCATTTGTGGGACTCAGTGGTCTAATTTCCACTTTGATTTTCCTCCTGCTCTCCTCTCCATCTACAAAGTTGGCAAACAAAAGTAATCTGAGATCAGTAGGAATTCAATTGTTTTCGTTAAGGCAGCAACATTAGCAAATTAAAATATACCTGAAATGCCAAGTCCACCATCTGTTATCATACATTTAGCTAATTAATTCTCCAGGCTAAAAACAGATTCAAAACAATATGCTTAGCTTACTGTGGTGATCAAGCAATATTCCTGTTTCAGAGAATTATGATGTCATTCTACTACAAACATTTTCTAAGCCAGATAACTTTTTTTTTTTTCTTTTTCAGTACAAGAAAGAAGAAAGAAAGTGGTGTTTTTCTAGCAAAATTACATTCAAATTAACGGTAATTTCAAGGTAAATATTACAAGAATTAAACTGTTTTGATCAACTCCGGGGTGGACACAGGCTGCAGTTTGGAGACCCCTTCTCCAGCATGAATGCAAGAAGCTATGGTATTTACTCACCTGAATCAGAGTCACTGTCACTTGAGTACCAGCTATTCTTGTCTCCATTATCTTGCACAAGTCAAGGGCATAACAGCAATAGTAAAGCCCCGAACTGTTTCTCAGAGCACCAAGCATGACACATTTCTCAAATATCTTTGTTTATCTTCTTCTAATTCTCATTGCAACACCTTTCAGTTCCACAAACCAATAAATTCTGTTTCATTTCTTTTCGATTTCAGACATGCTGCATATCAGGAAAGGCATACGCCCGATTCAGAATATGATGACCAAGAATACAAGTAGGATTAAATGTTGACATTGGAAAAGGGTTTAAAACAAGATTTCATCTGCGACTGGATGACTGTGGCTAATAGCCATCATTGTAAAAATAGTTGACAATACCAAACAAATCAAGGTGGCAAGGCACACAATATTTTCACTCTGTAACTCTCCAAGTTTGCCAAACAAGACATTGTACCCTCAAAATGACAAGGTTTTATCTCCACTTTTTGGCTAAAACTGAGATACATACTATTTCTACCTGCCTTTTTCATTGAGTGTCAAGACATCAAGCTGATTTGGTATCTAATTTGTAAGTACTACCAAAAAAAAAAGTTGTATCTCTAAAAGCTTCAAACAATTTCTCAAAAGTTGATGGAAGGGAGTTAAAACCTTGTCATTCTAAGGGATGAAACGCTGGCCCCATTTACACATTGCCATTCCAGGAAAGAAGACTGCAGGTAACATTATATTTCTCTATCTGATATAATAAATCTCCACTTCATAAAATGAGAAAGGATACTGTCCATTGGATGATCAGGTCGTATCCGATAGCCTTCTTCATCTACTTCAATATTCTGCAGAAAAGTCATGCAAAAAATCATGTAAATTTATTGGGAAACAGCATTTGTTGGTTCAAAACCGCAAGAGTAAAGCAATGTTTTGTTGTCCTTTCTTCCAGGCAATGTTTTGTTGTCCTTTCTTCCAGGCTGAAATTTACTCGTGTGATGGGAGGTATCAAAACTAGACTTTAAAGATTGTTGCATAAAATCTGTGTATATGTAAATGCTGCATGTGATAAACACAGTGCACACATCACATTATGACACATAATAAAGGTGAAGATACGTGTAATTTCTGAGTTAGAATTTAGCACAGCACGAACTCATGAGTAGAACACACAATGTTCTTCACAATCAAATTATCTACATTAAATTTAAAAAGTAATCACTTTTTTTTTACTCCTAAAATTAATACATACAAACTAGACTTGATGATAATTCTGTGAAAAAAATACCGAAAAAAAACAACTTACAGCATCTTCAGGATTCTCTGCATCTCTGTAAAAGAAAATGTTATTGCTAGGTAAAACAGACTACTTTATCTGTGCCAGTGACATGAAACATGAACAATTAAATTTTTTTCCCCCCAACCTATAAATTCCATGCAAAGAAAAACTGCATGTATTTATATGTCATGTTTGCTATAATATAAAATATAATATACACATTATTTTCCCCTTTCCAAAAATGTATGCATTTGCAGTAACTATCAAAGAATCTCCAACAATTATGATACTGACATACAGAAATATCCCTAACCACAAATTCGATTGAAATCCATTCAGTTTCTGTCACTAGCATGGAAACAAAGTGCTGACCACTTAGTAATCCCACTTTTCATAGTAACTGATGAGCAAGAATCTTTGATCATTCCAATAGCATGCTTATCAAACTTCATATTATCATGTGCAGATAAAAAGGCTATGTGGACCAAAGGAATTTTACTGCAAAGAAGCATCCTGATACTTGCACGAGCCTTGTGTACAACACTGGTCACAGATTAAACATTCTCTTTCATCCAAATTTTCTGAATTTCTGAACATTGCAATGCACCTCTGACATCAGATTTGTGTAAAGCTGTGACAGATCTCATTCAAAATCATATATATCTGCGGTGCTTACGACCATCTCATATGCCGAGACAACAATATACTATGGCACAGGATTTGACAAGGTTTAATCTATACAAAAATTTTGTCCCGCCAACAAAGCAAATGCAACCGTGACAAAAAAAAGCACTTACACTGATTCATTGTCCTTGTCATCTTTGTCCTTTTTGCTGTTTTTCTTCTTCTTTTCCTTCCTCTTTGTCTTATTTTTCAAAAACCCTGCACATGAAGAAAAGGTAACAAAATGTTAATACCATGTGTGAAAGTTTTTTGGACCACCTCACTGTAATCGCTCCTATAGATGCTTCATTTTCATCCAGTAGCAGAAATATACAGCAAAGTTCCCACATCTTTTTTGTACAAATGTTTCTACAATGACTCTAGCTACAAAATGCACAGCCTGATTCTGTAACTTCAAAATGGCTTGTCCTCAAGGCAAAGTAGCTGATGTTAGTAAATCTAGCACCTAAACTGAAATGCTATCCGTTTATAGAAAAACCCATTGGGGCCAACAAAATCCAAAACAAAACTTGCTCATCTTAAAGACAGAATGTTAACCACTGTTTTCCAGTTCTAACGAAGATTAGGCATGAAACGATGTATAATTACTTCCGCAAGCAACACCAGTAAATGTCAAAAAGAGAACGAATGCATGAGCAATTAAATTTAGAGAATTAGATAGAATCAAGCATAACCAATGAAAATTCAGAATCTTAAAAAATGCAAACAGGAAAGACCAAGACAAGATGCCATAATGAAAGAACAAGAATGGATTTTTCAAAAAGTTAGATTGACATGTGGTACGACCAAGCCACTTATAGCACCACTGAAACAGCCAAACAGTAATAATGCAGAGTGAACGTCATAGAAATCACATGAAAATAATTTGTATTTGTGAAAGAAAGGTCTTAATCTTACAAACTAGAGTTGTCAAAAATTACAAGAATTGTGACTAACTTACTACTTAAAGAAAAATAAATTCATGACTCAAACAAAACGATTAGATTTTATAATGTTTTGTTGTTGTTTTCGTTTACAACAATTACACTGATTTTCAAAAAAAAAATTAGATATTAGACTTTTTCTTTTGCACCTCTACAATAACTGATTTTCCCATGGTTAGAAAATTAATTTCACTTGTGTGGTAGGTCAAGCCCACTGATTAAGTTCTACTTGTCTCACAGCTTTAAATTCTCTCTTTTACATGTACATGATACAGTGGAAGCTTGCTTGATCTGTTCTTTCCTACTACTGAGAATAGTGGAAAAGAGGAATGGTCATTGTGCATTTCCTCAAATTAGTTATTCAGTTGTTATTAATGATCAGAAAGCATTTGAGTTGTAAACCTTCTGCCCCATGCCATGTAGTGCAGGAGTTTTTAAGCTGGCTGGTGCTGTTATATAAAGTGTTGTTGTCAGGATTTGGTGGAAAAAGTTGAGCTAGAATTATTCAGAATGAACTGGTGCTTTTTTTTTCCTGTCTTGAATCTGTTATCATAATTATCAGAATTATAACTAGAGTTTTATTTTGTCTTTCAAATTATAACTGCATTATGCTTTGTAGAATGAAGCAAAACAAATAAAAAATAATTACATAATAATAATCACATGCTGTAATTCAGATACCAACCCAAAGAGTTAGTAAGCCATAAAATAACTCATATTCAGCCAGTTTTTTAAATTTGCAAAAGAGACAATTTGAGGGCAGACTGATTTAAATATCTGTAACTTTACAGTCCTCAAACTGCTTCATAACTTTTACTTCATCTTTGTGTTTCAAACTGATAATGCCATGGTTCAAGAAGATGTTCACACTTTAAATCTACAGGAGCTGTGACTGGGGGAATGCGAAAACCACATAAAATGTCCAGTATTTTCTAGCCAAATCATGTCTATAACTGACCATTTATCAGGTGGAACCAATTTTGCTGGAAGAAATAAGAAGCCGCTAACGCTCTGCAAAGAAGCTTGCCATTAAAAGGCTCGGCAAAGAAGTGCAACTATGAAAGTTTTTGGCAGAGAGCTCAAAGCAAATTAAAGACAGGTCCTGTAAAGTTCATCCCTGAAACACCGCTGACCACAAATTCAAGCACTTCAAAGTGTCCAGAAACCATAGAGATAGAACTGGCAGATGTTAAGGCTCATTAAAAAAAAAAAAAAAGTCGGAGGCAAAAACACAAGCTCTAGCTGCTACTTTTTTTTACTAAGTAAAGTTTAAGACAAGCTTACATAGCAAACGTTATGGCATATGATATGAAAGAATGGGATACTCTCTATATCTAAAATGTATGGTGACTGGTGAGTAACTTTTCCAGATTACTGAAAAACAGTGTCAGTGTCAAAAGCAGAGCAGGATATTTTACCATCTGTATATGATGGCAGCTGATCCAAAGACTTTGGTCACCAGCAACATACAGAGTAGGGACTCTTATAAGTCAATACTCAACATCCTCTCATCATATCAACCAAACTTTGAAGCAAGTTCATCATAATTTTTACACAAGTTCCCATTTATAAGCCATTATTTAATCCGACAAAGCTACAAGATCCCATGTGAACATGAGCACTCTAAAACAGACACATTTCGTAATGCCAAACCCACAACTACTTTCACTATTATTTCCACCCATTTATAAGCTGGAAAGTCAGTTGAATTCACATGCACACACAAACATTCCACTGAAAAGCTGGCTAGCACAAATGTCTCTAACTGACACAGTAGCAAAACAGACATTCCTTCAAGAGTGGTAATGAGTTCCTGTTACATTACAGACACACTAAGATTCTGGCTTCAGACTGTCAACCTATATCTCCACCTTCTATCGGCCTAAGCCTTAACTTGAAATCTTTAAAATCTTCCTATTAATGATTAATAGTCTTTGACACACTGACATCTGAAAGTTCTGCACGACAAATGAACTGGTTATGCTCTCTTCAAATTTATCCCTCCACACACACAGCTTCTTCAGGTTTGCTTTTCTACATATTATCATATATATGGATGATTGTTTTACAAAAAAGTTAAAATAAATTTGGCTAACACTACCAGCAATGACTAGAAACCTCAAGTGTTTTTTTATTGTTTTTCTAAAGATGTCTTGCACCTGAGATCATAATCAATCTAATTGACAAGTGTTTATCACTCTGCAAGATATTTAAAATACGTTCATATGAATCCATTCAGGCTAATGCAATATGTACTGCTGTTCCTCAATACATTCTGATTTTGTCATATCCCTAACCAGTCACAACATGTAATATTCATGCACATATGACATCCAATGAAATGTCAAGCAATCAATATCAGCAGAGCAAAATACTCAACCAGTGGATGGATCCATTACATATATGCCTTTATGGAAATTTTAACAAAGGAGTGTGTTAACATAATTTGCCCTATAAGGCAATGAAAACTGACATTTCATTTATGTTAAATACTGAATATTAATTTTACAAAAGTATAAAATTTGTAGTTAGGTGCACAGTGCAGGGATAGAAATATATTGAAATTTTCAGAAGAAATTAAACAGCAAAATATTTATTTGCATATCAACCCTGAATTTGCAAAATAAAAACAGAAAAAACAACTATCTGCCTTGCTTTACAGATGTGATTACTTCCAGTAGATCAGCTCAGCGTGATTGATTTTTTATTCAAACATTTAAGGTCACAAAGATAAAAGCAAAGAGCAAGCGCAACAGCGACAAAGAAGAAAAAAAAATATGTACACTGTCTACTCAAGAAAAAAATCAAATTTTGACTGAAAGGCCAACTACAAATTTACTGTACAACACAAAAGCCAAAAAAGTGATAAAAGGAACAACTGAAAAAAGACAAGCTGACATCCAGGCAAAATAAAAAGTGAGGGCAAAAAACAAAAAAAACACCAAGCCAGTTCAAGAGCAAATTCCTTCAGGGATTTATAATCAACCATTCTATCTCTGATTTAAATGTGTGTCTACAAACTCAAAAATTTTTTAATTGCCTCTACAAAGAAAATGTACTTTTCCTTCAATGTCTTATATTAAAAAAGAATGTTTCTTGCTCTGACTTTGAAACTAAACTAAATAAAAATAATTAGCAAGGAAAAAATTTTTTTTTAGAAAAAGAAAGAAACCACCAATAAAGTAACAGTTAATGCATACAATGAGCAAAATATAGGAGGGAGGGGGAATATGCTGTTGCACAATAAATTTTGTTCTGGCTTTAGTGAGAATGGCTGTTTACATGTGCGGGAGACGCGAAGCTTGACGCTGCGACTCAGTGGCCCTGGCTGGTCACTTAAGACTGGGCTGGGGCTGCCGCTGGCCTCTGAAAACACACAGGTACCGTGTAGTGGGGTTGGACCTTGTGAAGGATGAGGGTCAGGAATATAGGGCCGTAGCATTAATCATTTGCCTATTATCTTTCATCAGCCATGTGTGATGAATTGAAGTCCATAAAATCTCCCTTTCCTCTGTTTACACAATCATGATAATTACAGTTCTGATAAAATGGACATCAACTCAGGTCTATTGGGATGAATATCCATGCTAAATATCAGGGCAGGATTGAATAACACAAATCTTCAATATCTCTCTTCTTTAGCTGAGTTCACAATGTGAGAAAACCAGGTTACATGACACAATACTTTACATAATACATTTGAAAAATATGACAAGAAGGACAACTGCAAATGAGCTTCAAAGTTTAGATCTATCAACTGCAAAAGGTGCGTGCTACGGCCCTGGAGACAAAGGTAGAGAAGAAGGAAAAAATTCTTTTTTCAAGTTCAATATTATGCACAGGTGGATAAAATGTTTGAGTATTCACCAAAGGTTTAGCTCTCCTACACTCTCATTTTCCAGCAAATTCAACACAATATGTAATCCATCACTCATCAAAAGAAAGGCATTAATAACAGAATGTCTGAAACATGTTGCTATCTCAAAGTTATCGTCCTTCATGGAATAATTATTTTTTTTAAAGTGAGAACTCTAAATACATTATTTAACATTCACGGGGAAAATGTACAGATTTCACTATTGCTGCACAATCACGCCAGATGAGAACTGGAAATATTTGTTGATAAATTCATATCAGCTTTCACAGTACGTTTTGCTTATTCCAAGTATCATAGTATGCTGAAGCAATCATAATTTTTCCTTGCTCTAAAGCCTTGCCAGGCATGTCAAGCGACTATTCTGCCTGTAAACAACACTTCAGCCTTAACTCCATGAAAATCAAAATTATCAGGATCACAGGAGGTTATGTTTAAAGGGAAAACCTAGAATTTAAATAACAAAGTTTAATTTCTTTATTTCCCCTCAATTCCAAGAGCTGACATGCAAAAAAGAGGACATGATACTGGAATCCACAAAGAGGAGAGCTTTTTCAAATGGTGTTTTCAGATGAAAGCCATCACAAGAATTCTTTTCAAACTAAAATTTTTCATAATTAGCTCTATATGAAGAAGGCTAACGTTATTTTTCCAGACTACAATTCGTCCTTTTACTGATTTAGAGCTTACATTTCCCAACACTTGTGTTGAAATTCTGCTTGTCATTGTTTTCTAAGCAGAATGTTTTTTAAATATTTGCATATGAATATTATATTTTATGTTGTACTTCTCAATACTTCCTTTTGGGAGTGATCACCTACCAGTAAATGAAGTGACTGAATATAGGTTATCACCTAATCAAGCTGCCACTATAGACTTCAGTAAATCAGTTTAAAATAAAGCATAATGTCTGCATAAGTAGTGGTGAAATAGTAATTGTTTATCATGAGGAACAGTGTTTAAATATATCTACTAAATAAATCAACAAAAGCATGAAGTGCATTGATAAATATTATGCTAAAATGGACAGATTTAACATCGCACACACCAGACTGCCTCTTTTCTTTTTGGCTAGATGGGTCTAGAGATTATGTGGTGTTGAACGGCAAATTAAGTATACATGGGAAATGTAACATACATACCGCAGAAAAAAAAAAGAGACAAAAAAAAATGCAGCCAATTATTTGAATTTCTACATTATAGCAAAGAAAATGAAATTATTGTGTTCTGATAAGTGATGTAATGAATATGGACTCATACTGACAAAACGAAAAGTGGCTACTGTAAGCAGACTGAGCTTGTTCAGTTTTTTTTTTAACGTTCCTTATCACATTCACTGACGGCAGATCAATGGTGAAACCCTTTGCTATATTTCCCTTATTTATTTCTGTTGATGAATTTAAAGAGTAGACTTTCACACAGTCTAGTGATTACTGAATTTCTGCTGGTGGGCATCATGATTGTTTCTTTCACTGCCATGTCATTTGTCCTTCTTTTCAAACATTCCTAGGTGAGCAATTTGTCCTTGACAAAACAAAAACTCTACGTTCATAAGGTCAGAAAACACTATAAAATTTCACCACGTTACAGACTCAGAAATGAAAAGATACTTTCACTCAAACTTCACAATGATGTCACACATTAAAAAAAAAATAATAATAAAAACAGCTACAAAATAAACATAAGAGAAAAAAATAATGAGACAGCACGCGAATTACTGCAGAAAAACAGAAATAACTGAAATAAATAAAGAATTTGTGTAAATGCTCTACAATGTCTCACCAAGACGCAGACTGCTGATTCCACCCCCCACCCAACTGTAACACAGCTTCAAGTCCTGCCAAACTACCCCATTAGGTTTGCACAAGCACAATATTAATTCAGTGATGCACCTTGGGTTTATGTTGCCAAAAGCACAATGCCTCCACTGGCTTCATCAGTGAACCCACTCCCATTTCCAACCACTATGATTCATAAAAGCACAGAAGATGCCCACAACCGAATTTCTTTACACGTATGGTGGGTATGGTGATCCTCTTTCCCTTACCTCTGTATCACTGACCCACCTATAAGCATTTCATTGATGGGGTGGTTGGGTTATAGGTTCCCATATTTCCTATGTAGCATGTATGTTCTATGTGAATGTGTACTGCCAATGTGGCAGTCTGAAATATCCCAGATTCTCTATGAAATTACATAATTTGTCAACAAAATGTGTAATGTCATTTCTAGGTTTTCTCCTTGAATGTGCCACTCTTCTGCAGCCTTTCCTATGTAATGCCTGTTAGTTTGAGAAGCAACATTTTAATCACACCCCACTGAAGTTGCTTGGACAAGCTCAAGATAATCTTTGTCTTCCATGTAGAGCATTTTGACATATGGTTACAGAATTATAAATAGCTATAGTGTTACATAATTATGAGTTAAGCCACTCATTACCACTGAATGTTGCTGCATCTGCAAATCAGATTTTGTTATATGTCAATGAAAACTTTTCTGAACCAATAAAAGTTTGTATGCAAACTTAAAAAGATGTCCACACACAATCTCTCTCTCTCTGAACCCACACATAAACGACACCCATAAATTTAAAAAGCAGACCACCCCTGCTGTCAAACAAGGTTTTCAACCCCTTTAAAAGTAGGCAACTGAAATTGAACAGTTCAAAACCAGGCCTTGTTAACATTCTCATCAATTGCATGTTCTTCATGGTATCCACCGAGAAAGAATTTCAGTGTTACCAGAGAATGATAGAAATGTCCTTTAATAGTGGGGTGGCTGATGGTGGTAAAAATTATCATCTCTGCTGAAGGCTAAAAAAAATTGATGAAAATGCAGATCTCATGAAAGGAATCAACTGCCTTCACAAGGATTGAAAATAATGTCAATGGTGTTTAAAAATCATTTTGAAAAGACAGAAAGTGTTATGTCCTTTTAAATGCTATTGGAAAACAGAGTGCCATAATAAGTGGATGAAAACCATGCAACCAAATATGGTAAATGAATAAAGTCAACTGATGAAACTCAGAATAAACGTGTTTGAAAGCAAAATGCTTTTCCTCATGGATCAACCTTGACAATGTCTATGTAATATCACTACAAACAAGAATCCTAACATCATTTCTTTAACGCAAATGATGACCATGTAATGTTCCTAGATTTAAAGTACCCACCTTGTCTCTGTTTCTCAGTCATGCTGTCTCGTTTTAAATCTGTTGTTGGTTCTGGAGACATTGGCCTATTAGCAAGAAGGCTGGATAAATCTGGCTCAACAAACTCAATTGGACCTGAAATACAGTGGACCATCATGTTTAACGACACTGCTAATAAGGAGACCTTGCTGACACCAAGAACATTTTAAATCCCTGTTTTTTTCTGCTATATGAGCCATATAATAAAATACTCAAACAACGGCAATCGATAATCAAAGCACCTGGTATAGCAAGAGAATTAATTTTGAGTGCGTACAGCAAATGGTGGGCATGGTCCCAGAACTAAGTGTTGGGAGCCAGACAATAACATCATGCATTGTTCTTTCTTTGTTACTACATGCCCACCTTGTGAGTTGTGGCCCCACCTGGCCAATGCTCACTTAGGCTTAGTATGCTTTTCTCTCCCTACTGACCACATGCGGTGACAGCACACCATATGCAGTCAGTTCAAAGTGATGACTCATCACTCACTGAGGCAAACTGTGGGGCAGGGTATGAAGTCTACAACCATGTAGCTTCATTAAACACATGCATTATCTGGTCACTACCTGCAATGTGCAAGAATTATTACATGAAGCACGGTCATTGATTGTCACTAATCGCTGCACAGCATATGCTCTTTGTCTACACCGGGCTTCGTGACCACATGCCTACACTCCAGGTGTCACAAACACGTGGCCAGTCTGTTCCCATTCTTTGAATGATTCAGTATGAGAAACCACCGGAAACAAACATACTCCTATGTCTCTTTAACTTTTGTATCTGACTCTCTCATCATTTCATTGCAACATGGCTACCATCAGCACACACACACACACAAAAAAAAGTACATGTATCATGATAGGCGAGATCTGCCATCAGTTTGATATTATATAAATATGTTGATGTACAAGACATACTAACAGTAACAAGGGAGGTAACCATAAAAGAAACAGTGGGTTATTTTAATCCCTTGCCTTTCTTTTTGTACCCTTTCTGATATGCAATATTTCACATACACTGATATTGGAGTATAAAATTAAAAAGACAGTGTGTTGTTAAGACTGGTTCAGTACTGAGTAAAAGAAAATGGTTTATAAAATTTCAACTGTGCCTTTAGATATCATTACCTGGCTTTTCCACTCCTGTTCCTTTCTTTTCAACAAATTTGGAAATCAGCTTCTGCACGGTCATTTCATCACAGTTTTGCTTGAATTCTTTGTGTACCTGATTGCAGGAAGAGAAGATCCATTACAATTATAAGCCAGGAAATTTGGTACAGGGTATGGCAATATGCATCTTTCACAGGGAATAAATATTCTTCCTTTCAAAAATTCCATAAATAGCTATTTCTGTACATGATTCGCATTCATGGTAGGATTAAAACTAATGCATATAGCACGGCTGTTTAAATCGCTTGGAAAGCGGTATTCTAGTTGCCGATCGGAATCCCCCGCCGACCTCCCGCGATGCGGTCATAAATCACCTGTCAGCCGTGTGCACATCCGTGACGGCATGCCATCCCTGGTCAAGCCTGTGTAATACGATTCCACCAATTTTCGCATACCTTTGCAGCGCGATATCTTCCGATCTAATAATGCTACAGCACCATGCGAGATCTCATTTTAAACGTCAGGATTGTACCAACAGGACGATATAACTTTTGCTGCTTACTTTTCAAGATTGTTGATTTTATCGGCTGATATTTCCAGTGTGTGTTTTTTAGATTTTGGAATTTGATTTTCAACACTAGTTCTCTTTAATCGTCAATATTTTGCACGGGCCGCCTTTGATTTCCATATAAAATCAATATTTCGAAAGTGTAAAGGCTAACCTCTAACCCGTGCAAGTTTGGTGTATGTATAGGTTCTGTGTGATTTGTTTACGATTTTTGAAAAAGTTGTGCGACTCAATCGAGGTGCTTCTGTGCCATTTTTTGTTTGTTTGCCGCCTGTTATTAGCAGCTTGTGTGAAAAATATTGCAAAATGGAGCACCATGAAGAACATATCCACGTTGAGCGCCTCCACGAACTGTGTCGAACATGTGGTGGGAGGACACTTACCACACAGCAAAAACGGCAAAGGCGGAAAGCAAAGAAATGCAAGGACTTTGAGAATGACATTTTGCTTGCTTTTGGTGTATCCATCACCGGCGACTTGAATCATATTCACTCCTCAACTATTTGTTATTCGTGTGTGGCCGTGATAGGAAACATCAAATGCCATGCCTTCAAAGGTAGTATTGTTAACGCCAGGAAGTTGGCCCAAGGAAGTTCACATTTATGGACTGAATTTCAGCCACACAAGAGGGCCGCAGATTGTGTATTATGTGCACAGTATTTAAAGACTAGTTTGGGGAGTAGACATGTTTCAAATGACTCCACACCACATCAAGACAGAGACCAAACAATAATTTCCACAGCAGCAGCAGCATGTTCAACTACGACATTAGAGGATATAATCCCTTCGCCGATAACACAAAATTCAACATTTGAGGAGACAGCACCAACACAAACGATTGCATGTACAATACAAGATGCAATCCATCGTGACATAACGGAAGCCACATCAGCTACATTACATGACACATCCAACCTATCAATGACCTGTAGTACAACATGCGAGGACACAACGCTAACAGAAAACACACCGTCATCTAGCAGTGGCCTTAATGAGGCAGAGTTGAGCGGCCCCCCTATTGCTACATCAACGCCACACAAACCTACAAAGGTTATGGTAGACAGCAACACCTCACCGGCATTTAAACACGACAAGTTATTTTCCCAGTCATTCGAATTGTCCCCAACACGGCCACTTACACAAGAAGAACATAAACTTCACACACATTTTGTTAGGAGACGATTGAATAATTCAGAAACAAACATTTTCAAATGCAAGACAGGAGGCCAACCTATACTATTAGCCAAACTAACAAAAACAAATAAAGAAACATCTCTAGCCAAAGAAACCACCAAAAGAAAATGCACGCATTTGCTTTCTACCATTAGGACTAGCATAGCGGGCGCATCACAAGACAGTATTACCACACAACATGCATCAGAACTTAGACAGGTCAAAACAGCGACACGAAAGAATATTTGTGAGGAGGCAGGCATTAAATTAAAACCACAAATGAGCAGCCAGTCTGTGATGGCAATGAAGGAAGCTACAGATCTAACATGGAGCCAGTTACGTCAACAAAGACGGTATCTTAAAGAAGCTGGCCTCATGTTGCCAAATGAGCAAGAACAACGGAAAGCCATGGAAGATCTGGCAGCTGACATTGTCACAGAGATGGAGGATTTTATTGACGCCGATGGACAGACACACCGCGCAGCATTCGGGAGGGTTTCAAATCTATCAGATTTTGTAGTCAACATCTTAGACAAACAGAAACAGAATGAGACACTCACGTGGCACGACTCCACCATTCCACAGGATGAAATTTGGGTTAAATTTGGGGGGGACCACGGCAAAGATAGTTTAAAATTTACTCTTCAAATAGCTAACACACAAGAAGCCAATTCAAAACACAACACATTTCTAGTTGCAATGGCAAAAATCAAAGACAGCTATGAAAACCTTGAAACATGTATGTCTGTTTTACAACCTCAACTTGCAGAGCTTTCAGCACTAGTATGGCAGGGCAAGAAAATAGTTTTATTCCTTTTTGGGGATTATGACTTTCTTGCTAAAATATATGGACTCTCTGGTGCACAAGGCACATACGCATGTCTGTGGTGCCTGGCGCCAAAGTCCCACATGATGAAATTACAAACACATGACTCTCCAGCCCGCTCTTTGGCCACCATCAAACACGACTACAAACGTTTCAAAGAGGTCGGCTTAGGGCTGAAGAAACATGTGCGCCGTTTTCACAATAGTCTCCACCTCCCAATGCTAGATGTAGATCCAAGCCATGCTGCTCCGCCATATCTTCATATTTTGTTAGGTATTGTGCTGAAACACCATCGCCTGCTTGAAGAGGCTGCACATGAAATCGATGTGCAGTTGGGCTTACAAGCAGAAGATGAATGCAAAGGTGTGTCTGCGTCAGTAAAATCCTATGGAAGCAACTGGCCAAAGGCTGAGGGACTCGAAGAAAGAATTCGGTTCCTGCAAGGTTGTGTGACTCTGACTAATGATGAAGAAGAGAGAAGCCGTTTTCAGGAGAAGCTCTCAGATGCAGAAGAAGAGTTACTCAACCTTGATTTCGAGCCCCTCAGCCCTAGGTCAGGGCCCATCTGCTCACAACTAGACAACATTCTTGACAAACACAACATTACACCTCAGTCATACCATAGCCGTTCATTCATCGGAAACCACTGCCACAAATACATCACTGCCAAAGTTTATAAAGACATTACTTTGTTCATTATCAAGAAAACACAGGAAAACACACACAACCAGAGCATACTGACCATGGCTTTCGTGTTGCGGGACAAATTTAATGAAATAAATGAAGCATACGCCAAAGTTCACACATTAATATCACATGGAAAACCTGTGCCACCTAACAACATTCCACACATTCAAACTTGGATTACTAGGTACATGGAATTATTCAGATGTTCTTTCCCCAATAAAATCATACCTAAGCAACATATTCTAGAGAAGCACTGCCTTCCCTGGATACAGAAATACGGGTTTGGTATGGCACTGCATGGTGAGCAAGGGGGCGAGCTCATTCACGCTTCTGTGGCCAAGTTAGAAAGACGGGCAGCAGCCATCAAAAACAAGCAACACCAACTTCAACTAGTCATGCAGTCACAACATCTACAAACCTCCCCAGAACTCCAAGCATGTGCTCCACCAGTGAAACGAAGGAAGACAAAATCTTAATCTGTGACATTATTTATAATTTTATAGACCCATTCATTGTTTTTGATTATTTGTGAATTTGTGATAACATATGACTGGTTAAGTGCAGGCGTGACATGACACTGACAGTGAGGCCAACGGAAAACGATCGTCAAACTCGAATAACTCGACACTGGATATCTATACATGAATGCAGTCATGTGAGTTTTGAAAGTTAACCTATTTCTCATGCTGTGTGATGATTTCACCTCATTCGATGGGGCCAATCATATCTAATTTCATATCTGAAATTTATGAACAATGTACTCATTTGAGGAAATATTGTATAATTTTGTGCCTCTATATCTCTACTACGATGTTGAATACATTTCTATGGTTCACTGTATACATTTACAATATATCGCTAAGTTATTATGTGTTTACAAAAGTATGACATATGGGCTGATTTGGGTGTGAGACTGCTTTGATTACCGATAAAAAACAGCGAGTCAGAAGCGCTAAACGGGCTCCGGGAAACCCCCCCTAGAATCGAGGTCGCTGACCCAGTTAACGAGGTCGCGACCGGGTCAGGTCACCAATAGCGGGGAGGCCGCTCGACTGGGCTCGGCAACTAGAATACCGCCTCTTAACAGCCGTGATAGATGAACACATAAGAAAAACTGAAATAAGACTGGAAGGGCCATTATAAGCCAGCTGCCATGATATAATTTCACCAACACTTATCAAAGTGCAAAACTACTCATCATTAATACAATTTATTTGAACTACCATTGTGATCCAAACATCGCCAAGCGATACATACCTGTCCTAGTAAGGCATGTTCATTTTCCCATGATTTAGCAAATGTGTCAATGAAGTCTTTCATCTGGCATATATGTTCCTCCTCCAGCTCCTGGTAATGCTGCAAATTTTTTGAAGTTTTTTTTTTTCAGATCAAAACTGACCAAAACAGCTAACTAAATAAAGGACAACCAAATTTTTGCAATTTACATCCTCAAACCATATTTTTATGTAAAAAAAAAAAATTCAACACAGTGTAAATTTTGAAGCACAAGCAACTGTTTGAGGAAAACTAAAACAGAGCAATTTAAAAATCTTCACTGGTTTAAACTGCTTTCATTATGAGTTTTCATATCAATTTTAAGTATCAGTGCAACTAAATTTCAATCCTCAAAAAAATATTTCATTGACCGCTTTTATTGCTTGCAAAATAACACGCTGATTCTCCCATTCAAAATTAAAATCTTAAAAACTCATTCCGACAAACCAACATTTCAGTCCTCCCAAAAAGCATGCAAAGATATTGCAATACATGAACTTGTTACTAAGTTGTGATTATATTGGAAAAAAGCGATCATGATAGCTAAAAAATACTTACATGACATGATACAATCATCTTGCCTTCAAAATCATTTCTGACATCTTTGTATTTTTCAATAAGGCCTTTGTACTCTTCCACTGGAATGACATTTAAAAAAAAATAATGATGAAATAGTACCAACAAAAAATCATGTGTCCTACAGTGAGAAATTAGCCAAAATATGAAAGTGTGCAGCCGTTTACTCAATTTGGCTCTCTGTTTAATGTACAAAAATGTTCACAAAATACTACTATCTAAAAAGAGCAGAACAAAAGTTTAAATGTTGCGACAAACAAGTTAGGACCAAAGGCAAAGAGTTCTGCAAGAGATAGACATCTTTAACAAAGTTTACTGATGTTGGCACTTAGAGGAGACCAGGATAATACAGAAACTTAAAGAACTGGACTGGGTAATAAAAATTTGAAAATATCGATTTTAATGTTTAGCTCTGAAACTTCTGGTGAATTTATATTACCTGGCCGTAGCCAATTAACACTTACATGTTTTCTTGTATTTCACTTCAGCCTGTAAAAAAGAAATACATTCCTTTCACAATATCCATTGTAAATACAAATCATGCTTTCGTGTGGGAAACAGTGTAACTCTAAGATTGACATCTGACAGAGATTAAAGATAATGCTTATGGTCAAAGCCAAAATTTGTTACATTATACAAAATCAAAATATGCACTATTACTTTTCAAGAACTTTTGATAATATTTTCAAGCAAAAGTATTTTTTACTGAAGTAAAACAATCTCTAAATTAACGAATGGTGAATAAAGATGTCAACTGCGCTTTATTATGTGTACATACCTTTTCAATATCTTTTGCAGATGCATTGTCTCTCTTCAGCCGTTCAAGCTCTATACACCTTGTATGATAGATCTCCTTGGCCTATGAAAAAGTCATAAAAAGAAATTTAAACATTATCAGACATACATAAAATTATAGTTATCATTTATTAATCTAAATTCATTGGAAATTTACACCTACTTAATTGTTAAATGATTCTTTCTTATGACAGCAGTGATGATTCTTAGCATAATGGTCCAACGAAAACTTGCAAAGTGTATTGAAGAAAGACCTGATTTGATATGAATATGCAATGAGAGGCATAAAGAACCAATTTTCCACTGCCCACTTTAGAAATCATTCTCATAAAGGCATAGAAGTTCAGAATAAATGCAACTTCCATATCAGTCATAATGAGTTTCATCTCACCTTCCCAAAGCTTTTAAGCCTTTACATCAGAACAAAATACTTAGAAACCAGCGAGAGAGACTTCAACATGAGAATCAATACATCCTTATAATTTGTTCCCCTTTCTTTCTGTTCGGCAGCTGTGCACTAGCGGGACTCATTTCTTGAAATTGTTAATGATGATTAAAATAAACTGACCTTATGCAAGGCTGTGGTTGTATTTTGTATAGTCTGAACTGAATCAAGTGTCCCTTGTTCATTTTCCTTTACCTGGGAAAATACAACATTCCAAAGCTATAACCATAAAAATTTGCTTCAAAAGGAATTTGATGAGGAAATTAAAGAGGAAGTGACAAAAAGATAGTATCACTGGAAATGTAGGCTAAGGAGCATTTTTAAAATGATATAGTGATAAGATTTCATGTACTGATAATACGATATGCAAACAAGAGTCCATGCCTTGGTGAATGTTAACAATCTGAGAAGGACAAAAAAAATAACAAATGACAATTTGACAAATAAACATTACAGCAATACTATCAGAAATCCATGAGCTTATCACGTGCCAGCAATTTTAGCAACACCTGCTCAAAAGTATCAATGATCAGTACCCATCCTTCACTACCACTCATCCATAACTGACCAAAGGACTAGTTTGCAACATCAAAGAACAAAGTAAAATACAAATTTTACAGATTTAATAAACTAGTATTTACTGCTTACAGTGCACTGACATGAGAGTCCTAAAATAATCTCAGGTATTTTTCTTTTTCATGTTTTTTTTGTATTTTGTATACTTCTTTTAAAATCCCATTTGGGAAATCTGCCTTTGTGTCATTGCAGCCCAGTTACAACTGAAGCAGGCATGTCATCGCAACAATGCAATTTTAAACACTATAAACTCATCGCAGTCCACCAGGCTAACTATTACTATATGTCCATGTCTTACAGTTTTTCTTATTCTCAATTGTAGTATGTAAATTCACTCAATATATTCCAGTCACAAAGTATTAAAATCAAAAAATACTAAATGGGAAAAGCTCATGACTTGATGTGTTCCGTCTACAGAAAGCAGGCATTCTGGATGAATCAACTGAAGAACCGCTTATGAAAACAATAAAGTATCCCAAGTCTTGAGTATTAAGACAGAAACACCTTCCCTTAAAGATTTGCTTAGACAATTTTTCCAAGAGTTGCCCTAAGAACTTCCTATCACACAGCATTGTAAAATAGTTTGAGTTGCAAAAGTTTTCTTTCTAAAGCCCTTAACTGGGGGCCTTTCTTCTCCTAGACATGCTACACTTCTGGCTCACTAGCTGCAGGTTGAGTGTGGGTTTGGGCACTCTTCTGCCAAGCTACGTCCTTTAAGGGGTAAACCTAATAATTTGAGTACAATCCATTGCTTCATGAAATAGCTGCTAAAGAATGAATATGGTAATAGAAGTAATATTCACCGTTTTGTGACGTTTGTGCTGTTCGTCATTGTAGCGTACCATATCCTTGATCAAGTCTGCCCATGTGTGCACAAGCTGCATCTGCAAGGTTGCTAATTTCTCAATTAAAGACTTGAGGACATTCCAAAATGGACCAAAAGTTCTGAAATTATGGGACATAAAGTGGTATGAATTGTTTGAATTGTAGAAGAGGAAGACTTCCAAAATTTCTTGACAGGTGTTATAAGAAAATACAAATGAAGAATACATGGACTACAATGACTATAAATCTAGTGTTATATAATTGACTTTTTATCTTGTCTTCACTACCCATTGGGCATGTGTCACGACATCTTTCTATGTTACTAAATCTAACAATAAGAATGCTCTATTGTTATAATCATAAATATGCACTTTGTGCAGATTATCAGAGGAGAAACTGTACTTTTCTCGGTGTACCTTCGATATAAGAGAAATAAAACATACATAAATAAATAATTTTACCACTTCCTTTGCCATTTGCCTGAAATGTTGAAATAAATGTAAGAGTAAAACTAACAGCTAAAAAGCACAGTCCTTTCTGAACGCTAAACAAAAAGTTTGAAAAGTTGTCCCCCTTACCCAACTGGTGGTGTATTGGCCGCTAATTTTGCTAACTTGGTTAGCAATTTGCTGTAGTTCTCTTCCACAGTACAACTGCAACAAGCAATGGTCCATAGGAAATCAAAATATTAAAATGCAACAGAAGTTTATAACAAAACCTGTGAGATTTAACAATAACCACCCCACTGCAACAACAGAGAGATAACATTATGTCACAGGTATACTTTATTCTACCATTGATCTAATGTATTTATTTACAAAACTGCGTTCCTGAAATTTCTAGGAGTGTCATGCATAGAGTCTGCAGCAACTTTTTAAATTTCTGAAATAGTTATTACCAAAACAATGAATCATATACTTCTTGTTCTTCCTGAGCATGGCTGGTGAAGGCACTAGATCAGACAATATATTAAATTATTGTAATGCCCAATCTCATTTTACACACTTCATGTTTACAGAGTTAATCCCCAACATAAAAGAAATGCTCACTGTAGGTAAGGACTTACAGACACTTTTCTTTTCCCCCTGTGAGTTCTGTTCCACGGTTATTTGAAATGAGTGAAAACAAATTTTGTGGCTACAGTTCCTACACACAAAACAGTTCACCAACCTTTCCCTGAGAAAGTCAATAAGTTCCTTAGTGGATGTGTGGCCATGTTTCATATTATGGTACAGGGCAAAGTACCCATTATTCTTGGGGCCCTGCAAAAGAATTTTAGAAAATAAATGTAAGCGTAGGAGAATGAAATCCATGTATCAACACACTGGTGCAGCCTAACTGATAAAGAGTTTAAATCGTTGTGTAAATTCTATACCCAGCAGCACTTTTAATCATTATTAAATATTATGGTCATGCCTCAAGGATATTTGGAAGGCTTAATGTCACTTGTCTGAAGATGATAGAAGTGGCTTTGAGAAAACTGCCTAGATCTAGATATCTAGATAACTTACTAATCTAGATCTAGTCTAGATCTAACTGAACTCCAAATAGGCCTACTAAAGCAAGAAAACTAATTCAATTTCAAGCCTGCACAGCCACAAGCGATGACAAGCGATGCTTATTCGAAACAAGAATCTGACATGCCATTAGGATCTACATATCAAAAAGTAACCACAATAATATTTTAACTGTCACTGTCAACATTAATAACACAAAATCGGTCTCTACCTAATGTGTGCTAAAAGACATTTAATCGTATGATAGAAATTTTATGCAAAATTCAGACCAAAGGGAGGTGTGTCACGAAATTGGCACTTCCGGTATTGAGACACGGAGACAAAATCAGGACATGGCATTGCAAAATTTCACGAAGACAGTTACAGCCTGCCCACATCCAAGAATCCGTCCCATTATCTCATACACTGGCAAACAGTTACGCAAAAGGGCACCTCTTGCAAATCATATGCAAACTAAGTACAACGACCCAACCTACGGTCTGCTCGCGCTCTCAATAATCTCTGGTTCTCTGCAATCATCAAAGTGTGCACACTTTGATAGCGACAGAAATGGTCAGTTTAGCAAAGCTACCGAAAAATCGGCAACTGTGGTCAGAAAAAGAATATGTCTGATGAACTTACCCAAAAGTTGTCTGCAAAATTTGACATTTTGTTGTTCAAAATGTCATTGAAAACATCCGTTCGAACCCATACAGATATTGAGATGGCGTTTATTTTGACTCATGGCGCATGTCAGAAGGGAGATAATCCTATTAAACTTCCTGATCATCCAGATGACGCCCACTCTTGGCTAGCTCTCCGCTTTCCTCTTTGCGCTCTCAATCTAACTTGTCCTTGGGCATGCCCGGGTCTTTATTTATATTTTCATTTGTCAGAGATAATTTCCCAAAATTGTAATGCATCCCATTCCAATACTGTTTTGAACTTTCTTTTTCCCAACCTCCTTTGCAACTTTAGTTGTTTTTTTTTTTTAAATGCCACGGGCACCAGATAAAACATTGAACACCTTAAAACACAGGCACAATACGTATTTATTCTTCGCTCGTTTACTAAATAACCGTCTCAGTCTCTGCATGCTATTCAAATTCAAGTGGCAATTTTGTCGTATTTTCTCTGTCTCAGAGAAGCAATAACTTTTTTCAGTGAAGAAATTCTTATTTATCTTTAAAAAACACTTGAATTTGTATGAAACTTATCATATTATGATTTTATTTTATTTTTTCTTATTATACACTCAATACTGGACGTCAAGGAGTCACTAATAGTCAAGTGTTAAAAAAAATGTAGCATTGTAATACATTAATTATACGAAAATTGTGAGAAATTCTGGCAACTCAAGGTTTCATGTGCCTTTGTGGTCATTCGCACTAATTCGCAGGCTGTACTTCCCATTGAACCTAAACATGCATTTATTTCTGTTTACGTGAAAGCATTGGATTTAATTAAAAAAAAAAAAATTTATGCGAAGTTCTAGAAAATAATACTGCCCAGCTGAATTTGTTTTTCACAGTAAGTTAATACTACACTCAGGAAGGTGGCTGTTTTCGATACACCTACCCGTTATCGATATGTAAACAAATCGGCACGTGTGATAGAATGCACTTGCGCTTGCCGTTTTTATTCACTTTTTTTTTTATTTGGCTATTAAATAGAGCATGCAACAAATGGGAGGAGTACCTTACTCGAGCGCCACTTTCACTGTTATCAATTTAAACACATGGAATGGTCAGATGGACCTGGGGGCGTGAGGGTCTAGTCAGTTTGTATCAATGGGCGGTAGTCAGATTGACTAATCAGGCGAAAAGGGGCTGGGTAGTTGTGTTTAGATCTAGAATCTAGTTAGTTTCTGGTCTTTGGCGCTCGAGTACGGAACTCCTTCCCAACAAATATCGTCGTTAGATCTGTCGTGTGATAGATCTAGATCTAGTACCCATCTCTTATCCATGCTGGTCCCATGGGGGGAAAAGCAGAAAAAAAAGTAACAACTGAGTTGTCAACTAAAAAAAAAATAAAGTCAGCTCTTGCAGGGATTCCAGTCCCATTTACCAACTCGGCAGGCGAGTTACATAGAAGGCCACCGGGGAACCCGAGTAAGAGTGTTACTAATCAGGGTCTCTCTAATGCTGCCGAGGACACAATAACCAATGGGCCTAAATATCAGTAGGCCCTATAACTAAAAAAAAGACAACCTGGTCCAACATTACTCCGAATCGAACCATCTTAGCGTATGAGTGAAGAGCCTAATTATTCAACAAAATAAGCCAGAATTGCAATGTAACGGAGCTCTTCCTAAATAAAAATCACAAAATTAAAAATCCATCTGCAAGTAAGCCGTGGCGACGGCAGAATAACGAACAGCTGGTGTTGCGGATAACAAATAATAATCACAACCCATCCTGTCCCTCACAAGTGCCCACCAAGTGCTCAAAAGGTGGGCATGATCCAAACCAACAGTTAGGCTACCCTTTCTCCTAAAAAATCTAATCGGATGGGTCTTGTGTCTTGCTTTTCCAAAAAATTTGATACCAAATTTATTATTCTGGCCTCGTTAAAGGTTATAAATTCATGAAAGTTTTGGCATTTTCTAAAGTGGAAAGACATCTCAAATTTGCTACCTTTTGCAAGTTGCATGATAGTCCAACACTGACCGCCCATAAAATGACGGTTAATGAGTCACGGCATTAAAAATTCTTAGTATCCAAGACAAGGGGGTGTACATTGCACTCAATTTTTTTCGAGGGGTAGGCTACAAACATAATACAAGCATCCCATTTTCCTTTTTTTTAGTCAGCAAACTTCATCCGACGTCAGTTTCTTGTGAACTCTTACAGGGGAGACAAAAATAATGTTTTTGTTTTTTTTTTAATTGAAAAGGAGGTCGACCATGTCTCCATTGACTTAGCACTGAGTGTCGGATAGAGGTGACGCAATCAAGCATTGGGTGGGTCTATAAAAATAGCCCCATGTCTGATCTTGGCATCGCCTTATAATACAAAGGCTGATGTTTATTTGGTTATAATTTTGATCCTGATCTATTCAAGTTTCCGCTAGTTTCTCAGTCTACTAAGTTTTCAACAAATGAATTTTAAAGGAATTTCAACTTAAAAGTTAAAACAGGATGAAAATTTTAAGTAAACCTCATTTATCTGGCTTTCTATGTGAGTTATTTTCAAACACATGCGCTACATCAGTGCTACGCTCTGCGACCCTTTGTTATGAAGGGGTCAATTTGGTATGTGCAACTCAGAGTGAAAACGGCACGACTATGTCTTTTTCAAGCTATAAAAACACACAGCTAAACACATTAAACAATACAGAAGGCAGTATATTTTGTCAGAGGAAGTATTGAACTTTATTTGATGTAGGACACATGGCGTTTCACATAAATACACAGCAGTAATAGCCTTGTAATGTTGGCCTAAAATTATGCCAAAACGGGATTTCGCCCCTTTAGCGGGGCAGTTTGGACTACCTACTTTATGTTTATACCAAATCTTAGACTGCAGTTAATATTTTTACAAGTTTTCTTTGTTTCTTTGTTTTGCAGTTATAATGGCCCTTGCTCCAAGTAAGATTTTTGCAGGGTACAGAGCTTTAGGATTTGTCAGCAATCACATTCCACTGGTCACACGCTACCACAAACGGCATAAGGACAATTATGTCATCACATGCGTTGGTCAAGCTTTTCATGTGTACAACGTATGTCTGCATTTTAAAAAAAAATTTCTTTGGTTGTTATTGTGTTTTTGCGTTGTAACAGTGTCGTGGCTATAACAGTATAAGGCTTCCTGCTTTTTAAATAGTGTGTTGCCAGTCATTTTTACACTATAATGACTATCCTTGAGATAAAGATATAATTAATTTCTCCTGGTAACCAAGTATTAGTAATTCATTAAAAATTCATTATTGCAATATGTTTTACTTCCAATATTAACATAAACAGAAGTAATATGACACTTAGATTTTGTTATAGGGTTTTCCAGTCTCAGTTGTATCACATCAGTTTGTACTGCCAAAGTGGGGAGATCTACTCAAATGCAAGTGGCAGGCTATTGATTTTAATTTTGGCCATTGTCATAGCAGAAATTGATTGTAAAAGGAGCCTGTATTTCATCATTTGCGAAGTGGAAAGACAGTTAGTCATCATGTTTTAATTCATCTTATTTCAGATCAGCAAGCTCGGAATCGTTGCAGTTAGTAAGTATTCACAGCTCTATGTATTATATTGTGAAAAGGAAAGAACCAGTGAAAAACATGCACAATAGTATGCAGGCTTGATAAGAGATCATATATTTTAAAAAGAAAAAGTATGTAAATATTCATGAACTTGATCAATTGACCGTGTAAGCAGTATACTTGGTGATTTGTTTTCCTTTTTAATCCACAGGTGATGCTCATCCTGAGGATATAAGTGTTTTAGCAGCTGATCTTCACACTGTATTTACTGCAGCAGGAAACAAAGTGTATGCAGTGGCACGAAACAAGAAGGTAAATTATTCTTGGTAATAAATTATTCTTGTCAATTTACACAAAGCAGTACTGGTGTTTCACAAGCAGACATTATATACAAGTACATTTTGTGACAGTATTAGGAAAAAAGATGGCACATTCCTCAGTCAGTGTGGTTGTGGAAAGTTAATTTCTTGTTTTCTTGTGCTTTAACACATTTTCTGAACAGGCATGTTAATTATTGTATCAAAGTCTTTTTGGGTGTGAAGAGTGTTATCAGTATTCTTAAAGTGATTTGTTCACAACTATAAAGTACTTCCATTAAGAATTGGCGAAGAAACCGCACATAAAATTTTTATTTTTTTTTTAATTGTAAAACGAGAGGGAAAGTTGGGGGACCAACAAGAGCATTATAATTGAATTATTTCTTCCTTCTTTTACCTCTGTCATTGGGAAGTTCTGGGAGATGAATATAAATTATCTGTCTTCATGAAATGTCATTTAGGCTCCTTGTTCTGTTACACTACAGTTAAATTACTGTAACACCATTAGATGGTTAACAGTTAGTTTTGACTTTTAACACCTTAAATTTTTCAGAGAATTTCATGTGATGCTCGAGCATTCTGTTTCTTATTGTGCATGGGATAGGAACTAGTGTGCCCTTGAATTTGGCAAGATTCATCCCAGAATGTTATGGGACATTTTTATAAGTTGCACTATCATTACCATCAGTTTGCCGTCGTGTCATGTGAAATCTGTATTGATCCACCCTTAGATTGAGAAGACATATAGTGGTCACAAAGCAGATGTCACACTGTTGCTTCCATTTGGTCCACATTTAATATCAGTGGATGTTGATGGATTCCTCATTGTGTGGGATATACACTCTCAAGGTGAGAAAATTTACACTGTGAATAATTTTCTCGTTCCTCATTTTGCAAGGAAAATTAGGTGAAATAAAAAAAAATTATCACCATGGAGAGATTTGGATGCGTCATATCCATAAACAAGATTAAAATTAATAATGAGAGTTTCCGTGCCTTTATGAATTGCCTTCAGTTCAAATTCCTCATAGTTTGTTTACCTCATAACAATTTACAAAATTTTAATAATGATGCCATTGTGTTTCTGTTTCTGAGGTTTTTGTCTTTAAATGCAAATTGTAAATACCAAATATAAACCATTAGCATAGCTCTGTAAATCTACAGGAATCACACTAGCAATATCTGTGTCATACATGTGGGAATATTAAATAATGAAAATGGATGTTATTGGTGTCATTAAAGTTACCTTGCTTCCATTACATTTCATAATCTTGCTGAAATCTTACCTATCAGTCTATATTTTAGTATATATCAATAGTGCTGTGGTGTATCGGGAGTCAGTAGGATGCATTTCTTGGCAAGAACACACCAATGGCCGGGTTATATTTTTTGTCTTTCAGAGCAATATCTGCAAATGAAATTTGATCCTGCTGTATTTTCTGTGACCGCCATTGCCCATCCACATACATATGTTAATAAGATTGTGGTGGGTAGCCAGCAAGGCCCTCTTCAGCTGTGGAATATTCGGACAAACAAACTGGTCTACACTTTCTCTGGTTGGGGCAGCGGTGTTACAGCCATTCAACAGGTATTACATGTTGTGTTGGGAGCCCTTTTTGCGATAGTCCACCTTGAATACCAAAAGAAAAAAACCACAAAACACCCAGTTTCATGATGTTGATGTGGCAGGCCCCCTATGGGTTGTAAGGAAGTCAAGGGTTGAAATACTTGTTTGGCAGGAGTTCTCTTCCTTAGGTTAAAGCTGTCCTGTAGTGTCATTCTCCCAAGAGTTTCCATACTTCTTTTTTCTTCTGGTAGATGTCTTTATTTGGCTGGTTTACCATGCTTTTTCTTGGGAGTTTACAACAGTGGTTTCCCATTGCCTAACTCTGGTTTGTGTACGGTTTAATCCGCTGGCCTTTATGATTTTTAAGGAGACTCCTAAATATTTCCTGGAAGGAAAAGACATCGAATGAAATGGTGATGAAAGACACCAACACGGAATGATCACTAATAAAAACAGTTAGGAGAAGACAATTGCAGTTCATGGGACACCTGAATTGACATAATGGTCTTGAACACCTTGCTCTAACTGGAAAAATAGCAGGCAAAAAAAGCAGAGGTAGACAAAGAATGACATATTTAGAGAGTTTGAACAGATGGGTGACGGGATAAAACCAGGACAATAATAATGGGCTTTTTGAGAGCATCCGAGCGGAGGAATGAGTGGCGGACCATGAGCGTTCCAGATCCAGCACTTGAAGAAGAAGAAATCTTTCCTGCAATGTGTAATACACGAAAGAGGAAAGTTATCATGTTTCAGATATGTAACATTTTGCCACAGTTTATCATAATATCAGACCAATTTGAAAATGCTCTCACCTTGTTCATACTACAGTCCACAGCCATTGATGTAATGGCTATTGGCCTGGCAGATGGACAAGTCATTCTACACAACCTGGCTGTGGATAAAACAGTAGTGAAATTTAAACAAGATTATGGGCCTGTCACAGGCATAGGATTCAGAACAGGTGAATTTTTTATATATTTATTTCCTTCTTAAGACATTAATGGATTCCTGGAGGAGAAACTACATAAAATGTGTCTTGGAAAATAAAAGGTGTAGCCAAAAGTGAGTTGGTTAATATTGTTTTTAATGATAAAGTTCTCACAAGCAAGACAGCATACTTCGTGTAATAATATGCAGAAAGGGAGCGCAGTTTGGAACTAATATGAGATGATTTCAGTTTTTCATAACTGCTTAAAATATGCAGCATTAAAACTAAATGTACTGTGAGTAATTGAATGTGAAATTCATTTTTAAAAAGGTTTGAAGTTATATTTCTATGTTTAAATTACCACTAAAAAGATTCTTAAATGTTTGTCTGGTTCTAGTTCTGTGCAGGTAGTACTAGTAATCATAAGATTACATTATAAATACAACATGTCACAATATCACTCTGAGAGATTAGCATTCAGAAAGCACCTGGCAAAATTATTCAACAGAATTTGAATTATCTTATATGAGTGTGTTTGAGACACCTTATCATCTCTAATACATCTCCATTATGTTGGCAAAAAAAGCACAGAAAATGTTTTTAAAATACCAGCATGAGCCAAGACAACAGCATGTACAGTGCTTTACAGTGCAAAACCAGTGCTTATTTTATAATGAACAGTTCATGTTTTGTTATAATTGTACATGGAACTAGTATGTTGATTCATGTGTCATTGTTTATTAGATTGTAACTTCCTTTTCAGATGGCCATCCAATGATGGTGACAGGAAGTGCCTCAGGTCATATTGCTCTCTGGGACTTGGAGAATCGTAAGCTACACAGTTACATGAAGGAAGCCCACTATGCATCTGTGACAGGTTTGGTCTGTCTTCCTTCAGAGCCACTGATGGTCACTTCTGCAGCAGACAATACTCTTAAGGTTGGCTTAATTACATGTCTTATGATAAAATTTGTCTTTTGATGTGATGTCATAAATCTGCTTTATAAGCATGTATGTAGATCTAATGCTATGACTGCTAACTTCTTCTTCTTCTTCTTCTTCTTCCCATGTAGTTGACTCGTCTATATAATCTGACGATTCCTCAACTGCACTATGTGCGACTCGACGCCCATGCTCTGAGGCTAAAACAGGCTAAAACAGCATATATTAAGACCATTTAAAATATATCGTTGTGTAATTTCTTTGTATATGTATATCTCTGGTTAAAAATATCTCCTGGTACCTAGATTGTGCACAGAAATAGACCCACACTTTAAATACACACTTCAAGCAGACATGTCACACAATATAATTTCACAAACAGTGTGTGCTGCATAAGAGTCCACTGATGTTCGTGCCACATCAAAGATAATATTAGTAATGTAAGGTAAATTATAACAGGTGGCTTTTAACATCAGGATAGCCTTTTAGTTTTTTGTTGTTTATGTATACGCAATTTATAATACCATTTGTAACCCCAGGTTTGGATTTTTGATCTGGCTGATGGAGGTGCCAGACTGTTGAGATCAAGAGAAGGTCATAGTGCCCCACCCACGTATATTCGTTTTTATGGCAATGATGGGCATAATATTCTCAGTGCAGGTCTGTACCTCTGTTGTAGTAGAAATAAATTGTTTTTCTATTTGGCAACACACCGACTCTATGTAGCTGCCAAGTCCTCGCATGCTTTCAAGCAACCCTCTTTAATAGAGCATGACATCATTATTGGTGACAAAAGCAGATTTTGGTATTTGGACAGCTAGTCTTTTAAATTTTTTGTAATAACTTAATTGAATAAGGATGAATTGTGATGAGTCAGTGTTAAAAATAAAGCCAGTGACATGTATTTGAAATTGTGAAAAAAAAATGATGGAGTCTAACAGTGACAGTCACTGGTAACTGAGAAAACTGTCCTTTGCAGTTACATGAGTCATGTTTTTCTGCTATACTAACAATAAGTTTATGTGGCCTTTCCATAACTTTCCTGACCGTCCATTTGGCAGGCCAAGACAGCACAATGCGCTCATTCTCCACTGTTCATGACAAGCACAACAACAGTTTGGGCCGAGCATCATTTCACAAAAAAGCATCCAGGAGAGCAGGACTCAAGCTAGATAAATACAAGATGCCTCCCATTATCAAATTTGTTGCAGGTTTGTTTTGAGTTGGAGTCCTGAGTAGATTGGTCACAAATTTAATACCCTCATGGATTGTTTACAGCTTTTGAAAGTTTGACAGTGATATGCAGGACTTGAAATGACATGTTTAGTTTTGAAAATCAAAGCATACTCTGATCTTAAGCACTTTCAGCTTTCAAAGAGCACATGATCAGTGAATATGAATCATTATATCGGTGATAGTTTTATAGCATATGAATATGATCTTCCCATTTTGCACTGTCAGAGGCAGTGCATTGGTGAAGTCAGTTTAAAACTTTCTCTGATCTTTGTCAAGGGTCTTACTGCTTAATTCACGTCGCATTTCTTGAAGTAATCCTTTGCTACTAAGTGTTCTTATTGTTATTCATGACAGAACAGTGTAAAGGAATCAAAAAATTATTCATGGCAATCGGTGAGTCAGATTTTCAAATTTCATTTTCACCTTGTGCCCTGTACACTTACAATGTAATTTTTTATGAATCTGTACAGAACCCAGTAGAGAGAGTGACTGGGACAACATTATTGCTTGTCATAGATCTCTCAACCTTGTGTCGTCCTGGAATTATCAGAGGACCACCATGGGAAAACATATGTTCTCTCATCCCAGATTTCAGAAGGATGTGACAGAGAATGCTATAACGGCCACTGTAAGTTGTCCGCACTGACACCGTCTTATTTTTTTTTATGACTTTGCAGTCACTTATTCCAATCTGACTCTGTGGCATTAACAAATTGAAATCTAACAGAGATTTTGTCATGGTTTTTTTTTTTTTTTCTCTTTAAACAGTTTTGGTGGATTTAACACTTCAGTCTGAACATGACATTACTGTTTTATCATTATAGCCTTATGTAAAGACATAAATGACGTGGTAGTGTGGTAAGTGGATGTTTTTCACTGAAAATGAGTCATTTTCACATGGATTGAAGTGCGTTAGAAAACTGTGTGAATTGAAGAGAGAAGCATGGAAATATTTTACCCGTCACGGATATTTTTTTTTTTCTCAGGCTGTAGAAATCAGCTCCTGTGGAAACTATGCCTTCATTGGCTATAGTAGTGGACATGTAGATCTGTACAACCTCCAGTCTGGTACCCTGAGAGGAACATATGGTGATCCCAAAGGTGAGATTTCAGTTGTAGGAATGAGGACAATTTTTTACATATTTTGTTATTTCATTGTATTCTGTAATTTATGCAACATTGTTTTCTCAGTTGTTATGATAATGTTACGTGCCAGTTTTTAACAGTGCAGCAGCATTTTTGACAACCAGAGTGTTTAATTCTGTTATGTGCCTTTGTACAAAATGTTGTGCTTGGTGCCAGCATTGGCTCATTGTTGAGCCTGAGTGAGTAAATTTTTTCTATTAATATCTGTCTCACTCCCTTGTGGTCAGCCAGAAATCACTGAAGTGAAGCATAATTGTTGATGAATTTAAAAATGTGACAAAACTGAGAAAGTTGTCTGTTGCAAAGTCGCATATTAGAAGAAAAAAAAGTAAATCACAAAAGAATTAGAAATGAAAAGGAAGAAAAATGCAAGCTTTTGGTCTTTAAACACCTTCCTCAGACAAAAAAACTAGTAAATGACCACCCATCTAGCTGTTGCTAGTCCCTTCTCAAAGAAAATCACGTGTTGTTAGCTTTCGGTTTTTTCAAGTCTTATTTAGATGATTAATGATGAAAACTGTGCATTTGTTTGTAACATGTCTGAATTGTTAACAGCCAAGTGCTCTTTTTAAATGTCTTTAGAAGTTTTGAAGGGAATTCAAATAATGTTAGGGACTGGTTGAATTGTGTATTTACAGCCCATGACTGTACAGTGAGAGGTATTGCCTGTGATGCTCTCAACCAGAAATTAATTACTGCTGGTGCTGATGGACAGATGTATTTGTGGAGATTTAAAGGGAAGCAGTTGCTGGGAGAGCTGAAACTGAATACTTTCATATCTCAGATATTGTTGCATAGGGACAGGTGTGTGGAATTTGATGTACTTTAAACCGCATTGGAACAGTTTGTGACATAGAAATTTTAACTGTCTGGTTTCTATTTCTTGTGGAAATGCTCACTTAAACTTTTCTAAAAATGTTAAGTTTTCTGAAATACAAACTTTTAAACAAATGGAAGGTAAATGAGAAAAAAGATACAAAAAATAAATAGTTGGATCTGATTTGTGTTAAGTATGCAAAGAATGAGTGATAGTGAAGAGCTTAACTTGAAGATAAAAGACTGCTTCAGTTTGTGAGTTTTTGATCCAATCATTGTCTGTTCATATTGTTTCAGTTCAATGTTGGCTGTGGCTTTGGATGACTTTACAGTCAACATTGTCGATATTGATACCAAGAGAATTGTTCGAAATTTTGAAGGACATTCTTCAGCAATTTCTGATATGGTAAGGAGAGTTGTGGAGTATGTGAAATAATGCGGCAATCACACTTTATGTTATTTTATTTCAAGTGAATTCTGATTAGTGTATCATGTGCCATCGTATTGAACCAACAATATTGTGGCCTACATTTTGCAAAAACAAGTCCTGTGGGAGGCCAATTTATTGTATAGCAACGTTGCTCCTCATGTTTTGTTTATTCAGTTGGTGTGACTGCCGGTTTTTTTTTCACATTTTTTTCCACACTAGTTTTGCGTGTTGCGCTTGTTTATCTATCCTGCCACCCCGGCTATGTCTAACAAAGCGGTATTGTCCAATTACGTTTGTTACGATGCAACTGTTTGTAACTATTCATCATACTCATGTAATAGTACTGATGGACCGAAGTTGGAACTGGGGAAAATCTGAGATAAACTTTTGACTTTGATGCTGCTTGTCATCTACATGTGAAATGAGAAGAAAGGGGCCTTCTGTGTATTTGAGAAACTGTTCTATGTCTGTAATAATGAATTCCAGTGTAATACCAGGGCATGCTGCATAAGGGCGTCTGTCAGTAGGTTTTTCATCAGGGAAAACTGGGAGAAAATTACCGCCTTTGTTGTTGGTCGTTGTCTTTATTTGATGTGGTAATGAGAGAGATATTGTGTTGCTTTGAGAAACCACTTTGCAGTACATGTATGTACTCTTAGGAGCTGGAAATCAAATCTCTTGCTAAAGGTGTGCTAAGAAAACTAACATCATAGTACATGGAACCTTTACATAGTGGAGGAGGGAGTAAGGTAATGCAATGATCCATATGGTTAGTGCATTAACTCATTCACTACCGCGCTCGTCTGGCAGCCATGGCTGACCCGTGCGCCGTATTTCATGGCTCGACTAATACACATTCAAATCCAGACCGGTTTTTCAAAGTTAAGAAACACAAATCCAATCCAACATTCTGGAATGGTTTATGAACTTCCTGTTGCTAAATTCAACCGGGAAAAGACACATTAGAGCTACTTTGAAGAGAGATTATCGATCAAGTTTTGGATTTTTTTTCATTTTTTGTGTGTGTCAGAGGTGTTGGTTTTCTTGCTGTAACTTCTTTATTTCTCTAATAATGTTTGTGAAATTCACATGGATTATATATGAATGGATTATAAACAATATTGTGGAGTTTGAAGCCCATTGGAGTTTTTGTTCCTAGATCTACGAACCGTAAGTTGAAATTGTGTTGCTCATAATCATAATTTTTTTTTCTTCACATTGTTTTTGTTTAACCCTTAAAATAATTTTTATCTCTCAAAATAAGTTTTGGTCTACATATTTATGAAGTTCAGCATTTTACCTTTCTTTTGACATATAACATGTGTTGGTTGGTTAACATAGATGTAGCCAAAAATTAGAATTTTGTAGAGAGGTCTAGCACCAAAAAGTAGGTCCAAAATCTGGCCCGGGCCAGATATGGAAAATGCCCTGGTAGTGAATGAGTTAAGTACCTGGCTTAAAAAATAATTTGTTCACCTGAATGGCCTGACTTAAGGCCAAAAAAAAAGCGCAGAGTTCCTGGGAAATGGTTAACGCGTATATTAAACGGCATGTAGATGCAGAAAATTCTTGATTATGCGCCTTCCATTTAACAATAGAAGTTATTGCATCTCTTCACCTGTACTTTATCCAAATATCATAGGGGTCACTTATGATTTATCCACCATTATTGTTGTTATTGCGTCCTAAAATAAACACGATACACATGTTCAAAAGGACCCGACTACCGAGATTATCGGCAACACGCGAATGATAGGCTGACTGGCCGCTGGTTCTCCCGGCACAGGACGTTACCTGGACGAGTTCACTCAATGTGAGACGAGGGTTAATGATGACAGCTTGCAGTGGGACAGCTGACTTTGAAGTTTGGGATTTATTTTCAGAAGTAGTTTTTTGCCATAATAAAGAATTGAAATATCTGAATTAATCAGGAGTGGACAAGTGCTGACAACACCATTATGAAGACAGTGTCTCAAAACAAACGTTAACAAAAAAAAAATGAAACAAATTTTGAGAGGCTTTTCCTTTAACTTGTATTAAGGCTGAGTATATTTGCACCATGTGGGCAGCCTGCAATTGCAGTATAGTGGGAAAACAGTCACATCTCAAGAACTGATGAATAAAAAAGTTAATTAAGGGTATACATCTAATCTAGTAATTTTACTGAGGTACTTAAATCAGGAGACCCAAACCAAAATACTGGATATTTTAAACACATGTGCTTGGTCACCATCTCATAATGTCCTCCTTATGTCTGACCTTAGCCCTGTTGAGGTTTTCGTCCACCCTCTGCCTGCATATTCTGATGTATCATAAGGTGTTCATAGGAATATGAAATATGCAAATTTACAGCTAGGTTCTGACCTGTCAAGTGGTTTTGGTTTAATAGCCCTATGAAGATTTTCCAGTTCTCATCTATGCTATCTACCAAAAGCGGTTTTCATTCAGAACTGACAGAATTGATGCATGAGGAATTATCATTTGCCTTTATTTCTCAGTTTTCATGAACGTTTTGAGACACCGTATATTTCTTTTGTTTTCTTTAAATGGTAAACAAAAAATATACAGAATGTTTCAGTATGATTTATTTATGTTTTTAAAGACTTTCAGATCAGATGGCAGATGGCTTGTGACTGCCAGTATGGATTGTCAGATTAGGACCTGGAATCTTCCAACTGGCAAGTAAGTTACTATAGAGACATTAAAATGTTCACCATAAATTGTGAAAAAAGAGAGGAAATAACATGCAAAAAAAAGAACAACTGATTTCAGTGGGAAGTACACTAATTATGAAATTAGCCACTAGAGCATAAGTTATAAATACAGTAGTCTCCGCCTAAGAACCCGGTCAACGGGAGACAGAAAAAGCGGGTTCTTAGGCGGACCGGGCTCTTAGGCGGATACAACACGAGGCCCAGTGATACCATGTGTAATAACCACATACAGCCCTCAGTACATGTACATGTGCCATGCAAACCAAGCGCGTGGTCAATTACGTATAAAATTCTGCCCCTCGAGCCAGACAACAATAGATGTTAGGTAATGACTATGCTAATTTAGTCTAAGAGTGGCCTGTTTGCACACGAAAGACGTAACTGGGCTCCATCCTTTGTGCGCTTCGCCTTCCCTCCACCTGTTCTTTTTCACTGTACCGTGTGGCTTTGTTCTATTCCGTCAACTTGAAAGAGAATTTTGCGTTTAATATCGAAATTTTACGTAAAAGCGTGCTTGTTTCACGGTCAAATGCCGGGTTTTTAGGCGGATTTTTCGTTTCAGAGCGGGTTCTTACGCATGTAAATTATAGTGAAAAAATTCGGTTTCGCGGCAACAGCGGGTTCTAAGGCGGCGAGTTCTTAGACAGAGACTACTGTATAGCAATATTCATTAATTAAAGAGATTTAATTAGAAACAGTATTGCAGACATTCTAACAAAAGTATTTCCATACAACTTAAGTGTTTTCAAGATCAAGGTAATTTCTTCACAATTAGAGTGGCTGATGGGAAAACTATTTTGTGAGATTCAGTGGTAATAAGAGTTTTTATAAGGTGTAAGGATATTCTTTTTTTAAGACACCTTGTTTCACAGAATTAATGATCAAGTAAATAAACATCAACCTGTTCTTTACATTATATAATGGGATATGTTGGTCTAGAGGCAAGATACTTGCCTGTCATGCCAAAGATACCAGGTACGATCCCTGCTCGGGGCAGACATGTTGGAATTTTTTGGCGGGTAAAATTCCTGTCCCTGACCCTATGGTAGGTAGGATTGAGCACCTGTTCTTCTCCGACAAGGGCAAAAAACTCGGAGGCTCGTATTCACATTGCGCATGTTAAATATCTTGGCAGTTGGAAATTGAGAGGAGCAGGCCGAACAAGGCCGCTGCCCAGGCAAAATTCTAAAAACTAATCCCTACCACAACAAAAAAAAATGAAAACAAAAATAGTGAGGTGTAAATGCCAGTGACAGCGAACCTCCTACAATAAAGACCTAAACACATCATATGGTGTTGTGGTCAGAAATTTATGTTTGTTTGTTTTGCTCATTCATCAGGCTCATAGATGTCTTCATTGTGAGATCAGCAGCAACATCCATCACTTTGTCACCTAGTGGAAATTTTATGGCTACAACACATGTGGGTGATGTTGGTGTCTACTTGTGGTCCAACCGGACACTCTACACCCATGTTTCACTGGCCCCTCTGCCAGCTGACTATACACCAAGGCTAGCAGAATTGCCCGGCACTGCAGCCATGGATGCTGGTGAGTAAAACAAATAGATAACACCAAATTATTGAAATACCCATATTTGGTTTGGATGTCTGCTTTGTGGGAAAACATTTTTATTTTGTAGTGCGAAGTAAATTTATACTTATAGTATTTATCATCAGGATCTGAGTTTGCAATATTTGAGTTGGGAGCAAAATATCCAACTTTCTAGAAATTAAGATTAGTAGTGGCTTATTCCATACCATCTCCACACCAGCATGTTTTGAGAAAATCACTCATGATGTTTTGTAGTTGAATTTTGCAAAGTGTTAGATTAATTTCTGAACCCTAAAATCTACTCCCGGAGGTAAGATACCTTCACAGTTTTTGTAGGGATAACATACACTTTGTTATTCTGTATTATGACCATTACTTATTTTGTGAAAAGTGGATACTAATAAGGTAGTAGGCCCCTACAATGGAAATTGATTATAATTAGATGTAAAGTTTTGCTAAAATTAAAAATGTCTCCCTGTACCTAAGGTTTTGCTAATTTGGTTAAAAAAAAAAAAAAAGGGGGGGGGAGGGGGAGGTGCAAAAAAGCAAGGCAAGAAGTAGATTCTATACCTTTTTATTTATATTTTTTTTTATATGCAAGTCATGTGTGTTTGGAAGTTACTGCATACTGTTTTCTTCAAATGTTTAAATCTCTCGTAATTGAAAGTTTTGTAAAAAAAAATACTAAAATTCACAGAGGTACATGGAGCTCTTTAGTGTGTAAATTCCTCGTAATTGAAATTATGGTAAAATTCACAGAAGTGCTTGGCGCTCCTGAGGAGGAAGAGGATGGGGAGTACAAGTCAGCAGAACAGATAGCTGATGAGCTGGTGACCTTGTCATTACTTTCCACATCCAGATGGCTTAATCTATTGAATCTAGATGTTATCAAGGTGAGATAGTCATTTATTGTTCATTTTGCCAGATTTCCATGAGTTTTCAGATCTTTTGAGCCTCTTACAAAGTATCACTTAATACAGAGTATTCTAAGTATCTTTGTACCACTGTCTGTTGATCTGGTTCACTGCAGCTATAAGCTATGTTGTGCAGCAATTGTGCGCACAAGTAGTTCCTATTCAGAATTTTCTCAATTTTCACTGAAAGGCCACTTATATCTTTGACAGCTGTACAGTGAATGTATGGGCCATAAAGTGCTGCAAAAAATACATTATAATAGTGACATGACATTGAAAATTGCTGATTTACCTGGCTATTCATACAGGTGCATCTTTTGGGAACCTAAATTATTTTTTTGAAAGTGTTTGAAACTAAGTGAGGAAAAACTGTGTAAACATGATGATGAAAAACATGTTATTCTAATTCCTTTTAATCTTCATCTTTTTACTTGCTGTGCAATAGTGTGTGGTACAATAGTCCCAAAACATAATTATTAGGGTTCTTAGTTCAATAGTCTTTGCAGTGGAATTGGCTTATTTATTTGTTATATTTTAAACTGAAAAATTTCTGCCACTTGTCTTGTTTTTGTATGGTTTTAAGACATTGGCGCTAAAATGCATGTTCTTTGAAAGCGATAAGACAATAAGGGGTCATTTGAAAAGTGCATTATTTTTCAAACTTTGATATTACAATATGTGAGTAAATTTTTCACCCTTTCTCTCCACAGATGAGGAACAAGCCAAAAGAGCCACCCAAAGTGCCAAAGGCTGCCCCATTCTTCTTGCCAACAGTGGCAGGCCTTGAACCCAAATTTGATGTTCAAGGAAACAGTACAGATGGGAAGAAGGTAATTCTTTATTGCTTTGTTTGAATTACGGGGTAATGAGCCATAATTTTTCTTATCATAAGCAGAAAGAAAGTAAATGAGAACTCGCAATGAGTTTCACAAGTTAATGAATCTATGAGAGCCATAGTGTCGAGAGAGTAAAAAAAAACTGCACATTGTTGGGGAAAAGGACAGAATTTACACAGGGCATTTGACTTTGATAAATACTATTGAGAGGAGGCTGTCCCAGAGTGCTCAGTATGTTCAGCCGCACATATTGCCTATTGGCTGTTGGAACTTGTTAAAACTACCCTTTGAGCTGTTGTTTGGGGACTGCAGTCTAGTTACAAAGCCAATAGGCCCATTGCGCATATCTGCCATCTTTGTTGTAAGGACCGACGCATCACCATGGCAATCGTAGCATAGATTTTGATTCGTTAGCTGATTTGCACTGCGAGCACTTGAGGCGACACGAACCAACCAGCTGCAAGCTAAAAGTAGTTCACTACAGTAAACAATGACACGTGTGTACATGTGCATGGGAGATGTTTGGTCAATTCTTTCACTTCCTTTCCCTTGTTTACACGGATGGTAGGGAATCTGACCAGCTTGGATCCATCTTTTCCACCCCTGTCATAACAGTCAATTTGCAATGCAACCAGCAGGCATTTTAACCGCTTAGACATATCTCGAATTTACACTCATCAGCTGATCCACCAGCCATCTTGGGTGTCAGAAGAACAAAACAAAAACATTCTGTGACGTCATTCACATGGAGTCTATCAGAGAAAAAACTTGAGTTGTGTTCATTGGTCAGTTGTGGCTTTCTGTGTGAAATACTGTGGTCCTTTAACAACAGCGTTTGAGGTTTAGCTTTAACAGAGAGTAGAGTATATAGAGATTACACTATTGGTCGATTTACACTGTGAGGCATAGGAGGCTCCACGAAACCATTGTTAGCATGGAGGGGAAAGCAGGTTCCTGCGGTAAACAATACCCGTTTGTGCATTTCCACAGGGCGTAAGAGCTCACAAACGGCTCTAAATAGTTTGTCAGCCCAAAAATATGAAAAAACCACAGTAAACAGATATATACACTGTCTATGGTGAAGATGGTCTCTTTCAATTCTTCAATTTCTTGTTTACTGCAGCGACGTAGTTTCGCGATCTGGCGGAAGTGAGATCACTCTATAAATAGATACTCGCTGGTAATGAGATCCCAACAGCCGACCTATGATATCATAACCCTTGTGTTTTCTCTATCATTATCAGGATCAACATTTCATTTTCTAAATCTGTTGAGTATCTAACTAATGTAAGGAATACATGAATTGTGCTCCCGGTGTTTTAAATCAAAGAGCACTTAAATGACTTTGGTATATTGGCAGTAGTTGAGCTACCAGATTGAGCTCTGTAATAATAGAAGGCATTTCATTAGTGGTAAAATTATGGTCATCTTGCTTCTTGTTCTTGTTTTTGTTGCAGAGTGAAAGCCATGTCAAGAAACCTGTGCTGAATGCTGTGTCTGACTTGGCCATTCTATTGACCAAATGTCATCAGAGTAATAGTTGTAAGTGGGGTTTTTTTTTGGTTTAATTTGTCATATATTATCAGAACTTCTTTTCATTTTGACATTTTATACAAGCATGTGTTCCCATTTAGCGAAAAAAGGGTGAAAGAAATGTAACAGTGAAAACTACAAAAGTGGATCTCTCTGTCTTGAACACCACCATACATTGTAACTTATAGTATAAGACTAACTTTTCATGAAGAAAGACATGATAATCTCATTTTCATTCACTCTATGACATATGCTGTATCAGGACATACATCATAGGTGGGAAAAGTCGATCTAATGGTGGACCTCGGCCCTGTTGAGCATTTCAGACACCTGCAGCCTGCCCCATCAGTGCATATTCATGCATCATCATGTGTTCATAAAATTATGAATACATTATGCAAGTTTACAGCAATGTTCACACCTGTCAGTGGTTTTGGTCAATTTTCAACCCTATGAAAACTTCCAATTCCCACCCATGATCCATTAATTTTATATATATACGGCACGCTACTGGTAATTGCATAAACAATAGCAACAATGGTAAGTAATGATGTAAAGTAACTAAACTGTCAAAATCAGCATCTACTTTCACAATTGTTCTTTATTTTCTAGACACAGACGTTTTAAAGAAACTGAAGGAAATGGGCCCATCAGCTATTGATAGTGAGGTCAGACTGTTGTGTGCAGAGGAAGGTGGCAGTGATGATGTTATGGCTTATTTTCTGGAATTTATAGAGTCAGTTCTACAATCTAACAAGGATTTTGAGCTGGCTCATTCGTACCTGGCACTATTTTTAAAGGTATGTGAACAATAAAAGATATTCCTTCTAAAAGAAATTTGAGAAGTAGCCCTGGAAATAGTGGAATAGCCCTGGAATTCCCTAGGATTTAAACATTTCAAAAAAGCAGGGGGGGGGGGAGGGGAACCTGGACAAAAATAAATCAATTTTCTCTCTATTTCTTGTATTTAAGGTAATATTTTAGCCTTGGAAAACCCATAGAAAGACCCTGGACAAATGTTCCCATAGAGATTCAGGAACTTTTCATGCATGTTCAACAGATATAGTCTTTACTATCTGTTTATGCCATTGTATATTTAAACTGAATTGTGTTTCCATGGGTCAAAAACAATGGTCTTAATCATCTTTTATGATAAATGTCTTCCCAAGATTTGTGATCAAGAGCTTTCTTGTACATGTAACAATTCTGAGGCAGGAATATTTTATGACTCTTCTTTATTTGGGGAATCATAATATTTATTTATCTGATGTAGTTAGGACACTCTGGAAAGGTGCTAAAGCAGTGTAAAATGTTTCTACTGAATTAGACCTCGTGCATTGTAAAATTTTGAACACTGACTGTAACCATGTCAACATCTGAATGCTAAATTGCCAAAATTATGACAAAAAATTAATCTTTCTATGTCACTGATTTGCAGATCCATGGTGAGGAGATAGCCACCAAACCACAACTGGCATCAACTCTGGCAAGACTAGGGGACACACAGCTCCATTCTTGGGAACGTATCAGAGAAATGTTACAGAAATCCCTCGGCATGGTAGCATATCTGAGATCTGCCACTGTATGATGATGGAGCTACGAGTGTCTGAGAGTGACAGAAGAAGAATGATAGAAAGAGAGAAGCATGAATGACGATGGGTGAAAAGAGGGAAAATGGGAAAAACAGAAAGGATGACTTAATACTGAAACAGATAGAAAAATTGTTACTGTTTGATTTTCAGCATGTCCAGATCAAGATGTTCAGGAAGAAAAGATGAAAATGAGCTTTTCCAGCAAAGTTCTGTGTGTAGGGGTTACTGAATGTAAATTCAAAATCGTTCCCCGAAGTAAGTCGAAAAGATGAGAGATTGTCTGATCAAATATTTTCTTTTACGGAGAAACTATATATATACTACCACTCAGGCTCTCTCAATTGATTAAAACTTCTATGCACTCATTTGGCCATTTTCTTCTTTCTTGACTTAACTATGGAATGTATGTAAATTTAGAGCATTGGATTAGGAGATTAACAGTTATGAAATAACAGTCATGGTAAGACTGATTCTGTATCAAGAAAGACAATGTGAAATAGAGTGAAGGAACTGTATGTGGCCATCTAAAATACCTATATAAAGTTTGACTGTGATGCTGTCCTGTGTGTGTTCACAGTGATGCATATTTTACACATATATATCAATGGTGTCAGGCTCAAACCAGCCAAGTCAAAATAAGCAAATTTTACAGGAGGAACGAAAAGTTGGGGATAACAGTAACACAAAGGGAAATGTACTTAGCTGATTTGATCACGTCTATTTTGAATGTTTCTATTGAATTATGGTAAGAGCTATTTTTACAGATGATGCGGGGTTCCAATCTTCATAAATTGGTACTATAAAAAGAAATATGAAATTTTCGGACGTGGCTGGTTTGCGCCCGACACCATCGATATGTAACAGGTGTTACTTTGGAGAAATGAAATGGTGAGCTTTTGCTTTGGCACTTGACCGTTCTCCAATTCAGTCTTCATAATCATATGATGTCTTATTGTGGGAGTGCTGTTGAGCATGAGTTTTGTGTGAACATTAGTGAAAGATGTACATTAAATTTATTAATCATGATGATCATTTTTGTTGAAATGTTCTTGAAGCCTTGAATAAAATAAGGCACATTAATGCTTGTCGAGTGAGTTTTTTTATTATTTGTTCTTCACTCTTATGATTTGTAGCAGTTTTTTAAATTTCTCACAAGCTCTGGTCCCTGGTTGTTTTTTAAATGGCTTTATCTTCTCAAACAAAACAAAAGAAAAGCTGATTCCAGATGAAAGTCTGGGCCATAAACCAAAGATCTTGGACATTGCTTTTTTTTTTTATTTAACTTAGCTAATAGTAGTAGAAAAGGCTAACCTAGCCTAAAAAGTACATAATGTATGTAAATGGAATGTCTTCTTTCACTGTAGGTCCAGTAACCTGGGCAGTGTCATCAACATGAAACTCGTTATCCCCATTAAAGGACGAAGGGGTCGATAAGTCATTGCTCACTCTTACTCTTACCAAGAAAAGGCTGCTGACTATAGGTCAAAGCTAATCAGAATCTGGCTTCCCAAATTTCAAGTTTTCATATTGACTCTTCTGTCTCCCTCCCTCAATACGAAATATCCGTGAAAAAGTACATTGTCCCTGGACTGTAATAGGCGACAATCTGCCTTCTCCCTTTTCCTCATAAAATTCTCACTCTTTCTGTTGTTTTTGCCAGTCTCCCTTTCAGTCTCACTGCTTTTTGACTTTGGGCTGCTATGTCTCCATTCCTATGCGGCCCCCCCCCCCCCCCCAAAACCGCCTTTTTTTTTTTGAGGGGGGAATGGGGAGGGGTCAATAAACAATCTCTATACTCTATTTCTTCTTTTTTTATTTTGTTTGGAATACTTCATCTTGTTCTCACTGCTATTTCGTGTGTGTGTGTGTGTCTCTCTCTCTCTCTCTCTTTCTCTCTCTCTCTTTCTCTCGCTCTCTCTCTCTTTCTCTCTTTCTCTCTCTCTCTCTCTTTCTCTCGCTCTCTCTCTCTTTCTCTTTCTCTCTCTCTTTCTCTCGCTCTCTCTCTCTTTCTCTCTCTCTCTTTCTTTCTCTCTCTCCCTCTCTTTCTCTGTCTCTGTCTCTCTCTCTCTCTCTGTGGACCGCCTATGCTATTGATACGTTCTATACCCCGGGCGGGGCAATGTTCATACGATTATGTTCGATGCAGGGAACACATCATGTGGCAGGCAAATTCACGTTCATGGTCCCGCCTTTGAATGGAAAAAGCTTATGTTGGGTCTGCACTGCACGCGGCTTAGAGTCCGAGACCAATGCAGATTAGCCGGGAATTAAACTTCTCGATTATTAATTCATAACACGATCACTGCTTTATCAACACCAACTGTTTGAAACACACAAGACACGCGCTGTCGACAGGTACTTTATTTCTCTGACGTGAAAAAAAAAAAAGTAAATAGGTTGCTAAGAGGAATTCGTTTTTGGAAGGTGAGGCAGAGAGGATTGGGGATTTTATTAATTGTAACTCAAAGCAAGTGGACACTGAAGAAATACCACAGCGGCTGACCATTCTTAATCTCAGAAGTATGTGTACAGTATCAGAAAAATACTTTGTCTTTACAGAAACACATGGAAGAAAAGTGAGACAGGGATAGGTGCTAGCCAAGTTTTTTTCCCTTGGCCCATTACAATTTTTTGTTTTTGCCAAAGGATGTCATTTTATTTCTATATTTCTCGGGCGAATTAATTAAATCTTCCGACGATAATCTTGTAAACCTTGTCTTTATTTTAATTTCAGTTGACGGTTTTAATGCCGAAGTTTTTGTAAAACTCAATATCATGGGGGGTTTTATTGTTTTGGTCTACATGTAGTTGTTCATTCCAGTTTTAAATTTAACTCCTCCTCTGACACCAGGTTTTCCATTGCAAACCTATCAAGCCACAAACGACAATTACGAAAAGCATTGGTTAAAACCTGTATTTTATTTCTCAAGACTGAGCAACAGCAAATCAACAAATATAGGGACATCAAGCTTAACCATAGAGATACTATAATAAACATCTCTATGAGCTTAACCGAAATCCGATGATATGGAACATCAACACAAACAGAATTCTCAGCGTCTGCCGACGACCAGGACTGACTGTACATTTTGGCCCATTTTCCATTGTAATTTGTATAGCAGTTGCCTAAATTTAGCGTTTCTGATGGTCTTCCACATGGTCTATGATATAGGCCTAATAAATAATAAGCTTATGCTCTGATCTTTCAAATAACCTGGGAAACCCAATTCCAGGTATATTTGTGTCCACAGGTTTATAATTGTTAATAAAGAGCCGGAGCTGACCCATTTTCACCAAATGCCAATTTGGACGTTGATATTTCTGGTTGTCAGTCGACAACCAATTAAACCGTCAATTTTCTTTGGTCTTTGATCGTCGCTGGTGCCTATTATTCTCTAAGAGCCGGCCTAGGGTTTAATATTGGCTTCATTTCTATTCATAAAAAGACCTGCGCTATTAATAGTCAACAATATACACGTATTTTAATATTAATGTTGTTAGGAAAGTATGGGAATGTACTATAACATGTACTGTATTAATGGCCTCTATAGTTCTCGAGATAAACTCGTGGAAATATAATTATGTATACCTCATGTCACACAAAAGCACTTTACTTTAACTTTGTTGGCAGCTTTAGGCGTAGATTATTCTATCCAAAGAAGAATACAGGGTGAAGAACCCTTAATCGGTTCACCAATAAGCGGGGTCAGCTGAAACCTTTGCATAGTCGTTCTCGCTTTTGAAGGCGCCGTGCCATAAGCCCTTCATGTAAAATGGTGCTAAGTGTTTCATATTTCGACGAGTGGATTAATCTGCAATAAGATTCATACAGAAGTGAAGACCAGTGGTGGTGTTCTGTGTTTGTTGTTATTCTACCAGTACCAGACAAAGAAAGGGAGCTTCAGTGGTCAATATATCAACTGATTTAGAACAATATTAAGGACATCAACAGTCTTCATCGTTTCTAAACTTTCTATGGTGAAACTGTCATGTCAAGAACTGCTAAACAAGACAGGTAAAATAATGCATTTTAAAAATCGGTTGTATTTTAGGCTGTAAATGGGCCAAATTAATACAGGTACGTGCAGAATAATTTACCCAAATCACATTTTTTTAATGTTGAAAAAGCGATTTTCATGCAGAATACGGAGACGGTATACTGAGTCCTGCAATTTTATTTAGTCCCTGGTTTGCCAACATTCATTCCGTTCGTGTGAGGTAGGAAAGCTACATAATACATGTACTTAGTAGAAAATATAATTCTCTCTGTCAAAACGAGACTAAATCTCTCATTATAGTGCATGTACAACAGTCAATTAATTTAACGTGTGCTCAACAAAGACTGCTTTTGACTTGTGGAAGAGGCGCAGTGTTAGTGTTCGACAGGTGTTGTTTTATGTAGGCATGTGGTCTTCCCTACGTTTGCGGTATTACATGCAGGGTTCCTGCGACCTCCTAAAATAATTCAAGGAGTTCTTGAAAATTCCTAGAATGTGGCTCCACTGAACATTTTCCTTGAAAAATCCTTGAATGTGGCTCTACAGAAAAGACTCCTTGAAAAATCGCTGAGTTTTAAATGCTCCTATTGAAGCTTGCAAAATAGCGATAATCGAAGCCACTCTCCCTTAATAACAAACGCGGGAACGTAAAATAATAATACATGTAATAGGCCTAATAAGCGTTACGTGCTATGCTGACAAAGCCTAATACACCATTGTACATCATTTGGACATCATTTGTATAAACTCCTTGAATTTTAGAAAATAATCTCGAAAACGCTTTGAAATTCCCTTGAAAATGCTCATAGGTATATACTGTAGCATGAACCCTATACATGTACATATTTTAGCTGCCCATCGTCCACGGGACCGGTGGAAGGAAGGTGGTGAGGGTGGGGGAGTCTTTCTACTTGCACTGTAGGCTACCCATCAGTCAGTGCACACGATGCCCCTTTTTGTAACCGTTATCAAATGTTTATACTTATATCATAATATATGATTTCGAATACGCCAATGCCAACTTCGGGGTTGTCCTACGGTGAGGCAAGGGAAAAATGGAATTCTTTCATCCCAGAATAAATTTATTATTCTGAGTTCTTATTAAAACTTGTCAAGGCTTGTTTAGTGTAAAAGTGCTAGCAGAATATTTATTTTCACTGCAGCGCATTTTCTCAGCTTACCAATATAAATTGAGATAATCACTGTCATCATGTAAAATATTCCCGATGTTTGAGTGAGATTAGCGAGAGCCAATTTCTAAAATTTCCATTTACCCACACCGGTGACATTAAATACCACACTCAAATCTGTGAAAAGAAAAGCCCCAGTGAAGCTAAGTGTTATACTGCTACTTGTCTGTAAGCTTATTGTCACGAGTGGAGTGAGTGCAATTAAGGGGATTGCTACAGAGCGGGTGTAGAGTAAGAAAGGCTCACAGTAGACAGCAAGTTAAGCGTGCTGTTGTGAGTAGTGGGGGGGGGGGGGTCTGAAGGAGGCGAAAGCGCTGTATAACTATCACTGCAAGTTAGAAGGTCCTAGGGAGCGGATCTGTGAATAATAGCCCATCGGGCAGAGATAAAAGGAAGCAGTCGAGAAGACTAGTGAGAGTCTTTCCAGTTATGACTGGTATGTAGAATGTTGATTGATTATTATGATTGATGTATTATATTATATTCGTCTATTACCATGATGTGAATAAGTATATGTGAGGAATGTGGAAGTCCTTGATATTGGATATAGCAATGTGCGCCATGAGCGATAGACGAAAGTGAGTTCATGGATTTGTAGCGCGAGTGAGTAGTGTGTACTCCGATGGAGGTGTGTTACCGTAAGATGTGTGGTGAGTGAAAGGTGAACTAGTGTGTGTACGCTTCATGGGTTGTAAGGAGAGGTGGAGTGAATAGAAATGGTAGGGTATTATACCAATGTAATGTTATTCTTGTAGGTGTCGGGGACGGGCCGCAGAGCCACCTCGATGAGCACAGGGGATAGGCCAGCATAGGGCCGGAGGCCACACATAGGCCAGAAGTGAGGCTGTCAGTGCAGGACAGTAGAGGCACATAAAGTCGTGGCAGTCAGGCCACGGACAGGGACGTAGATATGAGAGTGAATGAGATACTATATTGTTGCCATGTTGATAGGCTAGTGAACTGATATTATGTTGTTGCCATGTTGATGGCTATGGAAATAATAATGTGTTATTGCCCTGCGGAGGTGCTAGGGGAGTGCTAAGGTGTATGACAATAGGAAGGTGATATTGAGAGACTGCGGTGCCAGTGAATCATTAATGTACTATTAAGACCCTGAGGGGAGAGGCTGAGGCCGAAGTGCCTTTAGGAGTAACTACCGGATTGTGGATCCGAGGGAGCGTGTGTGTGAGAATAAGGCCGTTGTACGGCAGTCATTTCAATAATATAATATATGTAATTGCGCTATTATATGTACAATTATGTTTAATAAATGTGTGAGTCTGATGGATTGTTCTGTTAAGTGTTAACTTGTTTGTTCGTGATTGTTGTCCTGTCATAACTTATTACATCTCCCAGTCTGGGATTTGTGACACTTATTATGGCACTGGGACCAAGCGATTAATTCTGAAACACTCCAACGGCTTCGTAATTATATATACATGTAGTTAGGTCGATAGCTTATTGTAGAAGTATGGCACGTGTGGGATTTGGGATCTAGACATGGTATTAAAAACATACTCAGGATAGACGCTGATTAGGCTGTGGATAATCAATTCAGAGCAATAGTGGTTTGCATGTATTAATTTCTTATAGTGATGTTGTGTTCCGTTTGGAGGTTTGTACGAGACTCGCGGGTGGTTGACTGGCACTTCTAGCAGGACTCCTCCTGTCCTATTATTCTGTCTGTCGTCCTGCCTTTTCCAATGGTGACGACGTGCTTTCTCCAAACTCAGGCTCAAAATGAGACTCAGCCAGAGGTGGCGCACTGAGTCAAGTCTGTTTTGTCTCCTTTTTGGTGTGAGAGGTAAACCACATGTGTATGTGTGTGGTGCTAAGCGGGGCATGGCGTGATTGAATTGAAACAAGTTTGTCTTACTTGTTCGGGTGCGGGTCAAACTGTCCTGGGTCAGCTGGCAGAAAAGGAGACCCCACGCACTGAGTCAAAATAGACTTGACCCGTTGTGACGTCAGCCTAAAATGTTAGATCGCTCAGAGAGAATACCGGTAGGCTAACAGGACCGCTGTCTCCGGAACTGATTCGATAAACTTTTCATCTGTCCTCCATAGACTGTGCGTCTCAGTTGGAAATATGTGGGTGGATCTGGCGAAATCGAGCTTAAGGTGAAAGACCAAAATCCTGAGAAAATCTCTCCAAAAAGGGGAAGATTTTCTATGGAAATTGAGATTTGCTTATGAAAGATTAGCAATTTTTCTGATTTCAGTTTAAAATTTTGGTTCAAATCGTCTTAGAACTATTTTATTTTGATCTTTTCAAGAGGTATAAAAATTTCACCTCTATCTCGATTTCTCCAGATCCACTCACATATTTTCTTGGTTAAAATGTGCTGTTTTATATGGTGGGATAATTTGGTCGTGAAATACGTGTAATACATGTACGTTATTTCCTCCGCTACTGTGAACGATGAGCTTCACGTGGAAAATGCGTCAGGAAGAAGATGACTGTGTTATGAAAAGACACGAACAGGGTTTTTTGTTAATTAAACAGAAATACGTTTACTTTGATCAGTTCTGACATTCCAGCCTGAACGTGAGAGTTCCTGACGATTTAGCATTACTTTTTAATTAACATTTCCTTTTACCATACAGCCGATAATTACATAGCGCATGTTGTATGTTCAGTTGGCCTTAGTGATGACAAACACTTGGTGTTTATTGGAATCTATGTAGGGGCTTGGTGACTGGTATATTAAAGTTTTATTAATTACACATGCCCACCTGAAACTATACCTGTGTACGTTTGTTTTACTATTACTATTCACAAAAAGTATCGAAAGTTGATGAATTTTTTTTTAAAAATCAGAATTAAAATGTCAATGCGAAATACTCTCTTGGAGACAATTCACTCTTAACTTTGATACGTTACCACGAAGACCTAGGGAACAAAATAGTTTCTCTTTAAAATGTCACAGATCAGAGATCACATAGGCTATGCACATTATGGTCCTGTATAAGATATGTGCTCTCCAAATTTCGATTTTTATCAACATGCCTAAGCAGTCCATCCAAAACAATAAACCATACACTTCTTGCTGACGTTCACTGGGAATTCTTACAGTTCTTTCACCTAAGTATTGTAACGATTCTTGACACCGGTATGTTACATTATTCCAATTACCGGTACTAGGCCGCTTAAGTCTTACACCAAACTTTTAAATGGCTCTAACTTTTGCACCGCTGGAGATGATTGAATGAAATAAAGAGCCGTGTCATCTTTACTTTAAGTTCTGTTGATCCCATAAATGAAACAGATCTGGATGAGCAGTTCAGGCAAGATACGGTCAAAACACCTGATCCGACAGTCATACAGTTCTGAACCTTGCTGTATGGTTGCCCACGACAGGACATCAAGTCATTAGAAAAATGAAAGATTTTTATTTAACGGGAACAATCTTTATTTATTTCATTAACAAAAACTTCATTCATCTGATTCGTTGAACAGTAACAGCCGTTTAAAGTTTGTTGTAAGATTTACGCGGTCTAGTATATTATAACTTCACTGTGGTTGGTACATTATGTAGGCCTATACTTATGGTCTTCGGCGCATTTTCCATATACTGATCCTCCAACAAGTGGGCCACCTTTTCATTATGAACACTGAAAGTTCTCACTTGTCTAATCTAAAGCCACGATTATTATCATAAATATGCAAGATACACCAGTTGGTAGGCCTACAGCGCTGGACCGTAGGCCTACAGCGCTGGACCGTAAGCTTAACGTTAACACGTCTTCAGTGCCCTTACATGTATACGAGGACACTTTCTTTCAACCCGTGTGCTGTCTCTGAATTAAATTGGATATCTCTCAGTGAAGACATTAGTTTGTGAATTAGCTGCATTTGTGACGGTCGAACAAGAGATACACGAACGCCGCTACTTCTGCTCAAAAGTGAAGCTAGACACAAGTTTACTGTCGTTCCATGGCATGTAAAAGAATGTTAGATTCGATTTTTTGAAAGGATTTTTGGCCTTGCTGGAGACAAGGCTGTGGAGTTTTTAAAATTATATTAAATGCCATCAAAATAATCGAGAAAACTCATTTTGTTCAAAGACCAATAAAATTACTGCCGCACATAGCACAGATGAACAGTGTATTTTGTTTTTGCAGCTTTACAGAAAATTAAGAAGCGTACAGAATGCGAGCTATGTAGCACGACCAAGTTTAAGATGGAGACAGCCTACATCTGAACCAGTGTTCTGACGGTAAGTGACTTGCTTGAAATTTTATTCTGTTTCAGAAGTGACTTCATATACATTATAAATCAACTATAAGTACAACATAGACTGTATTCTTAGCGAAACCCAGGAACGACGATCACAATCTGGTGAAAATGGTATAGGGTAAGCCTACACCATTCACTCAGGCTACACAATAGCCATGTTTGTGATAAATTTTGTATTATCATGTCGTCCCTTCAGAATGACAAGGTTCTACCTTTATTTTTTGGCTGAACTGAGTTACCGGTACACATTACTTTTACGGGTCTTCTCCATTGCGTGTCAAAGTATCAAGCGGATTCGGTGTGTAATTTGTAGGTAGGCCCTATCATTAAAGAGAAAAAAATAAGCCGTGTCATCAAAAGCTCTGAGCACCTGAAACTTCAGTCATCAATTTCTCAATAGTTGACGGACAGGAGTTAGAACCTTGTCTTTCTAAGAGGAAGATATACATATTCTGCTCGTCAAAGATTGCATAGGTGGTTTAAAGCAACTTCTATGCTTTTCCATGCATCTGAATTCAATTACCGGACTGTTCATGGCGCTGTAGACTAGTGGGCAGAATGCTGGAACCAATGCAGAGATAATTATCGGGTTCGAGTTGTCCAGCTTCTCTACTTTTTTTCAGCCTGCTTTTATAAATTCATTATAGAAAATTCCAGGTATTTTCCATTGACTGCCAGTTGACGGGCACATTGGCAAAGTTTGTGAGGGAATAAAATTGTGTGTGTATACAGATTTAAGAGTCAAAGTTGTGGAGTGGGATCTTGTGGCTTATAGACATAACCCAGCAAAATTTAACTTAATGGTGAATTTGGGACACTCACAAATGTTCTGACATCAGAAAACTTGTGTCATGAAGACGGGGAAATATTTAAGCGGTTGTGAGAGTTGACGATTCGCTCGGAGTGAATGACAACAGTAATTGGAAATCTTACTACCCTACACGACGTACATGTTGTTCATCTTCTTGTGGGACAGCAGGAGTGGTCTCCGGCAAACCAGGTTTACTTGAATTCGATGACCCATTTATATATATATATGGCCTTTAGCGTCTTTACAGACGGTCTTAGCAGCTAGAATATTCACTTTCACTTTGACTGACAGCTTCTCTCGTGGCTTATTCTACCAATGTTTGACCCGAGAGTGCGATGGCAGTGATTGCAGGTCAGTCTTTTGGGTTCACTTTGGCGAGTGTTTTCATTCCGCCTCTGTCGTTTTGTCAGGTATGTTTCTTTTGCCTTGAAGTCTATTGCGAGCGTGCCACTGCGCAATTTTTGTCTCCATCTGCTTCGATCACTTGCAAGGTTCTCCCATTCATTGGGGTCGATGTTGAATGCTTTCATCGTGACCTTGCAAGTGTCTTTGAATCGCAGATGTGGCCTACCTCTGGGTCGGTTGCCAGTAGCAAGTTCCCCGTAGAGAATTTGTCTGGGGATGCGATCATTTTCCATACGGTGGAGATGTCCAAGCCACCGCAGTCTTTTTTTGCCTAGGAGAGCCTGAGTTGATGGAATGTTGGCTCGGCTCAGAACTTCGATATTTGAGATCCTGTCTTGCCACTTGATCTTGAGAATTTTGCGTAGGCAGCGCAGGTGGAAGGAGTTGAGGGATCTTTCATGTTTGGAGTAGGTGGTCCATGTCTCTGAGCCATACAGCAGGGTGCTTAGGACGCAAGTTTGGTACACGAGTACCTTTGTTTTGATGGTCAGCTTGCTATTGTTCCACACCCTTTTTGAGAGTTTGCCAAAAGCTGTGGCCGCCTTTCCTATTCTGGCATTTATTTCAGTTGTTATGTCTGTGCTACCACTGATGGTTGAGCCTAGGTAGCAGAATTTTCCCACTTGCTCCAGAGGAGAGCCATTCAGCATGATTGGGTTGGAGTTTCTCAAGCCTTGTGTCAAAACTACAGTTTTTGAGACACTGATCTTTAGCATGAATTTGTCACAGGCTTTGGCAAGGCTATTGATGAGAGCCTGGAGCGTGGTTTCATCGTGGGCCACGATTGCAGCATCATCTGCGAAGAGGAGCTCTTGTAACATAATATGCTCTGTACGAGATTTTGCTTTTAGTCTGGCAACATTAAAAATGGAGCCGTCCACTCTGGTGTTAATAAGTACTCCACCTGAACATTGACCAAAGGCATTCTTGAGTAGGGCTGCAAAATATATACCAAATAAGGTAGGAGCAAGAACACATCCCTGCTTCACACCGCTGTTTACAGCAAATGAATTGGATGTGCAACCCTCAAAGTTGACACATGCCCTCATGTCAGTGTGGAAGGATGCAATAAGTTTTAGCAATGTTGGTGGACAGCCTATGGATTTAAGGACTGCATACAGGCCAGATCGGCTTACGGTGTCGAAAGCCTTTGTTAGGTCCACAAAGCATGTTATAAGCGGCCTGTTTTGTTCTTTACATTTTTCTTGGATTTGCCGAAGTGCAAATATCATGTCAATAGTTGATCGTTTGCTTCGAAAGCCACATTGTGTTTCTGGTAAGACTTTTTCCGCCAGTTGTTGAAGGCGGCAGAGGATGACGCGAGCAAAAGCCTTTCCAGTAATGCTGAGGAGGGATATGCCTCGATAGTTGTTGCAGTCGCCTTTGTCTCCTTTGTTCTTGTAAAGTGTGACAATTTTGGCGTCTCTCATATCATGTGGTATCACGCCTTCTTTCCAACACTGCAGTAACAGATTATACAGGTGTGGTAATAGTGGGCCTTTTAGGTCTTTTAATACCTCTGCAGGAATGTTGTCACTTCCTGTGGCTTTTCCAGCAGACAGGTGGTCGATTGCATTGGAAAGCTCGACTAAGGAAGGTTCAGCGTCAAGTTCGGCCATTATTGGCAGTTTTTGGAGGTGTTCCTCAAAATCTGGTGGAATATTTTTCTCAGTTGAATACAACAGAGAGTAATGCTCTACCCACCTATTCAGTTGTTCATTTTTATCTGTGATGGGTTCACCATTTACAGACTTAAGTGGGGCGCTTTTGGTGATGATTGGCCCAAGGGCTACTTTCATCTGACTAAAGGCGGTTTTCATATCTCCCTTTTCATTTGCCTCTTGTATGCTGTTACACAAGTCTGTCCAGTATTTGTTGGCGCAACGTCTTACCTCCAGCTGAAGTTTAGCTTTTGCATTTTTCAAACAAGTTTTTGTACTCTGATTGCAATTTTTGTTATACTCATTGAAAGCAGATTTCTTTTGCTCAATGAGAGGTAGGAGAATTTCGCTGTTCTGGGCTACCCAGTCGTTGTTTGAAACTTTATGCTGTCCAAAAGACTTGATGGCACAGTCATGAATTTTTGAACTGAGAGTGTTCCATGTTTCATCTACCGAGTCACATTGGGTGACATTATCCATGCTTTCAGCAAATAACTTTTCAAATGACTTTCTATTTGATTCATCTCTGATTGCTGTTACATTGATCTTAGGGATTGAAGGGGCTTTTGATCTGTATATTTTCTTGGCCGAAATTTTGATTTTGCTGACTACCAGTGCATGGTCGGTGTCACAGTCAGCACTGTGGAGGGAACGAGTTATTTTTATACAGCCCAAACTCTTCCTCCTTGAGAGAATAAGATCTAATTGATGCCAATGGCCAGACCTGGGATGGCGCCATGATGTTCTTTGGCATCTCTTAAGGTCAAAGTACGTGTTTGTAACACATAATGAGTTTACGGAGCATAGCTCCAGAAGGCGCTGCCCGTTTTCGTTGATGTTGCCAATGCCGAAGTGCCCAATGCACTTTGGCCATGCGGAGTGATCTGCTCCCACTCGAGCGTTAAAGTCACCCAGAATTAGCAGGCCTTCGGTGAGAGGGATGTTGTGGAGAGTCCTCTGCAATGCCTCGTAGAAAATGTCTTTGGTTTCGTCAGAGGAGGTAAGTGTTGGGGCATAGACACAGATAATGTTGGTAAAACCAGACCGGGTGTTCAGTCTGAGTGTCATGATGCGTTCTGACACTCCAATTGGAGTTGCGATCGAATTGATAAGGGAGTTTTTTACGGCGAAGCCCACGCCGTGGATTCTCGGCTGTTCGCTGCTAAGGCCCTGCCAGAAGAAGGTGTAGTTTTCTTCTTTGACTGACCCGGAGTCGGGAAGTCGAGTTTCTTGAAGGGCAGCGATGTCGATGTTTAGTAGCTGAAGTTCTCGATCAATAATTTGGGATTTCCTGATGGAGTCAATATTAGTGAGATCTTGCTGTTGCAAGCCTGGGCGCATTGTTCTGACGTTCCAGGTACCAAGTTTTAGTATTTTTTTGTTTTTGCCAGGTGCACACTTTACGTCAGCTTTTTGACTTTTGGTCTAGCTCCAACCACCTTATGAAGCAGGCTGACGTGGCGGAACAACACCCAACTGCCTGGGGGCTGCCCAGGTTACGGCGGGCGGTAGTTGATCAATGCAGCTGAAAAGCCGCTCCCACCGACAGAGGGGACCCCTGGCGCTCATCCGTACGCCAAATGGATTGAGCTTATCACCGGTAACTGCCACCTCCCGTGTTGTGCCCATCCGTAACGGATGGCTGGAGTGTCCTCTCCAAATCGGAAATGGGTGGGCTTATAGAGGAGAGACAGACGCTTGCCAAGCCCGAGCAAACGCCTCCTCGTTTTGCTGCCTTGCCTGGGCTATTTTTAAGAGATGGTGCTTTGCCCAGAGGCACCACCCCTCTCTCTGCCATTCTAGTTAAACCCAAGGGAGAGACCAGGTCAATACATTTGGAACTAGTCCGGCTGCAGGAGATGCTGGAAGCCAGTTTGATGCAGTTCTCCCTGACAACCACCTTCGGGTCTCCACTCCTGATTTTCTGTCTGGGTTTACTCCCATAGCCTTTGCTATCATAGCAACACACAAGGCAGTGTGGTATTTGTATTCAGGGTTACCTTCCCCTAGTCTTCCTCTCTCCCGAGATGACCCACAAGACAGTGGGGGTGACAGTAGCAGGCTGTATTGTGTACTGTCATACAATAGCAGAAAACTCTGGCCTGACATTTATAACCCACTTTATACGAAAGAGAGTTCATCCAGCATAAGGAAATCTGAGGTGCGATCCACGTCGCAGCCCATTTTCTCGATCTCTCGGTCTTTTTGTATCGTTTGATTTGAAGTTTATCTCAGGTAATTTTCACATCCGACCAATGTGCAATTTGGGAGTAACAATGAGCAATTTGGGAGTAACTGTTTTAATCATAATCATTCACGTGTTTGAAATTGTACCCTACTACATGTATATAATGTATGTCTCAAGCCCTTCTTTCGTCAGTTCTTGTCACATGCCTTGTTATTTTCACTACGGTACCGGTAATTATCACGCTCCCAAAAATGTAACCGTTCTTGCTGACACTGGAAAGCTAGCTTACCCATTCGTGCACCCAATTTGCACGACCAACTGGTCTATAACAACGTTTGTTACGATTGCTACTGTGACTTTACAATACAGGTAGGCATTTTAGGCTCACAGTCCCAGAATTTTTCCAATGTGGGCTACATTTCATTAGCAGTTTCCAGCCCATTTGAGAATATTTTTAAATGGATGATGATTAAATATTAGAGCTGATTCCTTCAGTTAGCCTACTGTATTTATTTCAGATCGCGGCTGAGGCACTACTGGACCTTCTGTCACCACTCCGTCAACCCAAGGCTATTGCGAGAGTTGGGTCCAGAATTTATATTTATTATATTATAACAAGGCGAGTTTGACCCTACGTGTAAATAACTTCAGAAATTGTCAGAATGAGGCGACAGTCCACAAATCAGGGAGACACGCTCACAGCGGAAGCCAGGAACAGTCCGCATCTCCACGGAGATGACGCCAGCAACACGAGCAGAGAGAGGAGAAAAAGTTTGTTCCCGCCACTCGCGGCACGCAGACAAAGCATCAAGCCAACAGGACTTTCAGGGCTCGTAAGTAAAAAGGGGCAACTTGCTGGGAAGGTAAAGTAGTCTTTCTTGTTTTATCATTCTAGACGTACATGGTACGGTGCATTTGTTTTTATATTTGTATACTACATTAATCCCATTTGGGAAATTTGCCTTTGTTTTTGTTTGTGGGGGAGATTGGAGGGGGGGGGGGAGGGGAGAGGGAGTGGTAGGGATGAATTTTATTTGATCTTGCCCGGGCACCGGCCTGTTCGGCCTGCCGTTTTCGATTTTCAACTGCCAAGGTATCTAACGTGCGCAACGTGGACACGGGCCCTCCGAATTTTTTCGTCCTTATCCTTACATGTGTTTTCTTAGGCGTCCGGTGGTTGACTATCTACAAAGTAAAAAAATTGGCACAAAGAAAAAAATGTATGCAGCACAAGCCACGCTTAAGAAACAATACCCAAACGATACAACGAAACGCAAAGACAAAGGGAAGACAATAAAAATTAATTAAAAATCAGTATTTCGGTTAAGTACCTTTTTTTCTGTAGTTTTTATAATATTCACCATCTACAGCAATGTTTCTCAACTTCTTTTATCCCATGCCCCACTTCAGTTTGGACAAAGTTAATAGGTGTCAGAAAGGGGGGGGGGGGGGGGAGATGTTGTACAAAAAAGATTTAAAATTTTACATTAACTTAACACTGCAGCAAGCATAATATCAAAATACATGTATTGATTGATTATTTTATGATGACTGTCGTCACATAATCAGGAAGTCGGATAACTCATCAATTTTACAGCAAAGGGAAACAATTTATATTAGTCCATAGAGATACTCATAATAACAGAGGAGGAACTCTTCAAAGTACACCCCCAAAATGATACATATACATGTCTGGCACTGGAATAAGAGCAACTTTTAGGGGAGGTGGGGGGCGGGTCAACATCCAGGGGATGTGAATGAGAGTTAAACTTTGACGGACACATTATTGTGCCTAAAAATGGTGGTCTGACGCGATTTCAAATGCTTTTTTTTTTTTTTTTTAGAAAATTGAGTTTTAATTTTTTTATTATTATTATTATTTACTTTAAATACAATGCTAAGAGGAAAGACATGAAGTAATTACTTTACTTCACATCATCATCATCATTGCCTTTCTCACCCTGGATCAGGGTATAGGCCACCAACAAACACTTTCCATCCCTCTCTATCATGGGCCAGCCTCTTTACATTATTCCAAGTCTTTCCGCTTCGTTGCACATCATTTTCTCTGGCTCTTCTCCACGTTCCGCGCGGCCTTCCTCTTGATCTCTTGCCCTGGGGATTCCAATCCAATACCGTCTTCGCGATGCTGTTTCCTGGCCTCCTGAGAGTGTGGCCGATCCATCTCCATCGCCTCCTACCAATTTCCTCTCTGACTGGGCTCTGTCTTGTTCTTTTCCAAACAATTTCATTGCTGACCTTGTCTGTCCATCTGATCTTAAGTAGCTTCCTCAAACATCTGTTGATGAAAACTTGGATTCTCTTTATGCAGGCCTGGGACGCATTCCAAGTCTCACATCCATACAACAGGACTGACTTCACGTTCGAGTTGAATATCCTCAGCTTTGTTTTTAGAGATATATCCTTGGTTCTCCAAATCTTGCTTAAGGACGCGAAAGCTGCCTGTGCCTTTCCAATTCGGGCTTTGACTTCTGCCTCTGTTCCTCCCTTATTGTCAATGATACTACCAAGATAGCAGAAGGACTCTACATCTTCCAGTGGTTGATCTCCTACTTTGACTTGTTCGCTTGGGGGTGCAACAATTTTTAGGACCTTCGACTTCGCAGGATGTATCCTCAATCCGATAGATTCTGAAATTTTGTTTAGAGCTGTAGTCTTTGCTTGCATCTGGTCGTGTGTGTGCGACAATAGTGCCAAGTCATCTGCAAAATCTAGATCGTCCAGCTGTGTCCATGGGGTCCATTGTATGCCATTTCTTCCTCCATTGGTGGTTTCTTTCATAAACCAATCAATCACCAGAATAAACAGAAATGGGGACAGCAAACAACCCTGCCTAACACCAGTCTTGATATCAAAGCTGTCAGTAAGCTCACCATCGTGTACAACTCTGCAACTTGTCCCCTCGTACATGCTCTTGATAAGATTCACCATCTTCTCTGGGATTCCATAATGTCTCAATATTCTCCACAGCGTTTCTCTATCGATGCTATCAAAGGCCTTCTCGTAGTCAAGGAAGTTCACTATCAGTTGGGAGTTCCACTCTAGCGACTGCTCTACTATAATTCTCAGCGTGGCGATCTGGTCGGTGGTTGATCGATTACTCCTGAAACCAGCTTGCTCCTCACGAAGTTTTGGGTCTGTTGCATTCTGTATTCGCTTGAGAATAATCCGATTGAAAACCTTTCCTGGGATGGAGAGAAGTGTGATTCCTCTGTAGTTACTACAATTGCTGAGGTCCCCTTTTTTTGGAAGCTTCACGAGGTGTCCTTCCTTCCAGTCCTTTGGAAACTTGCCTCCGATCCAAATCCTCAAGAATAGTGAGTGCAGACCCTCTGCAGCCCCAGCAGCATCTGCCTTCAGCGCCTCTGGTGGGATCTGGTCTGGTCCAGCTGCCTTGCCTCGATTTAACTGCTTTATGGCATCATTAATCTCTGCTTTAGTCGGAGGGTCGCAACTGATCGGTAAATCATTTCTTGCGGGTAGAATGTCGGGTGGGTTGCTTGGTGGAGGTCTGTTCAAGAGGCTACTAAAATGTTCTATCCATCTTTTTGCCTGAGCTTTTACTTCACATCAGGAAAGCTAAATACCTTTATTCCAGTGAAAGATTGGGAAGTCCTAAAAGCTCACAGTTATCTTAGTTTTCGGCATAGTGGAATAAGACCACTCCTTCATTCATGGGCACAATGTAAATCTATTTTTGTAATACTGTATATCTGCTTGCACATTGCGATCCAGTGGACCTTGCTCGTGTCGCTGATGGTAATTGGTATACAAAGAGATGACTTTGATACTTCCTAGTTACTATTAGGGAGGTGTCATACTAAGCCCCGGAACATCACAGCCAGTTGCTGCCAAGTGCAACCAAAATGTATACCCAAGAAATAATGGCAAAAGCTGACTGTGTCAGACTGGCTTAGTATACTAGGGTCTTACCAGATTTACTAAGTCAGTGTAGGAAATTATGATGTGCACTTCTTGTCGGCCAGCAGCTGACTGTACGGTTCCGAGCCTGATATAATAACCCTCACTGGGAAGGATCCAGCCTCTAATTTCTAAATATAAAGTTTGATAGAAAGCTATGTTTCCAGTGTCTAATCCCAGTAACTCCTACACAAACATAATTATATGAAATTATAAACATTTTTCTCTCCTTTTGCATTTTTCTAGATGTATCTCATGCGGGGTTTGTCATTTTGCATGTATAATGCTTATTGCAAGAATGACATTCAAAACAATCCGTTACATTTCAGAATGCATCGGAAGAGAGAAAAATCGGTGTACGCACCACCGCCGGCTAATCTAGAACCTACGTACCGGATGGAGCCCAAGGCAAAGTTCTATGCTCCAAGAGTAAGCATCGTGATTGTACCACCATGTCTTGGATTGTGCCATTTATCACTTCTAGCACCCTATGTGTACATGTATTTGAAAGCAGTTACATATGGAACATTTCCTTGAGCCATCCAACACGACTGTAACAAATCCCAGATTGGGAGATGCCCTCAATACGACAGACGAACAATCACAAACAAACAAGTATAGCAATTAACAAAACAGTCAAGCAGGCTCACACATTTATTATAACATTAATAAGTACAATTCAATAAATACCATACAGTACTCGTTCCGCTCAATCATTCATTCCACTTCCAATTCCACGGCAGTATATTCACTTCTTTAAAATATGAAATTTTGGCCTCAGCCTAACATCAATGTCTGCACTACCTTGCAGTACAATATCTTAACACATATATCTCATAAAACCTTGCAGTACAATAGCTTAATACATATATCTCATAAAACCTTGCAGTACAATATCTTCATACATATATCTCATAAATAGGGCCAGCCTCGATTCCCCGAATCAGACTGCTACTGATACTGTGCTGCCTGTCGGCCTTACGCCACAGCTACCCTTGGCGGAAGCACCCAGATACTGGCGACATTCCCAGCCCTGTCTATGTCCTCTAGGTCCTGACGGTAGCATCACAGCCCGACCCCGTCACTTCAGTTACGGCCGCTACAGCTTACAGCCTGTACCCGGCACCTATAAAGAATAACATCACATCTCTATAATACTATGTACTTACTATACACTCACCACTCACTACGACCCATCAAGCGTACACACAACATTCCACATTTCACCCACCACACAGCCAACACTCACGCAAACACTACACAGCCGCACATCTCTACTGTAACACACACTCACAGTATTACACAGCACTCCGACTATGCTAAAAATCCATGATCCCAACATCCGTATCTCGCTCATTGTTCACATCTATTTATACAGTAATGAATTACTTGCACACTCCTTAAGTCCTCGCATATAACTTATTTGCATCATTATCATCATCAGAATATAGTAGATTTATCATCACAATTACAAATCCTTATAATTCAACCTACCAGTCTTCACTGGAATAAACCAAAACTCACGACTGCCTCTCACACGTCTGTTCTCTTGAACTACTCAGCTTGCAGTGACTTTTCATCACACAGACGTTACCTCAATAACTCCAAAACTGTGCTCATGTCATTGCACGCTTTCCAGTTAACTGTCTGCTTCAACTATCAGTGAGTTAATCTTACAACTCTATACCCATTTTACCGCAATCCTTTTAATCGCGCTCACTCCACTTGTGACAACGACAAATGTTAAGAATTCCTGCGAGTGCTTAATTGATGTAGTTCTTATAATAATATTAAATTCACAAACCGCTTAAGATCAGCACTTACATGTACTTTATAGTACCACTGTTTCACATTTGTTTTTTCGAAATCTTTGACCGGGCTAGAAAGGTAAATTACTAGCAGAAATCGTTGCCACAGTAAAGAGAACATTTTGTATGAACTTTGCATATGCCTGTATACAGCTGCATTTGAACTATTTCCTTCTTTATTTATATTGTTCTAATCATCTACATATCACCAACCACGCAGCGTCGCATTCTGTCCTAATAGTAATTTAACACGAAAATACTCTGAGCAGTCGAGCAGAGGGCCGACAAGATCCAAAGTGGTCTTATACGTATTACTGCCGAGATGTTTTAATGCCACTCTTTCAAAATATTCAGGTTCACACCATGCTGAAACAGATACTGGAGGCACATCTTGATGGATTTACTTTCAATGTCAAATTCACACCGACAATGACAAAGGTTGGTATAATTCTCTAAATTCTATAACACAGATATGTATTTAATAAAGTTTAATACCTACAATACCCACTCAAGGGAGTTCACATTTGGTACCATGACCCACAATTATAATGTGTCCAAACTCAATACATGTAGCTAAAAATCTATTTTTAATTCAACACATATCGGTACTCTACTATTTCCATGAACAGATTTAAAAGGGTGGATGGAACTGAAAAATGCGAAGACAAAGATTTATGGTAATGCTGAAGTGACTTGAGTTTGTAGCTATGGCAAACTAGTTGCAGGTAAAAGTTATTTATTATACTTGTATATTTCATTTGAGAAAGTTCACAACAAAACTTTTTTAATAGCGACAAAGTTTTGCCGGTAATGTAACTGTTTGGATTAGCCATTGTGAGTGGATCTGGCAACCTTGGGCTGATGGGGAAATATTCATACGTGTACTTCTTTAAAAAATCAAAATAAAATATTTCGAAGACGATTTTAAGCAAAATATTTTAACCGAATGCAGAAAATGGCTAATCTTTCATTTTATATAGAGAGTTTTCCCCCCTTTGTCAGGAATTTGGTCTTTCGCCGTAAGCCCGATTTCGCTAGATCTATAAAAAATTTACTAAATAAATAATTTTTCATGTTCCTGATTATCTCAGTTTTTCTTTACACCTTCAGGTTTTAGCAGATGAAATCAAAGAAAGAGCAAAAGGTCTTGGTTATGAGCGTTACAAGTATGTAGTAAATATTGTCCTAGGAGAACGTAAAGATCAAGGTATCATGATATCCTCACGGGCATCCTGGGATGCCAAGTTGGACAACTATGCCACATACACTTTTCAAAACAAATCTCTCTTTTGTACAGCCTCTGTTTATGCTGTTTACGCTGAATGAAGTTGAAATGTTTGTCTAGTATTTAATGCAAAGTATAATTAATCATGTACATATCTAAATTACAACTACACTCGTCAAGCTGATTAGAGGAAATGATGTCTCAATGAGACTTTTAAGCATGGTTTGGCCAAGCAGCCAAGAGTGGCCACAGTTTCGCATGAATAAACATGTGTAGTGCTTTACTTAAAATTTTATATATTTGTTGGATGAACTACGAGTGGCTAATGTGGTTACTGCGTGGGTTCAATAGTAACTCCCTTAAGGATACACAGGATTAACAAACACAGGGTTCTGCTGGCAATCTTATTTATTCAAAAAGCCTAACAACGGTATCACTACCAAACAAAAAAAAGGAAAATGAAGCCCAGAAAAAGAAGAAGCCCAAAAAAAAGAAGCCCAACCAGCCATAAGCCAAAGTTTCTCCGGGTCCTGTGCTACCGCTACATGCCTTATGGGGCGGGGTGGCGATGGCAAGCGTCGGCAAGCCTCTGAGCTGCTACGGGCCCGGGTTGCTGGGCTGGGTTCACTGTGCTATCGGCTCTTGTCTCCTGCGTCTATGATGGAGTGTGTTGACCACTTGAACCGCATCTTATTTATGAGCCCGCGCGGACGTCCGAGAGAGCTATTACGTAGCCCGTGTTGCACAAGTGAAAGGCTCGGACATGGAGTCCAGCCCGACAACATAACCGGTTAGGGTCCTAACACAATCGAATTTACAGTACGGTTAAAAGGGTGCACACAAAAGTCAATTAGGTATCCCAGTAAACTGCAGAAATTACTCTAACGACCCCTCCAGCAATAATTGAATAAATTTGACCCAGGTTGGATTTATCGGGGATAACATGCGTCTAACTCGTGGTTTACCTTAAATCCGAGATCCTCTTATTAATCATTTCAATAGGACACGTGCATCAAAGTACAACGAAATTGGTACCATTATAAAGTGGAAACTTGCTGCTAAAATTCTAACTGACTACTTATACCAGAAACTCGGTAGTAGTTTTAATATAAATTTTCAAAGTGTCAGGACTAACAACATTCGACAATTTTGTGCGGGATACTTTCGTCCATTAATACGACGTATCTCCATTGATAACAAACGTTATCATGAGTACCTATTTTGTACCGATAGGGTATTGTCTACTCTCAAAAATGAATTCGGGTTCCCGTCTTTCTGTCGGTGGATAACAACGAGTGAGCGAGTTGTAAGAAACTTAAAGCCATGATATAAGAGTTGGAAGCCTGGTGGTCAAAATTTCCAATTGACCAATCAAAATGCGCGCTTTTCACCGTGATGTGAATAACGGGTCCCGCGCTAGTATTACAAGGGAAATAATCCAATTAATGGTACTCGGCCAAGTGTCCATAAACTACTATGAGTGGCCGTCCCTCACTCACGCACCAGAGTTACCATGAAAGCACATTAAAAATAGAAAGTCGTTCATCCTCTCACATTCTCCCCTGCTAAGTCACGTAGTCCCTTACGTGACACATACATCAATTCAAAGGTTTACAAAAGACCAGTGAAGGTATAATCAAACTCTAAGGGGCTATGATACCATCACTTAGAGTAGAACAATCGCAAATTACACACAGTGAACCGAAGTACAACAATGGTCCATCCTCTTTATAACTACTAACAGGTGGCGTGAACCGGCTAAGTTACTACTGGCATCCTGAAGATGTACACAACAGTCTCAGCTCTGGCTGTAGCAAGTTACATCATATGGACAAAACAACAGGTCCCAGACCTGAAACGGTGGTCCCAGACCACTATCAGGGTTAACGTAGGATCGAACAGTACAAAAAAAGACAATATGCTATAAGGGCACTAGTGCAATGAAAAAGGTAAGGTCAACATAGGCATAAAAGTAATTGTAATTAAGCTGTGGAGAAAGCTAACATGGGCATACTCTCTAACTTAAAATCTTGAGGCGGAGCTCCCTTGGATTCGGTGGTCTATCATCTGGCCTGATGGAAACTCGGGGGGGGTCTTGATGGATGCGCTCCCCTGCTCTTTCTGCACTCACAGTCAATGTCTAATGTTAATCACTAATAAGAGTCAGAGGTCCAATCTCTGGGGTTGTCTGTGTGGGCGGCTGGACCGTCGCACAGGAGGTAGGCGCTGGGAGGTTGTCATCCCAGGTTGCGGGTCCGGTCGGGCTGCAGGTGGCTGGCAAGGGTGGTGAGCCGGGAAGTACCAGACATCGGTCGACGCAGGCAGTGGAGGCGGATGTTGTGGATGTGTGTTGACCACTGGGGGGTGAAATAACCGCAAGAGGTCTCCGTTGACCGCAGTGGGATGGGTGGTGTACACAGGACTGGGATACAGGTCCTGAATCTTGAGTTGATGTTGGAGGGCGTTGGTCTTCGTGGCCCCCTGGTTCCTGTGGGGTGGGGCAGGGGTTGGCTGGCTGGCCGGGCTTCAAACTAAAAATTTCCACGGCTGGGTTTTCTACACTACAAACTAACCCTTCTGTGTATCCCACTTCTGACACCAGAAAATGTTGGATGAACTACGAGTGGCTAATGTGGTTACTGCGTGGGTTCAATAGTAACTCCCTTAAGGATACACAGGATTAACAAACACAGGGTTCTGCTGGCAATCTTATTTATTCAAAAAGCCTAACAACGGTATCACTACCAAACAAAAAAAAGGAAAATGAAGCCCAGAAAAAGAAGAAGCCCAAAAAAAAGAAGCCCAACCAGCCATAAGCCAAAGTTTCTCCGGGTCCTGTGCTACCGCTACATGCCTTATGGGGCGGGGTGGCGATGGCAAGCGTCGGCAAGCCTCTGAGCTGCTACGGGCCCGGGTTGCTGGGCTGGGTTCACTGTGCTATCGGCTCTTGTCTCCTGCGTCTATGATGGAGTGTGTTGACCACTTGAACCGCATCTTATTTATGAGCCCGCGCGGACGTCCGAGAGAGCTATTACGTAGCCCGTGTTGCACAAGTGAAAGGCTCGGACATGGAGTCCAGCCCGACAACATAACCGGTTAGGGTCCTAACACAATCGAATTTACAGTACGGTTAAAAGGGTGCACACAAAAGTCAATTAGGTATCCCAGTAAACTGCAGAAATTACTCTAACGACCCCTCCAGCAATAATTGAATAAATTTGACCCAGGTTGGATTTATCGGGGATAACATGCGTCTAACTCGTGGTTTACCTTAAATCCGAGATCCTCTTATTAATCATTTCAATAGGACACGTGCATCAAAGTACAACGAAATTGGTACCATTATAAAGTGGAAACTTGCTGCTAAAATTCTAACTGACTACTTATACCAGAAACTCGGTAGTAGTTTTAATATAAATTTTCAAAGTGTCAGGACTAACAACATTCGACAATTTTGTGCGGGATACTTTCGTCCATTAATACGACGTATCTCCATTGATAACAAACGTTATCATGAGTACCTATTTTGTACCGATAGGGTATTGTCTACTCTCAAAAATGAATTCGGGTTCCCGTCTTTCTGTCGGTGGATAACAACGAGTGAGCGAGTTGTAAGAAACTTAAAGCCATGATATAAGAGTTGGAAGCCTGGTGGTCAAAATTTCCAATTGACCAATCAAAATGCGCGCTTTTCACCGTGATGTGAATAACGGGTCCCGCGCTAGTATTACAAGGGAAATAATCCAATTAATGGTACTCGGCCAAGTGTCCATAAACTACTATGAGTGGCCGTCCCTCACTCACGCACCAGAGTTACCATGAAAGCACATTAAAAATAGAAAGTCGTTCATCCTCTCACATATTTTTTTAAAAATAAACAAATTGAACGTAAGCAAGTGACTGCCCTTTGAATGTTTCAGTGACTATTATCACAAAATGTGCCTAAAGGGTCAACCAGTGAAGAAAGCACAGGTGTTAGTATTAGAGATGGAGACAGTGAATGACTTACATATAATTTAACAATCCAATAGTTTTCAGAAAAGAAGATGAATCACTGACTGTCTTATCAGTTTTTTTCTCTCATGATGTAAACAAAATAATCTGGTGCCTTTCTCAAGAGCTAAGGGGTCACCTTTTTTTTTTTAAAAAAAATTGTTAATAGATAAAAATAGCATGCAGTATACTTTATTTGAACTACTATGGTTGAATTCATGATAAAATGTCATCTTTAATCAAGCATTGGAGTCGGACATAATTTGGGTTAAGTCATTACTACTGGCTTTTGTTGAAGTCTGCAAATACTTCAGTCATTATATTTTTTTGTCATTAAATTGAGTATCACACTACTGCCTAACTCAAATTTCAAAACAACATGAGATGGACAGTGCTTGAACCAGTTTTACTGGATGCTATATATTGCATCATGAATTTAACTATCAAAATGATAGGAAAGGCCGCATATTTTAAAAGTTTTGAGCCACAGCTGAATGAAACGGTGGGCACAGGCGTTACCAAAATACATGTATTGGGGCAAATGAGAAAATTTAATGAAAGGCTGACTTTTGAATAACATGGAAATTGTTTATCACTCTACTTACTTTACTCACAAGTTTGACAGACAAATGTACAATTTGTTTGAATTCTCTGTGAACACACTAAAACCAGCTCTGACCATAGACTACTTGTGTGAATGGAAGTACACGTTTACATTGAGCCAAAAATATTTCAGTGCTTTGTCTTTGGGAGGCAAGGTTATTTAACATGAGGCCTTGGAAACCAATGTAAATTACAAGTAAAAGTCTGTTATAGTAAATGCTGTATTCACATTTGCTTTTTTTTTTTTTGTTACAATGTGTTAATGAATGTTCTTAAACAATGTGCATAAATCTTGCTGAAATCCAAAGTTGGTTTAACATTGTGAGATTGGGCCAAAATTGTTTCAGTTTCTGGCTATGGCTAAGTAAATTAAATGACAATGGCTATGTATGGCTATGGTAGCTATGGAAGGACACTTCACAAACAGTGAAACAGAAATATCAAGAAATGCATACTGAAAAGGCATAAATTTATTGTAGCCAAATGGTTTGATTGTAACCACTACAATCAGATTACACCAACAACGTTAATGATCACACGTTTTCTTTTCAAATATGGCAAGTGACAGGAATGTCTTTCATAACACACCAAAGCAAAGGTCTCTTTTTCAACAAAACATGATGACGTAAATGGAACATAAATTATCTTTTCTCCAAATTATCAAGAAAAGAGAAACTTATAAGACTGTTCAAAATTGACCTGAGCTCATGACTGAGAATACAATACAAATTACAAAAACAATAGAACTATAACATAACACTAACTGTCATTCAAGAAAACCTAAAAAAGACAGCCAATTCGGCGTGAAAAATTACTGGCCATAATCCTGCCAAATGCAACTATCAAACATCATTTCAAACTTTACTCAAGAACTTCGCTTCATGATTTTTCATTATGATTTGTAAACAATTTTCACATTAATGACAAAGTTATAACACAGTGTCTTCTCCTGATATTTATAGGACATCTCATATATTTTGCAAATGCTGCACACAAAAAGTACCAATGTTCACATCTGGCTAAGAATGATATTTAGATTAGGACACGGGACAATTCTGTTATTCTTAATACAGATTAGTCACTTAAATCAAGTTAAAGTAAATTAATGAAAATAATATTAATAACCAAGAAAATCTCTGCCCTAAACTGGCAAAGTTGAAAGAAGTGAATATTTCTTCATACATGAAGGAAGCCAGAGACCAAACTGAACTCATTGTGCTTTCAAATACATTTTGACAAGACAAAAAACCAATGCTGCTTATTTGAAAAGAGGCAGAAGAAGGCACTTGGAAGAAGGTTTCTGTACAAAAAAATCTCCAAACATACAACTATCTTGTGTGTCTACACTACAACAATATGCTGAAACTTCCATAAATTACACATCAATTGCAAGTAGCAAAAAGATAATTCTGACATAAGAAGAAAAAAAAAAAAAAAAAGAAAGAAAGAAAAAACTGTTAGTGTCACATAATAACCAAGAAACATTTTGCACCAACACAGTTCTGTCCCCATACTTTTCATCTTAATATCAGTGGAAGACAGCCATACGAACACAAGCCATACAGATTCTAAAATTCTGTTCCAAACTATTCTTGGATGCATAACACACAACAGACATCAAAATAATACTGAAAATGAAGATCTGATTAAATGAATGTTAAAAGTATTAAAAAGAATCTTGAGCGCCACTGGAATTTGTTTGATGGATTTCATCAGATATTTTACCCTGTAGTAAGCTTCCCTTTTCAACAATTACACAAGGCATGTTTTGCTTGTTAATTAATACATGGGCCAAAATAAGATCAACAAAAGGGAATTAAAAAAAATGAAAAACAAAAAGCCAAACACCATTTTCACTGCAGCAGCCTGCTTACAGTTTCTGTAGCCACCACTAGGACCAGCACATAATTATCTTTGGCCTGTGACACACCTCATTAAAATCTAGCAGGGAGAGGGAAGAGAAAAAAAGCCAACCACCATATTAATGCCCTTGCAATGACGATGTAAGTTTCTGTAACCACCACTAGGACACTATAGGCTGCATTAGAGTAGGTTGGCTCCATCTGCTGGCAATCAGGCATCAGTGAGATCTCCAACTACAGCAATGGCTTCAATTTCCACATTGGCTCCCTAGAGCAAAGGAGTAAATAGTGAATGATTCACCTTAATAAAAAAAATTGATTGATGTGGAATAAAATAAAATTCTTTCATTTCACATCGATCATGCATAGATGATATATATTATGGGATGGTGAAGAGAGTTCTCATATTTCTTTCAAAACATTATGACTAAATTGTAAAATATCAATGAATTTAATAGTCTTTGCAATCAAATCTTGAAGATCGAATGGAAAATCCATATTGCATGCACCAATTATTGGAAAATGTAGGGTCTTCATGAAGTACTTCAACTTGTCATATCTACCTTTGGCAGAGCAGCCACCTGATATGCAGCTCTTGCTGGCTTTGCTTTGGAGAAGTCTGAGAAAAATAAAATTAATTCTGTTATGATCATAATACAGCCGCTTTCTCGTCCAATTTATAAGATATCTTTATCCACTGTGATGGCTGATAAAAGAAAACAACAGAACTGATCACAAATGCGCTACTTACCTTTATGAGTTACTTCATGCATGGCAGTGTTTGGTGTTATATCCCTGCTAAAATCTTCATCTATTAAATTTGAAGTTGTATCTTGAATCACATTGGTCAGTTAATTATGAGACACATGTGATACACAACTGTGAAGGGCTATTTTGTGTCATCCAAATTTCGTTAAAAAAAAAAAGATAAAAAACAGAAAAGTGTAAGTAGTGTTACTGAACATACTTTCAATTTCTCTTTACCATTATCTTAATAGTAATTTACATGTTGGAAACTGGAACTAAAATATGACCTGGCTGTTTACAGTTTTACTTAAAGGAAATGATGAAATTAAACATGAAAAAAAGAAACTGAAATGCTATAATCTCTTCCACCCTTCATCAATCTGGTTTTTCTAAAGCTAATAACAGTAATAACATGACAACTTTGCAACCAATCACTGACTAGTACAAATCTGAGGTGAAAAACAGAATTTCCACTTACATTTTGCATAAACCTCATTGACAGCAGCATAATCACCAATATCTTTCAATAGGACTGTTGTCTTCACAACTGCAAACAAAATATCAAAACAATTTGTCAATACTGTATACATGCAACACATGGTAAACTGTTCACTGGTGCGTGTCTATTTCAAAGACTGACAATTTATCTCTTCTGAAAACCATCCTGATTACTACAAACATGTAGAAGCTTCCACTTATGAATAATGATACATTGGAGTTGGCATAAATGTGAGTTTGAAGTTGAGTGATAAATAGTTCTTCATCATGAATTTTTCAATTGCAATGGCTACTCTGCAGTTTGTGAAGATACAAGTTTCAATTTTGACAGTTATAAATTTGCTAAGATCTGATCTTACCTTTATCAAAGGAGCTTCCAGCTGCATCTAGGATTGATCCCATATTTTTCAAAACCTGGAAAAATAAAATAATATTGCTACAGTGAAATATGCAGAATACAAGACAAAAGCTGTACAAAAAAAAAACAGACAAAAAATAACAACAACAACAAATAAAACCACTGGAACGGAAGATCCCAGACAAAACTAGGAATGATTACTGAATCCAGTTATTCTGATGGCAACTCATGGATGCATCCATATTCTAGGGGTCGCAGAAGCCTCCCTGGCGAGTTAGTCCTCTAAATGGATGTGTCTGTAAATGTCATGTGGCCTCGTGATTAAAATGCTGAACATGTAACAAGCATGGAATGGAACTTCTCCCTCAGATTTGTATCTGAAGATAACCAGATTTGATAATCCTAACCAAAAAAAACGACACTTAGTCCAAATAAAAAAAAAACAACAACACTGGAGAGGTACAATGTTGTAAAACTGAGAAAGAGGGTCAGCCATCAGAATTTCTTTTAACTTGCTCATGAACGTCAGTTGTACCATACCTTAACCCTTGCAGTGTTTGGGCCACGACTTTGTGTTTTTTTCTCACTGTCAACTAGTGATGAGACAATGGTTATCGCGGTTTCGTCTCCCTTGTTCGCCAATGATAAGGCCATGAATTCCTGTTACGACTTTCTCCGAGCCTATTTGATAAGCCCACAATATCATGGTTTGTGAAATATTCTTCCATCTTTAGTGCTTAAATTGAGAGGGTTTCTTGGAGCTTGCGCAGGCCTATCAAACAAGGGACAACCATGAGAAGATTTCTGTATCACTGCGAGGGTTAAGATGTGCAACAAATATTCCAAGTTTTGTGTAAACTCCAAATCTGATTACCCATTAGAACACAGTCTCACATAACTCAGCTAACTTGGCTGAATTCATAGACAAATGATGAAGCTCAAGTCAAAGCTCTCTGGATTATGATGCTTATTTAAACACATTTGCTATATCATGTATAATATGCAGACAATGAATAAGGATCAATGTTTTTCATTATCTTGTCATGAGAATTCTTTGTCTAAAATCTTTGAACAACCATTAATATTTGGACATAAAAATAAGATTCACATGCAGTCTTTCCTTTACACAACTTTACATTGCAGAAGATCTAGTAAAGCTGATATAATCTCAAATAATTCAAATTTATTATCTAATTGTGTAAAATTCTGCACTATCAAATATCTGGTTTCCTACCTGGTCAACTTCAGCTGCAGCCCCACCTGGTACTATCTCCATAGTTTCTGGGACGAACCCGATCTGACCAGAAATGTACAAAGTGCTATCCACTTGAACTGCCTGGCTACAAAAGTAAAATACAAAATGTAGCATTTAGTTTCTAAAGCAGAGGTTAGATGATGAGAAGGACAGTTCTCCAGTGCTATTGTATACATTATATCTATTCTTCTCATAAATTAGCAATGATTAAAAGTGATGACACTATTGACAGTTGTGCCATTACTGCTTTAAACAGATGGAAAACAATGCATGGTATGCTGTGTTGAGAGGTTGGATCTGAGAAGAATTTCTGCATCGTGGTAAAAGAAGAAATTAAAACAATTTCTAAAACATTCGTTAGAGCGGGTTTCTTTGCATGTCCAACAATAACAATTGCAATAGATTGGCATTCTGTGCCACTATACCTAAGGATACGCTGTTGTTATAAGCATGTATGCACCCCAAGTGTTTTGCATTACAGGCTCATGCCTATACGTGCCCATCCCTAACCCTGTCCTTATCCTCAATCCTAAATCTTATTGAATCCCTGCCCCCCTACCCTTTACACCAAAAAACAGGAGGAAACCAAAGAAAAAAAATCTGAAAGAATAATTAATTAAGGCTGTTGTTAGGAGTATTTTGGGAGGAGCTCTCTAACTCTGGGAGTCACAAAAGACTTTCAAATACACACCCCTAGAGCAAAAAAACTTGGAGGTATGTACTTGTGACAACTTTAGGACAAGATCTAGTTTTACTGACAGAGTTTAGAATTAAGATTTGTGTTAGACCTCGTAGATCTACACACACAATAATATAAATGTGTAAAGATGTTTCTAATTCAGTAATTGTGAGGAACAACAACTATAGACCCCAGTAGGCCTATCAAGGTTGGGTTGGAATAATGGTCAGCCTAAAGCTTAAATCATAACTGGTAACATTAGGTCTATGTCTATGAATGATGGAACCAAGATGCGGACTATTTTCAATGCTCCCATTAATGCTGCTGCACAGTTTCAGAAAAAAACACACGAGTAATATGATTAAGTAATGATTCGCAATTTATATATATAGATCTATATATTTCATTGGTAGATCTAGATCTAGATCTATATGATCTTCACTGGTGCACTTCTGGGATCTAGACCTCTACTCTGGATTAATTTATTAACCCTCACCGTGCGAGGGGCGGCAATTGTCGGTATTTACTCACAAGCGCTCACGCCGCACGGATGGCAAAAGTCGGGAAGGTCAAGCTGACCGCGCCACGCGCAAGCCGTATTTTGACGCATCGGGTCACTGACCTTTTTGAGACGTAACCACCGTGTTATTGTTCACTGTATCTCTTCTAAATCAAACGTATTGTGACATGGACATGTTAACCAGTGAACCACTGGTCGGAACCACAAAGACTAAGCTTTCAAAGGCTCTCCCCACACTTTCAAAAGATGTAACATCGACATGCGAACTGTTGCTCAACAAATTTGCAATATTATCTCATTTTCTCACAAGCTGACCACCATCTGGAGTTGTCTGTATCTAAGAACCAATCAGAAACAAGCTCTGAAATAATCTTTGCCCCAAATGCCCACATTGGTTTATTAGTAGATCTATGTGTCAATCACGATGAAACCATTTGTGTAGGGCTTGGGAGGGCGTGGCTAGTTATCATGCTTCGTTCTCATGAAAACTACAGCTGTCAGTTTGGAATCATAAGTCAGATCATTGGTTAGAGACCAACAGACTAAGGTTTTGCTGGTTAATTCATTATCAAGCGTGATAAGGCATAGCAGCGAATGTTTTCATACCGATCAATAAAAACCAAACCACGTGGACAGCGTTTGTGGTCATCGCATAGCGGCACGGGTCAGTGACCCCAGATAAGATTCTCCGTGAGTAAGGTCACTGACCGTGCAGCGGGCTTTATGGGTAGCGCGCGGGGTATGGGTTAAGCCAGTTAAGGTCTGCCAGCTCTGCTTAACATTAAAAACAAGTTTCCAAAAAAGTGGTCATGGACTTTTGTCATTTGAGAGAGAAAGAATAAAAAGCTAATGCACCATAAGCTGATGTGCGATCATGACGATTAGCCTATATCGCCTAATTTAAACTAGAGTCTCTAGATCTAATTAGTCTAGATTTAGTGCTTCACAATGACTTTATTTCTACCTGTAAGGACCAACTGCTTTCGGAGCCTTGGCAGTGCTGATGATTTTCCTAACAACCTTTGAAGCCATTATCTTCTGTGTCTGGAGATGCAGCCGTGTAATTTCACGTCCAATTAAAATTCACAGGTGAATAAACCGTCGAGTCAGCAAAGTGCGAAAGCTAACTCCTATCCCGAGCCTAGTTTTTACTCTGTTGCTGTTGACAGGACAACACCGGCACAGTGGAGTAAGCTAACCTGCGAAACGAACTGGGTTTTATATTTTATAATTTCACGGCGGAACATATAAAATATGGAATGCAACGTCACGACAGGCACGGAACATTGCAAACGTTTAATGCATCTACATGGGAAAGTGAACCACCACCACTACAACAAGAACAACAAAAATAAACTGCAAGAATGATACTGCAAAAAGGGGGGAGGAGGGGGAGAGATTTTCTGGGAAAGAAGGTAACTGAAAGAGTCAGAAATGAAGGGCAAGCTCGCAAATTTAGCTACACCAATCGAAAGGCATCCGAAACAGTTGGTCTACATCGGCCCCTTTCTTGTTGTTGTTATATTTTTGCATGTGATCAGAAAATAAAGCTTTTTGCTTTTTCCACGAAGGCCACCCTTCACTGGTATTGACGCTGAACACCATTAAATTCAGAACATATCCACTGGATCTATTAACATAAATGTAAATTAATTAAAGAGCTGAAATGGTAATTTATCGATTTTGAAACTCTATACACACACAGTTTCTATCCTGAAGGACTCAAAATGTTTGCATTTGAAGGGCGGTGCCTACGTCTGTTAATTTTGAATGACCCATTTGCTTGCATTCAAACACACGATGGAGCGGCTTACTCATTAAACCTTTGCAATGGTGTTCAGCATCTGGATGTGCATCTTGGACCTTTCGAAATCTAGGTTTCGGCGGTTATTAAAAAATACAAATACATGTAATTAAAAGTAAAATAAAAGGTTCAATTATGTAACGGCGATATATTGTCAGCTATGCTATTTTAGTAAGAGAATCTGGTTAGCAAAGTGCAGAAATTTATAAACAGTGTTGTTGGATATATAGGGAGGTATCATGCTAAGTCCAGCCAGGCACAGTCAGATGCCGCCAGCAAAACGTACACCAAAGAAATAGTGACAGAAGCTGACTGTCTGACCGAGCTTAGTATGACCAAAGAAACTTAGAAACGATAAGACGAGACACCCCCTTCTTCGCACCTCTGAACAAATTGTGAATACAGTTTGCGCGCTGATCGGATGCGAGGCCTGGGGCTCATGGCATGAAAGGAATGCTTGATAGCCTATAATGATAAATTAGTGATGCCGATTAGTGCTACTGCGACTTTAAAAAAAAAAAAAAGAGAAAAAATAGCCAGAGTTTTCCCACAGCAATTGGAGTTATAGTTACAAAATAAGTGATGTCAATCAAGGTCTACAGCGGTTGCTGAACAGTGAACAAAATTCAATATTTTACCTATCTGGCTTTGTAAAATTCAGCATTATTCATGACTTCCGCGCATTCGCCGCTAGGTGGCGGTGCGAAATCCGTGAACGCTAGACGTGCTAGGTGACACCCCCCCCCCAAAAACAACAACAACAACAACAACAACAACAACAACAACAACAACAGAACCCACAAATCTGAGCAAGTTATGGGCATCACTGGGACAAGGCAGAGGGATAATTCGAGATGAGCAGTGGTTCCAGCAAAACGCCCCCCCCCACACACACACATCAAATGACTCCCTAGCCTGGCCGAGAGAGCAATTTCAGGAAAGACTGATCAGCCAGAAGTGTGACTTTGAGTGGGCACAGTATTCACCGGACTTGAACTCCCCAGATTTTTATCTGTAGGGGTATCTCAAGGATGATGTGTACGAGAACAGCCCTCAAACGATTGGTGGTGAACTGTAGGCAGCGATCACAGCAAAAATCAGAGAAATCCCCAAAGGGGAATGTGTTCGAGTAGGCCAATTGACAATTTTGCGCGACATATGCAAGTTTGCCTCCAACGCCATTTGGAACATATTATTTTTGGAAAGACTATAACTTTCATGCAAAGCAACCAAGATAGCTGAAACTTTGGAGGATGAATGTACACAGAGTGAAGTTTACGTCCAGCAAATTTGGTGGGGCAAGACAGAACAGGGGAGGATGTATAATAATTAAAAAACAACAACAACAAAAACAACGAAGAGGAAGAAAGATTAAGATGATTAAAACAACAGAAAGGGCAACATACCAGTAGTTATGCGGGCCCTGCTGATTTTGGCTTCAGATTTCAGTATAAAAATGTGATTGGAATGTTTTGTTCATGCTTCACAGTCTTTCAGACCAAGGAGGGCTCCTAACTAATGAGATACTCTATTCTGCTGATATCCTCGCCTCTTTCAGTCACCATAGGCCACATCAAGACCCCCTGTTCCCCAACATAGTGGAGACTCATTTTCATCTACTTTACTAGTTATAAGTTACTGAAAACCTTCGAGTTTCACCTTGCATGCCACAAGTTATTCAATCATGCAAATGTAGCACACAGACACGCCCTTTCTCTCTAAACCACAGATAATGAACCTGTTTATTAAGGTGACCTCTTTGGACAAAACAGGTGGCTTTAAATCAAAACACAACACAGTTCAAATATGTATTTGTATTGTATTATTGGTCCAAATATCAAGTTGCAATATTTCAGTTTACAGCAAATATGGCAATATAACAACTGGGCTGTCCCATAGGAGGTGAGCTCAAAGTCATGCAAAAGTCACTCAAAATTGCTGTCACCAAGTAAACTATACAGTACATGCAGTGTATCTCCATACAAACATAGCTTCAGTAATATCAAGCACACACCACTGAATCAAGTTCAAGTCAGTTAAGTCCCCTCCTCTCCATGCCTTTCACATAAATCACAAATTATTCTGGCGTAATACTAACAGGCCCTGGCTGTTTAAAAATATGAACTTAATGTAAAAGGGAATATTTATCCTGTACTTATGAAAAGTATTTGGTTTGTGGGCAATTTTTGCAAACTGATATATCTGGAAATGCGTATCAAATGTATTTTCAACATTCCATGTACGGGTAATAGTTGAACAAATTCACTTTGTTATTAAAGTATTTGAGAGTATATTTAAGTTTAACCATAATAACCTCCTGGAAATCAAATGACCGAAACAAGGTAAATGATAATGCCTCGGAGACTACATTAAAACAGACTGCATCCTATTACGGGTCCTCAGTCATAATGCATATGTTTACTGCTAAAGAACAAAAGTGGATACTTGCAAATGACAAATTCTAAATTTTGGGATCTCTGACAAGAGTAACACACAAAATAAGACATGACTGTATTACTGCAGTTTTCAGCCTTCTTTACTTATTGCTACTCTGAATCTATTTGATGCCGTCTATTACATGGTGTTGTTATTAACGCTACACTTATCTGACCTTGGGCGACTCTCTATCTGCCTTATCAGTGTCTCATTCAAAGTGCTTCATCTTGTGAAAGATGATGTTAAACATACGTTCAATAGCTTTCATACACTTATTCTCATTTGACTCAGAATTGCAAAATCTGTCATTTATTTGATCAATGAAATCTATGAGACAAAACTATGAAACAATGCTATGTTATAACTACTTTTTCATCACAGAACTTTGAAATGCTTCATTATAGCTTTATTATATACATTCTGGGCCCTTAACCATTGGAAGTTACATAATCTTAATCTGAAAAAAGCATGGAATTTATTGCTAATAACAACAGCAATATTTTTCTCTTGTAAAATTTTGCTTTAACTTTAACATTTATAAATACATTTATAAAGATTATGTATTCGGACTGTGACACTTAATGAATAAGGCACATTAATGCTGAAAATAACATATCTGCTGGAGATCTGAACAAAATTCTGTGTCTGTCAAAGAAAAAGAGGAGGGATTTAATATAATTAAAAATGATCCATACAACCTGGACTCACTAGGATGTTACATGCTGTCAAATGATTTTGAATTTGAATATGCAAGAGAAATCCTGTCTTAAGTGAAACAACTAGAGCTAACATATTCAGCTCCTGAATATTGGTTGTTGTGGAAAAACATGCCTGGGTTGACTATGACAACTTTTATGTGTACATTCATGGGAAAACATCTGATGAAGAAAATGTGCGGTATAAGTAAACGGGGAAAAAAATGACAACTAACAGGACATCGTTGTCTGATATATCATATTTTCATTACTAGTAACTGGCTTGATTTCAACTTAGCATCTACTTACATTTATGTAACTTAAACAGAGTCAGAACATAACCTCATTGGGAAATTCTGCAGTTTCCAAATAGAGATGAAACCTTAAAGAAGAAATTAATTTATCATGACCTCTTGCTATACTTCTCTAGCAAATAAAAGAATTTGTCAGCCTCACAAAAGATAAGTCAAAATTGAGCAAAAAGAAAAGGTTGTATGTTGCGAAGCCCCGACTTCCTGCTTCCATGCTTTTGGCGGACGGACGTGCTTTGGTGCTGCTAAAGAAGCAAGAACTCGCAGCTAAGTAAACTGTTTCACTTCGTTCCTGTTGAAGTCTTTTATTGTTCGTTTTTTTGTTTTTTTTCACTTGACAAAGGCGAAAGCCGAAAATTTATGCATTTTCTGTCTTCTCTTTAGTTTGCTTTGTACTGTTTGGGTTTTATTTCTCACGCGGGGCTTCGCAACATACAACCTTTTCTTTTTGCTCAATTTTGACTTTGCTTATAGCCCTGCTGCGACCCCACAGTTTTTCTGTGGTTTTTATGATATTTCACAAAAGATAAGTGTGGTCCACCTTAAAATGAAAAATGAAGCATGTTTTGATTCATAATTAGTGACAAATTTAAGTCTGAGCTCTGATTAATCTGGAAAATATTGTCTACCTGACTGTTTATGCCACAACTTGGAGACTGTTTTACGGGGTATTGTAACGCACATGAAGATTTGCACTGTACACTGTTACCAACTGTTATCCAAATGTCCAATGCAGAACTTACAAATGTGTTCCAGATGAGTTATGGCAGAAAATATTGAATATAAGTCACAAAAAAGATGACTTTTCCTAAAACTTCAAATGTCCACAGAAAATGCACACCAGTATGGGACCCACAGTTTATACGAAGGACGGAGGTATAAAGATCTAATATAATATTAGATTAAGAAAAACATAAAAAACAGACTGACACCAGCTGTTATTACAGGTAAGAAACCCTGTACTATAAAATATGCAACAACATCATCAAGAATCAAGTGCACCTTGGTGTTTCTGAAGTCACACACAAATGTTATCATTGATGACCTCATTACAGTCTCAATTCTGAAAGATCTTAATGAGGTGAATGCAGCCAAAATTAAGCTTCATAGTTATGAGATACTATATGATATCTCATTTCCAATATGACAGCATTACCAGTTATTCTATGTCACTTTTGCTTGATTTACAAGACAAATAAAAAGCTACACAGCCTACAGATTGGCAGCTTTCCAACAAGTTAATACAATCAAGAGAGATGAGAAAATGCTGAATGCATTTGTGAGACTACAGCAAATTCCGCTTATTTCATGACCTCTTACATTATCTCCCTTCTCTATACATCTAGCTACATGGACAAATAAAAAAATAAAGTGTAAGTTAACAGAAGCCACTGACAGGACTAAACAATGGAGAGTCGCTAAAGCAATACATGCTTCATGATGACTTTTTTTGCTGTCAAAGAGTTTCATTGAAAGAAAATGGTTGTATATTACTGCATAAATTTCACATGCCTAATGGGATCTGTGAAAAACTGGTAAAGTGGATACTTTCACTTTATACCATTTTGGTTGATCTCCTCATGTTGTTTCTTAAACTGTCATTTCCATTCAAATGAAATATAATGTGCAGAACCAAGAGTGCCCTCAATATTCTTTCTTACTGATCAACGATGTCGTAGCAGATAATCAAGCACCTGATACTTGACCACTCTCACCATCAGAATTACCATTTGATCCCCACAAACTAAATACCTCTCATATCAGTTCTCATCCACACAGACAGGTTTTATTGCAGAAATTCTTAAATTTTGATAACTTGATAAATCTTCAAATTTTCAACAGTGAAATGTGCCCGATTGCATCTTTTGATAATTTCAAATGTGAATTTGGCAGTTCAAATTTTTCATGTGTCTATAAAAACCAAACGCATATGTAATAACATTTGTAACAGAAAGAAAGTGATACACATATTTTTTGATGAGAACTGTGTTTCCAGGTAAACAAAATAAGTTTGTGTAGTTAAGAATTATGTTCTGTACAACATAGCAATACTGATGTGCCCAAACACTGAGTATGATGTGCAAATTCTGATGTAAGACTGATGCATGCTGCAGGTCTACAAATTTATGTTTTGCTTCATATTTTGTAATGTGTCAAAAATATCTAATAAGTTTTAATGTCAAACATTGGTATTGAATCTCTATGCTTCAAGCTTACATAAAGTAAAATTTGAAAGTATGCTGCTGCAGGCGCTAGGCTTGAAAATTGCTACAACAATATAATAATAACTGTGTCGAAATGATACACTCATGCGTCCTTTTCATAAATGAAACACAATAATGCATACCACAAATGTCAGGGTAAGTCTGACAGTGACACTACTTTGATTTTGTCTTCTATTTATCTCTCTCATACAGTTATAGTTGAGGAAGGGAACAAACAATTCACCATTCTTTCCTCTTTCCCTTCTCACCACATGGTAAATTAATTTTACAAATTGACCAAATGGCAAATAAAAAACAAAAAATAACAACAACCAAAAAAAAAAACACGACATCAAACCCCTTAACTGATCACATTTCCAGGCCAAACATTCATACTGAAATAAATGTCAAACACAAACAGCAACAGGAAATAATAAGCGAGATAAAATTTGATTCCAATGAAAGATATAGTAAATCACCAGTTTTTACATGAGTCAATAAAATAATCACTCCTTGTTTATGCTCTCGTGGAGCTCAGCAGGTATAATATTTTTTATCAAGTAAACTGTACTGGCAAAATGTTTGTAAAATGCACGTCTTCATATCACTGATGTAAATGCAGTCACAAATCAATCAGTGGGGACCTATGAGACGGAGACGCTGGCACCACAAAATCAGTAATTTGATGCAGACACTTGGATGTTTCTATTGTCAAGAACATCTGGCGGACCAGGCACGAGACAACAGGAAATAAAACTGTCAAGCGATGACTGACTGAAGTCTCCAGATACACAGACAAAATTAGCAGTGAAATGCAGTTTCATTCAATGCTCCATTTCTCGGCTTGGTGGTCCGTATGTTAAATGACTGATTATGTGGTGCTGCAAGGTATATGATACACTCATCATCAGACCCCAATTTTAGAGAAAGACAAAATCAGATCCAAATCTATACTGTACATAAGGCCTGGTTAAATACTTGCATATCATGAAAGTCCTTTGTTTGTTTCTGTGAAACATAAATGAAGAGATTTCCATGAATGCCGGGATCTGAGGATATTCGCTTCACAGTGTCTTCTGAGATTTCTTGAGATAATACTGATAAGTCGTGTTCCCTTTTCAGAAGCACTTTTGCTACTGTCTGACAAGAAGGTGCAACTAGTAAATCTGGCTAAAAAATTAAGACGGGGGAAGAGTTTAAATGTTAGGGAAAAGACTGCAAATATCTGCTGGACTATGCCAATGCAAAAGCAGGTACTGTATGACACAAAGTTTCATGGAGGTGGGTAAGCACTGTTTTGCATCTTCTGTAATTTTTTTGGGACATTTCATTTGCAGTTATTGTTGGATACCAGCAGTAAATGAATCTCCTTTCTCATCTCACTTCTGTATGTCTTTGATACATAGCCTTACGTCAATTTGCTAAACCACCACAATACTTTGATGTGAGACCCATGAAATAATGGAGATTTAAAGTAAAGGAGTGAAAATATATCTGAAAACTAACTTTACGCATGGGAGCTGCAGATAACACTGTCAATGAAACAAAGTCAAATATTTGTCTATTATTAAAGTCATGCACTTGCAATAGGGGACATCTGACTCAGAACTATTACAAGTACATTAAAAAAAACAAGGTTAAAATGAGCAGACAGTATTATTCTGAAATGCTTTTGAGATCTTTCACTGATAGTAATGACAAACGACAGTGATGTAAATATGCAATGTATTGATATATTTTTTAGAGATCTACGGAAATTACATGGCAATATGTCTCATACATGATCTAAAGCTTTTATCTTTGGGAAACAAGTACATACAATGTTCTCTACACACTGGTTAGGCTGAGGTAATCCGACTTTCAGCAATTGTAGTAAGTAATAAAATACAATGAGACATGGTGTTCCCCAAGGAAATGAGTTTAAGACAAAAGAAAGCTGAGGATAAGAATCCAATGAGTGGGACTTTTATATTACACATATGAAATGAAATGACAGGAACGACATGCATGTTCTACTCTCTGACTGTCAGTTTCTTCCATTTTCACAAGGTTCCTGCCTAAAACCTATGAGATTTCATGGAGATTTTTAAAATATTCAGTGAGGTTTCACAGGAAGTTGAAAAATAAAAACCATATTGCTGAGGCCTAGCATTCCCATATTTGTTTTAAAAAGAGGAAGAGTTCCCTCATAACTATGTTTTAAGGAGATTGTAACAGGGTCACAGATTGGCAAGGTATAATTAGCGTGGGAAGATAGTTAACGGCGGGGAGACAGAGTTATTGTAGGCCAGAGGGGGAAAGTAGCCGATGCAACGGAAAGCGTTTTGACACCCGGAAAGGGTAGTGTTTACTTGACCGCCGTACTTGACGATCAGATCACCTGGGAATTGCTTGGGGGGTAGAGATGCTTCAATAGTATTTGACGTGGAGTCGACGGGGGTGGCTATTAGGATAACTAATGTACACTCGGTGAGCGTCTTGGGACGCTACCCGACTGGGTATAAATCCCCGAACGCTCCTTCCAACTTCAGACCGCTGAGAGCACTCACCAGCTTCGTGCCGAAGAGGAGGCCACAACTGCAACTGTAACTTTGTACTAGTCTTGTGAGTGGGGAAGGTCAGGGAACCCGCAAACATCCTTTGTCAGAGCGTGGTATCTTTGGTATCTTGTCGGCATTTGAGCTGTTGCTGAGTGGTAAGTTAATTGTACGATGTATGTGTATTTTACTTAATGTTCATGATTGTAGAACCTAAATCTAGTGGGTTTACTTTGGTATAACTACTGCGTCTGAGAGAGTCACGGAAACGCCGTTACATATATGTTACGAAACCTTATAGGATGGGGTCTGTTAGAGAGAGCGTTATTCTTCGTGGGGAACGTGTAAATATCATTAAAACTGTATTGATCGTTTATTCTATTGCCTATATGGGAGCCTATGGAGTATGGGAGCTGCAGCCTGACTTATAACAGTGTCAGCGGTTAAAAGTGTTAATGATGAATATCCGTCATGGAGTAAGTATGGAAGTCATGCCTTCCAGCAGTAGATTAGGACTTTGCGATTGTTTTTCTACAGAGGAGGAAGAACAACACCTTCTTGGCTTCTCAACTTCTTGTACTTTGATTAACGACATCGTGGCTTCTTGGCTTCTCAACTTCTTGTACTTTGATTAACGACATCGTGGCTTCTTGGCTTCCCGACCTATTGGTACCTGCCGATACCTGTTGATCTAACTGCGCAGTCAAGCCAGGGTAGGGAGGAAGAACCAGTGCCCAGATAGCGCCATACACCCCTAAAGGAGAGGTTTCCTTATGCTGAATGTTCCCATGTGTTTTATAAAATGTGCTAGAGATTGAATATTACGAAGCCATTTAATTAGCATGTACTGATTTGCATCAACTTCATTCCATCGAAATTCACATGAAATTGTATGACCTATGTTCCTATTATTATTGAATGAATTAATAATTATTGTATATATGTAAGCAATACAGATATCGTTTGTTATAACTTATAGAAGAGAGATAGTCGATTATTTAGTGTGTTTGTGCCGTGCCCATCACGGCTGGTGTCAGAAGAAAGTTAGTGAGAGAAAGTGGAAACATCACAATGGTGTCAGAAGTGGGATCCTGCTAGTAAATAACATTTAATTTTGATCTGGGTCGTGTCAAGGGGCTATTGTGTGATTGTGTGGACAGGTCATCTGCCCTGAGGCGAGTGAGAGAGATTGACATTTAGTGCCTGCGACATGCTCTGATTTTACCTGTGCATTGACTGTTCAATTTTATCTTTTGTCACAGAGAAAATTGTTGTTTGCTATTGCAGGAATATTGTTGTTAACTTCACAGTTACGATCCACGCTTTATTGTTAGCTTTGTTTACAGGTCAATTGCTGATGGACTATCTGGTCGCACTGAAGCTTGCCAGACAAGAAGGCATTAGTGATGAGGAATTCAAAATTAGGTGGGACGAAGAGAAAGCCCAAAACCGAGAACAAAGGGCTATCGAACGAGAAGAAAAGGAGCGCGAACGAGAAGAAAAGGAGCGCGAACGAGAAGAAAAGGAGAAGGAACGACAATTTGAAAGGGAGAGAATGGAATGCGAACGGGAACTAGCCAAAAACGGGTGTCACAATGATAAAGGGAATGGAAAATCTGCTGCCCCGAAGGTACCCAAAATTGCCAATTTTGATGACTCGCGCGAGGATCTCGACTCGTATTTGAAAAGATTTGAAAGACTCGCGCAGGCAAATGATTGGGAAGAAGACACCTGGGCAGACATGTTAGGGGCATTGTTAACTGGCAGGGCGTTAGATGTTTATTCCGGTCTCAGCGATGAAGACAGTAGGGATTACGAGAAGGTAAAGAAGGTGTTGTTCAAGAAGTATCACCTCACGGCAGAGGGTTATAGGCGTAAGTTTAGGGAGAGTCGTCTAGATAAGGACGAAACTTATACGCAGCTGTCCGTGAGATTGCAGAGATATTTTGAGAGGTGGGTAGACCTCTCAGAGGCAGAGAGAACTATGGAAGGGATTACGGATCTGTTAGTCAGGGAGCAGATGTTGAAGATTGTCGACTGTAATCTTTCCATATATTTGAAAGAGAGGGACCCCAAGTCCGTGCATGAGTTAGTTGAGATGGCGGACTTGTATAGTGAGGCTCATCAGTCGAAGCGAGGGCTGGAGCAACAGCAGAAGTCAGGTAAGAGGGTTGAGGAGAGCAGAAGTAAGGGTTTAGGAGTGAGTAAACCGGTATGCTTCAACTGTGGCTCTCCCAATCACCTGAGTAGGCAGTGTGACCAGGGCAGGACGAAGAAGGGTGCTGCTGCCACTGTCGAGGACAACCGAGGTAAGTCCCAGCGTGAGAGTGGGCGTGGTTGTTTTGTGTGTGGGTCACTTCTCCATATTGCGAGATTCTGTAGGAAGAGACAGAAAGAGACGACCGCAGTCGTACTAACCAGCGATGAGGAAGCCGATGACAGTCAGTGGGAGTCATCGGGCAGGGCGAATACTCAACCAGGGGCTGAGCAGAGTGTTGGGCCACAGACCTTCATTTCTTGGGAGACGGAAGGTAAGAGTATTGAGTTAGAAGGTTCGACAGAACATGAGCCCGAAGACGATGTTCCGGAGAATGATTTATCCGCTCCATTTTTGGAGAAGGGGAGGATAGGGGATAAAGAGATTACTATCCTTCGTGACACGGGATGCACGTGTGCGATTATAAAAAGGGACAAACTGCCTCCTAACAGCTTAACTGGGAAGAACAGGAGTATGTCCTGATGGACGGGACGAGAAGGTCTGCTCCTGTCGCGGAAATGTGGGTAGAAACCCCATTTTATACTGGGCTTCTCAAAGCGCTAGTAGTGGAAGACCCAGTGGCCGATTTGATTATAGGAAACATAAAGGGGGCGTCTCTTGAGAAGATAAGTGTGGTACTCACGCGATCTCGCAAGGTGGAGATTGACAAGGAAGAGCATGAGTGTGAGAATGCGAGTGCGAAAGTGAGTCAGACCACAGATAATGAGGAGGCCAAGGGCAACTCAACGGAGGAGGTAAGGGTAGGGGCCAAGATAGGGGAACTCACACCAGGTGAGATAGCCCGGGCCCAGAGAGAGGACGAAACTTTGAGAGTTTTAAGGGAGAGAGCCACGTTGGAGCAATCGGCTGAGGTAGGTACTCACATAAAGGAGAGTAAGGGAATTTACTATCGGGTAAAGAAGGCCGGGGCTGGACGTGCTGATGTGGAGCAGTTGTTGGTACCTAAGCAGTACCGAAGTGAGCTGATGAAGATAGCTCACGAAGGAGTGTTCGGGGGACACTTAGGAATTTCGCGCACACAGGACAGAATAATGCAGTCGTTCTTTTGGCCTGGGATAGGTGCGGACGTAGGTCGTTTCTGTCGATCGTGTGACGCGTGTCAAAGGACATCCAATAAAGGTAGGGTGACAAAGGTACCCCTAGTGCCGACACCCCTGATCGACACGCCCTTTTCGCGCGTCGCCATAGATTTGGTTGGTCCACTTCCGCGTACGGAACATGGGAGATCGCGTTATATTTTGACGCTAGTAGATTATGCCACGCGTTTCCCGGATGCCGTAGCCTTAAGGGGGATATCAGCTGAGCAGGTCAGTGAAGCGTTAATGGAAATATTTTCTCGGTTAGGCATACCAAAGGAAATAGTTTCAGATAGGGGATCACAGTTTACCGGTGAGCTGATGAGAGAGGTCAGTGCACTTCTCAAAACGAAACAGATATTCTGCTCGCCCTACCACGCGATGGCCAATGGTCTGTGTGAAAGATTTAACGGAGTGCTGAAGAATATGCTTCGCCGAGTAGCTCATGACAGACCCAAGGACTGGGACAGAATGTTGTGTCCACTGCTGTTCGCGTATCGCGAAACCCCACAGGCCAGTACAGGTTTTTCGCCGTTTGAACTAGTGTTCGGTCACCCTGTGAGAGGACCACTTGCAATACTGAAGAATCTGTGGACTGGGGAAGCGGAGTCAGAAACGAGGTCATCGTACGAATACGTGGTAGATATGAGGGAACGATTGGAGGATGCCATGAAAGTCGTAGCCGAGAACAGCAGCGTCGAAAAACACAGGCAGAAGAAATACTACGATAGGGGGGCCAAACAGAGGAAATTCCAAGTGGGCGATTCCGTCCTCATACTTCTCCCAAGTGACGGATCGAAACTACAGATGACTTGGAAAGGGCCTTACAAAGTAGAAGAGCAGAGAGGGTCAGTGAACTACATGGTGAACGTCAAGGGGAAGAGACGACTGTATCACGCGAATATGCTGAAGAAGTATATTGAGAGGGAAGACGAACAGGAAAACACAGAGGCAATAGCTGCAGCTATAATTGACGAGACCGATGAAGGAGAGGAAGCGACTTCGATGCCTCTGGAGACAGTCATGCCTAAGCTAGAACAGACCGAAACCTACAAGGATGTACAGTTAGGGGACACGCTAGATCAGGATCAGAGAGAACAGATGCAAGAGATCATGGAAGAATACAAAGATATATTTACCGATGTACCGGGGCTCACTGACCTGATCAAGCACAAAATCCCATTGCTAGATCAAAAACCTGTGAAGGTAAGACCCTACCAACTACCGTACTCAACTAGAGAAGCTGTCAATGCTGAGGTAGGCAAGATGCTTGCGGCCAGAATCATCGAACCGTCCGAGTCCCCGTACAATAGTCCAATTGTATTAGTTAAGAAGCCCGATGGTCAACATCGTTTCTGCAACGACTACAGGCGGCTAAATGTTGTGACTGCCGATGACGCCGAACCGATGCCTGAGGTAGAAGCCATTATTTCCAATCTAGCGGAGGCAAAATATTTCACCAAGCTGGACTTGACAAAGGGCTTTTATCAAGTTCCGATGGCCGAGGAAGATAAACACCTGACGGCGTTCGCCACACCGTTTGGGCTATACCAGTACAGGGTCATGCCGTTCGGGTTGAAGGGATCCCCCGCCACATTTAACAGGCTCATGAGGAAAGTATTAAAAGATGCTGGCGAAGGGGTAGATGCATTTGTAGACGACTGTCTTATACACAGTGCAAATTGGCCTGACCACTTGGAACGTTGTCGGAATGTCTTCGAGCGACTGAGACGGGCAAATTTAAAAGCTAGACCTACCAAGACGCTAATAGGGATGACAGAAGTCGAGTACTTAGGCCATAAGCTGGGACAGGGGACTGTAAGACCGCAGGAGAGTAAGGTGCGAGCCATTGTCGACTGTGACCGACCGACGACCAAGACACAAGTGAGGAGTTTCCTGGGGCTAACGGGGTACTATCGGAACTTTGTACCAAATTACAGTGCAATCTCGGCGCCGTTGTCAGACCTCACAAAGAAGTCCCAGGGCACAAAGTTCGCGTGGGGACACGCGCAGGAGAACGCGTTCAATGCCCTAAAAATTTGTTTGAGTTCCGAGCCGATACTACGGATGCCAGACTGGAACAAGGAACTGATTCTCCAGACAGACGCATCTAACCTTGGAGTGAGTGGCTGCCTACTTCAAGAAGACGAGGGTACGAAGTATCCAGTTGTATATGTTAGCAGAAAGTTGAAACCCGCGGAGAAGAACTACTCAACAATTGAAAAGGAATGCCTGGCCATAGTTTTCGCCGTTAGTAAGTTGCAGGCGTATCTGTATGGGAGAAACTTCGTGTTAGAGACGGACCACCGACCTCTAACTTGGATGCGAACTAAAGACCAGAAGAACGCGAGGGTAACTAGATGGAACCTGGCGCTGCAACCATATAACTTTCGAGTCAGCAACATCAGGGGGCGAGACGCTCTATGGGCCGACACTTTATCTAGATTACCGGTAGATTAATAATTTTATTAGCCGATTTTGCCAGGGAAAATCGACTTAAGTGGGGGCGATTGTAACAGGGTCACAGATTGGCAAGGTATAATTAGCGTGGGAAGATAGTTAACGGCGGGGAGACAGAGTTATTGTAGGCCAGAGGGGGAAAGTAGCCGATGCAACGGAAAGCGTTTTGACACCCGGAAAGGGTAGTGTTTACTTGACCGCCGTACTTGACGATCAGATCACCTGGGAATTGCTTGGGGGGTAGAGATGCTTCAATAGTATTTGACGTGGAGTCGACGGGGGTGGCTATTAGGATAACTAATGTACACTCGGTGAGCGTCTTGGGACGCTACCCGACTGGGTATAAATCCCCGAACGCTCCTTCCAACTTCAGACCGCTGAGAGCACTCACCAGCTTCGTGCCGAAGAGGAGGCCACAACTGCAACTGTAACTTTGTACTAGTCTTGTGAGTGGGGAAGGTCAGGGAACCCGCAAACATCCTTTGTCAGAGCGTGGTATCTTTGGTATCTTGTCGGCATTTGAGCTGTTGCTGAGTGGTAAGTTAATTGTACGATGTATGTGTATTTTACTTAATGTTCATGATTGTAGAACCTAAATCTAGTGGGTTTACTTTGGTATAACTACTGCCTCTGAGAGAGTCACGGAAACGCCGTTACATATATGTTACGAAACCTTATAGGATGGGGTCTGTTAGAGAGAGCGTTATTCTTCGTGGGGAACGTGTAAATATCATTAAAACTGTATTGATCGTTTATTCTATTGCCTATATGGGAGCCTATGGAGTATGGGAGCTGCAGCCTGACTTATAACAGTGTCAGCGGTTAAAAGTGTTAATGATGAATATCCGTCATGGAGTAAGTATGGAAGTCATGCCTTCCAGCAGTAGATTAGGACTTTGCGATTGTTTTTCTACAGAGGAGGAAGAACAACACCTTCTTGGCTTCTCAACTTCTTGTACTTTGATTAACGACATCGTGGCTTCTTGGCTTCTCAACTTCTTGTACTTTGATTAACGACATCGTGGCTTCTTGGCTTCCCGACCTATTGGTACCTGCCGATACCTGTTGATCTAACTGCGCAGTCAAGCCAGGGTAGGGAGGAAGAACCAGTGCCCAGATAGCGCCATACACCCCTAAAGGAGAGGTTTCCTTATGCTGAATGTTCCCATGTGTTTTATAAAATGTGCTAGAGATTGAATATTACGAAGCCATTTAATTAGCATGTACTGATTTGCATCAACTTCATTCCATCGAAATTCACATGAAATTGTATGACCTATGTTCCTATTATTATTGAATGAATTAATAATTATTGTATATATATGTAAGCAATACAGATATCGTTTGTTATAACTTATAGAAGAGAGATAGTCGATTATTTAGTGTGTTTGTGCCGTGCCCATCACGGCTGGTGTCAGAAGAAAGTTAGTGAGAGAAAGTGGAAACATCACAGAGATCTTAATTCAATGATTTTTCAAGCAGATTTTTCTGTGGGAGGAGTTTTCTTCAAGAGATCGCAGGAGACCCGTTCTCATTTCCATACACAACAGCACTAACAATAAAATGGCAGGAATAAGAAGATTTGATGCAAAAACACTATTATACTGTAGTCATTTTCTCTCCATTCTCATTTCCCACTAAGCCTTCACGACTACTAGACCTACTCCAGGGCAAACCCCCACCATTTCGTGTCGCTCTCGCAATGTTCTGTGCCATAGCCAGAGAGGCGTTTTGTTCTGCCAGGATTTTAGCTCCGTTGATGCCCCTTACTGTCACTCTGCTAGGTTTGACTATAAGCCCATAGTTTGGGGAACAACTGAAGTATCGCTTTCCCTGCACACTGCCATCATTTTTGCCTTTTGGTTTCCGCAGCTCCACACCAAGCCATGTCCCTTCCCCGAAATCTGTTGGGCCCATGTATCGGATCACACCTGGGGACAGTAATGAATGAAAGATCTTCAATGCCAAAGCCTGCATGAGAGAAAAGAAAATGCTAAATCAATATATGCACAATAATTTTAACATCCTAAACTACAGTGCAACTGCTTCCCTTGGTTGCAACCTCCACATGTCAAAGAAAGTGCCTTGACCAAAGTCACCGAACTACATGAAGTTCCACTCTTTCCTGGGGATATGTATGGCATCAAGCGTAAGATGAGGTTGTAAACAAGAATACAAAATTCCTGTAGAATTGAAAATTCGATGTTTATACAATGTATAATTTGTAAGCTAAGGAATCTAGGTTGCAAAAAAAATTTTTAAAATTCACACATTTGACAGATACATATTTATGATGGACCCATGAGCCGAAATTAGATTATATCCTGATTGACTAATCCTTCAGCAAAGAAATATGTATAAGATCTTTCCTCTGAAAAAAGAGGCAGAAAAAAAAAAAAAAAAAAACGCTTTTAAGAATGATAAATTGAACTCTGCATGACCAAATAAAGAATCATTGTTGAACATGATAATGTTATGAACCAATTGACTGAAAACCATGAATTTTCCTAAGTTATGTTGTCTATCAACTTGATGGACTGTATCCTCTCTCTCTTTTAACTTTTAAATCAGTAATCTAAAGAAAGAACAACCAAAACATACTGATTGGAATGGTAAATTCTACGATCTGAAAACTAACTGAAAATGAAATTGTGAATGTTGCGTGGATTATGCATTTGAACCACAAGTAAATTTACAAGGAAATAAGAAAATGAATAAAAATTGCAGCATTTAATTAAATCATATGTAAATATTTAAAGAAACTTACATGTAATACTATTTGCGAATTTTTAACTGTTAATTGTGAAATTTTAAATAATTTTTACTGAAATCTTTGAGCTGGGAACAAAAAATTATCCCAAATCAAAATGCATTTCTGTGTAAGAATGCAAAGACACCATTCAAATCCAAGTGAAATATATACTGACACAAGACAAATTCTACTGACACGGGAGAGATATTATGTGCCCTCATGCAAAAAGATATTCTTGTTTTCCAATTCGCACAATGCATCACTAAGTAATATCATTACTGCAAGCTTTGCTTCTTGATAAAACTAATGAAGTGAAAGGTTAGATTTTAGAATACGAAATATAAAACTTACTATTGTGGGTCTACTTCACTATTTAGATTAATGCATTAAAAAATTTGATAGAATGCAACATGAAGGTGTCATCTGGAAAGCCTACTTTTAAAACAAGTCCTAACCTGTCAATACTATTTTGTGATCGAACAAAATTTGCCATAATGTAGAATGAGAATTTTGAAGCAAGCATCCAATACAAAGCAGAGAAAACATAAAAGATATGCCACACTCTCTAACTAAGATCATTTGGTATTTAGGGAAGACAAATCCTGTCTGTTAATGTTTTTCTTCTGTCCCTGGGAAAATGCAGCTTAAACAAAGTGGGCTAGGAATTCTACAGCTATTGCCCCTCCTTTCCCTGGTAATTCATTTGATTGTTTTGACCTACTCAGGCAATTGCAACATTTAAAAGGGCTATCAATATCAACACAGGTGAAAATCACCACATACAAATGTCAACACACGTCTCACACAATCATACAAAGGGAAGAAAGAGAATTTGATGCACTGGATGCTTATCAAAAACTGATTGGGGAAATGCCTACAATTACAGCTGCAGAGAGTTGCAAGAGGTACGAAAAGCATGTACAATCATGGACTATGTATGGTTATTAATCAATCACATCACAGTTATCTCTTTCAATGAAGCAAACAGAATTTTCCCCCTTTCTGTTTGACAGTAAACAATGAAACAGGCTGCAAATATGACAGTGTCCTTGTGTTTCACACACTCCATAGTTAAAGGCTGAAGTAATAATCAAATAACACTGCATGCCTAGAAAAGACAGAACAATCTGGGTATCACATTTAAAGCCACGTGATTTCCTTCAAATGAAAGAACACTTTAATGAAAGAGTTTTTCACGGCAAAACTGAAATATTTACAATCCCTGTGGAATAACTGACAACATTTTGTAACCTTTGGTGAAAAGCTCAAATTTTTTTTGGTAAGAAATAAGTAACAGGTGATTTTTTTGTGAAAGACAACACTCGAGCACAAGAAATTCCTGAGAGACAAGGCATAACAATGAAAAAAATGCAGGCTCTACTCAACGAAACAAGTTCTGCAGGTCCAATAAATCAAATGAACGGCACAACTGATGCAACAGGCAGCAACTCAAACTAAAATGGAATTTTCAAACATTTCAATGACTGGGAATGTCAAACAGGTAATTTCACAAACTCAGAAACACTCTGCAGACCAAAAATGCATTAAAAAAGAAAATCTATCCCATACATTATTGAAAATTCAGCTTCAGAAAAGCAACCTCTGTCTAGTTCACGCACGACTGATTTTGTGACAAAGAAAACAACAAAAGACAAATAATACATTTAATTGAACATGGACCACACAGAGAACTCATCATACACCATTTCCCAGCCAAGAAACTGATAACAGTTCTTACCATTCTATTGCATATCTGAAAAATTTTAGCAGCTTAGGTCACCAGCTTTGTCCAAAATTGTGTTTCAGTCATACAAATTAAATGGAGGACTTTCAGTCTGACAAAAGATTAACTATCACAGATATGGACATTCTATATGGCAATCTAATTTAAAAAAATAAAAAATTGTAATGTTTTAAGTATCAGCAAATTTTGAAATGAAAACAAACTCTATTGAGATGAAACAGTAAGTTACTGTACATAATAGTTGTCTTTTGTGAGGTAAAAATTCCACTCATTCATATGATAGAACTATTACCAAACTGGGTGTCCTGTTAAGGTCAGTTTTGGCATTTAAAAAAATTCTTCATTATGCATAACCTCTAATTCTTTAAATGGTTAAAAATTCTGTCTTGCAAAGTGTCAAAGTCATCCTTATTTTGGCTTATCCATAGCACATATTCATGTGCCAGAATACAAATACAGACCTGGAGTAAAGCCACAAAGACAAAACCACAAAAAAAAGAAAGTGTTACAAGCACTAATGCAATAGTTTGCACTGACAAACGAAACATGTAAATTTGCCTTCTATTTGCTTATAGCGATTCAGATGTAAAGAAAACAGAAAACACCTCTAGTGTATCATGAATTGGGGGGTACAGATACTATCACTGCCTAGTGATGGAAAATAGTCCTACTTATAAACAGTGAGTTCCTATAAACAGAGTGAACTAATGCAAGTTAAGGCAGAACATCTGACAAGACGAAGCGACATAATTTGCCTAACAGGACTCAAAATACAAACTGTAAATAGAACAAACAAAAAAAGAAAATGAGACTAAAATTAATGCAACTAGTTGTTTCGGTAGTCTGAAAATAAAATCTTAGCTATGAGCAGAGGACTGAAGTTTCAAAAGGCTAGGATTTCTATTTATACTTGCAGTTTTCAAACTGGGCTTTCAGAAGGTGCTCTTCAATTGCTGAATATGCAGTTTCCACAGATGCTTTTTGCCCTCTGTCATTTGAGTTTGAGTTTTAGTTCAAGTTTGGAGAAAACATGGTGACACGATAACGGCCATTTTGTGCTAGGAAGGAGCAAGATGACAGACAGAATGACAGTACAGAAGGTGACCCTACCAGAAGCTACATGGAAGGAATTTCTCTTCATAATGTTTGTTCCGTTGGCCTAAGCATGAGCAAACTTTTGCAGCAAAATTTGACCGCTTGTTCTACTGGGACTCTGCATGGGCTGTGCAAATGATTGGTTAAAGATCCTTACTTGCAGACTATCACAGTAAATGACTGGTTTCTGTACCTTAACTCTTATTACCTCAAATGGAATGCTTATGTGTAAAATATCAATATAACTTGAAAGAATCTATCATCTCCTTTTCTAAATTATAATTGTTATCATCTATAATCCATCACTCTAAAACATCAGTTCCAGTTTGTCTTGAGTCTTCTGAATTCTATCAAGACAGACAAAGCTATAGAAATAAATAAAAAAATTTAAAGCTGCTCTGCAGACTGTCTGATCAAAGTACACAGAATAATACAAGTGGTCTCAGGTTCAGCTAATCATCATGCCACGGAATTACATGGATTTAACCCTCAATACAATCATCCCAGAAAATCCCCTCTATGACACAGCCAAATCCTGAGATCACATAAGATTTTACGACTAATGGTTCACAGAAGGACTAGGTGAAACTGCTAATGATAACTGACAATTATGTGTTCAATGTTGGATACATACACTGTTGTTTTTTTTTCCACATTTGTTGGGGAACAGGCACAAAAATCATATCTAGTGGTGTGGGACTTTGTTACACCATTGTACATTGATAGGGAAAGAATATGACATGGAAGATGATGTGACAGCAGACAGGTATCTTTTGTCCTCACCTAGTTCATTGTTACACAGAACTGTGACTCCTGGTTCTAACACCTGTGCGGAACTTTGTCCAGGTGTGCGAGACAGACTGACATTTGGCTGTTTACTAGGCCGGGTGGGTGTTCTGCTCCAACCTGACAAATTGATAAATAAATTTTGTACATAAAATTTACTTTTTATATTTTGTTTATTTCAAACACATTAATATCAATTGCATTAAATCTTTTATATTAAATGTGACAATTATTTTAAAATAAAGTAAAAAAATACAAAAAACCCAAACAAACAACAAACAAAAAAACTTCATAAAGGGGAAGGTTAAATTTTACCTTACAAAATTAGAAGTAAAAATGTTTCACAATGTAATCCATTTTTCACAAATTTAATTACCAAGACATATTGTCAGGTTTTTAAAATATTAACAACAAAGAGCAACAAATATGTTATGACTACTGTATATTTCAGATCAAGGTATTCAGTATCATACCTAATGATTTTCTGTCTACTTTCTCTGAGACAGCTCCCCAGCTAATGGTGTCTAAGGACTCACTAGAACTAAATCTCTTATCACCAAGTCTGAGGAGGGAGAAAAATAAATAATGCTTGTATAGAAATCAGTCAGCAATGATGAGACAAACAACTCGTTATCAGGACAAACTCAGGAACTAGACATCCTGGTAAAACAACAACATCCACAAAAACCTGGCGAAATTAACATAAAAATGAATAAATGTGTCGCGAGCGAGTGAGCGAGGATCAATAATTACGGGGAGAAGGGGGTATAGGAAGATTAGCTCACAGGGAATGCAGCAAACCGTGGGGAAACAAAATCACGGGAACTGTGAGTGGTGTTGGAGATTGGACGAGGCAAGATCTGTGTACTTACAAGTCACTGCACACAGAGAGTCCTTAGAAGACGGACGCAAGAGAGAGCCCCAGAGGGCGAACATAAGGAGAGCAGTCGGAAGACTAGTGGTAGTGTTTTTTCCAGTGATGACTGGTAGGTTGAGCTATAAGGATTGATAATTGATGTACTATATTCTTCTGATGACCATGATGTAAATAAGTTATATGCGAGGAGTGTGCAAGTCATGTGCTACTGTATTAATAGATGTGAACATAGAGCGAGATCTGTACGTTAGGAGTGTGGATTCCTAGCCTAGTCTGAGTACTGTGTAATACGGTGGAGGTGTGTTACAGAAGAGAGGCGCAGCTGTGTGGTGAGTGAACTGTGGAATGTGTATGTACGCTTGATGGTTCATAATGAGTGGTGAAGTGGATAGTAAGTGTATGATGTTATAGAGATGTGATGTTATTCTTATAGGTGCCGGGGTCGGGCAGTGAGGCCACCCGCGGTGGACGGACACAGGCCGGGGACAGGCTGTGGAGCCGTGCAGACAAGGGCGTAAGGCCGACAGGCAGCCCAGCAGCAGTGGCAGTCTGGTCCGGGGAATTGGGCTAGCTATATTTTGAAGATATGTGCATGATAGTATTGTACTACGAAGTGTACAGGTGTTGATGTTAAGCTATGTACATGATAGTTCGGTAGTACGACTTACACAGGGGTTGATGTTAGGTCGAGTAAGGGCCTGGAAATTGATGTTGTAAAGCACGGGCTGTACGGTTGTGGAACCGGAGATAGGGTGACTGTACGGAAGAATGACCCTTGAATTGTAGTTGAATTGAATAACGTACCGTATGTAATTGAACGTATATATATTAATGTTATAATAAATGTGTGAGCCTGTTTGGTTGTTTTGTTAAGTGTTATACTTGGTCGTTTGTGATTGTTGTCCTGTCATAATAAGTACCTTTTCCAGTTTGGAATTTGTTACAAAATGCATTATTTAAAGTAAGAACAAGAACAAACAAGAAAATCTGTAACTCTAAACCCTATTGATATCAGATGCAAAATTTGAGAGTAAACTAGTCTGTATAAAATCAGTTCAAAGTCTGGTACCATAATGAGCAGTTAGAATTTGAGTTTGAGGATGGAGAAAGTACACTGCCGACTGCCGTGTTATATGAGGAAGAAGCAACTGAATATAACAGAATGGTAAGACAGAACTCATAATTAGAAGACAAATGCACTTCTTAACTCATTCCCTACAGCTACTTTTGTGGGTATGGACGGGAACTCTCAACACTATCCAGTTTAAAATTTAGTTTTTCTTTCACTCAGACATAATAAAAGTAAAGGAAAATCATTGAACCAAGATGGGGTTCAATATTTCGAGAGGTTGGCTTATGCTGGAAAATCGGTGTCCACTCGAGCCAAATATTCGGCTTTCCCTAGCGAAGCAAAAATCCGTGAGCCGAATATTCGGCTTACCGTAGCAAATGAGTTAAATGTTTTTCCATCAAAATTTTTAACCCCTTATTAGTAACTAGCCGACCCGCGCAAGGTGAATCTTGCAAATTTTCCATGTACGGTTCCAAGTTCAGTTGTATGTCTAGATCTAGACCGCATTCATAATAGCACTTGGATTCTATGCAATGACTAACAGATCACTTTGTTATACCATAATTCCTTGCAGAATACACAGATGTGATAAAGCTGACTTTCTGCCAGCACTGTGTAAACAGTGACGTAGATTGCTCTTCCGGTTCATTGACAATGGTATCATTCTTCCGGTTCTCTCAAATACATGAATTAATATAGAATGACGGAAAAAATCTATTTTGGGGACGGGAGTTTTCGTATGTTTTATGTGACGAAAACCTGGGTATGTAGATACTGTGGACAGTGGACGTCTGTATAACTTAAAGCATGTGGGCTAAGTATTAACGGAGGAGTAGGGTTCACTTTTATAATAATAGATATCCGCTTGTTTATTTTAAAAAGTATGAATGCAGATCTGGACTGAATGCACAAAAATCATGCACAATGGACAAAATTCTCACTTCTGTATCCTTGTGAGTGGAGCAAACACGCCATGTTTTGCTTTACAGGTAAAGTAATGGACACCATTCACAGAGCCATCGTTTTTCCCTACAGGCCGATCCAGTTCCACTCCATACCATGTTCCTGTGGGAAAAGACGGAAGTGTACTATTGTACAGTTTTTCACAAATGCTACTGCAACATAGCAAAGTTGGCATTACGATCTGGATCCATACAAAATATACTTCATACATACTGAGTCAATAATGAACAGATATATAAACGATATTTACAATTAGCTTTCCTAAGGAAGAAAGCACATTCATCCTGATGCAGCAATTTCACATGAACACAAGCACCAGCATGTATACAATGGCTTACATTCATTCATTCCTTTTAGTTACACAACAATAAATTGAATACAGAAACTCCCATATCCTCCAAAACTTTTACACAAGTGTAGGCCCACTTGTAGAATCAGAATGTGTTTTTTGCCATACTATGAGAAGACTCAATTATGATTAAAATAACAGCAATTCCACTAACTTCCTGGTTAATTTAAACACTGTAGCTATAATAATAATAATATATGTGACATACAAAGATCTATTCTCCTCATTCCAATTCTGGCTGTTAACAGTTTGACTATCTTGAAACAGGCAAGATTCAAACTCCATTGCAAAACTGCATTTGTCTATCAAACAGTATAAAGGGTGAAAGTGAAATTAAATTACTTTTCCAAAAAGCATTTGTCCATGGAAACAAAAGTCCTGCAAACAATGTCATGTACTGCTATTCTCTGAAACAGTGCAGCACAAAGATTGCAGTTAAAATTCTGGTTGTGCCGGATTTTTCCTGCCAACTTTCACCCATATTTAAGCTAATACTTCTATTTCTTACATCAAATCGTTACTGTTCCCTAAAACTGTAGTAATCAGTTTAGGCTACTTTTCAGAAGAAGTAAAAAATGTTTCATTTAAGCACTTTTAGTCTAGTGACGATGGCTTTTTGAAAGTTTGCCATTCGATTATTTTTCGGCCGAGGAGTCTACAACCATGACCATTCAATGCGGTTTTGAATGTGGTTAAACATGAACATATAAAAACCAATTTTCCAATTTTTGAGTTACGACAGCCTAGGGAATGGTGATAAAATTCAAGCTCTGTTTCCATGCAACTGTCTAGCTCTGCCTACCTGGAGCAAACTGTGTCTCTCCTATAAACCTGACAGTTCCTTTCCTCTGTCCTGCCACCACAACCCTTTCATTCAGTTCAACAGCCTCGGTATCCATGTGCCGGCTCAAACCTACTCAATCAAACAAACAGTTCATGTATTATAAGCTGTCCTTCAGCATTTGAAGCAAATGAGACATAGGAAAAAAGGGGGAAGAAAATACCCAGAAACTCTGAGTGCAGTTCAGCAATTGCGAGAGGGACTTCTATGCATGATGAAAAAAAGCACCATATTCTCTACATAGATGAAAGAATACTGACATGACATCTGTTTACTGAGCTGGAGGAAGTGCCTAATTTGTTAACATCAGTTCTTATTAGAAACATCTGTCACATGAATTTATATTCTCCTTTCTTTTTAACCTCACTTCTGATCGAACATATGTATATCACAAATAGAAAATTAGCAATTCATATTATCTTTACTTCCTTAAGTTATACTGTAAAGGCTCAACAATTCCAACTGGTTGAGGAATGAGATGCACCGAATGCTCTCAAAATAAAAAAGGCATTGGAGCAGGATTCACGACACCTTCCACTGAAAGGAGGCATGCTCACTGAGATTAGAGATTACTGCACCTAAAGAGAAAGATGAACCGAAGCCAAGGGGAAAAAGGAGAGTAGTTAAAAGTAAAATATCATCAATAAATGCAACATCAACTAAATGGGATAAAATGTGGGGCATATCAGTCACTGTAACCAGAGGCTAGGTAATCAATGTGTAGGAACCACACAGTAATACTGGGAAAACAGGATATCTACAGCGGAAGGTTAACTCCAGCATTGTTCAACACACCATGGCTGGTGTATGCGCCAGACAGGTGGCTCACCGCCCATAATTTTGCTTCACATTAACACAAAATGCACTGCCCACACCATGATCCAGCAGGCTGTGCCAACTGTGAAGCAAAATTTATGGGCAGTGAGCCACCTGTCTGACGCCCTCACCAGCCTTGGCCCGTTCACTCCTTAAGCTTCTAAGGATGTTTTAAAATCCCCACCCTGCTTTCCATATTTCATTTTCAAAGGTTACGTTCATCTCTACATACTTATCCTATTATTTCAGGGAATGCCAGGTGATAAGATTCATAGCATATATTACAGCTCACCATTTCTCACTCAGAGCCTCTACACTTTCAACAGGATACACGGTAGAAAATTCTACAGTATAAATGTGGATTGACAAATCAAAAACATTATACAACTCTTTAAAAAAGGTCCAAAGATAATGTCACAATGCTTAGGACGAGAAATATATTCCAGTTTTCTTCTGGCAAAATCAAATATGATATTTACACTAAAGCTGGGTTTCATGTGTAAGGAACGGATACGGAAACATAAATGCCGAGAACCCTCAAGTAGTGAATTAGAATGTTCTCATGTGTACAGGAATGCCGTTTCTGTACACATGGAAACACTCCTTCTTCCTTCTACTTAATGGATGTTTGATGTTTCAGTTGCCATTTCCATACACATGAAAAGACAGTTTAATACTGCATTATTGAACTCACTGAGTTTTCAAATATAGATATTTTCTCCCAAGGAAAGAAGATGAGACTGAAGAGAACTTTAAAGATTAAAATGAAAAAGCTTAAATGGCACACCCGATGCTGGCAATATCATCTTGTGCTCTTTCGTAACTTGACAAGTATATGCTGTGCAGTGGAAGCAGAAACTAATCCAGCAAAACTCACTGACACTACAGTAGCATAGAACCATAAAGCAGTGCTAACTAACTCTGAGATGGTGTCCATGTTAAAAACCAATATCCCTTCAATAAGCTGTTCAACTTCTAAATGTGAAGTACCTTTAAAGTGGCATAAACCACAAGCTGAAATAAGCATTTGTGTCATATGTGAGTGTGCATGAGAAAACCCGATATAAGACGGCAGAGCTGATTTTGAGAAAAACGGCGTTGAAGTGAAAATATGGGTCCGACACAAACCTCCAACTTGGCTGTTGTTTAGGGGACCGTGGCATGTTACAGGGTAAACTGTAGACGAGCAGTGAACACTACTCACTATGATCTCTATAACGGCTTTGTAATTAGACTACGGTCTCCTAACAAGATAAAAAAACTTCCGACTTGGCTGTTGCTAGGGGACCGTGGCATGTTACAGGGTAAACTGTAGATGAGCAGTGAACACTACTCACTATGATCTCTATAACTGCTTAGTTATTAGACTACGGTCTCCTAACAGCAATCACTCCAATATTACTTGGTCAATTAGCTATTGCCACTTATAGGATTAAATGCCATTTTCTCAAAATCTTGTTTTAGGGGGATCATTGTCTTCAATTTATCAGAAATGTCTTGTCTTTCATTATATGTGCAGAACTCAAAATGTCATGTTGCCGACTTATGCCGGGTTTTCTCATGCACACTCACATATGATTTTCAAAATCACTGTATGATTTTAGAGCAATGAAAGAAAACGACTGCCATATTCTTGCTGAATTCTTTGTTCTATTATTTTGTGGAGCAGCACGACTGTAACATTCAATACAGAATTGAGGACTTGGGGTAACTTATCAGGAGAAAATGTGTTGCTGTACTTTGTGTATACTGCCTACGAGTACATGGGTGCGTCTTATGTTTCAGTATTGATGAGAATTAGATGCATGCACGTAATTCAATAGTATTAGATATATATGGATATATTATTTTAGTTGAGAGGAAAGTCCTGGAGGAAAAACATGAATATGAGGACTTTCTAGCATAATGTAATATCCTGACAAGATAAGAAAAAAAATTGAATAACCAGATGTCAACATAATTTCACAGCTGTAACTTGAAACACTTCAAACTGACACTGTGTGTGGAGGCTGAGACATGTTAGCATAGTTTTTTCACGATACAAATCAACAAACGTATACTAGTATTTATACTTTTATACTGAATTGCCATTTCATACGGTTTTCACTTGCATGACATTGCATAAAATTCATCAAGCCAGTAAAACGATCATTATGATGTTGCATTAATTGCAACTGCAACTGACAGCACTACAATTTTATAGAGAAACTCAATTTTCAAGGACATTGTGTTTATGTGCACTGAACAAATTGTCCAATGTCAGCACTGGAGCAGTTTTCACCTGCACAGATTAGGGTCTCTCTCTCTCTCTGTCTCTCCCTTTCTCTATCTTCTTAAATTGCAAAAGTAGAAGGGATGAGCTAAGACAGGATGCCTACAGTACAGGATGGTACAACATGGGAAGGTATATGGGTTCAAAGACTTTGCAAGATACTCTTGCAGGGGTCAGTTGGTATGTAATATAATCAAACCATAATAATTTATCTATCAGTAATAAATAGCAATCAATCAAACTGCAAAATGCATTTTACTGCAAGAAAAATTCCAAATCCCAACTTCCACAAAAATGAGGGAAAATTATGAAAAGATTCATTAAATGGAACATTTGCAACATTTGATGAAAATGTCACAACTCATGAGTTGCTTCAGCAAGCCATACTCCTCAAATTAATGGAAAAATGTACAAGAAAATACTTAAAATGCATCAAATAACCAAACAGAAACAAAATATTAAATTCCTGACATTTCATTTTGTTATTTTTACCAAAGACTGCCAAATCCAACTCCAAGTGAAAACAGGGATGCAAATCACTCATTAAAAAAAAAATAAAAGGAGAAGGAAAAATGTAATTCTCCATGTTTTTTTCATCATCTAACCTGGACTTGCACTTGAAAATAATGAAAGACACTGATACAAAGAAAAAGGATTAGGCTCAACAAAATCCATTCCTAGAATAAGAAAACAAGATTTCGTAAAAGTGAAGAAAGATTTACATCCCTGTAATAAAAGTATTACTAACTATAAAATGAAGGCTGGGCGAGAACATCACCTGGATCAGTTTGAATGGTTAGTTCAAGAACACTCTAGTCAGTAAAAATCGTGAGCGTACTAAAGGCAACCTGGTAATACTGGTGTTGAAATCAAAGAAAAAAGGGTAAGGGAATGCTGATATAAAGCAAATGTAGGAGGAAAGTGAAGTAAACCACAGCCATTGCTTCACTGGCACAAACAATAAAGACAATGATGATACTCTGTGGTAATCATTTTGTCATGACCCTACTTACTTAGGAATCCCACCTACTTACATAAGAAATCCCACAGAACAGAATAGCATGTGAATACAAAACCATTGGCTTGGGAAAGGGGTTGTAGAGTGACATTAAATACTGCCTGGTGACAATTAGAATAGTTGAGGACGCAGCTCATAATCCAGTATATCGAGGGATGCCTGCGCAAAGACTGTATTGCCAGTTTTGTAAATTTTACAGGAAAGTGATTTGACAAGTTTGACATGATGTATTAAATATCTGTTACGACCTTTAAATCCTCATCAATAATTAGGTCAATCAATTCGATAATGGAATTCGCACGATGTCAAAATGTAGTACTTACCAAGGCGAAACAGAAAACGCAAAAAAAACCCAAAAACTGAAAATTTTTGACTTACGGAGTTCACCTTGAGCACACCTTGATATAAATTTTCTTTTTAATGCTCTTTATCTCGAAATTCAGAAAAAAAACAACAATCATGGAACTGCAAAATAAAAAAAAAATGCAACCAACAGATCCTTATTTCACAACACTTGACCACTGTAAGTTTAACCTAGTTCAAGTTCAAGTTTAACCTATATGCCCCACCTGGGTCCTCCCTCTGGATCTGTTGCAAGGTAAAGGACAGTATTCACAGCTACGTAACGCCCTGTGTGCTTAAACCAGCATTGCACATTATCAAGACAAATGTCACATAGGTTTAGTTTTTAAAGGGACTTCATAGAAAATCATCTGTATCTTCTGTGTCTCCAATATAAAATAAGGGGAGGGGGCAGGCAGTGCATTAGAAATAGTTTGAATATGAGAAAAGTATGATTCTGATTGTTTCTCCAAACTGTCTTACTAAATAAATGAAGAAGAACTTGACTTTTCCGCCATTTTCTGTCATGTTCAAAATCCTGGAAAACCATGCCCGAGTTTGATTACCAATGAGTTTAAACAAAAAAAGCTATACAAATTTTCATCTAACAATGGCTCTGATCATATTCACTTCTTTCCTCCTACAACACAAAACATAGAACTCTTACGTCCTGAACTAGATACGCCTCCATCTGAAAGTTTTAGACACAGGGACATATCTACTGATGAAAAATCTTATGATGAGAAATCCCAGAACTCTTCGATAAGAGAGGCTGATGATACAGATGTGTAAGCAAGCAGAGAAAAAAAAAAAAAAAAAGGACATCAGCAGACAATGAGAATGTCTGTGATAATTCAAGCAATTTAAGAATTTCTGTTCTTATATCCACATAGTTATGGAACAAATATTCTAAGACCTCAGTTTGAGGGAAATTTTCTGACATCTTCAAGCCAAACCCATAAACTGTGAAGCTTTTTTTCCCCTTGTTTGCCAGAGCTTATTCTGTAATTTATATCATGAAAATGGTGATTGGCCAAACAGACACAAAAAAAAATGCAGTTTACAGACAGTTCAAGCAATAAAAAAGCAGGGCCTGAAAGTGACTTCCTGGCAGAATACAAGCAATTTCCTTTTTTTTTTTTTTGTTTTGTTTAACAGAACGAGGATGGTAATCATATGTGAGACATCAAACTAAAATTGGAATGAATTTTGTCACTGGATATCTGCGTATGCGAGTCAGGATGATATATTATGAGATGACAATTTCAGACAGGCTCAGAAGTGTTTAATTTTTAATCAGATCCTGCCTCAGTCTTAAATAGCTATTACACAAACGTATTAAAGAGACAGAGAATGTGCCTCAGAGTGTATGCAATTTCATCAGATCATTTATGAGTTGAGCATAAGCCTGAGACTGAATAAAATAATGAAATTTTGTGCTTTCCAGATTGTGTTTTCAAAACCCGCATCTAATCATAAGTAATGTCCACCTCAACTGCAGTAACCTTAACACCATCAACAAAATCCCGTTTGATAATCTGGCAAATTAAATATATCAATATTTTAAATTTTTTTTTTTACTGTTTTTCTTAAACTTCTCATATTGATTTGTTAATGCCAAACATCTGGCTGGCTTTCAATATTAGGTAGAAATTTACCTACATAGATATATCCATATAATCAATGTCCTTCTGTGTTTTTCAAACAGCATCCTAGTTAACTAAAATATATATTCTACATAGCTCTAAAACCAACATTCCTTGGCATATCACATGGGGGCTGCACCACTGGCGGGTACCGAAACCAAACGGAGTCCATTATTCACACACCTGGTGTCTTATTTCAGCAACATATCAAAAACAAACAATCATGATGAGGTTACAGTATGAAAATGACTATATCAAAAGTGTGAAAGGAAATTGTCAATGAGATTAAGGGTGTAAAACGATTACACAGTTACACAAGTAACCAATGTTTCATCTACTATTACACACCAAGAAACACACCTGGGTAAGTCTGGTGGTGGAAACCTCTATTATGTCTTGTGAAATTCTAAAAATCAAAAAATTAAATGTGTTGTGCCTAATTTAAAGACCAAACCCTATGTGTTCAAATAAATGGGACAACAGCTCATGAAAAGGGCACTAATAGATACACACATTGGAATATATATATTTTTACCAAAAATAAAAATACAACAACAAAGAGGTCAAAGAAAGGTTTACTTGATGTGAGATTGGATTTATTCCTACACACACTGTAAAAAATTGTGCAAAGGACCTAACACACCATAAACAAATTATAATTCCCAATAGTTTGTTATTATCTGAACTGTGACAACTGACCTGTGTCCACTTTGGCTGTGACATGTGATACATCAATTGTGGTCAGGTCTCTTGAGCTAAATCTCTTAGGCGCAGGTGGAGTTCTTGACCTTTGAACAGCTCCAAGTTTTGTTACTTTGCTGATTGGGGCAAATATACCTGAAGATTTGAATAAGTAAGAAAATGGGTCATCAGCAAGTGAGTATAGGTCAGCAAGTGAGTATAGTTTTACTATAATGAACAGTTTAAAAGGCCTGCACAATGCATTTTGTCCTTGCTCTACGCTAATGGCATGAGTCATTTTTGACAATTTTTGAGATATTAAGAAAAAGCTGCTTTTTTCCCTCTCGTTTGGTGACTTATGCCATTATGATTCTATTGGATTATTACATTTTCCTATTGTTATATGATCTGATAACCTCATGCTCAGGAATGCAACGCAGTTGCCTTTCACACAAGTCTGACAAGTGCCATTATCGTAGAGCAGTGATGATTTGGGAGTTGCATGTTTTAAAACTCATGGTTCTTGCACCTCTGTTTTTTTAGACTGTTTATCACAGGCCTTTCCATGGCTGCAAAGTTAAATTCCAGGACTACTTCAATGTAAGAAAACCAGAGAAAATTTATTCACTTAATCATTTCCCACTTTATAAATTTTGTCTAACCCCAAGAGAATTCCAGCCCCTTCCAAAGCCATTCCACCATTCATATCCTTGGATTTCCTCCAATTCTTAAAATCCAGGGCTTTTCCATGCATCTCTGTAATTTGGCTTTTCTGATTCATATTCAACTAAACTGTTTCAGTAAAGTTACTTGGAGTGAAACATCTATTTGTTAATAGTTTACAAGACACAAAGCTGCCCTCAGACAAAATGCAGGAAAATGCTTACCATAATTATTTGGACATGAGAAGTAGCATATTCCTCCCACGCTACCATTGTTTTTTCCTGCTGGCTCATCCAGCTCAATACCTGCCCATATACCTGGTGAAAACTCGGTAGGACCGCAGTATCGAAGTGTTCCACTCTGGTTTGGGAGAAATGGTGGCAAGAATTTGTCCAAAAACGTGAAAATGTTTCATATAATGCTTTTTGTGAGAGATCATATAAAACTGTTGTAATGTTGTGAATTGCACACTTCTATTGGGTTGAAATGTGAGAATCACATTATTGGCCAAAGAATATTTCCAATGAGGATTCAAATAACAAACACAGCATCATCCCTATCAGTTAATTCAATAACAGAATAATGAATCATGCATATCAATACAGGCCAAGCAGTGACCTTAAAAACTGTAACCATTCATTGAATAATAAAAAAAAAACTCAAAAAAGTTTTTCTGCATTAATTTAAATATTCAGTTGTTACTGAAACAGTTCAGAGGTTGACAACTCAATTTTACAAGCTGCACTTGTCGGATTGTCCAGATCAGCAGCAAACTTACTTATCAAAAGTAATAACAGGCTTCAAATGACTGAGATCATTTTAAATTAAGAACAAAGCATCTGCAAATCACTCATTTTCTTGTAAAAGTAAATGCAGGTTTTCATTGACAATAACTCTGCTTTTGGACCAATAATTCCTATTTATAAAATGAAAGGAGCTGTTTTTACAAGTAAAACTGGCAAGATAGAGGTAAAATATTTATACCAACAAACTACGCCTTTAACTTCAGTGGGACCATCCTCGAATTTCCAGAAACTTACCTTTACTCCTCCCACCAAGATTTTATCACCGAGGGTCAAGCCAAGTGCCTGCAGAGTGACCTTGCTTTGAACTAAATCATAATTGGGTGGAGGCTGTTTTGGTGACGGAGGAAGTGCTTCACTCAAAGTCTTTTTCACTTTAGCCACCAGCTGCCGGATGTTGGAATCTGCCTCAAGAGAATTTGGGTCTGGCACACAATCTGAGAACAGAATCACAGATGATAAAGATGGTATACAAATCTCATTCACCATGATGCCAGATCAGACACAACAGATTATTACAGAGAATCTCTATTGTTGTTGACATATAATGTGGTGGACTAAGATAATTAACTGTTTAAAACGTGTCTATGGATGGTTAACCTGAGGAAAGTGTTCTCGGAAAATAATGCAGTACTACCCTACTGTGCTCTCACGAACATTATTTTGCAATATTTCTTATCCATTATTTTAATATCAAGAGTATGAGCCCACATACTTTTTACCTACAGGTCTACCTAAAATTCAAAGTCGTGGACATGTATGGCTTTGGAAAGTCATTCCTCAATAAATAGCTCTCCAGTGGCTATCTTTGGGCATTTAGAAGTGAACTGCAAAATCTTCTCCTTCAAAATGAAACTGATCCTGGATTTGCAAAACATCAATATGTAAAGTTGCTATAAAAACTGTAATTCTGAAGCTTAAAGTCCCTTCACATGAAATACTTAAATGAAAAAAAGGAAATTAGTTACTCATGATGAAATGAGTCAAGTTTCAATGATTTATAAATGTCTACTATTATTGGTATTATCTACAAGTCAGATGGCAGAAATTGCACCACCCACTAAAAAATTCAATACACATAACAACCATCATGGCTTTTTAAAAATCTCTTTACCCTGATATTTTAAGCAGCTAGTATTACATTCTGTCTCTGTAAGTAAGTAAAATTAAAACTCAGGACATTACAGCCACTTTCATTAAACTGACACTCACCAACAGGCATTCTGCCCAAGTCATCTTTAAGTGATGGATTTGCTCCATTCTGCAACAAAATCTTACAAGCTTCGTGTGCCAGGTTGGATGCTGCTATATGAAGAGCTGTACCATGTTCAAATTCTGAGCAAGTACTATCAATATCTGTAATGCAAGGACAAAAAAAATTAGAAATTTTATCATAACATTTGCACTCACTGAACATTAACTCTTAAAGCAGGTCTCTTTTATGGAATTCTTCCTTCTGACATTTTGTTTCAATGTTTGTTTTCTCAAATTTGATTCCACAGCTAGCACTGCCTTGTAACTGCCTATGTGAGCATCATCTTGTGATTAACAATATTTCACGAGTGAGCAAAAAGTCTGACAAAGAGAAATCAGAAGAAAGTCTATAGTTTTCTAGTCTTTTTCACCATACTGAATATAGACCTGTTATTTACTGTGAACTTAAGTGGTCAGACAGAAATTAAAAAGGCACAGGACTGTTTAACTTTCATTTAAAACTGGAACATTGCATGTTGTCACTTTCTACTTCAATAACTGAATAATATAATTTAACCCCTTCATTGCCCTATGGATGTTCGAATATCATAAAATCATTAACAGGAGTGCCCTGTGGACATACACTGTACTTCCCAAAATCTATAGTGCGATTGCTCTGTTCAGCATACAGCTGTGCAAAACATGGCAGTGAAGGGGTTACTAGAATGTTTTAACATATCCCATAAATTTGGACTACTATGTGAATTTTCATCACACATGATCTTTCACCTAAGGCTTTCGTGGCTTTGAGTAGGATTTTGAGCACTGGCACTACATCGAAATAAGCAGAATAATGAAGAGCTGTCATGTTGGTCCACCGACATCGAATGTTGACATCAGCACCAGCATCCAGCAGCATGGACACAATCTGCATGGCTGATTCTGGATCACCTATCCCTGCAGCTCCAGACTTGCTTGCATAATGTAACAAGGTCATGTCCGTTAGACCATCTCTATCATTGATGTTGGCACCTCGTTTCAAGATCTGTGAGGAAGACAGCAGAGCAGAAAATATGTTAAACACCAACAGAAAATATTAAATTCAGTTCTCTGTTCATTCCATAAAGACAAGTCTTATAAGTAAAACCGGTACTTTTTCACATATTGGAAGGTATCTAGAATTGACAGTATCGCTTTTTCTATTCCTTGTATACACACAAATTCCAGGAAACAGCAGTGACCTTATTAAATTGTTGAAAGTTATCTGTGCCCCCAGTGAATTCTAGCTGCCAAAACAGTAACCAGTACTAACTGCTAAAACAGTAGACAGTACATCCTTCCCTTATTCAGAATATACATTTTACCTCATCCACCAGTAACTCTAATGACTGCTGTGTTTGTGGGGTCCACTGACGCATGATAGCAAAAATCTCTGGCACCGAAGTGGCTGGATTCACCAGGATCTCTCGGCAATCTGGACATGCTGGGTCGAAAAAGGAGAGTTCCAGCCGAGTACAGTTCTCACACAAAGGTGGATCAACACAGGGATGTATCATGGTCCTTGCTGGTGCCACTACTGGAGGGGCAGGCTCTGTAGCAATTCCAGTGTTTGGGGTTTCATTCTCTCCCAGTGTCATTCTATGGGGGGAAAAAGTAATTCTGTAGAGACTTTGCTTACCTTACATCTTATGTGTTACTGCTGGTTAAATAGTAGATAATTGCAATTTAATGTACCCCTGATGTGTAAATGTTATGCAGCATGCAGCTCTAAAGAAAGGCATAGAAACGTAATATCCATAGGACACAAGAACATAAATTAACGGGGTATAATGTTATGCAAATGATGGTTAACATGCAATTTAGAGCAACAAGAAAGAACATCAAGGACAGGAATGTGACAAAGTGCAGAAACGAGCTCGAAAATTTCACAGAGAAGGTTTTAGGAACATAAGACATACTTTCTGAAACTAATGAAGTGAGCAGAAAAAAAAAAAATGTAAACATAAATACACTGAAAAATGGAAATGTGCTTTCCATCTAGCCTGGTGTGTCATTCAACCAGCCTTTGATGTATTAAACTAAACGTAAAAATTTGCATGAATCCATGTTAAATTCTGTTCTGATATCAATATCTGTCAGTTCCTCTGCCTAACTCTTCTTTCCCCATCCCCCTCTCTCTTGTCTCTCTCTCTCTCTCTTTCTCTGTCTAAAATCATCTGTCCGCATCTCCAGCAACTCATGAATTTCAGACCATCTCTCACTTATGTTTTCCAGACAATCTTTCTATGCCACAGACGATCTCTCACTCATGTTTTTCAGACAATCTCTCACTCATGTTTATCTGACAGTCCTGCTATGCTTCAGACAATCTCTCACTCATGGTTTCAGACAATCTCTCGCCCATGTTTTTCAGACAAGACAATCTCTCACTCATTTTTTCCAGACAATCTCTCACTCATTTTTTTCAGACCATCTCTCACTCATGTTTTTCAGACAATCTCTCACTAATTTTTTTCAGACAATCTCTCACTCATGTTTTTCAGACAATCTCTCACTCATGTTTTCAGACAATCTCTCGCTCATGTTTTTCAGACAATCTCTTACTCATTTTTTCAGACAATCTCTCACTCATGTTTTTCAGACAATCTTTCCATGCTTCAGACAGTCTCTCACTCATGTTTTTCAGACAATCCTACCACGCTTCAGACAATCTATTTTTCTGACTATACTGCTACAATTTCTCTCATGTTCACAGTCCAGGCAAACATTTTTTTAGTCCTTACTTGCACCTCCAGCATATGTGTGATGTATGTCTGGATGATGAAGAACTAGGTGTGTCAGGTCCACGGTCAGTGCTAACACTTGTGTTGCCATCTATTTCACTGGTTCCCATGATTTGTGGCGATACGTTCACACAAACAGTTTATCACGAACTTAATTTATAATTATATAATTATCCGGAATTGATAAATTGAGACAAACAACTCGACTGCTTGTTTTCACCACCATCACCATAGGAACAAAATGTTTTTTACAATGCTCACAAAGGGACCATGACCACAACACCTTTCTGAACACCAAAAGAACAATGCATTATAATAATATAAACACTTTTGTTCACACTCCTCATCAAATCTATGGCACATCTTCAACAAAGTCACTGGCACTATTTACAAAACAAGCGACACAACAGGCCATCTTAACAGAATAAAACCAATCTGACACGATAGCCCCGCAAGAATAAATCGAAAGGCTACAATCGGACATTGCAAAGAAAATCTTGCCCATGAAAGAGTGCATGAATCATTTAGATATCATATGACAGCACTTTCACTCAGGCATTGCCGCAAGCAAATCTCACAATGCTTAATCTTAACACCTTCTTCAACTTAACATTTCATTAGCTGAGACAGTCATGCTACAACACTGCTACTTGAAGGAAAGTTTTCAGATTTCGAAAAGGGAATCCGCTTATAATATCTCCAGACCACCCAAAGCACTTTCAAAACACTGGCAAAAGAGTACAAACGCTTGAAGGAAGAAATTCCCACACTCAATGATTTTCACACCTAATGAAAACCTGACATGCATGTCTTACAATTACACATGACAGATCTGCAATAACTCTGATACATCGAAAAAAAAAAATCAATACATGTACTGAGATAGCTATAGATTTAGACATAAACCAAAAACTCAATACAAATCTGTCTAAACTGATCACGATCCAAGTCTCTGAACAAGCGAGTCTTGATCTGCAAGTGGCGCCAGTTTTAACAGGTCCATTAATGAATCAGCAGAAAAATTTTTCTTCCCCTTTCTCCTTTCAATTTTGTAAGAACAGGTTTTGTGCATTAAGAACTGCCAAACAAAACTTTTCTAAGGCCGTTCACATTGCCATAGTACGGAGTTCGTTCATTACAATATGTGTTAAAAGGACAGGATAATGTGCTGGTTATTTGAGTTTAGCCCTTTGATTTCACTGAACACAAACGAATCTTAATGAAGAAATGAGGCATTAGCCGAGCTCACATTATGTGCTATCAGGTAAAAGGATTTTTTGATGGAAATGTGACAGTCTGAAAATCAGTCTTTCGGCGAAGGTGCGCATCCGTCTGATGGTCAAATCATGAATAAATAGTTAGGAATACATAGTTACTGACTAAAATGACACAACTTTACCTCACTAATCCGTGATACAAATTACAATAATGACTGTCACCTTTCCACGTTTCGATCAGGCATAAAAAATTAAGTACGTGTATTGTTACTGGCTACAACGGCACAAATTAAGCTCACAACTGGGCGATACAAAATGCCATAATGTCACTCTCCGAAAACACCAATGTTAAACCGGGACGCCAATTATTACCTTCACCTCACAAAGTACAAAAAACAGCCGTCACTGAATTCAGGAAGTATGAAGAACACGAATGGAATCAATATCCGGACATACAGTAACCCGGCAATGCCATCATTGCGTTCTACGAGTGGAATTTCCCAGCTGGATGGAAAACTCACATGTGTCAGATGTTTTTAAAAAACTGAAACTCCAGTAATGTATGCGATTACGCGGCAGCAATTGTCACCCATAATATCCCATCTCATCGACCTGATTCGCTCGCTAAATTGTTACTCGCGCTCAGCGTCACTGGGGTAGGCCTAAGTAGTGTCTCGCGTCACTGGTGTTTACAACTCCTCTCTCAGGATGTATTACTATTCCAGCTTCTTAATTAATCTCACTAAGATTGTGACAATGGTCATTTCTGACCTTAGACCGGTCTTTCACAGACAACAATGGTTATGTCCATCTGAGTAACAAGAATGATCAATAAAGAAAGAGAGGGACTCGACCGGGCCCAACTGTCACTGACGTCCGCGCATTTTTCTTCCCCATTCTTTTCGCGTGAAAACCCACGTTGCACAAAACAATAAATACGTCACATCCAAAACTAATGTCCAGATTGAAAAAGTCGTCGCGGAAAAATATATCAGAAAGTGACATAAGCCCACGTCAAATATTAACTTTCAAAAAAATGTGGAGAGAACGCATAAAGTAGTAAAAGGAACACATCAGCGCCGTGAGAATTATCATACATTTCCAAGTTGCTGATCAGAAAACGGTCAACTTCTGTGCAATTATAGGTAAAGTCACTGTTCAGGAGGTAACAGCACAGCCAGATCATACGTCTGATAATCACGCAGCGAGAGCGCTTAACTGGTCAGACCTGAAGACAAGGGTGCCACCGCACTGGCATCGCCCGTGAGCCACAATATTTTATGAACGACCTGCGCTAGACAAAGAGCGAAAGGGTAGACAAAGATATCAGAAAGGGGGGAGTCAGAACTACCAACAGCAGGGATACACCATTTCTCGTTAACGCCACCACATTGCAAACTAGAAGTTCAGTATACCGCAACTGCGATTTGGTTAAATCTCGCTTAAAATCCCAAATTTCCGCAGATGACACGCGGAGGTTCACGGATATAAATAACAAACATCTCGACGCACAGTGAGTAACAACAAATTTAAGTCTCGATGCCTCATCTCCAGAAAGCGCAGTTGGAACTAACACAATGAATGAAACCATGCCGGTTGCTTATCATAGATGCATAGGCGGTATCATTAATAAGGGGGCAGTCGGCACTGCCGACTTGACAGCCGGACAGAATGATAGCCAGATCATGACCATCTACCTAGTGCTCGTCACTCAGCGCTTGCTACAAATGAGCGAGCCAGAACCTACCGGACAAAGAAACAAGACCATAAGAAAAGGATAAGGGGGGAAAGAGGGGGGGGGGGGGAAGCATGACAACCGTAACATCCAAATTTCCGCTCTTACAACGAATCTGATTGGGCAAATCCACCGTAGCAAAGAAAATACCTGAAAATAGGTGGCGTTTAGTTGAATACCAAATTCACAGAGGAGCTTTATGTGAGCAAAAGGATAAAGAACACGCGAAAGTAAGGTGGCGATTCACAGGGAATACTGGGTCGTGATCTCACTTCTCATCAAATGACGTGACAAAAAACCACAGAAATCTTACAAACCCTCATAGCCACCACCTTCCTATCCTCCATTCCGCATAGTTACATAAGAAGAAAAATATCGAACCCAGAAAAACCATGGAATTTACATACAAGAGAATGAAACACAATCACTGAGGTTTCTGAATGAATAAGTGAAGTGAAGAAAGAATGAAACCTATCAGTCACGTTGTCCCTCGGTATAAATATGCACAGTTGCAGTGTGAGACACAGAGAAAGAAAGATAATGATGGAGAGAAGAGATATTTATGAACAAGAAATGAACACGTGTGGACATTTTTTTATTTTTTTTTTGGTGTTGAAAAGTTTAATCGAAACAAATTGTAAAAGGGCTGAGGAAATGATTGAAGTTGATGTAGATGCCAGATGCCTCAATATGGAGAGAGAAAAAAACATGAACGCATACCTATACAGAGACGCGCAACAAACGAGAGGTAACGATTAGTTATGGAACTTCTTCCACACAACGAAGACAGTCTGAGCAGTTATAAACCTTCAAACATTCCTTTGCACAAACTCTTTACCGTTAAAAAAAAAAGGACTGACAGATAGCGACGATAAGACACGGACATCTTTCTTTGTGTTTTATTGAGTGAGCGCTTAGGTATTGAGGATACTGGGTTAGTTATGTTCTGTGAACTAGTTCTCCGGGAAAGTACAACAGATGTGCTGTGGTACAAAACCAGACGTTTGCTGCTGGCCGTTGTCTTGGTAATAATAATTATTGTCGTAATTGCGGAGTACTCGATTTCTCATCTATTATCTATTCTACTCCCAGGCATTCTTTTTCATGAGGAATCAATGTACGGTGTTTTTTTTCTTTTGCCAATTCTTTCTCTGCTCCTTTCCACTTTTGAAACATATTATGATGATGAGTATCACTAAAAATAAAGGTCATTGTTCCTTAAATCCAAGAGGGACGCCTACTCTGATCTGGAGGCTGAGTGGAATCTGCAAAATTATATTTTTCTATGCGCCTTTGATGTCGTAAAGTCTGCATAACAAGAGCTGCAAAATATAACTGTTAATTAGTGTAACTACAAAGGAACATTGGAGGTTTGTGTTTTGTGCCTTGCGGAGAATGGGAGTGCGTGAGAATAAGGAGTGACACCGCTGTGTGTTTAAGTCTGGATTTTAGCAGGTTTCGCTGCCCTTGGCATTTACACCTCGCTTTTTCTTCTTTTGATTTTTCTTGTTGTGGTTTCTGTGTTCTTGTGCTAGGGATTCGTTTTTCAGAATTTTGTCCGGTCAGTGGCCTTGTTCGGCCTGCTCCTTTCGACTTTTAACTGCCCAGGTATCTTTAACGTGCCCAAAAGTGCACACGAGCCCTCCGAGTTTTTTGTTCTTATCCGAGAAGACTAGGTACTAGGTGCTCCATCCTACCTATCATAGGATCTGGGACAGGAATACTTTCCCCCAAATGTCCAACATGCTTGCACCGACCTAGGATCCAACCCGGTAGCTTCGTCATGAAAGGCGAGCACCTTGTCTCTAGACCAACGTGTCCCCCGAGTGACACCGTCGCTAACAGCATACAAGTTAGGTGAAATTTGCCGCTAGTGCTAGGACAATGGTATGAACATGGCATTGCATCTAAATGTTCTCATGATAAACCAACTCTGCACACCGTGCTGTATGCCTAACAACTGACAACACTACACGAATGTTCACTGAAAAGAGAAGAGGTGCTATACTTCTATGAACAACATTATCGGACAGCTGCTAGGCATAAATAACAATACACTTAGGCACCTTTCACTATCTCTGTTGCACTGGCCTTTCCCAAAGTAGCAGTTTCCAGGCTTTGGAAATAACGTGTATAGAGAAGTCAAGATAAGCACAACTTAAATTTCCCCTTTCATTATTTTTTATTTCCACATTGTATGAACTAAATACTGGTCCATAGAGAATCTTTTGATATAGATCACAGACAAGTGCGCGCTGTGAAGGTTAGCTCGCATACCAGGCTCAACACGATTACACACAATCAGCAAAATCAGTACAGCATAACCACACAAAAATATTGCTAGATCGAATCCGGACAGAAAAAAGTTAATGCAAATAAACTTGGGCACACACTGCACGCTCAATATGTTAACAGTGAACGTTCTGCTGCTCCGATGAACAGCATAATAATAATTATAGTTAAGCTGTTGAATATAACTGCATTAACGAAAACAGTGCAAGAAGCCCAACATAAATCCAGTGAAAAGCAACAGTTTCTGGGTGACTGCCCCTACCGTTGCTTGATTGTTACACAAACTGATAAAATGGACAATAATGCCCAAACAAAAACACAACAAAATAACAAACACAGAAGATCCGTTTGAAAGTGTGGTATGCCTCACTGTACGGGAGACATAATGCATGGACTTGCATTAAGACAACTGAACATAGACGTTACCGTCTTGGGTAACATGAAGGCGCCAGGGAGCTACACTGTCATCTCTTTGTCTCAAGAAACAACTGTCTAATCACAGGACGGGCTCACTAACAACAGGAAGACCAATGTTCTCCCTCTCCCTCCTTTTTTCCTCCACGTAGTTTAGATGCTAGTATATTTCCTCCTCATCCATGCGTTCAGGGAACTAGAGTCTAGTACAATTTCAAATGCTTGTGTGCTATCGACTACCGTAACAACCCGTGCAGTTCTTATCTGTTCGCAGTGAAGAAAAGGAAACGAAATAATAAACTCGTTCTGAGATCCCATAAACATACACAACACCACCATGAAGCAATTACAATAACATAAAAGAACTTTTAGTCTGACAGTGTGACAAGTCAGAGGAACAACAGGTAAACGAATGCATGAGCTATTTGCTATTGTATAAGAACATAAAGAAGAATTTATTTCAGGAAAGACGGCCTCTTGGAAAGAAGATTAACATGGTGAGCCTTTCTTCCACCAATGCGATCACGCAAAAAATTAGCGCCGAGCAGATCTCAGAAACATGGGCGGACCCAGAGATGTCTTCCGGGCGCACCATAGTGATACCAGAAGTGCAATTCACGTATTTCACTTTCCTCAAACTACACCAAATTCATCCAGACCGAGAAGACATGACGGATTTGTGCGCAAAATGTGTCGTTCGTAGCATGCACTGATCTCGCAAACTGTTTGTGAACATGAGCAAAATCAGTTATGTTTCTCCCTTCCCCTCAACATCGCACTGTAAGATTCCAAAACGATTCAAGGAAGGCGCTAACACCTTCATGCTCCCCCCCCCCCCCCCACATGCATAAACGGTCACTGAACTTTTCCTTCACCTTCTTGCTATCTTTGTCTTCGGAAGAGATCATTTTATAGTCTTTTTTGTTCATCTTCTGTGCTATTTTCAGTTCCGTAAAACCACAACAGCCTGCCTGTTTCCGGCGCTAGCGCCCGTGCGTGTTTTTGCGTTCCAGCAGGAGACACCGTGGGGTGAAAGCATATGTTCAACTATTTTTTTTTCTTGGAGCCACAATCCTTGTACCACTCAAGTCCCCCCCTGGTAGGGTGAATGAGACAGATTAACGGATTACGTCTGGCTATGTTGACAATAGGGGCATACGTCGGCCACCGAGCCTCGCCTCTTGAACAGTTGATACATGTACATTCTGAGTTGAGGGCCAGCACAACGTTACACCAGAGTCATTAATACCAACATAGCTGACTCCTTATCTTTAGTTACGTCTAAGAACCCAGGTGACGACTCGCTTCGTTTTGGCTACATTCAATACGTATTGTTACTAATGTGAGCGCTTGAAGACAACTTTAATGTGAATAATCAAAATGCTGCGATTACAATTGTATATATTTATGTTACACAATTTATTTCGGCCATAATTATATACTTGGACCATATCGTTTTTGTTATTTATCTAGGATAAAGCATTTTCCAAAAAGTGCAATCTGTCCTCTGCGTCAGATTTAATTAAGACAAACTGAGTTAAGCAAACAGTTACAAAAATTATCAGAATTGCCGCCCCCTGTTCTTGTACGGCGAAATTATTAAACTTTTATAAATGATAGAGCTACATGCGAGATATACATGGCACATTCGTTGGTTCCTGCAAGATGTTTTCTTAATTCCCTACAACCACTCGTGGTAAGTGATGAATGTGTGCCCGCTTGACACAGCAAAATAAAGAATACAAGTGACTATCCTTCTGCAACGCAAAGTGAAAGCCAGTGGGTACGTAGTGAAAATCCTGTACAATATTCCTTTTTTGCCTGTGAAATTACCAATCTGTACTTAGGTTTAGTCAGTCAAAGTGCTCTATAATGATGAACTATCTTCTGTAAGACCGACTGTCTATTCTATGGTGATGAACGTGATGTCAGCGTAACACTGAGGCAGTGTTTGCTTAAAATTCCTTCATGTCAACGGCGACGACTTCCTGATATTCACGTTTGGAGTACAGATCTACGGATTCCTACAAAGAATGAAAAACCTGAATGGATACTTTTCACGTAAGCCTCCCGTTTTGGTGTGAAACATGTATTATATTATGATACTCTCTTTTTCTTTAAGAAAACAAAATCAGTACAAACACTGAAAGACATTCCCTCCTTTTGTCCATCTGCTTCACTTCATGTACGGTGTATATATGAACAGTACGATGAAATACAATATGCAACAAGTAAAAGTGCAAGCTGTAACTGCTTACGTTTTGTTTTGTTTTTACTGACCTCCCGTCTATTGCTATTGTTACATATAAAAATAGAATATACAAACTAATCAGCATACAATCTCTGACATTTTATACATGTCCTATAGATACGATGAGTGTCACATTGTACATGTAATTAGTTAAAGGCCAAATGTTCGGCCACTCATCCATAAGAAGTACATGTCCAACACTGCCAAAAAAACAACAACCGAATATTAAGTCATACCCGCTGGCACACCTTGCTGCTTTTGCACGGGGCAGCAAACGGAATGATGAAGAAATATCATGAGGGAAAAACCAAACAACCAATGTTAAAACGTTCAGAGTCGCCTTCTATCAGTAGGAAGTCCACAGTATTTCAAAGCTAAAAACCTGAAAACTGTTTGATGACGGCTTCCAGCACTTAGAAGTCCACAGTATTTCAATGAAAAAAAAACAAAACATAAAAACATTGTAGACGCGAAATGTTCCGTCAGCATTCAGAAGGGACTGTACCTGTGAGGCATAGATCTAGGCAAGAGACAACATAACACCGGGATTCTGGCGCGTTGTTGGCACACGGTGGCCTCTTGCCCTGGGTCCACAAATACAAGGAAAACAAAACCGTGCCCAACAACCAACACATCAATCTCAGCAGGACTTTTCCCACACTGATCCCCGCTACTGGGCCGATACCATTTTCTAATAGACTTAAAACGATATCCACTCTTTTGTGATACAAGTGAACAGGACTTCTGATTAAAAAAAAAAGAAACAACAAAAAAACAACCGATGTCTTTCTTGGGCATGTTGTTTGTTGTTGTTGTTATTGCTGCTGTAAATCTGAGTTTGCTAAAGTAAGATGTGTGTGAAGGGAAAACAATGTTAACATAATGCCTTAAAATAAATACATAAATAAATAAACAAATAAATAAATAACTCAGCAACTTTGACATTAAAGCCAGTAATCTTGAAAAACCACGACAGCCGAGACACAGGACACCCAGACGATTCAATTCGCAAAATTCCGTCCGTCGATTTGCGCGCGTATCATCCATGTCAACGATGCAACAATTCGCACCACACCCCTTCATTACTGAACGATAAAGACTAGTACCACAGAGCTCTGTGAGTAGTTCTCACTGTCTTTATACGCATGCAAGTTGTGGAGCTATACTGAAAGAAGGAATTTCTGTCTAGGTTTTTTGGGTCTCGGACGATAGCAATGGTACTGAGGCCCATAACAAATTAAAATTACATGTAATAAAAATGGTTTACCTAATCATGTGCACACTTTAAGACTGAGTCTTGAGAAAATCACAGCTAAATTTCCATATCTACATACTGGTATTTCCCATGTTGTCCACAAAATGCACCGTTTTTTTTTTTTAAAAACAACAACAACAACAAAAATGAACCTCAGATGTCTGAATTCGAATATAAGAACATGTGCATTTGCTGGAATCCCCCCCCCCCTCCCTATTTGAAAATGCGATGATGCTTGCGGTTCATCGAGCTATAGGGTTCTGGAAGGGAATTAAAAAAAAAAAACAAACACACGTACTAAATGTATACTATAAGACACGAAAGAAAGGGCGAAGCCTAGTTTTGAACAGGTGTTATCCACAGCGGGCCGCCAAAGTGGTGGAATGTGTGAGATACTTCCCAGAATTGGATGAGTTTCTCCACCAGCAGGTGGCTACAGCTGGCCCATTCACATGCCCAAGTGGGATGTGAGGAGAATAATGTGGGGGAGGGGGGGGGTGATACATGAATAGCATGTGTTCTTCACTAACTGCTCTTCAGTCTTCAAAGCTTCAAGATCTATGCCCTGCTGAAGTTCCTGCGATACTTTAAAACTGAACAAAAACTGCCGTGTCCGCCATTGTCACCGCCCGCCCTGGCCATGCACGCGCCCTTCCTGTACAGAACACAAACACTTAAACAGCTCTTGAGATTGCATCGCAACGTCCTGGTCTGGCCAAGTAAACAAACAGTAGCTATAAGGCCTACACAAAATGGTGGAAGTCGCCAAACATCAGAGTCGTTACAACACAAAACTGGTAGTGACCAAATCTTCAGCATCAGTATTTACATGTAGTTATTGATGGTCGCCCAAAATGTGAGAAGACCTGATTAAGGCATTACTGACGCCAACGACGGGCTTGGTAAATAAAAAGAAAAACCAAATAGAGAGCAAATATCCGTAACAACGAAGACAAAATTTGCCCATCTACATGTATTATCATACATAGGATCTAAAGGTATAAACTGCAGACGATGGACAGATAGATAGATAGATAGATAGATAGATAGATAGATAGATAGATGGATGGATGGATGGATGGATGGATGGATGGATGGATAGACATACATACATACAGACAGACAGACAGACAGATAGATAGATGAGACAAACAGACAGATAGATAGATACAAAGATCGATAAATGGCACAGACAGACAAATAGATAGACAGATAGATAGATAGATAAACAGACAGATAGATAGACAGACAGACAGATATGTAGACAGACAGACAGATAGATAGATAGATAGATGAGACAGACAGACAGACAGATTACAGACAGACAGATACATATATAGATAGATAGATAGACAGACAGATAAACAGACAGATAGATAGACAGGTAGGTAGACATATAGATAGATAGACAGACAGACAGACAGACAGACTAGACAGATAGATAGATAGATAGATAGATAGATAGATAGATAGATAGATAGATAGATAGATAGATAGATACATAGATAGATAGATAGATAGATAGATAGATAGATATATAGATAGATAGATAGATAGATAGATACATAGACAGATAGATAGATACATAGATAGACAGATAGATAGATAGACAGATAGATCGATAGATAGATAGACAGACAGACAGACAGACAGACAGATAGATAGATAGATAGATAGATAGATAGATAGATAGATAGATAGATAGATAGATAGATAGATAGATAGATAGATAGATAGATAGACCTTTCCACAATGCGACTACACTGGTATTTCCTCCTCCCAAATACGCCTACATCTCGTTTTGCCGGAAAAAGAACCACTTAAAACCACTGATAAACTAGACTGTTATCTATTCCCGTCAAAGCCAAATCATCATTCATTTTATTAAAATTTGTTACCGAAGATTCGGATTTAAAAAAAAACAAAAATGTATCTTCTTTATCAGTATATTTATGTAATCCGTGTGTCGTACTGAGGTCTGCATTTTGCAAGTGCATTTCTCTTTACACACAAAAGTAAATCAGATGTATGTATAGCTATTTTAAAACATGTCAGTGATGCCATATGTTCTACGTCTATGTTGCGTGTGTGATATGCGTGCACATGTGTATTAGGTTCTACTTGATCATGGGTGTGAAACCAAAAGTAAACAATGGGGAAAAACAAAAACTAACAAAAAGTGCGATTCGATCGAAGATCTTGGCAACTGTCCTGTACGCTTTCAGCTAAAAGATCACGTTGCCTTCTTAATCACATCACCTAAGACTGCTCATAATACAGCAAAGCCGCTAGCATACATTCTCAGCCAATCAATCAATTATCGCACACCACCTCTGCTATCTAACTGTATTAGTTTTACCAATGTAATACTTACATCTCCTCGACAGCTTCTGATGCTAGAACACCACTCGATGACATGTGATATGATTTTGTACCACAAATTATGTTCACATTTGTTCCTCAATTTTTGTCTCCGGCAACGGCTCCAAGTAATCCACTCCTCCACAAAACAGTCTTCAGTGTGTTGAAAATACACGCGGCATCCGTTCATACCATTATCTCCATCATCACCACAGTAAATAAAGGGGCTCGGCGACATGTGCGCACGATCACTCACGACACAGTAAGCACGTCATAACTTGGCGGCTATGGCGGACCCGCACGACAATACAAGTGATGAGAGTAAGATGTGACTACGTTCGCCGAAAGGGATCTGCTATCAACTTGTTAATGACAAGTGATGAGGTTATCTTTTACTGGAGACAATATTGCTATGGAAATACCAAAGCAACAACAATCTCAAATTCGTGGCAGTACGAATTTTAATTGAATAAGTCCAAGTCAGCTTACGCTACAAAGGCGGTCCCGTGAATGTTACATGGACAAATGACACACATTTTGAAAAACGAAGCCTGATCTGGTCCACTACACAGAGACAACGGGAAAACCGTAGTATCCCAAAGCGACGCGGCATAAAGATGCGACACAATCTCTTCGATGACATGCTCTGTGCTGCATGATAATTATTATTATGCTCTTCAAAATCTTCGATGAAAAGATTTACAATTAATGCCTCACTTTCTTTACGTACATCTAGTTTTCAGGGTTTCTGCTTGAGCAATGTCTATTCGTTTTACCTACTGTTAATGTTAACTAAACCCACAATGCCCTCTATGAATATCTAGTTTTCAGGGTTTCTACTTAAGCTATGTCTAATGTCTATCAGTTTTACCTACTGTATACTAAGCCGACAATGACCTTCACGAATTCTAGTTGTCTGGGTTTCTACTTAAGCTATGTCTATCCGTTTTACCTACTGTTAACCAAACCGACAATGCCCTCTATGAATATCTGGTTTACAGGGTTTCTACTTAAGCTATGTCTAATGTCTGTCAGTTTTACCTCTCATACTGTATACTCAGCCGACGATACGACTACCCCCCCCCCCGCCCATTTTCGATGCACTTTTGCAGTAAATGTAAGCCAGGTCCTTATTAAAATTTAATAGTCCAAATGAAATGATTTTTGATTTCATGTCATGTTTCCTACATACGAAGTTCACTTCCTCTCCACTGCAATCTATCTTTACAGATGTCTTTTCTTGCAACATTGTCAGGATTTGTCGACACGGTAAAGTAACAAGTTAGTGAAAATAACGCTAGCACTGGTTACGGACTTCAGCTTATCACAAGACTCATGGATCTGAAATGTTTGCCCATCACTTTATGAACAGAGATATAAATGCACACAAGATGTAGAATACGGTAAAGGACCATTCATGTGAGATGATAAAACCAGAACTGTGTAGCTGTTTCTAATATCGGTGCCCACAAATATAACACGTTGATTTACGAATCTCATCCCAGTCACTTGACTTGCTTCAGTCCTATGACTGTTTCAGAATAAGTACAAAATAAACACACTTTGACGTTCACATACAATCTGAGATGTTGAATGCCATGTATGTCAAAACAAATCCAGGCTGTCATCCCCGCTGAACGCGCTTAATATGTTCTTCGAACACATCAACCCTTGGTACTAATAGATAAGACAAAAATACACCGACTTGGTTCATCCTCTTTAGCCCTGTGGTAGCAAACCAAAGTTCCCTGAAGTGGAGACCAATGATACCTTTCAAATGACCAACTTTGGTTCGCCTCATGTGAAGGTATCACTGGGGGATTCTCAATAGTAAAATCTAAATCGCATGGCAAGGAAAGCCGTGTTCCACGTACACAGGTTGTTTCTAATGCGCATCTAAAAATTCTGAAATGTATGATTTCTGGCCTGAATAAGTCACTTAAAAACCAGCACACTGCCACAAATGCGTACTGTCCCAAAATGTAGCGTAACTGTTTGAAAATTGACGTTTTGGACCAAATCAAACTAAATTGGTTGGGGACTGCGATTACTTTCACTCTGAAAAGTATAGTTTGTAAGAGCCACACACCTCACACTTTGCTATCAGTATCAAGATATGGAAAGCACAAAGCAGCATATATTTATATATGGTTATTCAGCCATCATATTAAAATGGATTTAAATTTTAGGGAAACTTCAGCGCCCCTATAATTATACACTTCGTAAGTAATACATGCACTACTTTTAATCGTCAATAAATACATGGTATAGACCCCCCCCCCCCCCCCCATGCCTAAAACTGAAAAACAACAACAACAAAGAAACGGGCCCCCTCCCACCTACAATGTAGTAATCAACACCGGTGACCATACGAAGATTTTCACTGTTTTTCCCTGTACTTAGCCAATGTTCACCACCTCCACTGTTCGCTCCCGCCTATGTTTGTGCCATTCGTTTCCTTCTCCAAGTCCAAGTCAGTAGGCGAGGCGTGGGCATCTCGTCTTGACTGTCTTGTATGCTAATTACGTGCACTCTCTGGTCAAACCGACTCTGGTCACTTAAAAACAGGAAATCGAATGTTAAGCGCGCTGCACGAGGTATTTTTCCGCAGGATGTGATTCACACGTCAGATTAAAATTGCAGCACGTGTAATTTATCTGCCACCATTTATAAGTCCGTTCTATGTCGTCGGAGACACCGGCATTATACAGAATACTGTGACAAATCAATGTCATCCTGGCCATGAAGCCATAAAGTACACACCTGAATCTGATCTGTCCGCCCCCCGACCAAGCATTCGCCCATGGCCCTGAACGAAATATAATCTTCCTTGATTTGCTTTTTAAAAACAAAATACAACTCGGTTGTAATCAACGACGCCAGTCCCATACACAGCAAACATTTTTTGTTCCATTTTAAGATAAGATAAGATAAGAATCACTTTATTATCCCATATGGGAAATTCGTTTTCACAGAGTGTTTAACAGCACACACGTGGTACATACATCTCACGTATCATTATAAATAAACAGACTCAATAAGTCAATAACAGACACACATGGCGTGACATGGAAAGAACCTTAATGAAATGTGGCACACATCTATCTGTAAGATGACTTGCTGAGGCGAATTGCTGAAGGCAAGAATGATCTTCTGTATCTTTCCCTGTTTGTTTTCATGTGTATTATTCTGTTGCTCTTGGATGATCTAGAAATTTAATGAAACAGGGGATGGTGGCTGTCATTTAAGATGGACATGAATTTCTTCACACAAGCATTTGAGTATAGATGATTAAAACTGAAAAATGCCGTGTCTGTCATGTTGCATACTTTCTTGATGAAAGTATGTAGCTGTTACATTATAATCTTCAACGAAATATTCAGCTGGGTGTTCTGACAGACAGCACCGCCGATTGCATGGCTAGAAAATAACTATTTCTGTAGTTTGTATTTTGTATTTGTATACTTCGTTAATCCCATTGGGAAATTTGCTTTAGTGTTACTGCAGCCCAGTTACAACTGGAGCAGACACAACGTAGCCACAGTGCAGCGCTGGTCGGCGTTTATTTTTTTCCTTCTGGGAGGGGGTGATAAGGATACATTTTTTCTTATTTTTCCCAGGCAACGGCCTGTTCGGCCTTCTCGATTTCCAACTGCCAAGGTAACGTGCGCAAGGTGCACACAGGCCCTCCGAGTTTTTCGTTTTATCCGAGAAGGCTAGATGCTCGATCCTACCTACCACGGGATCAGGGACAGAAAAACTGAGAAAAATCCAAAATTCACACATGCCTGCACCGACCAGGATTCGAACCTGGTACCTTCGGCTTGAGAGGCGAGCACCTTGCCTGTAGACCACCGTGTCCCCGCTATTAACCCAGCCAGCCAATAAAACACAGTAGAATAACATCAACCAATGCCAGAATGATACTGATCCCCCCTACAACGACTGAAATCAGGAAAGGCTTAAACAAATTATACACCACCCAAGAATGAGCATACAATCTGTTTCCGATCCGCCAGTCTTCAATTACAAACAAAATGACGCAGGCAGTGCAGATTACATCACAACAACACAAACTGCACAAAGTTAATGTTATCTTAAAGTTTTCTTCTTTAAAAAAAAAAAAAAAAAAGTGGGGGGGGGGGGGGGTGTTAAAGCCAGCAGTCTTTAGTTTAGGGAAACGCTGATGTTCTCTTGCAATTTCAACGTTATGATTATCATCCAAAGGAAAAGTCATTTACAAATTAAATCACTTGCATTCCAAGTTGACCACACTTGACAATGTTAACGCAATGGTCTGATTAAAGAGGGGGAACTTTAAAATAAATGGCAAGACACAGTCCCAGGCGCAGAAACATACCTCTAAAAGGCTAGGCGATAATTCTTCATGATAATTATGAAATGAGTCATCTGCGTCCAAGATATGGATTGGGGAGTGATGTAATGATACTGAAAAGATGGGGCTGAGCGCGACAAACAGACAGACAGGAAAAAAAAAAAAGCAATAAAGGAAGTGTAAACTATCGTTGTCCTGTCGTGGCTCTGCATTATCGAAAAAGTTGGGCCATCATTGTCGATCCGGGCCAGCTTTACAATTACCGATTGGTTACAGAGCTTAATATGAAAATAAACTATATTATCATGCCCTGGCGCAAAGATGCAAGGCCTCGCATGCGTAAGTCAGTGTACTGTAAGATATAAACTTCCACTGCACTCATGGCACGGTTTATTTAATTGATTAGTAGAACAAAGAACCGAACTTGGCCCTGGCGCGCGCGCACATGCACAACTAAAATAGTGCCCAACCCCCCCACTCCCCGTGCCCATGACAATTTCCCCCGACTCCGACAAACATAAAACACACCCAACTATGGGAGTTCGATACGCCAAAGACACCTGCTGCACGGCTGACAACCGCTAAACGGTATAAATTATAATACCGGTAGTAGTTGTATTCTTATTTATCTCATTTTTTAAGGACAGGCCAAAGTTGGATTCGATACCTTCTGCGTAGGCAAAAATCAAAGTAGGGCTTGTAACCACCCCCTCCACTTTTGTTTCAGGACGATGAGCCGGAAAAATCCAATTTCTATCATATTAAGGATTCATGAGTACATGTACTTCTCACTTCCTGCTCAATATACTTGCAAGCTATTTTGACTTTGGCGCCGCTCACGTTCCAAAATGATAAACATATCACCAAATTCCTCTCCATCCTACTTTGTTAACCTTTTACATAAAGTCGACCCTCACAAATGTCCTGTAATTACATGAACAGTTCAGTTTGGTTACTACCCACAAAACTTTTAAAGAAGCGATCTATTTTTCAGGAACACAACTCTAGCAACCAATTTTTGGGATGTTGGTGACATGAGTATTCTCCCCTAAACTAGGACGTGGCAGATACGCGGGCAGCTGAGCGGGGGATAACAGCGAATTATAATATTCGGCCATAGGTTAGAGAACTCTTTACAGGACACTCTAATCGTAGTCATGATTTATAGATCACACTTACTTAATTTACCACATCGATACCATAGCTGTGCCCACCACGCCTTTACTGATACTATCCGATAGTGGCAGATGTGCATAGCTATCCAGGGCCACCCACAAACAAATAATGATATAGACATAAACGTGAAATTGTGTGGCCTAGTAACAGATGGTAAAAGCAAATGCGGACTGTGTGCTTAAGTACACTTGATGAAATGGTGGGAATATTCCAGGGGAGGCTGCAATGATGCTCATAATAAAATCTACATTTTATTTCACTGAAAGTTTTAGATGTGTTGCTATCTATCTACTAAATAAATATACATGAAAACACTATGTTACCAACAGTCTCCAAAACTGTTGAACACATCTTTCTGAAGTTTGACATAAGGAAACAGTGAAATATAGTTGTGGACTGTACAGGTTTTAAAAGTCAGACAGGACACAAGTAGGCCTGATTGAGGAATGGTCTATGATCTGCAACACGCCCAGTACATAATTCAGCACCCAACTCTCTGAAGGGTTCAGGCAACATATCAGGTGGAGTGTTCCCTGAACGAAATTCTTGGTGCCAGATGTAGTTGTAATAAATTGTCTTTGCATTCTGGTCAGTTTTGTAACTCCATTTTTCACACTACTAATTAACTCCTTATTAACTCCTCCCAAAGAATTTACTGCTTGCTTATTATTCATGACAGAATTTCATTCAGGTAATTTCTGTTGTTGTTTTAACGTTCAATCCATTGCAAACCTTCCCTTAATTCCATTTTGAAAAAGATAAATGCATAATGACATCATGAAAGATAACAATGGACACAGTATGTTCAACAACCTTTGCATAGTAAAGGCAAGAGAAAAAGACAGGAAATAGAAATGAATGAACAATCAATGCAGCAGCAGAATGGAGAAAAAAAAACAAGTAAAAATTCATGATAGTATAGCTCATCCCTGTAACACATGATTCAACATTTCACCAAATTCAACCAGGGACCATGTTTTTTTCTGCTTTCCATCTCTTCAAGGGAAGTAAAGTATCAATGATAAAATGCAGTACTTTTTGCAGTACCTCGTGACAAGCCACACATGATGTGCAAAAAATTACCTACCCTGGGCACATATACACGTTTGGTAGCAGAAAGTCACTCTATCAAACATTTCCCTTCATTCACAATCATCACTCATGTCCCTTACCTTACCTTAAATGTTTCCTACAAATAAATTTAAACATCTGAAGGAAAGGGTCTCACACATCCCAACTACCCTATCCTTAACCCTAAACATATCCCTAACCATGTCCTCCTTTAGCCTAAACCTAATCCTGCCCCTCACCCTTTTGACCAGAAAACAAAATGAAAATCTGTACAGAATTGTAAAGGTTCAAAGTGGTTGGGAGGACAGAGCTCTTTCCCACTTCAAAATCATTTGTACTAATGTAAATCACAGGAAAAAGGAGTCAAGTATGTCTCATGCTGACAGTTATGTTTCCATGCAAGATCAATCAAAGAACCTGGTTGGGACCTCTGGCATTGATTTTATCCAAATTTTGACAGCTGTACTTATTGATTTCCTGGCCTCTAAAGCTGCTGTTCTGATGGCTAATAAAAGCTTTGAGAAATGAGCACAAAACCGTTTTATCACAATGAAATATTTATCATTTAGCATCAGCTGTTCAATGCATTACTGTGGGGACAGATTGGTGCACCTGCTTTTTGTTTGCTTAAGAGTGTCGTGTTGGGCATGGCTTCAAGACAAATATATGAAAGATGAAAGCTATTTTGGCTCAAGCCTGTCTTTGGACATTATATTGGCACCGTGATATTAAAGTTGATATGGACTTTTTTCTCTAAATTTTGCTTTAAAACTGGCATGAAATGTCTCTTGTGTTCATATATTTTGCTTGATGATGGTAAGAATTGGTTTTAGTTAGTCTTGGTTTGACTTTTTTCTCTTAGGCTTCATGACAAACATTCATTTACCTCATATCCGTAGAAATCTGGTCACAGCAAGACAATGTCAGTCACAAGCATGCAGCAAGCAACATGTGTTAGTGAACACCTAGAGAGAAAAGTGTTAGGGTGATCTCATTCTGTCACAGAATAACTCTGCTGAAGTCATTCGGCATGATCAAAATCCCTCATGTAAATAAACTGAATCTTTTCCACCAAATTTTATTTTTAAAATCATTAATGTTTCATTTTGGCAATGACAATGGATTATTCACTCAGCACTTTGTAAAAAAGAGATAATAATAAAATCTAATCATCTGCATTAAATTGCTAAGTAATCCAACCCGATGTGGATTTCAAACTGTAAAGTAAAACTTGAATGGGTCTACATCCTAAATTTATCTGAAAATGGTCATCTTTATTTTCCATGGAGCAACAAATCACTGCAAATTGAAACATCCACACCTCAGTTTTAATTGGACAAAAAGTAAAAAAAATAATATGGCATGAATTTTGCACTTTTTATATGAGCAGCAGGCAAAGCACTGGACGAACAGGAGAATCAGACATACATTCCCAGATTGGATGACCATTTTCACGCAGGCTCACCCCCCCCAAAAGACATTTTTTATAATTGCTATTGCTTTCTGAATGCACTTTGCATGGATAATGGTTGTAGTAGATATGTTTCCAAAGAAACATATAAGAAAAACTTTTTTTCCTGTGTTGGAATGTCATCTTCAATCAAAACATTTTTGCAAACAGAAATGGAATTCTACGTTCCCTCACATACAAATGTATTCAGTTAGAGTAAATATTTTAGTAATTAATACTAGACAGCACTCCTAACATCACTGATGAAAGTGAACCTTCCAAGAACAACTTTTGCTCATAAATTAAAATGATGAGAATTGGTTTACAGTGGAACAGTTACAAATTATGTTGGAGGATTCTGAGTGTTGAAAGAGCAATACATTATGCTTTCAACATTTTCTGACTGTGCCTTCTTTTGTGACATAACTTGGTCCATCCATGACATGCAGATGCACTGATCATGAAAGAATTGACCTAAAGATATGCACCACATGACATAATACTTTAAATTCAAATAATCTTTCTTGCAGCTGCAGGTACTTTAGAAAACAGCTTACAGAATGTCATTTCGTTGCACTTGTTATTACCAGCTGATCTGCAAACTCATACAAACACCTTTTAGTTTTGAAAAGAAGGAACTGTGACAGCATTAAACCGCAAAAAAAAAAAAAAAAAAGATTTTTCAAAATCCCAAGCTCCAGCATAAAAAATTCCAAGGCTAAAAAATCGGAAGACATTTAAAATTTACAAGTTTGACGAACATTAGATTTAAAATACTATTAACACTAATGCAAGTGATTAGATCGTGAATTTTTTAGGGTTGCAAATGGTACCCCCTGGGGAAGGGCAATTTTGTGATGTGATTTTATGGGAGCATGGTTGGTGTTTTGGACAACCTAGCTTCAGATCATCCTGCGATCTGATGAAAGGTTGTAGTACATTTACTCTGGGACACTAGCCTTCTCTAGGAGACAATTTTTTTTCATTCATTGTTTATTTTTTATCAAATAAAGAAATAATAAGACATAATCTAGATCTACACAAAAGTTGATGAAAGCTCCAAAAACCAAAAGCAAAAAAGCCCAAGATCCTTTAAAAAATGTCAAGATCCAAAGGCAACCCCCAATATCACCAGATCTTGGGAAAAAATCCCAAGAAACGCTGTACGTTCATAAATAACTGACAAAAATGGCAATTATACTATAGAGCCTCCCTTCCTGTTCAAATCAATCAAGCAATCTAGATCGAGAATGTATTTTAGATCTTCTAGAGAGCCACTGGCACTGTCTAGTCTTGATCTACAGGCCTATCTATAGATTCTATCTATCTAGGCCTAGATCTAGATCTATAGACTAGGCTTAGATCTAGGCCTACATGATATTCTAATCTAATTACTTACTTACTTACTTATGGATACTTATGGATTAATGGGTCTAGGGTAGCGTTAGCTAATAGTCGACCCATCTCCTACTGTCCACCACTTATCCAACTTGTTTTTAAAGGTGTTTATGTTCTCTGATGATACGACTGATTCTGGAAGTCCATTCCAAGCACCAACAATGCGCTGGCTAAAAAATTTCTATCGAATTTGGGATAACGAGCGAGGTTTTTGTAGTTTTTAAAGGCTGTGGCCGCGAAAGTGGTCTGAGGAAGATCGGTTGAAAAACTGAGTCCATTCTACATTTTCAAAACCTGGGATCTAGATATCTAGATATTCTAGGGCTATAAGGAAGTAAAATATGTCCTCGATTTTGCACAATAACGTGATCTACCCGTAAGGCATAATAGTTGTTCAAATTTGCAACTTACCATCCTTGGTTTGTGAGCAGTGTCGGTATGCCTTCTTTGTTTTTGAGTGAGTCAAAGTATGACGGAGGAACGGAAGTGCGAGTACATACATTGGGAAAACTCCACACCGATGTTGCTTTCATTGAGCACAGAAAGCTAAATAAACGATAAACTGTCTGCCCACACAAATGATTATTAAACTGTAAAATAAATGTTATCATTTCTATCTAAAAACACCGTCACCAGGACCATAATGATTTCTCGCAGCAGACCTGATATATAAATGAATTTCACAGACCTGAGAGAATTCTAACCATTGAAAAGACTAATAATTACTTTCACCCGATTCGTTACAGCTGTTTGCTTTGATAAATTCAGTATTTTGTTTTTGTTTTAATTTCTTTTATTTTCAGTGTTTTAGAATTCATTGTATGGTTTTCCAGTTCTTTCTGTCTAAAGCGGGGAGGGGGGGGGTGCAAATACAACGTTTATTGAATTTACATATATTAGTAGGCCCTACACTCTTTTCTATTCGGCTCCATTTTGATATGGTGTCCAGCCACCCTCACATTAAAAAAAAAAAAAATCCAGGTACGTGTTCTTGTGCCTGTGATGTGGATGATTCTTTTTTTTTTTATGACGATGGTAGTGAATATTCTAGTACGTCAGCTGTCACTACATGAAAAGCCTCTTCTGGACAAACCTGCTTCTCGGCCAACAGTTTTCGCTAGCTGATGAATCTTCCCAAATCTGTCACATTATTCTATGAGAAAGTAAAAACGGTTTAATATTTAAAAAGCTGAAAAAAAAAAAAAACGCCACGTAATGTCCCACCATCAGACAACACCTGTAACCTTTAGATTTAACATTTTAATCATTCGCATGGTGTGAATTAAGCTGACAAGATTAATTTGCACCAAGAGGGACCGACATTCGAAACTGCGCTTAATGGAACGCTTGTCGAATGCTATCTTGTTGCAGACTTTGAGGGCGTCAATACGTTACATACTCCTTTTCACGTGGAGTTGGCATGCATCCTTATTAATCCCTTTAGGCCGACTGGTTTACTCTTTAAACAAGACAAAACAAAATAACAACAACAAATCAATTTTTAAAAATCAGCCAATCGACAGACGTATTTATTCTCTTTATTGTCTAATCCAGTGTTTCTCAACCTTTTTCTTTTGTTGTTGTTTGCCCCACTCCCCACTCCAGTTTGCCCAAAATAAAACAAAACAAAATAAAACAAAACCTAACCATGATCTGTCAAAGTTAGTTTGCATTATTTATAATATCCCTACGCCCCATTGTAAAGTCCCATGCCCCACCAAAATAGTGCCGTGCCCCACCTTGAGTAAGCCTAACACTGGTCTAATCTCCTTTTGTGATGGCATGGGAGCCAACGTTATTACTTGAAGATCAAACAGCCCAAGCAAGATTAAGATGAACGAACTAGGCAATTTCATAAGCACTGGTACATTATAATTAATATCTTTGCACAGAACTTTGAATTGTGAACGATTGTCAGATATGCTCTTGTTGGAGATTCCGAGACCCGCAAGCACAAGCGTATATAATACGCTGCGTCCTCCAATGTTGTTAGGGATGCGAATGATTATGAAAGATGGTCAAGCATTAATTTTGACAAATACTTCCACATCAGCAGTTTTTGGTAAATAGTGTGCTCAAACACAATAGCAAAACTGCCATCTTGCCTTAAAAGTTTCCTTGACAAATTTGCTAACCCAAGGTCATAGTTGTCGATAGGATCATTTCAATCTGGACTGCTGTATGGGAAATCTATTGGCTCTGAAACTGACATTGCATTCATTCAATGTAAATACTTTTCAGATTGTAATATAAATGGTTTTTGTTGTCTTTCATTTTGTTTCCTTTCATTTAGAACATTATACAAAACTACTGATATAATCATTTTTCCAAGGTTTATAACAGTGGAATCTTGTGATGCCCGTTTCCACGTGGATTAATTGACGTTTAACTTTCTTCACGCAAATGCTCACTTATAGCTATTTCAACTGTGCTTTGCCGTAAACTGAGCCATAATATTTCCAATTCGCATTATGGCAGCCATATTAATGTTGAAGTGAGAAATATCCGCAATATTCACAGTCTTTTTAAATTTGGATGAATACCTTTTTTTTATTAGTGAAACTATGATATATATTTTTGTCTCATGTTATTGTCATTAAGCCCATTATTATCACTGTTATTCTTTCTTTGTTCATTTATTAGTGAGTATTGCACGTGGGCACATAGGACGGCCAGAGGTCTAGTGAAGGAATCACTGCTCTGACGGGTAGTGTTTAATTAAAGGACAGACAGGCAGTCCCAAAAGTTCTATGCATAGTTACAGGCAATCGTTTGCCTAATGTTTGGCCTTTTGTGACTTTGAGTTCAAATATAAAATAACAAAACAAAACAAAAAGCATATAATGAACAAACAGACAAGCCCACTGCTGAATTACAAGGAATGGCAAATGGCGTAACTAGTCATTTTGCCCGTGTCGGAGAGTTGACACATTTCTGTCTATATCTAATAAATAAAATATTTAGATAGATAAATAAGTAAATAAATAAATAAATAAATAAATAAATAAATAAATAAATAAAATGCATGTCAGCGGAAACTTTTCACATAATATGTGGTATCACCGGTATGTGTTGTGTATGTGCATGTGTGCATCTGATAGTAGTTGTGTTTGTATGCGTGTGGTATGTGGTATTTTGGCATGCAGTATTTTGTCTTAAAGGAGCGTGTTCCAATCACAGTGCTTAACTGTGAGCGACAGTTAGACTGACCCGCCCCCAAGACCGTGGGAGGATGGGAAAGAATCGTAGGGCCTATAAAACTCCGGGCCTGTCAAGCCCCAAGCACTGCGTCTCTTCCCCCAGTCGAGAGCAGGTGTATGTGTTATTGAATAAACGTCTTTTGTGCCCTACTTATATTCTTCTTTGACAGGTATGTGCTCTTTAATACTTATAATACTGTTCTTGCTGATTTTAAGATGATAATATCAGATGCTATCAGATATTTACGATGAGTGTAACTCTGTAAGCAATTGATATATTTTCCTCATAAGTATATACGACTCGGGAAGTTATGATACCAGTCACTATCATAATACACATGTACCAGAGTCCTAAGCTGTGGTTATGCTGTTTATATTGTTTTAGATACATGTACTGAAATGCCGTGTACTGTTAGCCTAACCGAGCAGACTGTTTGCTCACTAGTGTATGTTAGATCGATGACCACGATATTGGTGCGTACTGAATGTTTAGAAGTCTTTAGATAATATTATTCTCTCTCTCTTTCTCTCTCTCTGTCTCTCTCCTTCTCTCTCTCTGATATCGCACATCTCATGCTGTGTTTATTATATTCACTCTTGATTTATTTACGTTTTATACATGTATTATTATTATGCTAGTCGTGTTAACTATGCCATGTGACATTACATGTAGCCTATATATTTGTCTTGTTGTTAATTGGTATACTATTACACGACTGCGTCTCTCCCCCCAGTCGAGAGCAGGTGTGTGTGTTATTGAATAAACGTCTTTTGTGCCCTACAATAGACTTATATTCTTCTTTGACAGTGTGAGCAGTTTTACCGCCCTGGCACGAACCGAGTGAATGTTGCGGCCTAACCAGCCGCAGTAACAAGAGTGAAACCCACATGAATGGTTCATCTACACCATATCTACACCTTCAACCCACCAACCATCTTGTTACATGCGTAAATGCATATAAGAGTGGATTATTATTTGTTTTTCTCTCATGAGTCGTCAGGAAAAGTGTGTGCTAATCTTCTTCATTATTATAATTATTATTAATACACACCCAATGGTTTTATTAATACATATCCACATTTTTCGTCCACTTAGTGGATAGTTGCGGTTCCGTAGGCTCGCTGGATGACATGTTACTAGCCATCATCACTATTATCACCATTACTGCAAGATCATCGCCGTCACCACGACAATGCCTACGGCAAAGATCTGAAACGCCACTGCTTTAAGATTAATTTTAACCCACCACGTCGGTATACACACAGAAAACTTAGTAAAAATGTGGCAAAAAGAAACTGTTATATGTTGCCAAGCCTCGCATAAGGAATAACACAGTAACAATATAATAAATATTATTTGTCTTTCAATGCATTGCAACATACCTTTTCTTTTTGCCACATTTTACGTTTCAAGCCGTGCTGGGACCCCACAGATTATCTTTTTTTTTTCTTTTTTTTTCTAAAACAAGACAGAAAACTAGTACTTGGCGTGGATTTTGCCCCTTCTCTTTTGATATTATTCTGCACGAAGATTCACATCTGGCCTTGATGTTTACGGTAACATAACCCCAGTGTAAAAAAAAATCAGACGAATGACCCCCCAGAAGATGATCTGCCATCTGCCTCACAGGTCCCTGCAAAATTTCAGAATCAATTCAGGCCCGACGTGCACTAGTATTTTGATCGGCCAATGAGTTGGTTGGTGACGTCAGGACACTGAGTTTCATTGAGACCTCCCTCACCAGCAAACAAGTGGGATCTCCTTGAAACCAGAGAGTAAATGTATTTATAGAGAGATCTCACTTCCGCCAAATCGCGAAACTAGGTCGTTGCGGTAAATAAGAATTGAAAGAGACCGCCTTCACCAAAGGCAGTGTGCATAAATGTTTACTGTGGTTTGTTCATATTTTTTGGGCTGATTGAAACTATATAGACCCGCTTGTAAGTTCTCACGCCCCGTGGAAATGCACAAACGGGTATTGTTTACCGCAGCGGCCTGCTTTCCGCTCCATACTAACAGTGGTTTCGCGGCGTCTCCCAGGTCCCACAGTGCAAATCAACCAATAGTGAAAGCTCCCTGTACATAGTAATACATACTCCAGTTAGCACACGTTCATTGCAGTGGCGAATGTGAATCTTGGACATTTATTCCTAGGGGATTTTTCTTCGAGCAAAATCGTCTCTCCGTTCAATTACGTGTCAAAACGTGTCAAGCATCTATACAGTGATGTCACTCATAAGTTATGTACATGTATATACATATTCGTTCACTGACTGATAAAAAACAAAGACGATGTAATTTGGCATCTGTTTAATTCCGGAACCTAAATTCCATTTCAGTGCTGAGAAAGAAAGAGGCGACAAAATTGAATAAACCTGGTTTTAAAAAAAAATAAAAAATATGGGAGATAGATATGACAGTCGTGAAAAAATTGATAGATATCTAGATAGGTAGATAGACAGACTGATAAGCAGATAAACAGACAAATAGACAGCTAGATGGACACAATAGACAGATAGACAGACACACACAGAGAAAGATAGATAGATAGAGGACGGCCGACTAGCTGAGATCATGTGGTTACGCTCCCACTCGTTCTGAAACGATGTCGTAGAGCCGAGACCTGTCTACGCTGCCATCTGATAGCCTTGGAAAGTCATCCATGAAAAGGACGTGCTTTGGCATGAAGATTTTTGCCTTTCCTTGCACTGTGACCTTTGAGACTAGCTCCGTTATATCGGATTTAGTGACAGTGGCACCAGGTTTTCTGAAAAGTGACAAAGTAGGATATACTTTTTTTTGGCATCACTGTGGATACATTATTTCACCAATAACATTGTAACTGTAATAATTGTAATAATTAGCTTGTAGTAAGTTGTACAGTGCTCAAATTCATGACAAAAAAAAAAATATGCTCTAGGGCGCTGAACTAAAATTAGACACAGGATTAACATATTCATCGTACTCCCACTCACACATATTAATAAAGCTTAATCTACTCTCATCCTCAAACATCTGAGATCAAAAGGGACGTCATTCAGTTTCAAATAAAAAAAACGGTCCTAACCAATTCAGTTGTGAATCTATTTTTAGTGTGATGATGTTCCCACTGTTCCTGGTGTCAACGCCAATGCTGTTAGTGTAAATGAGATACTATTAATGAAAATGAGAGGAAAAAGCCACTGTCGGTCTTTAACTTGTAAAGTACGTTTTTCTGTGACTTTTTTTTTGTGTGAGATACCTATCCTTATTGTCATCTTTGCTATCATTATCATTATCATCATTCACAACGACCTTATCAGTATTATCACTGATCTATGTTTCAAACCTTTATTCTCTCCTATCTTCTCCCCAAATCCACCTAACGATACAAACCTGAGCTTCGAGATCCACGGCTGAGAATATCGGAAATCCAGTGAACATCGCAAACTTCATTAATGCTATCCCTATCTCTCAGGAAATATTTCTGTATTTAGTTCTTGAACTCTAATGTAGGAAGGTTTCAAGGTTTCTACTGCAGACATGAAGCATAACGAAGATGTAGGTCTAAGCGTAAAACTTTGCACAGCAATCTAATGACACTTGATAATAATTAATGATGAATACATTATTGTGTATAATTTTTTTTTAATGGAAGAAACAAGAAACAAATTATAATAAAAGTTGACAGTTGAGAACAAAATCTGAATTGTGTAGAATCCATAACGTACGTGAAAGTAATGCTATATTGGATACATAATTTAAACAATTTAAACAAAATTTAATGTCTATGGGCCTAACAGTTTTCACACCCATCTCTTACTTTACAATGCATGCTCCCACAGAATGAAACAGGACGGCATCTGGGACGGGTACGACAGCCACTTCCTTGATACCTGGGTGTGGGGCAATCACTTCTTCAACCCAGGATGGATAGATCATATATTCGCCGTGAAGAATGAGAGTATCTATCCTACCACCGACGAACAAATGGTTGTTCCTGTAAAAGAAAGGAATAATATTCTACTCGAGTGTTTTAAATTTTTTCATTGTAATTTTAAAACAGACCCCCCCCCCCTTTTTTTTTTATAGCAAACTACTGGCTACATCTTGTACTACTATATGGTGAAAGTCACCACCTTAGTTCTTGCTTGTTCCAACTCCACTTTTTGCGCAACTGAGAAATTCGACGTTAAACCTTTGCAGCTTTAGTATTAAATGATAAAGACTTAGTACGAATTGGAATTGTGAAATAACTTGATAAGTGTCACAAGGCATTCTAAAACAATGGTCAAAGAGTTCATTTGTTATACCTGTACCTATTCGGTACCGGTACTAAACATCTCCAGTTTTTTCAGACACTGAATTGTGTAGAATCAGTTTTTTCAGACACTGGAGATCTAAAACAAAAGAGATCGCGATATTTGTTGAAGACATCAGGGTGAGACAATGCAAACGGCTTTTCCCGATAACACTGGAACAGAGTATTTGCCTTACCACGCATGTGAGTAACTTTACTCCATGATATGAAATATAAAATATATGTGCTGTATACGTTAATGCGCTAGTGTCACTGAGACTCAGTAATAGAAACATAAAGATTACGCTGTCGAGGGCTAGGGGGGAAACGATGGCCAAAATTGGACTGAGTCTACAAGACAGGGATAGCATCTTAAGACATTATACTGATACGCCATTATCATTCCAATGCGACATCAAGGTGAAATTTTATAAAGATTAAAATATAATAATATAAAATTTTACACTTTTAAATTTTAGTTTTGCTCGAATATGAAAATGGTCGGATGTACATACTTCAGAGTGAATGTCAGTAGGGATATACTGACATTAGACACGTCTAAACCAAAGTTGGGATGCACAGAGCAAGAAAGACAAAAGGTGCAGAATGGTTCATGGGCATGATTCTTGTACCAAGAGACAGTGAACCACCCTCGAAGAGGTGTTTAGAACAGTGGCACACTGTGAATTTCATCAGATTTATCTCTATCATATGAGAGATACTGTCATTTACGTTACCCCTGTTAGCGCTTTCACACGAGAAAGTAGAATGTGTTATCTTAAAAAAAATAGGTATTATTTAAGAGAGTTGTGAAGCCAGGCCTGGAGGAAAACTGAATTTTGAATTTGATGTTCAGTGCTTGAATCTTAGCGTTTTCTCAATTTTCGCAATATTTTGCCAATGGAAGATTTGAGGGGTACCAAGGTTGGACTGTGCTTAGAACATCAGTTAGCCTTAATCCGGCTCTGCGAGACACGGTTGAAACATGCAGTCTGCACCCATCGTCACCTTAGAATGGCAAGGATCTATCTCCACTTTTTGGCTGAACTCAGTTACGCACTGCAGGCTATTTCTACAGACCTCCATTGTGTGCCAAAGTATCAAGCGGATTGGGTGTGTAATTTGTAAGTATTACTGAAAAAACAAAGTCGATCATCAAAAGCTATGAGGACGAAGCTTCGGTCATCAATAAAATTTCTCAAAATTTGATAGAAGGTAGAACTTTGTCATTCTATGGGGACGTCATGACAGTGAACAACAATAAATAGCGTAAAGTACCCCACATGATCAAATTACAGAAGATTTCAGCCACATATGTAATAAGTTGTAATTTGTGTCACAACCAGACAGTCACACAGTTACTTTGGATTGATTCGTCCTTTGTCGTTGGTAATGAACCAGAAATCAGGGTCAAACATTTGAGCTGTTCGCACGGGCTCGCCAGGATAACCATGAAACATGCCAGGGGTTTTCAGCAGCATTCTGCCAATCTGTCCAGGTTCCACATCTTGCCACTGATCGTTCACGATACGAATCTGGACACCTGAATTAGAAAGTAGAAAGTAGGCTACGTAAAATAATGTTAACATGCAATTGCAAATTTTGACCCCTCTAAAATTAGTTTAAAAAGAAACGAAAAGAAACTTTGAACAATAATTTTTGTTTCGAATACCTCTTCTGGAAAATTATCATTTTAAAAGAATTTAAAATAGTAACAAAAAAACCTAGAATAACTTAAGATAATGCTAGAATTCCAAATCAAAATTATTGTTTTTTAAAAAACGCTTTTTAAAAAAGAAATGTGTATATCAGTGCTTCAAGGTAATTTTCATATTAAATAACCTGGGAATTTTGGAAACTCTTCATTATACCTGGCATTGGAATGCCAACATCATAGTCTGTGAAAAGATCTATTTCTGAGGCTTTGACCTGATGACAATGGGCTGCTCCCGTCTCGTGGCTTCCGTATATTAGTGTAAAGTGTTTGGATATTGGGCGCAAGGTATTCAACAGCTTTCTGGTTATGGGCATGCCTCCTGGAGTGAAAAAAACAAAACATCGATTGCATGTGTTACTGGAAGCATGCATTTATCTATGTGACCATTCATCCACCCATCCATTGATCATCAATTCATGCCCTCGTCAGTTGTTTGTGTCTTCGCACATTCACATCATGTCCTCCATTGCCACCAGTTCCACAGAAATAAGGTAACTTACCAAGCGGGCAAACAAGCAAGCAAGCAAGTAAGCAAGCAACCAGCCTGCAACAAACCAATCAATTAACCAGATACCAATCAACCAGCCTGCAACCAACCAACCAACCAACCAACCAACCAACCAACCAACCAACCAACCAATCAATTAACCAGACACCAACCAACCAACCAACCAACCAACCAACCAACCAATCAATTAACCAGACACCAACCAACCAACCAACCAATCAATTAACCAGACACCAACCAACCAACCAACCAACCAACCAACCAACCAATCAATTAACCAGACACCAACCAACCAACCAACCAACCAACCAACCAACCAACCAACCAACCAACCAACCAACCAACCGACCGACCGACCGACCGACCAACCAGAACACACACGTAGCTGACCAACCTAAGAAAAACACAAGGATCGCCACAAGACACTGCTTTGCCAGTACCACCATTATTACTGTTAACAGTATACAAGCCAAACACTAATTGTAGATTAGGTCAACTTACCAACAAATATCTGGTCAAAAAGTGGTTCATCTGGGCTGGAGCCTAAGATCTTCAAAGTTTCCATCATGTGGGCAGGATGCAGATCTGCGTATTTGATTTCTTCTGTTTTGGCAATATTCAGGAGCACCAGTGGATAATCTGGAAATAAAACGGTCATCTTACACACATTATACAACCTGTAATCTTCCAGCTGTTCACGAACTTTTAATTATATCTGGAGGTCTATGTTAGTTCTGACAAATGTACAAATACATTTCACTGTTTTCATGTATGTTTCAAAAACACTGTCTAGGACTAAAAGCACAAAAGAACATTATTCAGATTTGGTCAAACCCGTTTTTAATGGAATATCCCTATTCAGAACTTTCTCGGTAGGTCCTCAAGGTTCATGGATCTTTTCTTTATCGTCATCTGTAAAGTATAGCTTTGTGCCTCGGGTTTGATTTATGAAAAGTATCATTAGAAAATTAAAAATATCAAAATATTAAGATAAATGGAATGAACCCCATGATAGAATGATGCAAAGATCAACTGGTTGGTGTAAAAGAAAACAGATGGAAGAACAAAGGAGTTAACAAACAGAAATAAACAAACTATGAATAATCGTATTTCGTCACATTAATTCCACTATGCCGCTCAAGCCATTTCTTGTAGGCCTATGTACGCACGGAGCTGTAAACTCTAATTAAAAAATATTATCTCTCGCTTACCTTCTTAAAGTATTGACACATGTCTGATCCGCAGTGTTAAAATATTAAAAGAAAAAAAAAACCGCAGAAAATCTGTGGGGTCTCACAAAAGCTTGAAGCAAAGTCAAAATATGGCTAAAAGAAAAAGATGTATTAGAGGTAAGACAGAAACGATACAATAACACGCAAGAAGATCATTTCACCGAAAGCTTGATTTGTCTTTCCTTTTCCTTTGCATTTTATTGTGTGGTTTCTACATTATTTCTTACAGGAGGCTTTGCTACATACAACCTTTTCTTTTTGCCATATTTTAATTTTCTTATTGTGGTAGTATTGCAACGATAAAAATAATGGTAAAACCGAAAACCTAGCCCCCCCCCCCCCCCCGGATATGCACTGTCCATATCCGTACAATATGTTGTACGGATATGCGCTTCCTTTACCTTGCACTGGCTGCCATTTGTCAGGGAAAAACCGTGTAGTTCCATACAAGAAATCGTAGGGAATTGAAGACAACCAGTACCACGGGTTCTCGTAGATGCGTTTGGTAAATGGCCGCATCTTGAGACTGAGTACTGTCGAGATTACATGAATGTAAATCTTGCTTGAGGGCAAATATAAGTAAATTGATGCAGAAATGAAAAAGTAAAACAAAACGAAACAAAAAATCTGAGCTCTCGCCATGTGTAGGGACTGTGGGTAACGATTATAGTAAATAATAATGTCAAGTGTGAAACAGCAACAACATGAACACACACACACCACACAGAAACACACAGACGCACATACGCACAAACATGAATACAGATACACATATGCGAAAATTCATACATACATACATACATACATACGTACATACATACATACATACATACATACACACACACACACATACATACATACATACATACGTACATACATACATACATACATACATACATACATACATACATACATACATACATACATACATATTTCAAGAACTTTATTGACTATATGATTTTTACATGCAATGAATACATCCATTTACATAATCACATATTCAACCATCTTCAGCTGTACAACACACCAATATATTCCGTACAATAGACATTACATTTTGTACGTTATTTCAATCAGATTAAATTATACCTTCTTTTCCATACTCTTTTACATACATACATGCATACATACATACATACATACATTTTTGGCGGACGGACGTGCTTTGGTGCTGCTAACGAAGCAAGAACTCGCAGCTAAGTAAACTGTTTCACTTCGTTCCTGTTGAAGTCTTTTATTGTTCGTTTTTTTTCACTTGAAAAAGGCGAAAGCCGAAAATTTGTGTATTTTCTGTCTTCTCTTTACTTTGCTTTGTATTGTTTGGGTTTTATTTCTCACGTGGGGCTTTGCAACATACAACCTTTTCTTTTTGCCCAATACATACATACATACATACATACATATCAAATTTGTTTATTTCCATTAAATACGTATCAAATGTACCCGTACAATATCTTATTGGAAAAACAATACTTCACACTGTACAGTAGCGGAGATACATGCTATACATACATACATACATACATACACACACGTTTGCACGCGCACACACCAAAAATTCATTACTACACAAAATCAATTTAATCTAAAAATGGTCAGTATGGGACAACACTCATATATAAAGGCATATGCTCGAAGAGAAGAATGTATACTCAAAGCTTTATATGGGGGTCTTAAATCATAAGATTTAAAAACATCGAACGAAACTCACCGAAAAGGGTAGGACGATAACATAATAAAATGAACCATGTCAGTATTATACTTATACACGAGCCAAGTACTTTCAACTTTTTTCCAAACTTGTAACAACAACTTGACCATTTGACCAATTCTACAAAGAGGATATTAAAAGCCGTGCTAAAAGATTTCCTTAAGTCATATACGCTCATACTTATAAATCATGGTTTGTACAATTAAAATGCTGACATGCATTCATTTCTATTCGCGACATTATGATACTCACATAAATCACACAGTCTCAGTGTATTCAAGTGCGTAATCTCTGTCAACTTGAGATAATCCTTTTCTGTGCCAGTAGTATAATGCAAGAAGGCCACCATGTGTGGATTAATTCCTTCGTAGACGTACTCGTCTTTAGCTCTTCGCAGCATTTCCACAAAGGACTGGTCTCTTGTGTCTGAAATTAAAAAAAGGAGTGTGGGCCACTTTCTACGAAGCGCATATATATGCACATTTTCTTCCATGCATGCGTCTTGCAGAAGTCGGGCGTACTTTTCATTTCCCATGATGTGCTTTTCTACATGTCGCATGGAAATGCCCACAGTGAAATTGTAGGATATGTACAATATATATTTTAAAACTACCCACATCTGCTGCACTTGCAGCTTCAGTCCGTAATATGCACGTAAAACGCATCAAAACTACGGACTGTGGAAAGGGGTCTTAAAGCTGGATTTTTATGTGTACGGAATTGGAAACAGAAACGGGAAGGTAAAAAACTCTTCAAACAGTGAAACAGAAAGAATTTTTTCACCAGCTGGTGGATTTTTGCCGTTTCCGTTTCCGAGCACATGAAAACGCAGATTTAGAAAGACAATGATACTGTATTCACATTTCTGTAAATTTAATTATCCCAAAGGTAGGTTACAAGAATACAATTCTTGACAGTTGTTCGTGATAAAAAAACAAAAGTCTGTTTAACCAGTCAAAGGAACAGGAATGCCATTTCCATGACCAATCGCAACCTTGGAGTGACAGGGTTGTAATTCAGAGAAAATTACTTTTAAAGATTGGTGTTGTTGTCATTTGTTCGCCATTTGGCAGAAAAGCTTCAATTTTCGTCAGGCTTCAGATGGAATGTATCTGAATACGATTTTGTAATTTTCATTCAAATTGATCTACTCTAGCCTTTGATTTGAAAGTAAATAAACAACATCAACAACATTGTCATTTTGTCTATTTATTTCATAGTTAGAATGAGAGAGTGGTCAATCTAAGTTGTGTACAAGCAACTTTGGCGATTTAGCCTGTAGTGTACAGACTGAGAATGGCAAGGTAGTAAGTTCATATTCTCGACACACTTTAATGTTTTTTTCATACCAGGTCCAGAGAAACTAAATCTTGCATAGAAATTTCAACCATGTCTGGACTCAGCATAAAATGACTTACTAGAGCGCCGGATCATCATGAGTCTCTTCAAGAAGGGAAGTTTATCATGTTCTACCCCGGCCATGATGGACACTGGGCCGTCACTTGATTTTATGTAAGGCCTGAACATGTTTAGAACATCATCCTTTGGATCATCTTTCACACAGATAAGCCGGGACTTCACTCTGAAATGATAAACGTGAGGCTGAAAATCAAAACACCCCTAGTAGTAATTTGGCAAAAAGAAAAAGCAAAAATATAGCACCACAGATATATCCCTTTCCCCCAAGGATAGACAGATCCCCTTCAACTATTATGATAAAATAAGCATACATATATATAAAATCATGACGTCATGTTTATATCTCGTTTACCTAATAATTTCAGTTTTAATGGTAAATTCATAACGTTTAGATACTCTTTCTGCCAAGAAGGTCTCCGAAACAGAACTACTGTCTCTGGAATGAAATCGGATCTGTATTGAATGTTTTCTGATTTTGTTTTTCGTTTACTTCTCCAAGCACATTAACATAGCATTTCCTTCATGGAAAGTGATCTCCAAACTAGTAGGTACGGCCCCGGCGAAGACGATGCCAAACACGATGATAGCAGCTTCTAGAGACAAAGGGACGGTTGTACTGACGTAGTCACCGGGCAGAACCCCCTCTTTTTTCAACAAGAAGGCAAACCTGGAAAAGTTGGTGAAGTAAAAGAAAAAAAGTACACTTTTTTATTTCCTGTAAATATCCAATTTTATGAGGAGTTGAATTACAATAAAACAGCAGAATACAGCAGGGTCACTAGAGTGTCTTCTATAGATAGTTGATTTTAATAAACGTCACTGGCGTGCTACATATTAATTGTTAGTAGTAGTATGTGTTTTGCCACAGTATACATAATAATATGTGCATATTAACATTGACTAAACTGATTCGCAATTTTATCAAGAGCAGAATGACAGTAAAACAGCAGAACACACCGCAGCGTCAACTGGCGTCTTCTATCTAAAGATGGGTTGATTTTAATGACTCCACTGGGGTGCTCCATATCAATTGCCAGTAATAGTAAATATTGTTCTACAGTGCGCTTATATGCTCAAATTTAATTACTAAATGTAATTAAAGTAACACAGACTGAACTGATTCCCAAACACTAACGTCTTCAGCTCAGTAAAAACAATGAAATAAGCTCGAAGACTAAAACAAAGATGGATTTATCAATAGTTTCTTAGCACGTCACAATTGTCTTTTAAACTGACACGTTACCTTCTTTTAGATGCAAGAAAACACTCAAGTGTAGTGAAATACTCTTGGTAACTTTTAAACTTATTGCAATATAGTCTAGCACCTTGAGGTCCATATTGATATGGATTGTCATCGTAGTTTGGTTATGCACAAAAACAATTACAATTATGCGCTGTACAGCCTCCATAAACACGCGTAAACGTGATCTTTCACTAAAGCACTGAGAGGTTAAACTACTAGAAAATGAATAAGAAAAGAAACATAGTTTTACCAAAGAAAAGGAATTCAATTAATAATGGGAAATATAACCTGTATCGTTGTTGTTATTACTACTTATACAATCTTGTTTTCCTCTAAGAAAACACCGACAGGGTTCACAAAGGTACGATGAAAATACATTGCACCCATGATATTTACTGAGAATTTAAGGGTGAAACGGTTAAGAATGTGTGGAGGTCGAAATTTTTTTCAAATTCCTGAGATAACACGAATAAGATAGTGAGATAGGCAGATATTTAATTTACGGGTCGTTATTGCATTCCAGGTGAACATGTGTATACAACAACAACAACGACAACAACAACAACAGCAACAACCGGAAATGACCAACGATAGATAAACCTAGCGTTTTTTAACAAATAAATCTTCCTGAGAAGAAACTAAACATGACTGAACCATACAATTTCAGTTACCTGGCAGACAAAGTGTATAACTCTTCCACGGTTAAAGATGATCGTACCATATTTTCATCGTAGGAAACCAGTGCCTCAAACTGCGGGTTTCTTTGAGAGACTTCCTTCAGCTTGTCGACAACAGTCAATGCCGACTTCGACATCTTTATAATGTTTTCTTGTCACAGCGATGTGAAAATGCTGAAATCACAATGGAAATTCAAACACAGAAAATATTTCAATGTTTTGCCATTAATTTATTGTCCTCAGGACAAAAAACAACAAATCTGGTTATATCCGCCAGGAAAGCTGTCTGGGCACTCTGTGACGTACTTATCAACAAATTTGAACATAGTTGAAAAACTTGATATTTTTAATACAGCTGTGTGCCATTTTCAGTATAGTTCTCCTCCTCAACAACACCACTACTACAATCATCGCAATCACTGTCGTCACCACCGTCATAATTATCATCCTCGAGAGTCATCAGCCTTAGGCTCAGACTTCAGAGAAACAAAGAGTTTCTTCATCATAATCCACTGTATTTTCTCTATCTCCCCTCTAATATTAAAATTGAACATGAGCCTTCTCAAAGTTTAGTAGACCACTTATTATAACATCACATTAATCTGTTATAAATGCAAAAGTTCAAATGAAATCATAAAGAATCTATGCTATAACTATCGGCGACGCAGAGCATGTGAAAAGATGATAGCATGAATTACACCATCTCATCAAACAATAATTTGCAACTGCAGCAAAATTGAAAAAGACGACAACAAACACAGCACTAAGACAAGGAAGTAGCAAAGCAACTGACTTTACCTACTAACTGATTATTAATAATATGTAAAACGTTTAAACAATCAACAAATATAAATTACTTGTACTTGCCACGGAAAGAGTCACAACAGCAGAATGAATGCATAAACCGCTACAGCCGAACTTTTAGAATATTTGGACATCACCAGGTGTAATCCAAAAGTATTACCTTCTTACCTGCAATGTTAAAATCACTGAAATGTAAACCAGTTCACTTTATATCAGCAATGTGCTAAAAGCTATAACGTGACACGAGGACCAGCAACTAGAATCGGTGCCTGCACACGTGGAAATCATTTAATGGGGAAAATAAATATCCAAATCAGTAAACCACTAGCTGTTTGTCCCCATGTCCTAAAAGTGGTCAAAAGTGTTCAGGATGGCATATCTATACAAGCATAACACTGTAAGAAGTAAACATACTATCAGGTTATATCAGCCCACCCAAAAAAAAAACAAACAACCTCTACCATATTCTACAGCCAGCTGTTCCACTCTTACTACAATTCTATTAAGTACAACGTATTCTATACCGTACATAGTTATATCGATATATGCGTATAGCAAAAAATGAGAGCTAAACTAATATTTCCTAGCAACACTCTACTATGTTTCTTAAGTTGGAGCGTTTTATTCCATGAACGAATGCTTCCCTAAATTTCCAAGTTTGACACATTAAATCTTTATTTGCTACCCCCACGCCCATAACCATCCTCAGTCCTCCCTCCCCCCAGGGTGCTAAAATCGAAATTTCTCGCTCGACGATATTTGATCTCCTTTGGTCCCTACATCGCTAATGCAGCATTGACTATTTGATAACGTGCCAATGTCAGATGCGACATACTAAATCATTTGGACACGCTAACGAGGCCCCCAGCGATTTGATTACTTTAAAATAGATAATGTTTATGATAAGTACCAAACGTAAACGTTTTTTTTCCTCTTAAACGGCACACAAGGTAACAAAGAAAAAAAAAACAACAACAACCCAGAACCAACGTTTTCAAATTGTTGTTGATAATAGTAGATGGGGAGTGAAACTGATCATGTCGATGTTGAACATCCAATACATTATGACTGAAGACCAGGATTTAGCATGCTTGTTTTGAAGGTACATGTCTGATTAGAAAAACAGGGGTCGAAGTCTGCTACTTAAAAAAAAAACCCTCTAATTAATTGGGAACATTTTTCAAAGACAGGACCGGATTTAGGCATAAGCTAAATACGCTGCCCTAAGCACCAGTGGGTGCAGCAGGAAATAGTAGTAGTAGTAAAATAAAACGCTACAATTTATGGCCTCACAGTTCCTAGAGGCCTCACAAATTTCAATATTTTGGGGTGGGGTGGGGGTGGGGGTGGGGGTAATGCTTTTAGAAAGTAATTCTTTATTGGAAATTAATCTAGGTAATATTTTAACGCATTTGTGCATTTTTTCCAGAGTATATTATTTTCTATGAGAAAGATCAAACCAGCCATATAATAAATATATTGTAATTTCTACGTTCAATACCTTACTATAAAATAATTAAAAGTCATATAACACGTGTTTTCAAATTTCCTTTTCCGACTCAAGGTCCTGTTTTGGTAAGCATGTTTGTGAGACCCTCTGGGGTAACTTTTTAACAAGGGGCCTCCAAGCTGTATATAGGTTAGGGCCTCATTATGCCTAAAGCCGGAATGTTCACAGAATATGGCTATAAACCGATAACACCATCGAATGGTTCATCAGCTGACTGATTTATTTGTCTAGCTAGCAGACTGACAGTTTTCTCAAACTGATTTAAAATGATCGGTGAAGTGGTATGAATATTAATATATGCTAATGAGAGTTTTATTTAGAATAATGCCCGAGCATAACATTTCACTCAGCCCACTCACCTCATCCAAAAAATCAGAAACTACACTGAATGCTTGTCATCATTTCCCCGAAACTCAGTGAAAACTTGCATTCGTAATAATTATGGCTCATTCTGACTTCCCAATTAATATGGCAATATTCAATAGTTAGGTCATTCTCGCTAATACAAACAATTTATATTTTCATGTCTCTAATAATTAATTTTTATTTATATAGGTAGTTGACTTTTTCATGTTTATAATGTCTTTATTGCTAATATAAACAATTTATTTTTTCATGCTTCTAATAATTAGGCCTTACATATTTTTTCTTACATCTTTTATCAGTAACATAGATAATATATTTTTTCATGCTTCTAATATCATGTCATTATCGTTAATATAAATGGTCTACTTTTTCATGCTTTCCTTTGACTGGCAAAGAAATAATCGTCTGGTATTAAAATTTGGATACCAAAAGTGTTTCACTCACTTCCAATAACTTTTGTTTTGCCCCCTGTTTCCATCCATTCTGCTGAGGATCAAATCACCGAGTTCTGGAATTGCTAAGATTTGGATATTTTGGTAAATAGAAATATTTAGTTTCTTGCTACGTTTCCCCAAGTCCAGTGTGTTACTCTTTATGGTCAGCTTACCTTTAATACATCCATCAAGAGAAGCCTTATTTTAACCTGCAATTACAAAAAAAAAAAAAAGCAAGCCATCTCAAAACCAGCCCAAAGTAATCATTTTAAGGGCTACAATAGCAACAGTCCTTACTAGGTCTAAACCCTTTTCAGGGCCCAATAACCACCAAATGGACACCAAAGAGAAGAAAGAGGAAGAAAAAGCCAAACAGACACAAAAAGAAAAAACAAAGAAACATCCAGAAAACGAGATGCACATGCCGATGGCAGCAGTCCTCGAGAAAGAAAGATCTGAAATCGATTGAGGCGATATGAGAGGTCATGACGTTGTAAACCCAAATGGGGGCTCACTGCCCCCCGCCTCCCCCCCTCCCTTCCACCAATTTCTTACAAGACGCCGGGTGCTCAAAACAAAACTGAAGCAGAAACGCTTGTGGAATTGTTCAAACGTTCAGGAGCATTAGTGTACGTGATTTATAAGGATGGGTCACTAGTGTGCGTGTGACAATTTCTAAGTGATCTTGTCCACAGCATCCGCTCCGCTTCTTTTTTTCCTTTTTGACGGAAAAGGACGCACGAAAAAGTAAAACACTTTTTGCCTCTGACTACTTGTTCACAGCATCCGTTCCGCTCCACTCCTCACAGATATAAAGGACAAAAAAGTTGTTTATAAATACGTCATTTTCCGTAAAAATGAGCGGAGCGGATGCTGTGGACAAGTCCACTAACATGTCAAACATCTTAGACACGGATGAAATCATTGCCAAAGCAGTGGGCATCTATTTGAGCTTCTTCAATCAGCTACTTGCTGCTTACTTTGTTGCATGCTGTTGCTGCTGCGGCCGCTGTTGATGTTGTTTGTTGTTGCCTGACTAAGCAAAATGTCCAACATTTTATGATGCACCAACCCGCTTGGTCCCATGAATTTGTTAAATGTCTGAAATCTATTTGAACTTCAGTGCTACAACCTTAGAAGATAAAAAAAATAATAGAAATTGAAATTTATATCGTGCCTAAGTCACGAAAGGCTAAAATTGAGACATGAAGCAGAAAACTGCCCTTCGTACACTCTTCGACTGGGAACTTTTCAGCTCTTTCAAAGTGCCTCACTCTAACAATAACACTCCTAGATTAATATGCTTTGCACGGAACACAGTTTATTCGCTGATCTTCTGGTACAGCTGTAAGTTTGTTCTAGATTCCAAGCGGACTTGGGTATGGTCTAGAACTAACCCTTTCATTTACACGATATGATAATAACAATTATATTGATTGTCTTCGAAGGAGCCAGCGGCTGTAACAAGGTAAGAAGCCGTTTCTTGTTCTTTAATTCATTTTAGTAATTTTTTAACATCTTTATTTAAAACCTAATATTGTTTCACTGGTTACAAGTTTGTTGTGTTTTTAACATGGCGGAGGATTTATAATAGGCTGTTATCCCCAACTCTGCCCCCTATCCCTTTAACCGAAAAACAGGAGGAAAACAAAAAGAAAATCTGAAAGAATAATTAATGAAGGCTGTTGCTAGGAGTATTTTGGGAGGAGCTCTCTAGCTCTGGAGTCACAAAAGGCTTTAAAATACGTATCCTTAGTGCAAAAAACTTGAGGGACGTTTGTACTTGTAACAACATTCTTTATATTATTCCCAAAGCTACAAAGTTCTTTCCCTTTTAATCCTTTTCAAATCAAGGCTAATGGGGTCTTGGTTTTAATGTGAGGTGTGGAATTAAAGGAGACTTCGCGCTATGGGCTCAGACTGTTTCGTCTTTGTTTTAGTGTGAGGTGTGGAAGTAAAGGAGACTTCGCGCAATGGGCTTAGACTGTTTTGTCTTTGTTTTAGTGTGAGGTGTGGAAGAAAAGGAGACTTCGCGCACTGGCGAGACCAAAGCAAATCTGTCTCACTAGTTCAGGCCCATCAAAACTGTGTTGAATCAGACGACGGATAATGAGACCTCGCACACTAATGAGTCAAAACAGACAGTAAATAGACTTGACTCAGTGGGCCACCAGCCTTAACTGCACAGTTTTCTTGTTGTTTGTTCCTAGCTTTGCTGAATACAAAAATTTCCTTTCCTTTTCCTTTCGCCCCGCATTTACTTTGTCTCAGGACTACACATGTTTCCTGGTAAGTAGCCTATGTTATGGACTACATGCCATATTCAGCTTAAAATGATCACACTTAGTTCTTCGGTTTATCTGGTGATCACACGAGCCAGTGACAGCTAGCACTGTGTTCCAATGAACATCTCATAAGTTGCAGCAAAGATACCGGATCTCTGTTGCCTTTAGTTACATTCGATTCACGTTCGGAGCAATGCTATTCTATTCGCACAGTTTAACTGAATGAAGTTTGCTGACACAAGCAATTAAGATTCGAACAGTAACTTGGCAGAAACAAAACACTAATGCACGTAAATGTGTCTATTTTTATCTGATCATATAATATTATTCCCAAGTAATTGTCACCAAAAATATTCACATTTGACAAAATGCACTTAATTTGAACCCTCCCCCAAACCCCACCTCCATTTCACGTCATTAGGGTGTGGTCAAGACTTAACTGTAACGGAATAGTTTCAGGTCACGGATAACCTGACTTTATTATAATTTTGAAACTATCGGCCCTGCTTCAGCTGTATTGAGACATTGTTTAAGTCTTCGGCAGGAGCCAGTTGAGACCGTGGATGAAAGCTACTCCATTAGTTAATTACAATGCATTCTGTAATACAATCTCTCATCGTCGACAAATTAACCTATACAATAGCTGTAACTGTAATGATGAGTACCGAGATGCTCGCATATCGTATCAGGGTTTACGTGAAAAGATCTCGTCTGTAGAGAGCCTCGTGAAAACCATTCCTAAGATAAATCCTTTTACAAAATCAGATCCCTATAATTTGTTTTGAAAAGCCTGTCTTATGGCCTGGCCCGAAGGCATGTGTTTAGCTCATGTAATTAGCAATAGAAACGTAGTAATACGTCACGTATCGACTGATAACGGCTCATAATGAGTCCATAGATTTCACGTTGGCAGGTATTTCTATTTGAGCAAGTAAGCGAATTTTTTTCATAATAATTACGGAAGTTGAGTTAATGTTCATTTTTCGGTCAACTTAATTATTTCCGAAACATTAGTTTTTTGTGTTCTTCAATCTGCTTGTACCTCAGGGGGCGTCGCAGGAAGAAAGAGCATTCGGTCTGCAGCCAGCTGGGAAGGATGTCTAGGCATAATGCCGTGGGCCGTTAGAGCTTATTTGACGCCAGTCGTCCAGGTCTTCTGAAGCATTAACAGTTCATAATCATATTTAGTGACACCTCTCATGTCTTACATCACATGAACACACATTGTTTTGTTCATGCCTGCAGTTGTAACAGGATGCATATAACTGCAAATTTTCAGACTTACTTTGCAAGGGACTGAACTCGGAAGCTACATGAAAAATTGACTTTAAACCTACGTTTCTCAGTTTCATCCGTTGGAGTCGGTTTATTCTCTTCCGTTTAATGCAAGAATTTTCTCTCTACGCCATGGCTTACACAATTCAAGAATCCTACAAATTTGATTCGTGAATATGCTAATTTGCAATATGGCGCCAGTGTGTGGGAATAGCACCGAACATTCTAATGATAAAAATTAATTATCATCCATACAACGTCATTTGATTTTGCAAGCTGTTTTCTTTATATGATTGTTGTAAGTGATCGTCATTACAAACTTTTAGCACGAAGTTGTCATCATATGAAAAACTGCCATACGAGTTAATTACCCCCAAAGTATCCAATAAAATGTTCAAATGTCTACATTTTAGAGATTTCCCAGGGCTAACAAACTTGCTTGCCATTTGTGATCATCCAGTTCGGTAAGTTAAAGTACTGAAAAAGTTATTTCCCTTGTTGTAAATTGCCAGGGAAGTGAAAGTGATAACTTTACTCACTATATTATTATCATATAATTTCATTTTAAAGTCGTCAGTCTTGGTGTGCCAATTTACTTTTATTCTGCCCTGTCTGTGCCAATATCTTATCACTGAAGATAGCCAAAAATGTGTCTAGTTCCAGGTTGGAGTCTTGCACTTCGCACCAATACCTCACATACTTCACACATTGCTCGCTCCTGTGTGATATAATTATCTCATTAGTGGCGTGGCAAAATCGCATAGGCAGATTTTCTGTCTGCCTCATGACGGCAAACGTCTATTCAAACGTGTATTTATCTAATGTTGACACATATGCCAGTAATATAATTTTTGGCTTCACAAGTTGTGCATAACAAGACCGTTTTCCCTAAATATATGATTATTTTTAAGTATATGTCTTTTACAATTTCAAAGGAAAACAGGAAACACTCCTAGAGAAGGTGTCATTACAGACACATTACAGAAATTGTAAACTCTTGTCCACATGTGAAGTTATAAATTTTCAGTGGATCGTTTGCATTATGTCCCAGTTGTAAACAGAAATAACGGTCGAAATGAGAAAAAGGATAGTTTTTCTACCTTCAGTAGATAAAAGAAATAAGAAAAGAGGAAGTTGGTTTTAACAGAAAGTTGAAAACCTTAATAGCTACCTGGGGAATTTTAAATTTCATCTTCCCAATGCAAAATTCAACTGAAAGTAGCATCTGACGAGATCACGAAAGAGCACTTAAGCAGACTTTATTTATGTTTTTTTAATTTTATTTATTTGTTTGTTTACTGTTATTATTAATGTCTTTTTATTATTATTATTATTAATCTTCTAATAAATATTGATTAGAAACACAATAAAATGCTGTGTGCTGTTATAATTCTTTGCCTTATACTACAACCAAGTAACTGGCAGATTAAAAGGAGTCTGTATTTTAAACTTAATTAGATACATTTTCCTATGGCTTACAACCTTATTGAATAAACGAGACCTTGAAATATTGCAACAACCTGCTACACAACCTTGAGTGCGAAACAGCTCTTTCGTGCAATCTATTTATTCACTTCACGCTATCTTTGCCCTGATATATCATTATATCTGTTAAGAAATGTACATTCAAATGTGGGATACATTTCTACTGTCTGTCGTTTTCAACAGATGGACTTGTAATGATATACAGTAAGCGACAAACTTACCTTGAAACAGATCGGTCAAACACGGCTGTGTCTAGTGTTAGGATTTTACAATGCCTGCCTTTATTCACTGGTCGGCTCTTGTTTTAATATCTCTGGCTGGTTTTCTATTTCTTTGTTGTTTTAATTCGTGTTGCTGTTGTTTTGCTTGCTACTGTTGTTGCTGCTGCTGTTGTCGTACAACGCTAGCGAAACACTGTCCCTGGAAGTACAAGAAACAGGTAAATGTTCATGAACTGTTTGGGTGTAATTTAAGTCAATGTTTTTGTCTCTGAGGCTTTGTAATTTGACTTGTTCAGTAAGTTTTAAGCGCAAGGCCCTGTAGATAAAAAAACAAAAACAAAAACAAAAAAAACAACAACACAACAACATTCACTGTGCAACAACCAGGTCTCTGATTCCGTTCTTGACCGATCGTGGGCCATAGTTTGTGTTTTATTTTCTATTTTTCTTTAATTTAATTTAATTTTACTTTATTGTATTTTAGTGTTTATTATTTGTCTTTTTCCTCTGCTACTCTTCAAAGATTTTTTTGGTCACACATTTTGGTATAAGTATTACTATTGTTCTCTTTACTGAAATAATTTATTATTTTCACGGTCGTTCTTTCTTTGACATATTTAATTTTAATTTTGTTCATCCATGGCGTGCTATGTGTTATTCATGTTGCCCAAGCAGCTTTAGAACGGTTATTATTTGTGTTGAATGTTAACTGGTGACTACTGTACAAGACTAGATGGAGTGAAATTCTTACGTCTAAGGTCAAGAACAACTGTTGATGAGTTGTCTGCTTTAAAGATATTGTTAGTTTATTAATTGGTAGAGGCCATTTGGGTTATGTAGAGACACTAAACACGACATGTTTTTTCTTGTTGTGTATGGTTAATTTGTGGCAACTTCAAAAACAACAACAGCACTTTATTGCGGCCATTTCGTCCAAAGAAAATATATGTGAGTGGATCTGGCGAAATCAGGATTAAGGTGTAAGACCAAATTTGTGAGAAAATCCGTCAGAAGGGAGAAAGGGGGCGGGGCGGGGGTGGGGGGGGGGGCGGAGTGTCTTTCTATGGAAATTGAGATTTGTTAATCATATCAAAGATTAACCATTTTTCTGCATTCAGTTAAAATATTTCTGCAAAACAAAATTCATTTTCGATTTATATGCCCTAAACAGTCACTTTGTTGCCGTTATGGCTATTTCCAGAATCTTGTAGGTCTTCATTTCTCATTTAATGCCCAGACTATATTTGACACTGTAGATGAGAAGGGAAGTGGAGAAAGTGCTTTAAAAAAAAAAGGTATTCATAAAGAGAACAAAAGTACGTTCAACAATGCAAGGAAAACAATTAGCCCAGGTGGAAACAGATGGTAAATAATGATATAATGCCTACATTCAATAATGAGATAAATGTCTTGACGCATGATTGTGTCCTCAGCAAAATACCACGGTAGATGAGGTCACTGTCCATCTTAAGCTTGTCTTAACCTATTATTTCGGCCTAACATGGTGTTTTAGAGACAGTTCAGTGTCTCTCCGAAGTAAGTAAATGTATGTGGAGATTTACTCTATTCCGCCCCTAACCCCTTCCCTTTCCCAACAAATACCTCCCATAATGATGTTTTCCAATAAATCTCTTTTTTTATTTTTTGGCCTCCGCAGACCACCACCATGTCAGCCAATCAAGCCAGTTATACTTTCATATCGAGAATAGAGCAGATGGCAAAGGACCGACCCACCGACGATGCGGTCGTAGCCTACAACGAAAACTTGGAACGAACGAGTCTGACGTATTCTGAAATTTACAACTTATCCTCTAGGTCAGTGCAAGATCTGCAGAGATTGTAATAGGATTTTCTGTCTCTCTCTGATAATGACTTACCCTCTAAAATGTCTACGTTTTTTTTTTTTTTACACTGTATGAGACTTCCATTGGACATGACACTACAACAGTCTTGATTTTTTTCCCATGAAAAAGTGAAACTGTGGTTGCCTGGTGGATTGAGGGCTCGTAGTTTGTTTCCTCACCATATGACGTTTTATATTATGGTCGTTTTGGTTTGACGGCATGCTAGTGATGACCATATTTTAAGAGTATGTCCACCACAAAGATACTTGTTAGATTATACGATGAACAAAATGATTATTTGGTTCTGACTTCTTGACCGGGCCTGAACGAAAACGACAGTTAAGTGCTTTAGAATACTGTTTTGGCCTTAATTGAACTTCAGCCATATATTGCTGTTTAATTTTCTGTTTTTCTATTGTACTTTTGTTTTGTTGTGCTTTAATTAAAAAAACAACAACGATTTTTGTCTACATCTTATACAGTTCTGCTTTAAAAGTCTACATTTGGTCCACAATGATTGTTAATATCCACCATTCCATCAGATTACTAGACCACATAGAATTGAGCAGATAATAATAATATCGCAAACGTAACAGAGAAGGATGCAGGTTAATCATTTCTGCTGTCTGCTGTCCGCCTAGATATCATCTCCTGATGATGTATAGCTATGGTCTTTGTGCTTGTACGTAGTCACTCCTGTAGACTTTGTGCGTGCGTGTCTGAGCTAAAGGTATATATGCGTGGGGTGTATATAGACAACTGAGTATGTGATCGTGTGTGTGGGTGTGTAGACATGTATGTTAGTTATGTGTGTAGTTATGATAAAGCTGCGTAACCACATTTCTAGTCTCTGGATAAATGCAGTTTCATCTTATCATCTTGTCTCATTTTTGATGCCAGGTTTGCCAAAATTCTCAAGGATGCAGGTGTCTGTAAAGGGGATTATGTCATACATGCTCTGCAGAACAGCTTGGAAAATATGGTGGCAACAATGGGCATTCTCCTGGCTGGTGGAGTCTGTATACCTGTGGAGATCTTCTTTAGTACCGGAGAAACATTTTTTGATGTTTTGAAGAGGTACACTGACACTTTGTTCAAAATATCATTCATCACCTTTTTTTTCCCCTACAACTAATCTTCCGTATTCTTTTTCTTTGTAACACACATTAGTGCCAAAGAACATCGCCTCTCTTCTTTTTCTCCTGTCAGCGGGACGAATGTAAAATTGCTTGATGGTCGCCTATCTTTGATCAAAAGTAGAAAAAGGAGAAATTGACCCTAAAGGTGAGGCTTTTGATACAATAAAATGTTCGAAACGGTAAAGTGGCCATGCCAAAAGCTTATAGTAATTTAGTGATCTATTGAGACGATCAATAACTGCAATTTGCAGTAACCGGAAGCAGTGGTAGATAACAATTTTTAATTGGGAATTGCACTTGTTTCATGCCTAAATTTGACATTTACTTGAGACTCTTCACCTGTAGGTTTTCATATTTTATTCCTTTATGTATGTAGCGTTTTTTCCCACTAGTTCAAAATAATTCTGAGCACGAATGAAGAGGCTTACTCAGGAAGAGAAATGTTCAGTTTTTATGGGCAATAATTATTTCTTTTTTCACATCCCTCATTCATAGTCATGTATTAAAACATATCTTCTCCAGAACTGAAGCTAAATTTCTGATTGTCTCAAATGAACCAGAAGACTTGGTCTGGAAACTTATGGAAGATCATATTCTGCCTACAAACCAGGGACGTATCGTCAGCAGACTAAAGCCCCTTTCAACTAAAATAGAACGGCTGGAAAAAACGTTCGTTATTGCACGTACAGGTATTCAAACTCTCGCCATGTTTATTAATCTAGGCCACCAGCGAACCCTGGACTAGGACTAACCTGAAATCTACACGAGGTAGTGATTATTTTGTGATGACAAAGTCGTATCTCCAGGGAAGTCTTAACATCGGTTTGGGCCCCTTGGCAAAGCAATAGGCTGCTGTCCACCCCAAAGCAACTAATCAGAAATTTGCATGCATGGGCCCCCCTAAACCCTTGGGCACTCCCCGCATCACCATAATGCCCGCACGCCTACTCTTTCATGTTCACATTATTTGTAATGTTAGCAAATGCATGTTTCAAAAATGCATGTGACAAAATTATGCATTAAGTAAATAAAAACTGCAAGCAATATCTTACCGTGCAATTTTCAATCTCTCGTGAGCTCTTAGGTTGTTTTTTTTTTTGTTTGTTTGTTTATGTTTCAGAAATGTTTCCCATTCTCAGGCTATGAATGGATATGATTTACCGGATCGGTGAACGATCATTTTCTTTTTATATCCCGAGGACCTGGAATTCGCTGCCTCAAAACTTAAAGAGATCTACAAAATACTGAAAAATTCGAGAAACATCTTAAAACATACCTTTTCAGTTGATGTAATGCAAGCCACATCTGTTTCTAACCGTTGTCACCTTTTAGTGTATTCCTGCACTTGTGAATCGATTGTGAGTGGTAGAATGACTGTGAAGCGTTTAGAGCTTGTATTACTGGATGAAGGGCTATATATATATTATTTACTATTGTTTTAATCTATGCCAAATGATGTTAGTCTAAAATGACAATGTAAGTCGACTTTAACGTCTTCCACGCCATAATTTAACGACTAAATAAATACCCGAATGCATAAATAAATAGACAGATTTTTTCTGTGACCTTCAGTGCCATATTTTATAACAAAAATGTCCATGCATCCTTGGTGGTGATGTAATTGATTGAACACTGGCCAGTAGCCTAAGATGTTTTATGACACCAACACACGGAGAGTAGATTTGCTGCTTTTGTTTGTTTGTTTGCTTACTTACCAGCTAACTCACTCACTCACTCGCCGACTCACTCACTCACTCACTCACTCACTCACTCACTCACTCACTCACTCACTCACTCACTCACTCACTCACTCACTCACTCACTCGCCCACTCACTCACTCACTCACTCACTCACTCACTCACTCACTCACTCACTCACTCACTCACTCACTCACTTACTCACCTGTGTACATATCTATTACAGATGGAACCAAAGGAAACGTTGGTTTCCTCGATTACTTGCGTCACCAGCAGAAAGACGCCTACATCAACCATGATGTGACGGCGGACGATCTGTGTATGGTCTTCTCAACGGCCAATTCTACATTACTGGTGTGTCTGGTAGGACATGCACATGGGTCTCTGGTACGAACAGCAGAGGCATGTAAGTTGTTAAGACATTATACCCTTGATGTGATAGTCGCTATATCATATTATTGTTGTTCGTCTGCACAGCTCGTCTAAGACCGTCTGGTTATCAAGGGGGAGGGCGTGATGGTTGACTGTGGGTACGAAGGTGGCCGATGAGTCCAATCTGCGCATGGAAGGACCTGTGGCGGTAAGGGCAGAGAAGGTTGGATGTCGGATTTCCTCGCCTGTCGTTGCTCTGTTGGCCTCACACAGCACAGCGCCTTTGTGAATGGAGAAGGGGCAGTTGGCCCTGTACGGGCAGCCTCTTCCGGGTTGAAAGCCTTCAAGAGGGTTCCAAAGTGCCTTTGTAGCGTTTTCTCTCAGTCTGCAAATATAAAGAGCAAAATCGCCTTGCCGAAAAGGCAGCAGCGGAAAAGCATCGCCGTGACCAGCAATCTTCGCTTCAGATGAAAGCCAGACATTCGAGAGCTTGAAGATGTGGTCATTTCCATCTGTGAACGTTGTCTATCACCAGTCTTGATAGTAGAAGGGGTGGTTGTGGTGGCAGTCACATTTGGTAGTGATGATGACTATGGTGGATTAAGTGGTAACGCCATTGATGGTGGTAGTGGGCAGAGTGGTGTCGACGTTGATGGGTGGTGATTGCGGAGGGAGTGGTGGTTATCGAGTTGATGGTAATGATGGCTGTGGTGGTAGAGGCCGTGGTTATGATAGTGGTAATGGTATAGATGGCTGTAATGGATAGGGCGATGTCGAAATTGATGGTATTGATAGTAACAAGAGTGGGGAGGAAGTTACAGAAGAAGACAGTGAAAACGGTATGACGATGCATGTTGGGGAGAAAATATCGTTGCAAGCTGTGGTGTGTGAGCCGGGAGCGATGGGGAAGGGGGATGGAAATGGCCACGACGTGTTTCTGTTAATAATACAAGATATTTTGCAATAAACTGATCAGTTGTGAAGCTGTGCATACTTTGATAATGAACGAGAATGGAGAGTTGGGTGTTGTCTTTTGCTGAATTTATATTCATCTTCAACCTTGGAAATTATATTGAAAATATTAATTTCAAAAACATCTTTGAAAGTGCCCATGTTTACATAGGAGTTTAAGGCATTAGCTCCTTAAAGCTTTTAACAAAACCATGTCAGTTTCAATGTATTGTGAGGTAGGAAATATCATAACAAACAATCTGTTGTACATATTATTTCAGTCAAGCCATTACTTCGTGGCGAAACCAACTTCTTATACGACAAACCGACGACTTGGGTGCTGTCTACACCTGGTGATTTCCTGGTCTGGGGGCTTACTCGTGTCTTCCTTGACCACTGGTCAAATTTTAAGGTCAGAGATCACCATGAGCTACTTGCCGATGTGATTGAAAAAGAGAAAGTTCAATCAACTTTCATGCTGCCGATGGTTGTGGAAGCGGTTATGGAGAAATGGGCGCCCCGTCCGTTTCCGATGATAGATCACGTGCACTCTGGTGAGCAGACATAATAATTACAATGTATGTTGTTCATAGAAGGGCAGTCCAGAAGGTCTGCAAATGAAATTTTTTTTTTATTCATGAACCATGAAAGCTATCTACCTGAAATATTCAAAGTCATTCAAAACACTCTCCTCCTTTTGTCTACAAACAGCTGCAGCCTCCTGAGGACCCAAGGCCGGTGTAGGAGCCAGACTGCTGACTCGCCGCCCATAAAGTTAGCTTCACACTGACATAATAGGTACTGCCCGCTGCATCCCTCTGGGTCGTGTTTGCGAGCAGTGCTTATTGTGTTAAGCTGGGTTCTCATGTGTACGGAAACGGAAACGGCAAAAAATCCCTCATATAGTAAAATGAAAGAGTTTCCATGTGTACGGAAACGGCGTGCGGAGACATTCTTTCTATTTCACTACTTGAAGGCTCTTTGACGTTTCCATTTCCGTTTCCGTTTCCGTATACATGAGAACCCAGCTTTAGTGTGGAGCAAAATTTATGGTCGGCGAGCTCCCAGTTTGGCGCCTACACCAGCCTTGGACAGTTTCACCCCTTAATGGGGTATACTTCTCAGCTCTTTATACGTACTGAACAATTATAAATGCAAAAATAAAAATAACAATCAAAACAAAAATTATTTCTTAAGAAATTAGAAAGTCTTAAAAATAACGATAACAATACCAAGAAAAAAAAAGTCTTAGGCAGCTGGTGACGAGTTTCAAATATGGAACAACAGCCATTAGAGGATTAAGTTATAAGTTTAATGGTATCTTTGTTAATTACAGCAGACTGTCATTATGGACTCTTTACTTCATCAGCCAGGTTCATTCTTTTCTCTCCCAAACGCAGGAGGTATGCCCATTACAGAAAAGATTGTCAAGAAAATCAAGCCAAGCTGCAAAGCCCTCACCATCCGCTATCTCTCAACGGAAACGCCCTCTATCAGTGACAATGTCATTCTCAAAGAGTCTGATTTTACCGACTTTGATGCTGGCGTTTTGGAGAATGGTAAGTGTTTTTAGTGTATTAAATTAATATAATTAGGAAATATTTACGTAGCCTGTCAATGTCATCTTTATACATGTATTATATTTTTTTATGAAGGTTTTTATTTTTTATGATGCTAAAATCACCTTTTAAATTTTGTATTATATGACAATATTAAGCTCGTTCCGGAATATTTCCGTAACTGTGCTTTTCAGGTACCTTTCAGCACCAGCGTGATTAGGCAACACCTGAGCGTAAGAGAATAATGATAAAGTGTGTATCATGAAAATGCATCATTAATGCTTAGGAGATGGTTCCGTTCAAATAGCAGTGTATGTCAATTTGAAACTATGGCAGACCTTTGTCAAAATATTAGCTTACAATAGCAAGTTTAAAAATTGACCATTACTGCTCATTGCTAATTTCTCGATGTTTTTTTTGCTGTGCCGTAATTTTTTTTTTTTTGGGCGTGCATTTTTGAAGCTGTCAAATGGTTTGGTTATAATATAAAACTGTCTGCTGATGCTGCCAGTTCCAATACAATATGTGGGAGGGCAAACATGTGAAGGGAAACATTCCATCCAGTGAGATATTTGCCACTGATTTAGTACAGCAGCCACCTTTCTGATATATGATGCTAAAATCACTTAAAATCTCATATGACATATAGCAGCAAATGAATTATCAAATAATACTAAATTTATGCTATTTGCTTATGTGGCAATTAATACCGCCATTTTGAAAATGTCGAATTGACGGGAGGCTTTGTTAGAAAAGACAGCTGCTATTGCACTGGGTAAAACCACCATCATAGCCATCATCATTATTTTTTCTTAATACATGTATTTCATACATAATTCCAGGCGTCCAGATCCGACCCGTGGATCACAATTTAAAAGATTTACCTTTTGGACAAACGGGTGAGCATTATGAATCTCTTTCTAAATTCAGGGGCAATATGAAAATACAAGTTGTCAGTCATTAATTTTTTTTAACCTGGAATTGCTCATACAAGAGTATTAATTTTATCTAAGCTTAGATCTAGATACACAGACGGGAGTAATTTTCATGGAAGGGTATTCATTGTTATGTGGAAAGTGCTGGTGGTTGGTGATACTTAAATCCGATCTATGATTTTATCTAATTCTCTAGTAATCTGCAAGATTACGCCCAAAAGCCGTTTCTTGGGACTGTCAAAAATATCGTTTTCATATATAATAGTAACTGGGCGAAAACAAATATCCAACGTATTCGTTATTTCTTTGGAACTGAAATAGTGAAGTATTAAGGGTTCGCTCTTTGTTAACGGTATATGTACATTTATTATTATAATTTATTATTATAATTATTATGTAAATGAATTATACGTCTAGATTTTTAATTATAATTTATCTATTATTTAGATTGGACCCCCCCCCCGCCCCGCCTCACCAAATAACATTCTTAAAAGGTTGACACATCTTCACAATGAGACTGAGGCATTACTATTAACTTCCTGATTGTGTTGATAACTTTCACAGGTATGCTTCTCATTAAAAGTCCAGGCATCTTTCAACGTTATGTAGGTCAACCAGCAGAGGACACAACAGAGAAGTTTACGGCCGACGGCTGGTACAAATCGGGTGATGCTGGTTATTATAGAGTTAAGTGCGTTGGATAAAGGTTTTCTTTTTAATATTAAGTATTTACATTACACCATGATCGTGGCCCATTGGAGTTAAATAATAATATCATTTAAAATCATTGTTGGCCACGGCGAATGCTGAAAACCGTCACAGTGAAAGTTTCTTGTCGAGAAGTCAAAATATTCTGATCTATTATTATGACTATTAAGTTTATTATTATTATTATTATTGTTGATGTTGTTGTTATCATTATAATAAGTTTGAATATGTAATGGTCCTTGTCTTCTCATATAAAAATGCCCACGTAAACCGGCAAGCTAACTTACATCAGTCTGCCAATTTTCATATTTTCTCGATGAGTACCTTCGGAAACTTTTAACTTAACACATTTATGGGCCTACTCCAACGACAGAAAGATTATTACTTCTATTTTTATCACCAATTTCAAGTCAGTTTACTTTCTTCAGTCCTTTTATCCAAATGACTGACTTTCCAAAAACTGTCCAAGCCTTCTTTGAAAACATGTATGAATACCGAAACTACAGATAAATAATTCAATTTTTTGGTTTTCTATCAGAGAGAAGACGGACATCTTGCAGTAATGGGACGAAAAGATGATATGATCGTCCACAATGTGTGGAATATTCATCCTTCTTGGATCGAAAAGGACATAAGAAGGCATCCCGAGGTGGAAAAGGTTAGTCATTAATCTGATTTGCAACAGTAGTTCTTATTATTTATCTACCTTAGGAGAAAAAAAAAGGTACCGTTCTAGCAATCTGGTGTTAATCTTAAATCTTTTTGTGCCAAGTTACTACAGATACGGTACCTTTAAGTTTGGCTCTTCCCAAGTTACTACAGATACGGTACCTTTAAGTTTGGCTCTTCCACAGCCAGAGATCCGTAATTCACCATAACAGAACTTTGTTCCTGATCTAATATCAAATTCTTCCGTGCCATACAAATTTTGGTCGAATGCTTATATATCACCAAAAGCACCATGTTTAAAATGGCTTTCTTTGTATCGTTTGGGTATTAATTCTTACGCGAGGCTTTGCTCCATACAACTTGTTCTTTTTGCCAATTTTTGACTTCACAAAGATGACAGCAAAGTAAGTTCGCATGATTCAGATAACTATGGGATTTTAGCAAAATTGATCAATAGTATGATATATTAGCCTATATAGTGAAACCGATATTGAGATTGAGTCTCTCGGACTGATAGCTATGATGCTCTGACCTTGAATGTTAGGTTCTCCTGATCCCTTTTCCAGATTGCATCGTTCACACAAGGAGACCCTTTCTTAGAAAATAAACTACAGTATCATTTTCAGTGATTTGAGATGCAGAGACACCATTACATACTAGTAATCAGGCTGCCTTCAAGGTGACTCGAAAAATGACTTGAACCAACCCTGAATGTATCTCTTTCTTCCTGCAGGTTGTGGTTGTCCCTATACCAGATGATGACAATTTTCAGAACATATGCGCATGCGTCATAAAGAAACCAGGGAGTGATCTCAAGGCAGAAGATGTACAAAATCACTTCAAATCGCTCTACGTGGATATGGAAAAGAACAGTTTCTGTCCATCAGATGTTGTATTCCTTGACGAGTTTCCCGAGAAAAGCCCGGGTCAAGTAGACAGGTCGAAACTGGCAGATTTGGCAACAGAATTAGTCTTAAGCTCTAGATTAGCGGAGGCTTCAACAGTTATCCTGAAGAACATTTTATCCACAAACAACACAAAGTAGGGAACACGCTGATTCGATAAGTACCATTGTCATGAATTGTATTTTCATAATCGCCTGAACTGTCCTTCCACCAGCAAATGAATATCATAGTTTATGACTGGTTCTTTTTTTTCACATGGTCGATTGGATCTGTGAAATAGTATTCTTTTTATGTTAGATTTATGCATCTACAGCCTGAAATGGACACAAGAATTCATAGGTTACACGGCACTGCCATGATTATACGTAATTATTAGGGTTGGTCATGGATATTGAGAATAAACCAATGTTTTCTTATAAGGCAGATCACTGGGCATTTGTGTGCATGGGATTATGGAACCTGTCCTTTACCTCAATACGTGTTGACTTTTTTCATACAATGCCGTGTCCAAAAACCTAGATGGATGGTAAGAAAACAAGTCTGTGTGTGTGGATTTGGTGATTTCTTTCTTTTTTCCCCCTGCTGTTTCTGTGGCAGATATCATTTATTATATGTAATGAGGATACGTAACAATGAAAGCATGAGCAGTGCCACATGTGTTGTGTTGCAGATTCCTCTGTATAAACTGGATGTGGGAAGCTGTACTGAATTTAGTAATAATAATAATAATAGTTCGTCCATCAGGTATGATGATGACCTTAACAACACCAGAGGAATAAAGAAAAGAAATTGTTGAGAATTTCAACACATGGACAATAAAGAGAACTAAAGGACACAGAGGACAGAATGGAAAGACTGTTCTTTCATGACTTATGGCTTCTCATGTGACTGATAAGTCCTATTTTTGCCCTGCAGACCCTTCCGCATAAATGACAAGAGTGCTCCGTTGCTTCAGTACCACTGGGCCTTTTCTTGCGCCGTTCTCTTTTTTTGATAGCCTGCTGGACTCTGTCAGCTTCCCATGCTTTGCTGCCTCTGGTAGGGGCCGCCCTCCAATTTGCACGATCAAGCGAGAGCTTTTCCCACTCACTCACATCAATGGCAAAGGCCTTCAGTGATTGCTTGAGAGTGTCTTTGTAACGTCTCTTTGGGGCCCCAACATTCCTCGTTCCATTGGAGAGCTCAGAGAAGAAGATTTGCTTAGGGAGTCTGGAGTCGGGCATTCTGACAACATGTCCTGCCCAACGTAGCTGAATTTTTTTCAGGTGGCAGAAGATGCTTAATTCCTTGGCACGATTGAGGACCTCAGTGTCTGGAATTTTATCCTGCCATTTGATCCTTAGGATCTTTCTAAGGCAGGCTAGATGAAAGTGATTTAGCTTTCTGGCATGCGATTGGTACACTGTCCAGGTTTCAGCCCCATAGAGTAGGGTGGGAAGGACCACAGCATTGTACACTTTCAGCTTAGTGTCTGTGCGAATGCCGGCAACATCCCACACTCTCTTTCGAAGCCTGCCAAATGCAGAGCTGGCTTTGCTGATTCTTGAGAGAATTTCAGTATCAACACGAGCCGTGGAAGACAGTGTACTGCCAAGATAGGTGAAGTTCTCCGACACCTTCAGAAGACTGTCATGGACTTTGATATTTGGGGTCACAGGATACTTGTCGTCTGGAGTAGGCTGATGGAGCACTTCCGTCTTCTTTGTGCTTATTGTGAGGCCAAAGTTGTCACAGGCACTAGAGAACTTATCAACACAGTTTTGCATGCTATCCTCATCGTGTGCCAGAAGTGCACAATCATCAGCAAATAGTAGGTCACGGACTTGAGTTTAGTATTACTTTATCAAACCCTCATCATTTGCATAGACTACGTTTTTCGACTATTTATGGTCCAGTTCATTTTAAAACAAGCCGCATACAGTCCATGTTCCCTGCAAATCATTAGATTTTTTCAGTAGGGGCCTATCAGTTTCTGTAAATTCGACCTCCCTTCTAGATTTCCCTGGAATATCATTGTAGGTTTCCGTTAACAAATAATGGAATAAAACTTGCCATTGCAATCCTATAGATTCCATGTTATGGCAACACTCAATTTTGTACTTTCCCAGACTGATGCATTTCCAAAGAGTTTAAATAATTGTTGTTTTCCAGCATGGCGTTTTTCAGTATGAAAGATATGGGTTGTCAGGGCTGTGTCGATGGTCAATAAATAGACAATATTATTGTTTTGTTGCTCAGGTTCTATTCGTCAAACCCCTACAGTTTTTCCATAAACGGCATTGTCATGTATCAGCGGAGTATTAGTTATTTTGCAACAGCACCTCCAAAATGATATAATGTTCTAAGAATGCCTTGACACAAGAGTGGAAATGTCCCTGGCACTGAATGTCGTTTGCATTTCAAGGGTTGGCAACCAGGATGTTTTATGCCCAAAATAGTCAAAATGAGAAAAACGAGCTTATAATTTTGTAATCTTAATGAAAGTTCAAATAAGTTCACAACTTGAACACTGTCACATCAATAGTTTTACTGGGTTATGAGATAGTCACACACCTTGTGCCGTGGATATTTATAGACGTTTTAGAGCAATGAATAAATTTGGACATATTAGATTATGGTTGATTATCCTGGATTTGTTAAACACCTCCTCTCACTGGTGAGCAAGTATCTTACAGGTCACTAATAAACAGTTATGCCTGACCCTCTCAGCAGTCAGGTCTCGGCCTGAACTTTCCAGATAGAATTGCTCTGATCTCTACATTATTGTCATGTTTAAGTATTTCTCTTTATGTGTTTATGTGTTAAGTGTGGGTGTGTATTTGTCAATAAAGTATTTACTTCATTGTGTTCTTGTTATTTTCATTCAGTTACCCCCCCCCCCCCCCCGATGCTTTCTTCTGTAATGAGCGCGGTATCAATTGAATCAAGACAGTGTAGAGCCATAACCATGTGATAATGCTGGTTATAACAAACATTGGAAACTCATAAAGAGAAATCAACCTACTGCTCAACTAATCTCTTTTCTGATGAGTATATGTACGAAATGTACAGGTGTTCTCTGAGAATACAAAAAAAGTCTTTCATAATAATATTAAGTTACAATCTTTAATATAAACAAACAACAGATATGAGGCAGTGATAACTTCGGAAAAAATGAGAACAGTATATACAAGTAATTATATCAAAAGAGAGACTTTTTAAAATATATATTACATGTAGTTTTAATCTTTAATATAAACAGACAACAGATATGAGGCAGTGGTAACTTCGGAAAGTGAGAACAGTTTATATTATAACAAAGTGGTTATGTTGACCAGGAAGAGTGAAACAATGATTTCATCAGCGTTTCATTTGAAGCAAATAAGACGTTACGCATAGTGGCAAGAGTACAGTCTATCCCGGAGGCGGACATGGGCAACCTACGATCCCAGGCCAGATCCCGCACGTCAAACAATTTTGGCCGCCCTTCCCCCAGGCTGATTGAAAGTTATTTTCCACGCCAATTAACAAACTATAAAAGAAAAAAATAATTGCCTTCAATCTGTCCTGTGACCTATCAGAACAATTTATACACAAACTTTCAACGCAAAAAATCTAGCTTATATTACTACTTTTTGTCTTGGAAAGTTTCATAACTGTATGTTCAACGATTTTTTTCCAAAATGTAAGAACAAAGCCTCCATATTACCCAGTTATAATAGTAGATTTATCATTTCCACCCTCACCTTTATCTGTCTCTGTCTTATTTCAGCCCCTTCCCCGCCTACCACTTTCATTCAAATAAATTATTTTTGCATTATACCAGTTTGTGTCATTTCCAGGGCTTTAATATGAAATAAGAGTGTCCGGCCCTCTGCATTCTCAAATAATCAAATCTGACCCTTATTACATCAAAGGTTGCCCGTGCCTGATCTACCCTTTAAGAATAAAAAAACAACCAACAAACAAATGGGAAACCGGACATATTTAAACATGTTCCAAAACTTCATTTGTGATCTTCTGCGGATGGAGAGTAACTTATTCTTGCAAAGACATCACATGTATAAACTGGAAGGCGATTATAATTATAACATTCTTGGGACGCATTAGGTATCACCGCATCCCAGCTACAAAGTTCTCAAACTGAAGTTATAACGACACAGTCATGGATACCTGAGTCTTGCGACTCACTGTCTCCTTCAGTGGAAGAGTGCCTTCGGTGATCAATGGCAGATTGTTGATATGTTGTGTTTGTGTCCGGCGTTCCACACGTTGTTGTTCCATTCTGGGTGTCACAGTGCTCAGTCTTCTCATTTGTGAAGCCCGTTGATTGGATCGTTTCACTAGAAGTAGTTACCCCTTCTGAGGAAACAGACGCATCCGATTCATAGGCTTTGTCGCCGTTTTTCACATCGTGTAAGGCATTACAGGTAGGCCGTGGAAAATCTGAAATGTCAGCGTGTATACATACGTAGGGTCTGATGCTCGATAGTAAATCCGTGTCGTCAGTAACCTTACATGTTGCTTCAGAAGATCTACCGTACGATTTACATGTTGTAGTTTCACTGACAGTTTGCAAAACGTCCAATGACGAAGTGGTCTGGGCTGTGCTTTCCGAGGAACTTTTCTGAGACTTGACGGTCCCGGTCTCCTCTCTGTGAATGCTTGTATTGTCCATGCTGAAATTACCATCTGGACTTTTAAGATGTGAGGGGGAAATATCGGGTATTTGCTTAAGATCGTTACAACCATTACAAATCCAAACCTCGTGGGCATTCTCATTGTGACTGTCTTTAGATGTTGCCGTGCTGAAACTGCTGCTTTCACTATCCCTGTTGCAGCAGTTTTCTGACAAACTGGAGCCGCGGTTTTGGCTCTTGGCTCTATCTGAGCCATCAGATGCTCCTCCCCGTGCAGAAACCGCTGATGTCGTTTTGGCCATTTTGTTAGCACGAGATACCGCCCGATTAAAAGTGCCTGTGGGATCTTCTTCGTTGTAAACAGACAGACGAACATGGCTGCTCTCAAGCTGTAAGGATAGGCTGGATGGCGTGAGGAACTCCAGTGCGGGCTGACAAAGGATAAAATAGGTGTAACAATTAATATTTGCCAACGGGGTTGCGATGAATTACGACAGGCGTTACGCCGATTTTATAGGCATAATATATTTTCTTATTTTCCATACCCTGAGCTTGGAAACTTCTATTATGTTCAACATTTGTGTATCTGGAAGCGACCGCCGCCCAGTAGGGTGTAATAATATCCAGTAAAGAATTCTGTTATTTAAAGCAGACATTCTGCTTTGTTTTTTATTGGAAGTTACAATGGAAACTCAATGACTCAAGTTTTTACAAGCAGTATGTTGGATATAGTTTTATCAGCAAAAGATCTGGCACTCTGGCCACTGACATGTATATATAGTAGAGGTGTACATTCCTATCGCTCTCCGATTTTATAGCCACCCTTAGGGGACAGGGAGAGGCAAATAAAAAAAAAAGGGGGTAGCTCTTTTAAATAGCGATAATAACAGCGTGATTGACAAAATGATGAAAATAGTGATGATGCTGAAAATAGCGATCAACATAATAACGGAAATGATGATAATGAGCATGATGATGCTGTGGTAAAGCTTTAAATTAATGGTTCCCATACAGTAGTTATGATCAATGTTCCCTCTAATATTTAGTAGTCAGTGAGGCAAAAAGCTTATGGGGTGCATTTTTTTTTTTTTGGTCCTGTGACAAGACTATGTGTACACTGAATACTTGTAGAAATGTAAACTTGATTTTTTTAGGTACCTAGCCTTTTGTGCACACATTAATTTTCCTTGTTCCCTGGTTGCAAAACATGGAGAAGCTTGCACACGTGCACAGTTTAGAGGGAACACTGGTTTCGATCGTAGTGAAAGCACAGTCCTGGTTGACCACACTTACATGTTCATCAACTTTGCCCAGTGACGATGCCGACTGAAGCATGTCTGAGCTGCAGAAGGAGGACGTTCTACTCCATCCGTGGCGTCTCCTCCATTTCAGGTCCTCAATCTCTTCGTTCAGGGTCAAAAGCTGTCTCATCAGACACAAATCTTGGTCCATCAGTAATATCTGCAGAAGAAACGCTGCCACTGTTATTTTTGTTTCAAAGATTTGTACGATTACGACCTACACGTACGATTACGACCTACACCTCTAATGATTCAGTGCTGCCGGGGAAAATATGTCCTCAAAAAAACAATACTATGATCCTATTAATATATAATCAGTAGAGTAGAACGATCCAATCGAGTCTTCCGGTCTGTTTTCAAATACATAAGGTTATCTCGATACATGTTTTATACGCGATTGGGCGTAAACCATCCTTTGACACCGGGAACTGAATATTGACAAACCGCGATTTGTGTGTGGTTTGTTTAATTGGTTGGTTGGTTGATGAGTTGTTGGAAAAACAATTATGACTTCATTTAGGACTCAGATCGAACTGTTCATTGAGAATGAAGGTTGTTCCTTGCCAAGAAACGGATGATTGTACACGCTGAGGGTTGGTGAAATAGAAATCTCTTCATCAGTGTTTTATATTGACCATTTTTTTTCTTTTCGGGATATTCTTTTTTTCAAAAGCCATTCGTTTGTTTCCTTACGTTGAAAACTAAAACGTCAGTCAATCATCATGGCACTATTGCATACTTTCACACCCGGATCCAAGCCTCCGTTCCCTCTCAGTTCTGGACGACCTTAACATTCCGTCATCATTGATGTTAATTACGACACACGTATCTCACAGTCTTTGAGCTTGATACCCCACTACAATGCAGGCAATTTCATAAACAATATTATATGAAGTGGACCTAGGTTCGTTACTCATGATCTAGAGATAAATAGTCCATTGAAGCACAACGAGTAATAGTTGTCTTATTTTTAAACCCATTTGTGTCCTGCCATGACACTCACGCCGGAGAACTTTTGAACATTGAAAAACGTAAATTTCCTTCTCATTGTTCACCGACAGATATTTTTCCTCAATCATTGTCAAATCAACATTCCAGAAACATTACTATTGGACTGGAAAGATAATGCACACTGTGTTTCATAAGTTATAAAACTCAGAGACTTGCCGGTGCAGATACCAATAAACTGTATCGGCGTCGCTTTGCGTCCTGCATTGCTCGTCGTAAACCGTATGACATTAAAAACAAAAGAGATTATGGGTCTCATATATATGGCGTTTACGATACCTCCCGCTGATTTCGTCTGGGTCAACAGAGACGGTCAACAGTGTGCTGTATTCCAGCCCTGGGGACACAGCGATAAATGATGGCAACCAGGAATTCGGACAAAAACGAGCGACTTCCAGATATATAATTATCATTCATGGTGTCGATTAACTTTCGTGAGATTTTCCGTTCTGGTTATTATTAAAATTTTGCCATTTTTATACTGCTCCAAATTACATAATACTTTGACAACGCGTACGACGTTTTCTGGAGTTTCCCCACATTCAGTTTTTTCAGAGAGCTAGATTTACCTTTTTTTTTTTGAAAAGTTCACGGTCGTGAAACAACAAACGTCTTTCCTGCAATGTAAACTTCTCGATCTCAAGGTTTAATTAATTACAACATGCGTTACATTATACTTTTACAAGTACTTTTCTTCTAGATTCCAACAACTCCCGATACTGCTCCAACCTAAAATTATCGAAAATAATATATTAAAAAAAAAAAGATCTTTAATATATAATACAGTAACATAATTATATAATAATGATTAATAATTAATGATAATAATAAGTATAGAAAAGGTAAGAAAAGCAAGGGTCATGATGTCATGGAGGGGATCCCCAGACACGACATGCGGGCGGGTATGGCAGCAAATAACACAGATTTTGATATTCTTTGCACTCCCAACTCATATTTTTAAAAAAGAAAGAAAGAAGGAAAAAAAAAAAACCGCCTCTAGCCTGATTTCCACAGTTTCTTTTAATACGAGGCAACATTTTTTTGTTTTGTTTGTTGCGTTTTTTTTTGTTTTTGGTCAAAGCTTCACCATCTTTGGTGGCATGACAAACCAGGACAGGTTATTTGCTGTTAATTTCAATAGTCTGATTCGGAATCAGACTATTGAAATTGACTATTGACTCATTTAAAATGCCAAACCTTACCTTACAGTTTGCTTAACTTTATGACTATAATTTCAATGCGGTATTTATCTTTAACACGCAGTCTCGTTTATAATTATTTCAAATAAAAGACTCGTAGTGCCTGTTTTGTTTTCCCCCTCACGCCAGTGCGTTACTGGTTGGACCGTTCGTTTGTCAGGTTGTCACGAGCAGAGTTAGGGTCTTGGGGAGCATTCGACTGCACCAGAGGCAGCTAACTCACACTCGGACACAACCACACAAGAAAAGTATTAAACAACTAGAGTATCTATATATGTCAGGCCGGTCAGGCCATGTTTTACATAAATATTAATAAACAAAACAAAAGACAATAGAGGTATATTCAAAGCAATAAATTCTAATTACTAACTTAATCTATGATATTCATGTAATTATGGTTCCTTATTGGATGTACTGCAATCAATAGCAAATAGGTATATTATACGAAACTAGATATCAATTTAAAGTGACAGTTGAGTCGCCACTGGCCAGTCGCCAGGCAAACTCTCCCTAAATCATATGGGCTTGAATGTTAGATGTTAGGAGAGCCCAGTACGTTCCAAGCCTACAGAAGCACACTTCGGCTTGTAGGTAATTACGCAGTTGCAAAAAAACTATTTATATATATGCACAATCATTATTCAATTCATCAACAATGTGCCATATTACTTCAATCATACTATGGAAATAATTCTATAACACAGGCCACTCGTCGTCGAGTGCCAGCTGGGGTTTCCTTGGACTTCCTATGAGGCTGTGGTTCTCTCTCTATCTCTGATCTTCTATTATGCTTGAACAAATAAGATATATTACCATTGGTCACGCCTACTGGTAGGCGCGAACATCAATATAGCGCAGCGTGGGCTTTCAAAGGTCAGCCCACTCAGACCTTTCTTTCTAGAGCTCAGTCAGTCCGTTAGCAAGGACTTCTAGTCTTCAAATCACAGTTCAGGTACTGGCCAACCGGAGATACTTCACGACACGATGCTTCTGCTCGTCTGTATTCAATAAATCTGAACGTTACACGATGTTTTATACCATCTAACTACCCAGCAGTGCTAGTCCGCTGGCCCAATTAGTTCAGCTATCTCATTGGTCGAAACCTCCCACCATTTTAATTGTAGTAATACGTCTGCACTATTCTACCAGCCAGTTAACGTGCAAAAACTTGTCTAGTCATACTTAACAATGTCAACTATCCCCACCTTGTTTCACCCCTACTCCATTACTTATTAATCACGAACATTAAAACCGACAAGCGTGAATCTAACAGTTTAACTTTACATTTATTTACTCACCAACTATAATTCGCGAGGGCCGTTCAAGGCCACCAGCCAATTTCTCATGGCCCTGGTAAAACAACAACAACTCACTCTCTGCGTGAGTTTTAACAACATCCGAATCATGACACAGGTCATGCCAGTCAATGATTTTGTCTTTAGTAGTTGACTGACTGACTGAGAACGTACGTTACGCCATATCATTCTCCGGTCCCAACTGTTGAACTGTCTGGCTTGTATACATTATTCAAGTATTAACTTTTACAGCCCACTTTGCGGGATCAGTGTTGAGCCACAAACTTCTGCACTGCCACGAGATTATTGTCAGTTTGACCGCCAGCTACGCTTTCTTCAGTGTATTCTTGGCGTCAAGCTGCTGGGCTCTACGCCCGTTGCCAGTCGCTCCAAATGCGAAGCGAGCTCTCATTTTGTTTAATGATGTCCATAGATTGATTAAAAAAAACAAGAGAGAGAGAGAGAGAAAGAAGAAGAAAAGGGAGAAGGGCGGGGTTGCACGCATGCGGCCAGTTATTTCGAGAGTGGCGATGGGGGCAGGAAGAACAGGATGGGACATACAAGTATACTCACAGAGATTTCTCTCATTTTCATACTGACTACTAATTAATAACACTGCTTTACCAATACCCGCGGCTGTCACCACCCATCATTCAGTTATATGGGAATCAATATAAGAAAAGAAATAGCAATTCGGAAATCACGGAGTGAAAAGCCAAAGCAAAAAGCTTTAAAAATTAATTTTACAAGCAAATTTCGCAATTAAACTGAGAACCTTGAAGTGCATGTCTAAATTTCTTAATAGATGAGAAATCTGGACTTCATTAAGCGATACTTTACATTTTTTTCCAATGAGAATCTCATAGTCCGGGAAGTAACCGAATCCTAAGGCAAGGTAAAACCAACGGCAAACTGTGAGCAGATCCTTCTAAATACTGTCAGGGAAAAAAAGGGCATTTAGTGGTATTTATTTGGCTGTATATTTGTGGAAGAGGTGAGCGGTAAAGAGCAATGCCAGACCTAGGAACCGGAAAAGAGTAGAAGAGAACAAAAGATATGTCTAGCACTTTTCTGAAACAGATGGACCGACCGTGCCAGTTGCAATAATAACATATTATAGCAAGGACACTTTTAAGAGAAAAATAAAAAACGTCTTTGCCGCTACAAATAAGCATTGTAAATGGGTAGCAGCTAGGACAGTGGTTTTCAACCTGGATGTCGCGAAAGCAACAAAAACGAAAGCAAGACGAAAGACAGAATATTATAACAGATCGACAGGATATATAGAGGCCCTACCAGAAGAGCCCACCGACCAGCCACAATCATACCTGAACTGAAACGCCTACCTACGCTCTACAGGACCCCCCCCCCCCCCCCGGACAGTTTCATACACTGGGAACAGGCCCATCCCCACCCCCTCCCAAGCGATGACCCTTAGTTATACTAACCATCTCCCTCCTGAGAATGCCCAGGGCGACATCCACAGTTGTCTTAGTACCGCGGTGAACTCTGTCCTTCTGAGAGCATCTTTCGACGTCTTCACCTCCGCCAACGTTTTCGCTGGCGGCCCAACTCCTTCTCCTCCAGCCGTCGCTACTTCTGTTGGCGATTCTATAACAGCTGCTGCTTCTGCGGGGGTCGCCGTTGGTGTCAACATCATGAAACTTATTCAGTACCTCCATTTCTCCTGTTTCTTTCCACCGTTCCTTTAGTTTACGTGTGGTTTCAAGCCGAGACTGGTAAAACGCCCGGCAGGCGTTGGAAAGATCTATGGAGTCGGCATGTCTCATTACGACTCCTTTGTCGTTCTGCACAGTCACAGCTGGCGTCCCTATTATGCAACGGTGAGACGTCATCAGATTATGCCAAGCAATACGGAATGGTTCCAAAATAGATCGGCCTATCGATTATCTCTACAAGGCCAAAGTAATTTTTTAGCAGCGCATACATTAAATATATTAAGGGAATGAATTTTGTAAAACAATATATCTATCTCAGTCTTGTCATCAATGTGTACAGTAGTTTCATGATAGCACTTTCGAGTGTGGAGTTACTGTCCAATCCAATTTGATTACTGGTACCTGGAAAGAGAAAGTAAGAATACACTTTACTAGTGGACATGTTGTCTCGTCCTTACAGGTGGGTGATGATCAAAGACAGCCAAATGTGAAGCCTTAGATTTCTGGCAAGAAGCGTAAAGAAAGTCATTTAAAAAGACTAGAAATTTGTCACATCTATACTAATAAAAGAGAAACTTTACGACATTGCGCGCGCCTCTGTCGCTACTCCTCCGTTAATGTTGATTCTATGGCCTTCAAATTTTACACAGTGCTTAGTATAGTCTGTGGTCGTGTCGCCGGCACATAAAATTTAAATATATTTGAGAAATAACAGAACGTTTGTTTCCGTTTTTGTGTTGCGACACATTAACTTTTCGGCAAATTTGCGGCAATTTTTTGTCATCGATTATAGTATTCTGTGCGCAAATTGCTTGAGCGATTACAGTCGCCGATTTTGTTGAATCGCCTCGCAATATAGCCGATTGTGCTAAACTGCCTCGGAATAGACCCCCAAATTACATGTCTTATCATGAGGACGCAGATCTACATGTCTTATCATGAGGACGCAGATCTAATGATTTGCGTGCACTGTACCTTCAAGAACGCATTTTCTCATAATATTTCATCGACTGAAGTAATCAGACCTATTTAACTCATGATGTTTTGCGCCAACGATTACCGCCAACTTCCGCCGTCACACATTTTAAAACAGTGCACAACTGTGGTTAAGTTTCAACTTTGTTCTGATTAGTTTACATCTAGACTAGGTCTATATATCTGTGTTTTAGAATGTGTTTTCAATAGCCTATGCCTACATTCTAGACTAGATCTAGGAAAGGAAAGATTCTGGATTAGGTCGGGAGATTGACGCCACAGTACAGGGCCAACGTTTCAAGCGGCAACGATTGTTGTACGTGGGTGGCCATCACACATTTTAACTGTTTAAAGCAGCGCCCAACAGCAGGACTTTCATTTCGTTGCTCAACAGCAAACCTTTTTGGCTTTGGTTAGGTTTCAGCTTTGTTCTAATTAGTCTAGACCAGATCTAAGCTTTTAATATGCCTAGGAAAAGGAAAGGGTCTGGATTAGGGAGATTGACGCCGGTATGTCACAATAGTTAACCCATTGTCATCATCTGTCACTGTCACACTGCCTTTTCTTTCTTTCCTATTCCGTTCGTAGAACGCGTAATCAGGCTTGTTTGTCATAATTTGCCACATTTGCCCCACTCGATCTAAATGACAATATAGATTGGCTATACAATTTTAGGGATAAGAAAGGGAGTTTGACAAATGTCTGTTGCAGACAATGGAACCAAGTTACTTATTTTTCACCGCTGTGGTTCGTCATAATAAAAAACATAATAATAATATCATCACCTTTTCATTCCGCACAAAGCACAGGAAGAAGATTATAAAAATGTGAAGGGTAAAATGGTAAATCTACAATGTCAGATTTTTTGTTATTTGAGGCCTGATGTACAACATGAATACACACGAACAAATGCTGTTTTAAGTATCTGTTGTAAAATACGCTATACATGTGAGAGGAGTGGGTATCGCGATCAGCTTTCTCTAAAGTCTTCGTATCCCATTTTCGTTTTTATAATTATTTACTTTCAAATGAAGAAAACGAAGTTAGTGACACTAAAATGTTGTCGGTCTGGACTTTCAAACATCTGGGACACGATCTTTTTACAGCTGAGTCGCCCACCTAATGGAGAGTGAGGAGTAAAAAAAACTGAGCAGGCACCAGTTATTTGTTTCCACAATGTTAATGGTTTTCTCGGCAGGGGGTTCTAGCTGTGAGTAATGAATGTGGGCAGATTGGAAATTGAGCTCATGTTTTTTTTTTTTGGAAATCGGTTCAGTAAGAACTAAATCCCTATAGCCTTCCAAGTGGCTTCCTGGCGAGGTCTTGTTGGTAAAATGTCGTAAAGGTGTATAGTTATACTTGTCCAGTCAGTGACATTCCACTGTGCGGTCACGCAGTGCATAGCTACGGCGCCCTTGTTTTGACAATATCAATTTTCTTTTTACACTTTCCTTAAATCTTCGACTACCAAGAACCGCCCGGTAGCACGTATGTATATCAACCCCCCTGCCATGAAAACCCGATTCTAGATGTTGTGTAATTATCCTCCACCCCCCGCCCCCCCCCCCCCCCCCCAGATCACGTCTAGGGATGAACTACCTACTTTATACTTTATCCAGATAAACCTTCGTACCGTAGTTTTAAATTATGAAACAAAACTATTACTGTGACACGGCACCTTATTGTAAAAGAAAAAAACAACAACAACGTAAGACTAGACTTCAATGGTTTAATGATCAGGGCTATCTCTTGCATTCACGGAAACTTAGTAAAGGGAAGGAGGCAAGTGAAACATCCCCCAAAAAACGAAAACGTGAATATGAATATCTTAGAAAAAACAAAAACAAAACCAAGAAACCTAATAGTTCAGAAAATGCAGCAGAAAATTCAGGTAACTATTTAAAGAAATCGACGTAGACAGGATTATTTTTTCCGCACCCACTTACATGAACAGGTACGTAAAAACTATCAGCTCCCAGGGAAAGACACACAAATCATCCTCTCAAGACAACTCTCAGTGACTAATAAAACATTTAATGCGGGACTCTTTAAGCTGTTCTTTGAGTGTTTGTGCGCAGTCGTGCATGAGACGCGCCAACCTGCGGTTAATTTTTTTCCCCATTAAGGATTGCGGAAGTGATATAAAGTGTCGGATGCTGCACTGAGGCATTTCTCTCTTCCGGGTAGCATATAGCAAAATGTGAAGCAAGAGAGGAATGAGGGAAGAGAGTGAGAGAGGGAGAGGGAGAGTTGTATGTAATAATAATGTGCGGAAGAGTTTGAGTTAGAGTTTGGAGAAGGCACGTCGATACGACAACGCCCATTTTGGCTGGGAAGACACAAGACGATAGACAAAGTATCCCAACATTAAATCTTGTTTTTTTTCTATCTCCATTTTCTGAAAAACTGGACATCGTTTAGTATGTAGAAGAGGTATAACAAGTGCACACTTTGAGACTTGTTTAAAATGCGTTGTGGCACTTATCAAGCTGTTTCACAGTTCCGTTTTATTCAAACCCCTTGTCTTAAAACTAAAGCCGCAAATGTACAAAGTTGAATTTTCGAGTTGTGCAAAAAGTGGAGTTGGAACAATCAAGAACTAAGGCCGCGATATAGCCAAATGATATGACAGAAGGAGATTCTGTCAAAAGCGCCCACCAAGCTTTGATTTATGTTACTTTGATGCTTTTTTTCCATTCTTTTGATGCTAAATATTAAGTTTCCAGAGTGACTGTTTCTAAGTATTGGCGCCATAATATGGTCAAATGGATTTTGTTTGCCCAGTGAATGGAATTTTTGGACAGTTTTAGGGTTAGTGTTAGCGCTGGGGAAAGGTTTAGTTAATCCAGCCACAACAACCATTTTGTCAACAACAAGCTTATAATGTCCCATTTAGAAACTGGCTACAGGTTGGTAGTAAAATCGCTTTGTGAGTATGTTGGCTACAGTGTGCAATTTGCCCTTGATTAGTTGCTCCCGACAAACACAGCAATCCAAGCCAAGGATTTTCACAAATACAAGGAAGAAAATCCCCATGCAAGTCGCACACACAGGAAATGCTAAACTAATCAGATAATAAAACAGATAATTTTAAAGGCTTAATCATATTCCCTTGCGGCTAAAATTTACGCTCACCGCTCAAACTGAAATTAATTTGAGAGTTGAATTAACTTGGTCAGCTTCCTGTATGTATCTCAAACCCAACATTCTGCATTATCAGGCATCAGATCTATTTAATTTCGCTTAAATTTCAGTGAAGGTTTGACAGAGCACGGAGACAAATTACTGAACCACTTTACTTTGATTTGAGGCACATCTCCGGCCAACAACGGAATTGGGAGCGTCTGGGGAAGGGAGGAAGTGTTTAATTGGGTTCAGATCAAGCGCAAATGCCGATGAACTTTGACACGGACCCTGTGTAAACCTTTGTGGACGAAATTGCTAGTTTATCGCCCATTTGGCGCGGAAAGCCAAACCATGCACAGACGGCAGAACTCGGAAAAATATACAGCAGATTTTACCTCACCATTCTGGTGGGTCAGGTGAGAGTTTGGCTGGTTGAATTGCTCAGCAGGGGAAGGTTTTAATCGGTGATCTCACTCTGATACATATGAGTGGTTCTACACCAGTGTTTCTCAACCTCTTTTTGTCCCTCGCCCCACCTCAGTTTTCCAAAAACAACTTGCACGCCACCATGATCGCACAGAGTTAGCATAGACTATAGAGTATAAATATATATTATATATATATATATACAAAACTATTTTAATAATATTTATAGATTCAGTACGTATAATTAAGAAAGAAATTTCGATTTAACCCATTCCCTACGGTAACTTTTGTGGGTGCGGCCGGAATTCTCAACACTATCCAGTTTGAGATTTGGAGTTGGTTCAAAGATGAACCAGGATAGGATTCAATATATCGAGATGTTGGTTTAGATAGATCTATTAGTGTTGAAAAAAATTGGTGTCCACATGAGCCGAGTAGTTGGCTTTCTTATCCTGTAGCAGAGTGAAAACCCAATAGCCGAGTACTTGGCTTAACGTAGCGAATGTTAAACTTTATTTCACGTCCTACCCACTTGTTTCTTACTTCAATGGGAGCCTTGCCCTTGACAAACAAAGCAGCCACCTATACGGCACAAACAAACCGACAGTTTTATCTATCAGGTTAAGTTAAAATACACTATGAAATTAGGATTTCTATGAAAACTCCCTACGTCCCTTTCTGGAATCCTACACTCTACCAGAATATTGCCAGGCCCCAAGGGTGCGTGCGCTCCACCTTGAGAAACATTGTTCTAAAGGATGTCTGGCCGCCGAAGTTGCGATTTCTGGGGTAGGGTGCGTGGATGAGAGCGTCTAGACATGAAGCACTAACAGACCAGGACGGAAGACGGAGGATTGGGGGGGGGGGAGAAGGGGTGGATGAGGTGGGGGTGGGGGGGGTAGCATGGAGAAGGTAGAGGTGGGAGGATAGGAGGATGTAGGAGATGAAAACAACCGACGAGCAACAGGAAAATCATGAGACGACTAGTAACAGATGACAGGAAGTGATAATGTATATATATATAACTTTCTTATTAGTCATATAGCTTGGCACCTTTCTTTCAACAGCATAATGCTCGAACATTTACATTTATTTATTTTTACTTTAATAAATCAACACAATTTCCCCGAATTTCTTACCAGATACCAACATCATTTGCAAGGTGTAAACACGGGAAATATATGCAATATTGCGTCTTATTGCCTCAATTTCTAACGCCCAGATTTGATGAACTAAACAAACTCTTCAGATAGTATCACATGCGTAGGTGGAAGAAAGAGGAATGAATGGAAGGAAATGCTACACAGATAAGGATTGACAAAAGAAGGGAGGAAAATGTATTTCATAGGTTAGCGGTGTACACAGCGGAACCATTCCACTGGTTCCTACAAGATATGAACCGCCCGCCCACCCATCCATCCATCCATCCATCCATCTGTCTGTCTGTCTGTCTGTTTGTCTGTCTGGCTGTTTGTCTGTCTGGCTGTTTGTCCGTCTGTCTGTCTATGAATGTAGCTCAATTTGAACCTATGTGATAATTTTTTTTTTACCTAAATAACATTTGTGTTTAATATACACTACTAAGCACGCGAATCATATTCTGCAAAAGTCGCACACTGATTGAAATTAAATCCCAAAACCTAATGAATGAAGTCTTCCCTCATCCTTTTGTTATTGTTTTCCACCTTGATACAACCAAACTCAGGTAAATCGATACTTGTTACGTTGATCAGTCGACAGAATTTACGTTCAGCGCACATCAAAGAGGCAACCGCTAAATGAAAATAAGGAAAAAAAAAACGTCCTCGAATTACCTTTCGTTTCCGAAAATACACTTTCTTATATGTTTTGCTTGGTCCTATAATGCCATGCTGCGAGAAAAGACCGTATGTGCCACTCTAAGTCAGATTCACATTTTAACTTCAGTTTGTAGAATGGAATGTGTTCTATCTTTCTATCAAGGGGTATTTGCTATATTGTTGTTTGAGACATTTTGTCGATTTAAAGGTTTTGTCATGAATGTGATTCTTTCACTCCTAAGTTTATTATGTATAAGTGCCGTTTCAATCGGTTAAAAAGTTTTCGAGATTCATACGTTTCTGCCCTTTTGCCGACCAAATTTTAATCCTCATTTTCTGGAAAAGGCAAAATTGCACATACAAGAATATGGCAGATATCCGGCGCTATATTTGTTACCATTTAATAGTGTTTCTCTTGCTCATCACGAAATGAAAATTGATCAACGAATAATTCAGGGCACAACAAGAAATTTCTTCTTCTTCTTTTTTTTTTGTTCTTGAGTCCCTTGTAAAATTTTTGTTTTCGGCGTACACAGTCTTTTCCTACAAAACGGCAATATTAAGCTGGGTTTTCATATGTGCGGCAAGGGAAAAGGCAACAGAAACGTAAAAAACCCTTCAAGTAGTAAAAAGAAAGAGTGTTTCCATGTGTACGAGAAATGGCGTTTCCGTACACATGAAAATATTCTTTCAATTTTACTACTTAAAGATTTTTTTGACGTTTCCGTTTTCGTTTCGGTACACATGGAAACCCAGCATAAGTGACAAGTTCTCACAAAGAACTCGTCTTGCCTATCACATTGTTAAAAGAAAAGAAAGCATCATTAGGTGCTATAAATAAAAAGGCGAACGGCCGAGACAAGGCCGAGGGCGATAATTGCATGTTTGCTGAATGAGTCAGCGGAGATGTAAAAAAGCTTGTAGGCATGTTAAAGTAAGCAACAGCTCAAAGTGGATGGAAATTAAACCTTCAGATCGGAAGTATGTGCATGCTACAACATGCTATGTCGAGCCTGAGGGGTGCTGTAATGAAACAACATCAGAGCAAAAAAAAAAAAAAAAGAGAAAAAAGTTATGCAAATATTACAATGTTCAGGTGCGCCATTTTCAAGCAGGTTTAAAAGCTCATTAGAATTTTCAAAAGCTTTTGGAAAAAAATGTCTTTTTATTTGTTTTAGCTGCCTTTCATCTTTTACTTTTGACTGTTCCTTGTGAATTCGATTTGTCGAGAGGTAGACGCTGTATAGTACTCTGCCCCACACATCTGGGACTCGCTGCCAGAATCATTGCGAAAAGCATCTACCGAGTCAAAATTCAAAACTGGTCTAAAAACCCATCCTTCTGAAAACACCTTCAGTCTCATTCCCAATCCATTTATTTTCTCAATTCACTTTATTTTTGCTGTTTATTCTTTAATTTCTGCCTTATAGTATGTCATGTATATGTGTCTATATGTATGTCTAGCAAAAGAGTGTATGTAATGCAATCGATTGTGTTTGAGAGAGAGAGAGAGAGAGAGAGAGAGAGGGAGAGAGAGAGAGAGAGAGAGAGAGAGAGAGAGAGAGAGAGACAGAGAGAGAGAGAGAAAGAGAAAGTTTCAAAGAGAGAAAGAGAGAAAGGGTGAGTTGTAGATGGAGAGAACAAGACTTTCTGTAACGCGCCTAAAGCAAATTGTTTGGATTGGGCGCTATATAAATAATCTTCATTATTAGTATTATTATTATATAATGTGTTATTATTTTTTTTTCTATTTTTCTCCCAGTTGAATGCGAAATTAGTACCGATTAAAAATTTTGTTTATGGCCGATGCCTGCACTTGCTAAATGTCATGCTGCAAAAAGCACTTTAAATGACCAGAAATTTTGACGTACAATGAAGAATACAATGCCAGTACGAACCTGCAAGCACTACAGACTGTGGCAGCAATGTCGACAAGAGCAGTGTGCGACCGTCTGGATGTTGTGTGTCATTCACTGCATATTACAATTAGCGCCATGAGCATGGCTCCAACTCGCACACAACATCTGTCTCCAGCACTCATTGACGACACAGTATAATGGGGGGGGGGGGGGAGGATAGGGCGAAAAAACAAGGAGTTTGCCCATGACTAATCGAACCTAATCCTAAGGGCACTTTTTCGAGGGATGCTGGTGAGCAGTAGGCCTACTATTTGGGACAATTATTATTATTATTATTTTGTTAAGCCAGTCAACATCACCCCTTCCTTTCAACCACCAAAGCCACATTTTCTCACATAATAACTGGTCGGAAATAGCCACGCGATGCCATGTGAATGCTTCATAAATAAAAGTAAAAATGTGCAATCGGACTTCATATTTCATGCTGCATGCTATTACAGAATCCAGTTGACCTATAATGTATAAATATTGCATGCTGTGCAGCGGTCTCTCATTTAATCAATCTATTTCGCTTGTGTTTTTGGTTTGTTTTGTTAATAGTCTTCTTTACATGCTTGTAACAGATGCTTGGCCCTTTCCCTTTTCTGATGCACCGTACGCGTTCCCTGACACTGGCTTAGTAGACAGAATTCCCATTCAGGAAATCACAGAATTTCAAAATGGTACAGGAAACTGCCAATTATCAGAAGTAATTTGCCAAACTCCAGATATGTAGTCTCTCTATTATTTATAAGGACAATTCCCACCCATAGGCTTGGTGTTTTATCGAAAATGAAAAGATCGCCAAAGACATACATTTACTGAGGCTTCGCTTACTGTAGACATACGAGCTGATGTGGGCTGGTCATTAAAGATAAAGATAAAAATAAAATGCCGAATTTTTTATTGCCTCAAGGCGTATAACAACAGCAACAACAACAACAACAACACCAAAGAAACGTAAGCTGTTCCATGTAGCAAATGAGCCACAGAAACTCAGGAATTATTTGGTTTAATCTATGTCGACTTTAGCGAATATAATAAAAAGTGAATGATCTAGAAAATAGGAAAAAAAAACAAGAAGTAAGACCCCAGGATTAACCAGAATAATAGCATTTTATTTGTATAAACCTAATTGAAATCTGGCCAGGACGTAAATCCTTTTCAATATGTCTCTGTGTTTATTTTACATATGTGTGGCTCCGGATGAGCTGATACGATGCGTCACTGATTAACAAAACGCTGGTTTCTATGTACAGATATTGATATACTGCTTATCAGACTTTGTTTGATGGAAGCAGCTGACATTCACGAGTGGGAATGTATTGATCAGAATTATTCATCAGAGAAATAGTTATGTTTGCAAACTGTTCCATCTGTTGACGTACAAGCGTTTTCTGATGTTGAACCCAGTGTGGCTAACTTTTTTTTTTTTCTCTCGTCTCAATAATAAATTTTCTAGTCACCAAAAACGAATATGCACACATTATAATTTGCACTAGAACACCGGTACACCTTTCATCACATTTTCCATTGGTCAAATCCGGAGGTAAAAATAAAACAACAGCAACAACAACAACAACAACAAAACTCCAGAGGATTAAAAAAAAAAAAGTGGTTGTCAACCCTCTTCATGCAATTGCCCTCTTAGGCTCCAAATTTTCTTTCACGGCCCCAAGTTTCTCCCCCCGGCCCCCATCCCCACTTAAACCCAACAGTTACATTTCACAAGAAGACAAGACTATACACAGATTATGATTTAAGTTTTTCAAAGCCTTAGTATACTGACACTCGACCAGTTGATTATTGATTAGAAAACAGAAAGCATTCGTCAAATTCATGCACTGTTAAAAAATAGGCCTTTTTCTGTTCATACAATCATGTAAAACCTATCTACGTGTGCTGTTGAACAAGTCAGTGGCTGCCCTGTCTTTGTCCTCTAATCGCCCCCCCCCCCCTTCATGGTTTTCGCCCCCCCCCGTCGCCCATTTCTTCCCTTTCGGGCCCCCCCCCCTGTCGCTCCCTGTCTGTATGTCTCATCAATCTCTCTATCTATCTATTTATCTATCTATCTATTTATCTATCTATCTATCTATCTATCTATCTATCTATCTATCTATCTATCTATCTATCTATCTATCTATCTATCTATCTATCTATCTATCTATCTATCTATCTATCTGTCTGTCTGTCTGTCTGTCTGTCTGTCTGTCTGTCTGTCTATCTATCTATCTATCTATCTATCTATCTATCTATCTATCTATCTATCTGTCTGTCTGTCTGTCTGTCTGTCTGTCTGTCTGTCTATCTATCTGTCTATCTGTCTGTCTGTCTGTCTATCTATCTATCTATCTATCTATCTATCTATCTATCTGTCTATCTGATTCTCTGCCTGCCTGTCTGTCTGTCTGTCTGTCTGTCTATCTCTTCTTTTTTACTATTACATCTATTGCATAAATGACTGCGTCCACAACATGTTATTTCAAACCTTGTCAACAGCATATAAGCTGTGGTAACTCTACAACCGTAAACGTAAGTGTAGGCTTAGATGCCGCATACATTTTTCTTTTCGTACTTGCGCCAGGTAAAAGCTGATATAATCTTGAGTATTTGTGGGGGTGGGTTATGAAAATCACCTCGTTTTCAAAACCTAGCCTGAGCTACAGGAGTCTATAGGTGCCTCAGGCTGAGTTTGACTTATCTATCTGATCTCTGCTATACTTAATAATGTGCTTTTGCGCCCAAAGCCAGGTTCTCATTTACCTGAGAAAAGGTGTCGGAGAACTAGGCCCACATTCCACATACAATTCGATGTTCAAGTACAGATTTCAGCCAGATGCGCACAGAAGGGATACGGCACCGAGAACCAAATGCGTTGCGCTTTCTCTCAGTGGGAAATAACATTATCTGCTTCAGCTTTGTTACATTTCTCTTTGCCAGCCTGGCATGGATTCTAATGAGTCACAGCGAAAAACTGAAAGGGGGATGGGGGCATAGAGGGAGTGTTAAAGAGTTTCATCCCTTTCCTGAAAATTGATGACTGGGTCATCGGAAAGCGGTTCCCCATTGCCTTCAGCGGCCGAGTTATGTTATCTCAAAGCCGCAAAAGTGTCCGCCTTTATAAACATTCACTGACAATGCACACATACAGAAAAATGTGTACAACCAACTACCACAGAAAAATGTGTACAACCAACTACCACAGAAAAATGTGTACAACCAACTACCACAGAAAAATGTGTACAACCAACTACCACAGAAAAATGTGTACAACCAACTACCACAGAAAAATGTGTACAACCAACTACCACAGAAAAATGTGTACAACCAACTACCATAGCAAAACAAAAACAACAACAACAACAACAAATAAGGTAGCCCCAGGAATTCTAGAATGTTTCGTGCCCACTTAAGTCTTCACATTTATTCGGAAGTTCAAAACCTCCTGCCACATTGCTTACTTCTGAGAAAATACAGATCTCTTTCCCCCGAAGTGTGTTCTATCTGTCTCATGGTGTACAATAGCAGATATTAAATACACACAGACACCCGCCCAGCTGTCTGTCTGTCTGTCTGTCTGTCTCTCAATATGTACAGTAGTAGATATTAAATACACGAAGACACCCGCCCAGCTATCTGTCTGCCTGTCTGTCTCTCTCAATATGAACAGTAGTAGATATTAAATACACTAAGACACCCGCCCAGCTGTCTGTCTGTCTCTCTCTCAATATGAACAGTAGTAGATATTAAATACACGTAGACACCCGCCCAGCTATCTGTCTGTCTGTTTGTGCCTCTCTCTCAGTATGAACAGTAGTAGATATTAAATACACTAAGACACCCGCCCAGCTGCCTGTCTGTCTGTCCCTCTCTCAATATGAACAGTAGTAGATCTAGATATTAAATACACGTAGACACCCGCCCATCTGTCTGTCTGTCTGTTTGTCTGTCTCCTGTCTGTCTCTCAGTAAATATGAACAGTAGTAGATATTAAATACACGTAGACACCCGCCCTGCTGTCAGTCTGTCTGTTTGTGTCTCTCTCTCAATATGAACAGTAGTAGATATTAAATACACGAAGACACCCGCCCAGCTGTCTGTCTGTGTCTGTCTGTCTCTCAGTAAATATGAACAGTAGTAGATATTAAATACACGAAGATACCCGCCCAGCTGTATGTCTGTCTATCTCTCTCTCAATAATTATGTACAGTAGTAGATATTAAATACACGAAGCCATTCGCCCAGCTGTATGTCTGTCAGTCTGTCTCTCAGTAAATATGAACAGTAGTAGATATTAAATACACGAAGATACCCGCCCAGCTGTATGTCTGTCTATCTCTCTCTCAATAATTATGTACAGTAGTAGATATTAAATACACGAAGACATCCGCCCACATATTAGAAAAAAACGTTCCACTAAGTGCATTGAAAACAGAGGCCCGGGTATTACCAGCAAGAAACGAAACCGATGTCCCGTGAAAGCGGTTGAGGGGAGGTGCGAATTACAGGGAAACAGAAAGTGCAAGCAATGAGTCAGCGATCAAGACTGATAATGCCAAGCAATTCTTTGTCTGTGCGTTTCTCAAGAAAAGCTAATTCGTAATGTTTCTGTTCAGCACTGAATTTCTGTTACACATTTTCTCCATTTTTCGCGATGTTTTAATGTTCATGTTTACTTATTTCATGTAGTTCATGGCTATTTGAAGCAACAATAACATCAAAAGAATAACTTGTGGCCATACCATTTTGCTGGCGATAGGGTGTGCCAAATGTATCCCAGAAGGTGATGTCAGATACGTATATATACATCATTATCCTGGTGCAGTAAAATATTGATCTACAAACTGTACAATGTGAGGAGCTAAAGGGTGAAATCGTTAATCTGTCCCTTACATATTTGTTTTTTTTTTACCAAGTTTGTGATAACAGACATGAGACAAGGCGAGAGAGGATTTGTTTCCTATCTTTTTTTTTTAAGTTCTAAAGTTCCAGTGGACACGATAATATGAATGAAGATCATTTATATAGCGCCTAATCCAAACGAGTTTGCTCTGGGCGCTTTACAGAAAGTCTTGTTCTCTCGATTTGCATCTCTCTCACTCTCTCTTTCTCTCACTCTCTCTTTCTCTCTCACTCTCTCTTTCTCTCTCACTCTCTCTATCTCTCTCTATCCCAGAGCAAATTGTAACGCAGCCTGTTAGGCGCAGTTCACAACTCACAACTTGTATTCTAAAGTATTATAATAATATTTGAATATATATTAATATTTATTTAATAATGAATTATAAATTTTCGTTGGTGATATAGGGGGTGATAGGGATAAATTTTAATGTATTAATTTTAATTTCAATTTTGCCCGGGCAGCGGCCTGTTCGACCTGGTCTTTACGATTTTCAACTGCCAAGGTTGGCAGTTAAAGGTAATAGAAACAAATTGAACCTTCAGATTAAAATGTATCCACAAACTGACTATAAAATAATAAATTAGCCTATGTGATACATCAAAAACACTAATTCAAGAGAGCAATATTTCAAAACCATTTTAAAATCAAAACTCACCTTTCTCATAATAATGGCACGAAAAATGAACTAAAACTTTCTCATTTCAACTAGAATCACAAATGTATACCAGATCACATCCTTTACGAACCAGCCACTGAGCCAGGGCTTTACTGAATCCTGCTTGCTTTATAATGTCTACATCTCCACAAAATAACCAACACGAACGAAAAGACTGAGTGGGTACCTTTTGTACCAGTCTATGGCCAGACGTACTCAGTTCTTTTCCCCCTTTCACGCATGCCATTTGAATTTACGAACAATATGCCAGATTCGTGTACAGAGAGTACACGGTGTATGTGAAGCTGAATGAAAACAGTATGATGAGTGGGCCCGTGCGTGAGCCCCAGCAGTATAACCTAACCAAAAAACCACGTTTACCTGGTTTCATTCACTTTTCTTAAGGCGGCTGACTTCTCAGTTGATTCAACTTCGCTGCCTTGCTAAGTTGAGCCAGTCTTGTTTCGGTCATGAGATGGTGTGTGAGATGATGAAGGGGGGGCTAGACCAGAGAGCAGCCTACCCCGCCAGTAGTAAATGTAAATCATGAGGTCGGGGGGGGGGGGGCTGGGCTTGGGAAGTCTTGCTCGAGATAGCCATGCGTATTGTTTTGTGATTGTTTTGCAGTCTCTCGTGCTCTTTCTTTCAGATGGAGAGAACCAGCCCCGGTCCGAGAATAAGCCTACTCCAAAATAAGCTATCCATCTTGAGGGGGAGGCGATGAGGAGGTCAGTGCAGGAATAATGGTTTTGCCCGACAGTCCTGTACCCATTGTTTTAAAATTTTCTTTTTTTTTACCAATGCTCCTTCAGCAGCGTGAGAGGTAGACATGGCGTGGGTGAGGGGGGGATCGGACAGGATAGCATTGATGTGGATTCTGTCTGCTACTTTATGAAAAAACACCTAAATCCTAAAAAAAAAAATAAATTATATTACGGCAAGTTTCCACAGCTCGGGATACAGTGGGTAAATGTAGATACGAGGTTTACGTGTATCTTTCTGGCACCATAATAGCCATGTACGTGCCACAAACCACCGTGAAAGTGAGAAATATTTGAATGACTACTTGGCATATTGCTTTGCCGACTTGTGAAGGTTGAAAATATGGGACGCCAGAAAACTTGTCAAATCTTGATGAAAGGTTCAATGTTCCAAAATACTTGTCATGATCTCTTACCAATCCGGAAGAAATTTTCCTTCTTTTTTGTTCATTTGAAAGGTTTCGTTCCCCCTTTTTTTTGTATTTACTTTTTCTTATCTCAACCTCAACGCCCCTGCCCCTAAATGTTTTTTAGTTCCTATCTCCACGATCAACCCCCCCCCCCGCCACACACACACACACAAAACATTATTCTTCTACTCCTTTCTTACCTGAAAACCAACAAAACTTGTTTACTTCAACGTGACTTTATATCTACAGGCAGTTCGCCACACCTTTGAATGCGCGATCCTAAAAAACGCAGGTTAACAAACACGAAAACAGTCCTGTGTGTGTTCACTGCATGCAGGACAGCGGGCCAGGGAAGTTGGTTTGTTCTCATCACACTACATTTGAAACATTCAACAAGTCACAACTGCAGGTCATACAGTTCGTGTGATGAGACATTTTATTTTGACGTACGTGAAAAGAACTGAGATCGGCCAATTCACAGAAAAATCAAATCCATTGTAATAAGCGAAAGGGGATCCTGTTTACCCCGAGGCAATGAAAAAGACTTGCTGCCCGCACGACTGAAAAAAGCGAAGTTTGAAACTTACATTTGAAAAGCGCAGTTACATTGGTATGGCGATGTTTTTCTAGGTGTGATATGCTGAGGATGATGTCAGTTCTGATTCTATATTATGTTCTGATCAAATTTTGAACACACATATTGAAATTCAATACTTCATCGTGGTCCTCTGCATTCAGACTTCTCCAGGTATGGCCTTCAACACAGCGTTACTTATTCCAGACATAAAGCTATTGACAAAATAGTACTAGATCTAATCATTCTTACCAAAAGCCTTTTTCATTTCCTCCAAATCCCTGGGCCAGCCCAATTCTGAAGACCAGAAAAAGATAGAAATGAGCTGCAGCTTGGAAAGAGATAGAAAAGTAGGCTGAAGATTGGAGAGAGATAGAAGTGGACTGAAGATTGGAAAGAGAAAGAAGTGGGGTTTAAGACTAGAAAGAGATAGAAGTGGGGTTTAATGTTGGAAAGAGATAGAATCAGGCTAAAGATTGGAAAGAGATAGAAGCTGAATTGGAAAGAAATAGAAGGGGGAAGTGGGATAAATAAATGACTTTATGAATTATCAAAGCGCACCAAAACATTACCCTCTGAACATGGACGTAAAGATAATATTCTAATGGGGCGGCTGGAAAACTTGATCAGAAACACAACACCTGGACAGCCATTATGAATACGAAAATTGATATGTCACTACGAATGTATTTGCAGTCATCCACGAATTCAGTTTTACTTAAACAGTGCGAGCCTAAGCTGTTACCAGGTGTACACTGTAGCATTTCAAATAGCCGAACAAAGTGGCATATATTTTTTAGTGATGTGTGAATATATAATTTTCAAAAAATATTGCTCAGCCAGCAACCTTACGTCAATGCTACATGGAGGATTGGCCTCAAATTTGCTTATAGGAATGACGTCTTTTCTGCTTAGACCCGCCGGACACAACGTCGTGCCGCAGTCGGTATGATGTAAGAAATTCGCTTCTACGGTAAGCTTATTAACCCTATTAAAATCCTGTACAAATCTATGTCGGTTTGACGTGAGGATGCAGGCTGGGGGATTTTGTACAATTAGACCTTATAAAGTGTTAGGCAAAAGAAAAATACCACCAGTACTGAAAGAAAAACGTAACTTTTGTTTAATTATATGGGAGATTACCAAGAAAACACAATACATTTACTAAGACGACAACGTTTATTTCCCATTTTTACAATGATTGGACGAAACCAAGAAAATACAAAACACTATTAAAATTATCAAGTCGAAATCATTAATTTATCCCCCCCCCCCATCTTCTTTACAATAGTGGGGCAAAACCAAGAAAATTCAACACCATTTTTAAGAGAACATTTACTTCCCATTTGTTTACATTCATAGGCCATTGAAAATATGACACTATTATTATGCATTAAACGTTTTTGTCGCTGTTAATCTGTCGTACCATCAAGTTTAATACCTACCTTCATTCGGGGATTTTTTCTTTGTAATGACAAGAACAACAAAGGCCGGGTGGCAGTCTGTAATTTTAGAGGGTGTAAACAAGTAAAAATGATAATAAATGAGGGACTAGCCTTGCTGTTTTAGTAATAGTGTCATTTTTTCATGATTATGGCCTATGAATTTAATATAGCCTATCTGCGACTCCACAGTTTTTCTGTGGTTTTTATATTAAGTAATAACCATCATACCTAGAAAGTACAACCATAATTTCAACTGCCAATGGCATTTTTTTATTTTTAAAATCTTTTTTTGTTGTTACCCAAAAATACCCAATTATATTTTTATTTTTGAAAGAAAGTAAAACCACAAAAACACAATGTCAAAATGTTAAATCCAAACGTAAACATACATAATCAGAAAAACATATTCAGCCAACGATTAAGGATATTGAAAAAAAAGATATTTCTTGCTGATAAACTCTGTAGGTTCCGGCGACAATTTGATAACTGTCAATAGTAAACATAGATTTCACTTTCACCCAGTCAGATATGTCATCTGCTTGTCTTTGGACCCATGAATCCACTTGTACTTGCTTCTAAACAGATTTGGAACCCACTTTTTTTATCACTACTAGCACACTTTTGTTTCCGTCATTTTGTACAGATAATGCATACACTAAAACCAGCAAATTTGTTGTATTTCAGTGGCGGTTTCCCCTGTTTCTCTGGGACTTCAAATTCTCAGAGTCGTTCCAGAACTTGCACTCAGAATGTTCCATTTCACAGAATCGTTTAATGAACTACAGTCGCATTCATACACATCTTTATTCCTTATCTTTTCAAGTCAACGAAAATGACACTGGACTCGCAGACTGATGATCAGCGAAGTCAGAACTTTTTCAAGAATGTTTCTCTAAACTGACGATTGAATTTGTAGTATATAATAATGTTAACACTAGCATTTAGAAAAGTGGCCAGCTGCTTCAGGACTCGAAGTACATTGCCTAGATAAAAGAGACTTTTACCAGGAGCCAGATCAGGTACAAGCATCTGGGCTATCGCTGTGGCCGACATGACGAGAGCAGTCAAAAGAAGAAATACAGTAATTAGGGACACAGATTGAACAATGTGGATTTCTCTAACACTCAGTGCAGTGCTGGAAACAGACAGGTCCCGCACGGGTTCATTTTCTGAAGACTTCATAGACTCTGGTAAAGTCGGAGATGCAATGTTGTCATTCCTCGGTCTAGAACCCCCAGACATTTCTTTACGCAGTTTCGAGGCTCGAACAAGTGCATTGAAAAGTATGATGGAACAAACAATGACAATACCTAAAACAATGAAAGGATAAATGGTTTGATTGAGTAGATCCCTAGCCCCCCGGAAGGTCTCATAATCCTCAGCTTTCCACATAATCAGACGTGTTTCATTTGTTTTGGGATTTGTCACCCACATAAAACCTATACCTGCCAGTTGTGGTAATGCAGAGACGACACAGATCACCATTATTGTGGCAATGATCACTAACGTACGGAAAACAGTGAAAACGTGTTTAAATCTGAAAGGCATCGCCACACAACAACATCTCGTTGCAGCTATGTATGTTGTAATTCCCATAGAGGTGTCGAGAAACATGCCTTGATATGAACTGATGTAACTTCCCAGAGCGGCCGTGTTCAAAGGTAGATGTGCCCACAACGGGAACCATTCGACCCAGAAACACACCGTGATAAAAGCTGACAGACACAAGTACACTAAATCTGATAGTGCCAGAGCAAATAATGAAACCGTTACACATTCATGGAGACCCATTTTGATAAACACAACACTATTTATGATATTACCAGATATTCCAAAACTGATGAAAAGTGGTCCTAAAACATAATACAGCATAATTCTCACAAGCCTGAGAATTTCCTTGGTCCCATCATAGTAATGAACAGACTCTGTGGTTCTGGATTCATTTTGAAAATTCATTTTTTTTGGTGTCACCTCCCTGGTCTAACGCCAGATTTCAGTCTTTTGAAGCAGACGGTTGATGTAATGTAAGGTCAGTCTCTGAATTGAAGTTTTGGAAGGTGTTGCAGGTCCTTATGACCATAAAACAATATTGTCACAACCGTAAAAACTAACACAGTTTGATGGGAATGAAAATTAATCTATTTCTCGGAAGTGACGAAGTGACTGACCAACTGACCAAAGGACTTTTCAAAGAAGTAATTCGCGATGACGATAGATGAATTTATTTTTAAAAAAAAAGATTAAAATGTTTAAGACAGTTGATCTGTGTGTGCGTACACATAGCCACACTGACAGCCGCTGTTCATTAAGCATTATGTAGATACCAATATTCCACACTGAACATTTTACGGACTCACTCTTACACACATACAGACACGCGCACGCACAAAAGAAAGATGGAATGACAAACACTTGGAATTCATAAGTCTGCACACAATTACCATCAATTAAAACCCAAACAGATACAAAATTGCCACTTTTCCAATTTCCAACCGCAATTGAGTTTGGAAAATCCAGGAATTACCAAAAATGAACAATAAGTAATACGATTCTTTAGTCTCAGCTAATACTATTTCTATGAAAAAAGACAATCTGCTTGTTCCTTAACATTAAGCATGCAATCTTACTATAATAACAAACTATGGTAGGAGTGTTCAGTCTTATTCTACGATGACCAAACAGTCTTGTTTAATTGGCTCATTATAGTTGTTAGTTACTTCGGCTTATTCAAATTTTAATTGGCTCACGTACAGAATTTGTGTTTGTACATTTGGTAAGCAGCCTCTTTGATACACAAGTTTCCTTCATAAAGTTATTCATATTATATCGATAATGCGGTGTGATAATAATGCTGTGGTTTACATTAATAGGTGATTCATACGCACATTCGTCATTTGTCACAGGGTGAGAGACAGGGGAAAATATATTGACAGTTCTTATTTCTTGTGAATATTCAATTTCCCCATTAATGGAGTGTCTGAAATGAGGAGAAAGGGGGTATGATCTATTACACACTGGACTGAACCCAGACTTGAAAGACCAGGGTTAAGATTCCACTGGCTTGTTGACACTGAGAAAATCGTATTGAAAGCTTTTTTTTTTCCTATGAGCGGTATTCTCCGTTCTCTCCAATATGTGTATTGTATTTACAATACAATGCATGCAAGACAAATGTGTAGAAATTTTTGAATTACAAAATACAGGCAGTGATGGCCCGATAAGCTTACTAATAACCCTAACCATCCCAGCACTTCTAACATACAGAATAATAATATTATTAAAACGTTTTTGAAGCAGCTGGTGAGGCTGGAATTTAAGCCCTTTGCACAAGAATTACCTGCATTTATCATTCTTGTCAGTGAAATCAAACTAGTCATTTCTACGTTTGGAATACAATAAGGAGCTTCAGCTTCAACTCCTACTTAATCACACTTGGATCACGTGCCATATCACCAGAGTGTCATTTGCATTGCTTTTCCATGTCATTTCCCAACCGTCAGATCCTTTTAACACCGCAAAAGATCAACCACTGTCTCATTTTTGTAGGATGATCTTTCCTTGCTCGGTAATTATGTAAAATTATTGTACAGGCGACTCACTGCCTCCGATCGTACCTGGACGTTTATTCATTGTAGTTCATTCCGTGAGGGCAAGACCAGAATACTGAATGGAATGGCTCTAATTCAGAGAGAAATCGACAGACAGTGATTTGACGTAAGCGGTCTTTTGGGAGGATTTCCATACCAGTTTACATTGAATAGGGGCCGGGGTACGTTTACGGACAGGTTTGAAAATAGATATGCGATTGGGGATAGGGTTGTTATTATTATGAGTAATATATTTCGTTCAGGATTGATAATTCTAATATCTTTTCTGGGTCTCTTGCCCCATTAAAAGGCTTTAGTGTGTTTTCCTGAGATAACGGAATTCGGCAATGTTTCTTGGTTAAGGATTAGGGACAGGTTTGATAATAGATATGTGATTGGAGATAGAGTTGTTACTAGTAAAATAATTTTTCTTTAAAATTTGATGATTTTGATATTTTTCTCATCTTGACCCATTAAAAGGCTTTATAATGTATTTTCTGGAGATAGCAGGAAATGGTAATACTTCCGTCTTTTTTTCATTCCGGTATGCGCAGTTTTGGCCATGTCTCCCTCAGCTCAAGATAACCTGACATGGAATCATCCCATTGTGGGTATGTTGGTTACATGGCAAAAACTGCACGAAATATCATAAAAACCACAGAAAAACTGTGGGGTCGCAGCAGGGCTATAAGCAAAGTCAAAACTGGGCAAAAAGAAAAGGTTGTATGTTGCGAGACCCTGCGTGAGAAATAAAACCCAAACAATACAAATCTCTTTAGTTTGCTTTGTATTGTTTGGGTTTTATTTCTCACGCGGGGTCTCGCAACATACAACCTTTTCTTTTTGCCCAGTTTTGACTTTGCTTATAGCCCTGCTGCGACCCCACAGATTTTCTGTGGTTTTTATGATATTTCGTGCAGTTTTTGCCATGTAACCAACATACCCACAATGGGATGATTCCATGTCAGGTTATCTTGAGCTGAGGGAGACGTTTACAGACATGATTAAGGGTTATGGACAGATTTGATGAAATGTTTGGGATTGGGTATAAGGTCAGTTGTATATTTATCCCAAGTTTGATCATTTTAATATCCTATCTGGCTGTTCTGTCTCCTGCCGCATTAAAATGCTTTAGTGTGTTTTCTGGAGATAACTGTATTCAGTAATACTTCCGGATAAGGATAAGGGATTGAGTTGATAACAAATCTGGGATTAGGGCTGGGGTTATTATTATAAGTAATTATTTAAGTTTGATTATTTAAATATCTTTTCTCACTCTTGCCTCATTGAATTGCATTCGTGTGGGATTCGAGAATGCACCCGTCTTTTTTTTCATTTTGGAATGCGCAGTTTTGGTTATGTAACTAGCATCTACAATGGAATGATTCCATATCGGATTGTCCTGAGTTGAAGGATACGTTTACCGGTAGAATTAAGGGTTAAGGACAGGTTTGACGAAATGTTTGGAATTGGAGACACTGTTAGTAGTATATTTCTTTCAAGTTTGATTATTTTAATATCTTTTCTGGGTCTTCAGTGTGTTTTCTGGAAATAACAGGATTCAGCAATGTTTCCTGGTTAAGGGTTTAAGGACAGATTTCATTATGGATTTGCGACTGGAGATAGGGTTGTTATTTTATATAGTAATATGTTTCTTTAATGTTTGATGATCTTAATATATTTTCTTCTTACTCTTGCAGCATTAAGATGCTTTAGTGTGTTTTCTGGAGATAATAGGACTCGGTAATCCTTCAGTCTTCTTTCATTTTCGGCATGTAGTCAACGTACAACTGGTATTTTCGTGATCAGTTTATAGCCAGGTTTTGGAAATGGTTACCGTGGTCATTTCGTGAAAAAGTTAGTATGGGCCTCTTGCCAACCCCAGTCTCAGTCTAAACCTTAAAACTCTCATGATAATTCACCATGCAACCAGAACCACCCTTGGTGACATGGTACAGACAAATCAAGCGGTTCAAACCTCCATCTTTCCAGATGGTAAATTGGAGAAAAAAAAAGTGTGTATAATTGTGAAAGTTTGCGCACAAACACACACACATCAACGTATGAGTGATAAGACGATATGCATAAGATTTAGGCTGATAAAAAAGAGACCTCTATTCTGACATAATTAAGGATAGATTATTTGAAAGCATCGATGACCCCCCGTACAACCCCCATCCCTGTCTCGTCTAAGTAAAAGGCCCCTTCCATTTTGCACTGATTTACTGTACTCACTTTACTTTCTTTGTTACACAGTTGACTGGTACAGTGTTCTCATTTCATTTTCTTTACCAACCACTTCACTGATTTGGTGTGGCCTCTTCATTTTGTCCCTCATCCACTTCATTGAATCAGTATGGGGACTTAAGTTCTTTCGCTGATTTAGTGTGGCCGCTTTTCCCTACACCCATTTCACTGATTCAGTGTGGCCAGTTTAAATATTTTCTTCCTCATCTATTTCATTGATTTTCTGTGACCCACTTCACATTTTCTCTTACCCACGTATCACTCCAGTGTGGCCATTAATTGACTTTCTTCGACATCTTTTTTCACTCTCTTCCTCATCCATTTCACTGATTCATTGGAGACATTTTACATTCTTTGTCACAGATTTCACTAATTTGGTGTGGCCACTTCATTTTCCTTCTCACCCATTTCACGGATACATTGTGGCCCTTGACATATTTTGTCACAGATTTCACTGATTCAGCTTGGTCACTTTACGTCCTTTGTCACAGATTTCACTGATTCAGCTTGGTCACTTTACGCCCTTTGTCACAGATTTCACTGATTTAATGTAGCCACTTCATCGCCCTCCCATTCTTCTGCCCACATTTACCCAGCAGTTCAGCATCACTGCACCCTCTAAATGACTTTCCCTCTTACCACCCCTTTACACCCATCTCCTCTGTACCAAATACGTCAAATATTGCAATGCCAGCCTCGCATACCCCAGAAAGGCACACGGATAATTTGTCTGCAGTAGAAGCAGTCCTGGAATTCATCACAGACAATGCTAAAGATGCAAAAGAATAAGGTTATCGCAAGAGGAAGTATCATGGGGGCGGCTGAACAGAATCTACACTTGAATTTGCAAGCTCAAGAGGCTGGATGGTTTTCTTGCAATTGCAAACTGCCTTTGAACAGTTAGGAAAACCGTTTCAAATTAGTTTCTTTTGGAACCCTCTGTGCCCCCCCATCTTCCCCCTTTAGACAACTATTTCTCTCTCAGGTATAGACTAGAGAGGAGTTGAGGCTGGAGACTGGCTTCTAGTTCCCAACTTGAGTATGTCTGTAGATATGGGGTATGTACTCTATATTCTCTATTTCCCATCTCCTGTATGCCGCTGAAATGATGCCCAGGAAAAAAAAAAAATTAACGCGGACATAAAAACTACAGATGTAGATAAAATGGACCACGACTGGAAGAATGAAGAATACATAGCTAGAGATACATAGATAGAGGAACAGCATTGAAATGGTTAACTTCCTATCTGTACAATCGACAGCAATACATCATAATAGGGAACAATTCATCCAAAAGCTGTACTTTGAACATGGCGTACCACAGGGCTCGGTACTAGGACCCATATTATTTACTCTTTACACCCAGCCACTAGCACATGAAATTACTAAATTCCATCTTAGCTATCATTTCTACTCTGATGACACCCAAGTTTATGGCTCATCAACACCTGATACTGTTGAAGATCTGTTACAGAGGGCAGGGTCATGTTTATCATCTGTTAAGAATTGGATGAATGAAAACAAATTGATGCTTAATGAAGACAAGACTGAGGCAATTCTGGTTGGGAGTGCAAGAAGCATCAAAGGCGTAAGCACAAAAAATATTTGTCTTAGTGGAAAAAATGTGTCACTTACAAAATCAGTCAAAAACCTAGGTGTTTATTTAGACTCTACCTTATCCATGAAAGCACAGGTCAACCATCTCCTCAAAAATGTTTATTTTGAAATAAGGAAACTTGGCCAAATAAGAAACCTTTTATCTACAAAAACAACAGAAATTCTGGTAAATTCCCTTATTTTATCCAAATTGGACTACTGTAACTCACTTTTAACAGGAATTTCCATGGACAAACTTAAAAAACTCCAAGTTGCACAGAACAACGCTGCTCGTTTGATTCTCAGGAAAAAGAGAAGGGATTCAGCTACGCCAATGCTTGCTTCGTTGCACTGGCTGCCAATTGAACAGCGTATTCTATACAAAGTGGCATTGCTATGTCACAAATGTGTCTACAATAATGCACCACCTTATCTGTGTGACATGTTGGTCCCCTATGCACCATCTCGCACTCTACGGTCTTCAGTAGACACCAAACAGCTGAAAATTCCTAAAGTTTCCATGAAAACTATGGGTGAAAGATCCTTCTCATATTGTGGCCCCCAAATATGGAACTCATTGCCTCTTTCTCTCAGAGAAATTGAGAACCCCAATACATTTAAGAAACATCTCAAGAGCCATTTTTTCACTCCATAGAATCCAGATTGCCTGTAAAATATATTATGTGTATGTGTGTTTGTGTGTGTGTGTCTTTAAATATTATTTGTAGTAAATAAGTTCTGTAAAGCGCTTAGAGCCTGTGAAACAGGTTAGGCGCTATATAAATGCCATTTATTATTATTATTATTATAGCTTGTCCTCATCAGTGGGGACATTTATTGAGGCAATTTAAATGGCAGATAGGAAATTCTGAAGGGGAATATCAAATTTTACGAGGTACTTGAGCAGAGAAGAGGATTAGGAGATAGCAGAGGAGAGGAATGTATATTTATGCAGCTAGAAATTTTGGGTAATTCCTAGATAAATACAAGGAAATTGGGGATAAATCCGCCTGAAGGGGCTCTTAACTGATTAAGAGACCAGATTGGTAAGACATCGGTATGACACCAAACTTAGAAAACATGGAGGGATTCAATTTTTTTAAAAGGAAAACTCAGTTTTTTTCATCTTGAATAAGTGTAATATCTAGATGTCACGTCCTTCCTTTTATTTATTTTCTAAGGCATTCCTTTAGAACTCTTCTTATATTGCTATCACATCTGACATCTGTGACGACAATTATGGATGAGCACATGAAATGTCCAGTCCTATGTTAGAAATTCTGTATTGTCTTCTTGGCATCGACAATTTGCATATTTTAATCACTTTGCAATTCTTGTGGTCAAGAGAATACAAACTGCTGTGCTGATACTGGGACTAGTCGAGAGAAACTACGATTATATATAGGGAATGCGTGTTGCTGAATACACTGACATGTACACAGAACACTTTGTTTATTTCTTTAGTCAAGCACATACAACAATGAAGATTTGAAAGCTGAACAACTACGGCAAGGAAAACATAATATTAAGAGTACTTTATGAGTAAATCTAATATTTTAATACAAGAGCTAACGGTGTTCTAATGTAATAACTACATTGTTATTATTACATTGCCAAATAATAATAATAATAATAATAAAATTCAGATAACAGGAGGGCATGATATGCTTTGAGCCAGTGCATAAGAAATATTAAAAAGCATCTTTTACCTCATGTCAACTCCCTACTCCCTCGTTTCATTATGCGTCAGCCAAAAGTTATTCAGAAGAACAGAAGAAAGTAAACGAAACCTCGTTTTTAATTGCCAGATTTCTGAATCATATAGGCACAATTCTCAGTGTCAGAGGAAAAAGCTTTCCACTGAGACAATATTCATGGCAACTCAAAACAGAAAACATTGACCCTTACAAAGAGAAAGGTTTCACACACCATTTCCGAACCCTGAACATATTAACACCTTCATATTTTCAAGTCTGAAAGCCAAAATGTCCATGTTTCTCTAAATTTTCTATTGAATTTGTAGTAAATGACCACGTTTACACTAGCATTGAATAAGGACGTTGACTGAGTCATCACTTGAAATATATTACCAATACGAAAAAGATCTTCTTCAAAAGCCAGTTCAGGTACAATCACCTGGGCAATGGCTGCAGCTGACATTACAAAAACAGTCAAGAGAAGAAATACAGTCACAAGGGACACAGCTTGAACTATATGGATTTCTTTAACACTAAGTGTAGTACTGGAAACACCTGGATCCGACAGGGGTTCATTTTCTGAGGACTTAATAGACTCTGGTAAAGTCGGAGATGCAATGTTGTCATTCCTCGGTCTATAGTCTCCTATCATTTGTTTTCGCAGTTTGGACGCCCGAACAAGTGCAATGAAAAGTATGACAGTGACAATTCCTAAAACAATGAAAGGATAGATGGTTTCATTGAGTAAATCCTCAGCCTCCCGAAACGTCTCGTAATCCTCAGAATACCATATAGTAAGACGAGTTACATTTGTTCTTGGATCAGTCACCCACATAAAACCATTGTTTGCCAGGTATGGTATTCTGGACACAATACAGATTGTGGTTATCCCGGCTATAATAACTACTGTCCGGTGAACAGTAAAAACGTGCTTAAATTTGAGTGGCATGGCCACACAACAACATCTTGCTGCAGCTATGTATGTTGTGATTCCCATAGATGTGTTGAAAAACATGCTTTGGTGTGACGTGGCGTAACCGCCTAACACATAGAAGCTCACGGTAAACTTTGCAGATAGCGGAGACCTGGCTATGACCACGCATACGGTGGTGTAAGCCGACAGAATCAAATACACCAGATCTGACAGTGCCAGGGCAAATAACGAAACCGTCACGCTCTCCTTTAAGCCTATTTTGACGAAGACGATAATGTTGATTATGTTTCCAGATATTCCAGAAATGATTAAAAATGGCCATATAACATAATGACACATAGATATTACAATGTCATGGTGAGCCTTGTGCAGATCTTCGTAATGAACTGAAAGTGATATCTCGGATTCACTTTGGTAACCCATTCTTTTCTGATCTGGCTAAGATCTATGTGTGATCTTTTAGTATAGAGAGAACAGAAGTGTTTCAGAATCAATCTTTTATTTCACAGGCCCTCACATTCGATGTCAAATGGCATCTCAATAAAATGTCCGAGTGAAAAGAAGATTGAAATTAGCACATCCATTTGGAAAAGAAAAAAAAAGCTGAATTTTCTGAATCCTAAAATTGATTTAGAACTTTTCCTGATAAGTATAATTACATAATAGTGGTCTTTTATGGAGACCAAACAAAGGGAAAAAGTATTAAAGCTATTAACCGTGTCACTTATTAAATCTCAGTTGCTGCAAAATGACTGAAATAATCAATCAGATGCATATTTTTTTTCCTGTTTCCAACTCAATTTTCTCCCGTGTGAATGAGGAAAGACGTCTATTTTTCGTTGACAACTGAAAAAAGATCATATCATTATACCATTCCTCGATGTTTGAACGAAATTTAAACAGGGACATTTTTACGTATGCAGCTGAAATAATACTCTAATGGGATTAATATTAACTACCTTTTATTGAAGGTCACTCATAGTAGAGTAACGATGCTGTTCCAAAACTTACATCCGCGCTAATGGGCGAGCAATATAAAAAAATTGAATTCGTTTGATGAATCAGAAAAAAAGAATTGCAGCTAGATATAATGACAGACAGTCAGGCAGATTGACAAGCATAGACAAAAATTGGCCAAAAGAAAAAGCTCTACGCAGGAAAGCCTCGCGTAAGAAATAATACCCAAACGATACAATGAAATGCCAAGAAAGAACACATTCACATTCTACTTTTTTATTGTTCGATTGTTTTGGTTCAATTTTCCATCCTTGAAGAAGGGTTTGGCCGAAATATTGGCATTTTCTTCCCTTTTCCTTTGCCCCTCATTGCATCGTTTGGGTATTAGTTCTTACTCGGGGATATGCTATATAATATACAACTTTTTTGGGGGGCGGGGGGGGGGGGGTAAATTTTTGATTTTGCTTTAAGCCTTGCTCCCACCTCACAGTTTTTTCTGTAGTTTTTATAATAAAAAGAAACAAACATAGATAGATAAATAGATAGATAGATAGATAGGCAGACAACAAGGCGGTTAGACAGACAGAAAGACAGAGACAGATAGACCTACAGACAAATAGATGGATAGACAAATGGATTGATGAACATCACTCATTTATTCAGTGTGGCAGTTCTTAGAGTGGCGTTCTTCTCGAGGAAATTAAAGCTGTAAGTCGTTAGCTTAAGGGTAGCCACACAAAGGCCACCGAATTCGGTCACCGAGCCACTAGGCGCTTTAGGTGAGAAGAATTGCACTACATAAACGGACCGAATCTAGGTGGGCTCTGTGTGCAGTTGTTGAAATTATATAGTGCAATTCTTCTCACCTAAAGCGCATAGTGGCTCGGTGACCGAATTCGGTGGCCTTTGTGTGGCTACCCTAAGAAGCAATTCCGTTGAATAAAAAGGCGTGTGTTCTCCTTTGTGAAAGATACCGTCATGCCCGTGGAACAAACCTATATTTGCTACAGCAAGATTACCAACACATCAAACCGCAGTGCTTTATGCAATAAATCCTTTCAAAGAATCCTGGCTTTGAAATATTTATTTGTGAAAGGAGATACAAGGAACGTACACCGGAAGTGACACAACAACTTATATTAAAAGGTTAATCAGATCCTGCAAGAGCATCAACTGCTGATATTAACTGTTGTCACGACAGTTAAACAATAGTTCATGTTTGCTTTCTCAAAATTACTCTGGCGACATGGCACCGTCACTAGAATATCTATGCTGAAAAATGACACATGTCAATTTTAATCAAAACATGCTTAAGTGTCTAATTACAAAAAAACCTCTGAATGGCTCAAGAATGTCTTCCTTAGTCCAATCAGTATTCAAATACTAAAGTTGATTATTTGCTACATGTCCAATTTGTTGATTGTGAGATGACATGTGTTTCCTATATCTTGTGCTTCACCAAAGCCTTATGAAGTGCTGAGCTTGACGCTTAGAGTGGGAAGTGTGAGGGCTTTGATCAATACATGTATGTGAAAATGAATCACTTTTTGCCTGCTCAAGCCAAAATGATTAAAGCACAGAATTCGTTGCAACCGTTACTATTGCCACCAGGCCCTGAGAGGGGCGGCACACAGTGCACACTCTGGCGTCAGGACTGCTTAAGGACCATAACATCTCCATCCACAATGCATTTGGACGTATCCGGCTGGTGATTTGGCCACCACCTTTGGCAACGATCAAGGAGGGTGAGTTTTGTCCTTAATCCCGGAGTACTGACTCATAATCAGTACAGACCTATTGAACTATACAGAATTAACAGACCCGTTAGACCAACGGGAATAGAACAGTTTTTCGATAAAGGAAGAAAAACATGAAACTATCTCTTGCCATTCCCAGTTACTATTTTCTACATCGACTTTCATTTGACCACCTACCCTCCTTTATGACCTGATAGAAAATTCATGTTATTTGAATATGCATTCCCCAATATAAAAATGATGGCATAAAAAGTAGAAGAAAAAAAATTCTGGTTACTTAAGACTGAGAGTTATAAAAGAAAACTACCTCGACAGAGCTCTGAGTAGTTAACAGTGCCAGAACAGTCTACTACTTACTGATCATTAGCACGGGGAACATGAGCATAATTACCAAAGCTGTTTATTAGACACACTTACATTTAAAAGCATCGAGGGGAATGTCCACTCATAGCCAAACAACAACGCTTAAGCTGTGTCAACATGTGTGAACTTCGAAGGGCAGATATGAAATCAGGTCTCGTCGACGGCATTACCTCAGGGTTCAATGCTGAACTATTCCGAAAGTTGAGCATAGCAGTATTGTGAAATGAGAAAACTGAACACTTACGCTAGATGCTAATTATTCTTATATGCCTGGGAGATCTGAAAATGTAAATTAACCAAATATTATCACCACACGGAAAAAGATCGAGACTGGAGATAAACTGGTTAAGTAGAATATCATATGCAAAATACTATGTAATCAAGCAAACAGTGTAATTTTTCTTCTTGTTGTTGTTGCTTTTGTTGATGCAGTAATGACAGTTTGGCTGTATTTTGAGATCACTTTGTAGGTAATGAGTTGAATGACGATGTTCAATTCCAACACAGCTGCGGTTCTGGGCAAAAAGAATTGAAAGACACTTACAACATTATTAAGTGAAATTTGGTTCTTGACATGATCTGTAATAATAAATCTGACTTCACTTGTATTTCTATATATTATGACTTTCTTTGCGATATCACGATATCATGTGCCTAAATGTCTGTTTATCTCATCTTGTTGTTTATTGAAATTCTGAATTACACTTAAACTCTTTTAAATGTTTCGAAGCTTGGTCTATGTGGTGAACGTACTGTAATATCTTTATCATTATAACAGTGATTATCTCTGATATCATTTAATGGGAGTCTATGTCATCGCCAGGAACTCCGGAACACATATGACAAACCATCGTAACAACAAAATGTCTACTTACTTCTTTAAGAGAAGAAGTAGAAAAGGAAGAGGGAGAGGAGGAGGAGGAGGAAGAAGAAGAAGAAGAAGAAGAAGAAGAAGAAAAAAGAAGAAGAACAACAATGACGTCTGCAGCTACAAGAAAGATGAAAACAGTGAAATTACTCTAAGCTTTACATATTAATAACCTACCTAACTTTGGCGTGATTATCGTTAGCATGAACAAAAAAAAAATGAACGAATAATTTAATATCATTAAAGATCTACAGAACAAATATTAACAGCCATGATAAGATCTAAATTTACAATGTTCGCAGCGTGAGCAACTGATCATACTTTTTTGATTTTACTTGACGGAAATGGTTGCATTTTTTACTGTTCGACGTAAATAAACGACAGCAAAGATTGAATTTTGTCCGAAATGTATGAGCAATTTGTCGGCAAAAATTGATGTATTACACAAAGTTTCATAATTTTTGGTCTTGTGATCACGAAGTTTTAGATCCTCAAATGTTCATCTTCTTGCTCCATTATAGTACAGTACTATGATTTTTGTTTTCTCTGAACGAGTAGTTTTCTTTACTCACAGTCTCTCGCCAGTGGGTCATAGTTTTACATTCTCTGCCACTCTCTTTCCATTTGACGTTTTTTCTCGACGTCTTCAATACCTTAAATGTACCTGTCCATGCTTGAATAATGTACAACAAATTTGATAACCAAGTTCGTATCATTCCGAGCACACTTTCAGGTTGTAAAGACAATGCATTCAGTGAGGACAAGTAACTTGTTGTATTTCATAGGCGACTTTCTAGGCTTCTCTCAGACTTGAGATTCTCCAACTCATTCAAGGATTTTCAGTCTTGTTATTGCACTTCTCGAGTCATATGATGCAAAAACATTCAGTTCCATATAAATGTTCATTCCGTTATCATTTCAGGTAAATCCTCTCTGTAAAGCTCTGAATGACTAAGCACTGCCAAATCGACTCAAAGTAATATGATCAAGAAAGTGAAAAGCGCGATGGGACATTTATCGAGCCGTTAAATCCAAAGTAAAAAAAAAATCCAACACATATCAGGTAAAGGAAATTCACACAGAATTTCTTACTGGTGATTATCAAAGTCTGAATATTTTCCACAATGTTTCTCTGAACTGACTGTTGAATTTATAGTAAATGATTATGTTAACGCCAGAATTTAAGTAAGAAACCAATTGCTTCAGTACTCGAAGTATAGTACCGATATGAAAGAGATTTTTTCCTGGAGCCAAATCAGGTACAATCACTTGGGCTATCGCACCAGCCGACAAAATAAGAGCAGTCAAAAGAAGAAATACAGTAACTAACGACACAGCTTGAATAATTTGGATTTCTTTAACACTGAGTGTAGTGTTGGAGATTGCTGGCTCCTGCTTGCATCCATTCTTTGAAGACTTCACAGAATCTGGTAAAGCCCGAGATGCAATGTTGTCATTCCTGGGTCTGCTGTCCCCTGTCATTTCTTTTCGCAGTCTGGACGCCCGAACAAGCGCATTGAAAAGTATGACAGAGCAAACAGTGACAATTCCTAAAACAATAAACGGATAGATGGTTTGATTGAGTAGCTCTGTTGCCGCTCTGTATGTCATATAATCCTCAGCATACCAAATAACAAGACGAGTTTTGTTTGTTTTTGGATCAGTCACCCACTTAAAACCTATAACTGTTAGTTGTGGTACAGTGGAGATAACACAGATCAACAGTATTATGATAATAATAACCAACGTACGGGAAACAGTAAAAACATGTTTAAATCTGAACGGCATAGCCACACAACAACATCTGGCCATAGCTATGTATGTTGTAATTCCCATAGAGGTGCAGAAAAATATGCTTTGATACAAAGTGATGTAACCTGCTGGATCTGCCATGTTTACTGGCAGATGTACCGACAAGGGCGACCATCTGATCCAGGCACACACCGTGATAAGGGCTGACAGACATAAGTACACTAAATCTGACAGTGCCAGAGCAAATAATGAAACCGTTACGCATTCCTGGAGACCCATTTTGATAAATATGGTGATGTTGATGATATTACCGGATATCCCAAAACTGATGAAAAATGGTCCTAAGACATAATATAGTATAATTGTCACAGTTTCCCTCATCCTATCAATGTAATGAACCGACACTATGGTTCTGGATTCATTTTGGAAATTCATTTTGCTTTGTGTCACGTCAAAGTACAGGCTTTTGATGTCTGGATAGTTGGTACACTTTAAGGTCGATCAGTGAATTGAATTTTTCTAGCATGTTGCAGGTACATATGGCAATAAAATAATGTAGTCAAAATCGTTGAAACTAACTCAGTTTGATGGGAATGAAACAATTTTCTTGGAAGTATGAAACTGTGACCAGGCGACTTGGCAACAATAGATACACATGAATTTATTTTAAAGAACAGATTAGAATTTTAAGGACAAATAATGTATGTATGCCCGTGCATAGCGAGACTGACAGCTACTGTGCATAAGTATGATATAAATACCAATATTCCACACTAGACACTTAACCCACTCACTCTTGCACAAATATACACACGTGCACGCACACACATGCGCAGACGCCCACAAAAGAAACAATTCGGAGACAAATGATTCTAACATGGACTGACAAAGAATTGGAATCAAATGGTTCCGCACCAAATCACAACCAATTAAAACCAATGTAGATTTTCAAAATTTCCACTTTTCCAATTTCCAACTTAAAAAAGTTTAAAGAATCCTTTAATTATATAAATAAACAATTAGTATTACAATTCTTTAATTTTGAACTTTAATTGGCTCACCAACAAATTACATGAATATGTTTGCACATTTGGTAAGCATTTTCTTTACTAAAAAGTTTCCCTTTTAATGTTACATATTTATCTACAATTCCGTGTGATTACTATGATGGTTTGGTTTACGCCAGTAAGTGTCGCATACTCACATTCGTCATTTGTCACAGCGGGGGTGGGGGGAGGGGAGGGGGTGTTGAGGAAGGGGGGCAGATACTGACATTTAAAAAAAATTATTTGTGTGTCTTAACCTGTCTGATAAGTGGAATCAGTGTCTGAAATGAGGGGTAGGGGTACGATCAATAACTAATAGGGCTGAACCTAGACGTACGAGATCATAGTTTTTGATCCACGGGCTTGTTAACATCAGCTGAATGAAACTGCGACAACACATAGAGCAGTTAAATGCTTTGAGGTAAGCCAACTTATGATATTCATTGTGGCAGGACCAATTTGGGGAATATGGCTTACTAAATCACAACACCTATTTAGGAAGATTACAGAATCCAGTTATCGAGAGTTGAAGGGTAGGTGTACCAAGAGAATTAAGGGTCACGTACAGGTTTGATTATAGATTTGGGACTGGACACGGGATTTAAGTAACGCATTTCTTTCAAGTTTAAAAATCATTTTTCATATCTTTTCTCCTTTGGTCTATCTAAAAGTTTAAGTGTATTTTCTAGAAGTAATCAGATACGGTGATGCTTCCAGAAATTTTTTGTGACCAATACTAGGCCAATCTTCGGAAAAACGTTTCCATGACGCTACATAGTAATTTGTGGGAAAGTTAGTGTTGCTCATCAGCCAAACCTAATCTCAATCAAAACCCTCACCATACAACCAGAACCACTCTTGGTAACATAGTCCAGATAGTCAAGCGGTTTAACCTTTTCCGCACGCCGTTATTTTACCCCCGATCTGTACGTCCTGGATAGTTTTGTAGACTTAATGCTGTATAAAGGAAAATGCGCGTTTTATCTGATCTGTATGTCCTTGGTAGTTTTGTAGACATACATTCCTAACAGTCAGACGGTCCATCGTTGCTAATCCCATTAGAGACATTTAGGGTGGCTTTTTCCTTTTATGGGCATTACACATCTGTGGTCAAACTAGACCTAGTAGTAATTAGAGGTTGATTTTCTTTAATTGTCAGGCGACACAATGGCTTCTGATTATCCTACCACTATCAACAATATCAGCAACAACATCAGGTATCATGAACATGCCATATATATTTCTCTTTCTTGCAGCCAAGCAACCATTGGGGCAACATTTGATGAGAAAGGAAATCTAAGAAGGAATAGAGTGTATGGATGGTTATATGGCATTTTGAGAGCAGTCGTCTTGATTAGGGTGGAAAATTAGAGCAATGCATTTTCATTTCTGAAAGGGTGTGGGTGGGTAAAAATGTTTTATTTCTTAGAACGGTTGCCATCAAGGCCATGTTCTGTTTTTCGAAGACAGTTACACAGTTCTAGATCTGTGGAGTTGTCACAAGTGATACTCCTTTCTCTCCTTTCAAAGTATGAGGTCAGTCTGAATACTATGTTCCTGGCCAGATTCACATCTTCCTATCTCCCTGTATCACCCCCTATCCCAAGATAATGCAATCCACGAAATTGGTAGGTAGTTTGTTTCTGGATCATAAGCTCAAAAGAAGTTTAGATCATTATGATCTAAACTTCTTTTGAGCTTATGATCCAGAAACAAACTACCTACCAATTTCGTGGATTACATTATGATTGTTTCCATGGTTTTGAAGGGAAATTGTGAAAAAAAAATTCCGCATCTTCACCTGAATGGAATAAGTTGTTCATCAATAGTGAGACATGTTCCTGGCACATAAGGCACTACCAAATTCTTCACAAACATGCCCCAGACATCTCTGGAAGTGCAGAATGCTTCTTGCATCCTGCGGAAGTATCGCTATCTTCATGTTCCCCAGTGTGCAGAATCTTCATTATGTAAAAAGTAACTCTGAGCAACTGCTGGAAGTGTTTCCTTCAAAGACACCCCATTTATGAGAGTAGTGTGACTAAAGTTATATTGGAGGCTGCCCAGATATGTCAATTATATACTTTGGGCCCACATTTCGCCCTCAGCAGTCTCCACCCATTCCTCCCAATTCACTTGTTTTCCTTTTCTGTTTTTGTCAACACCATTTGGTCGTCCTAGAACCAAGATAATACAGATGCAGGATCAGCAGCTGATGCAGTTGGGTGTCATGTTCTTAGAGATTTTCAGCAGGTTATGACCTGGAAAGTGGGAGGAAGCGTATAGTAAAGGATATCATTCTGCAGGTTACGTTTTCTCATAAACATGGACAGGAGGGGTGTAGAAGGTTTCCCCTTCAGTGCTGGTTGTCATTGGTTCTGCATGTCCAGAGAGTGAGCTACTTTTGCCAGGGCTTCCGAAACCAAGCTGTAGCAGGTTGTGGTTCAGCCCACTATGTAAGAAGCACCTGCATCAGTTGTAGGTCAATATGTGCCGTTTTGATGGCCCTCTTCCTTAGCATTCATCACTATCACAAAAGGCCCCCATCATCATGATCACCGCTTTGTTCTTCCACCTCAAGTGTCATTTCTTTCTCAATCTCATTTGTCCCTACTCGGTTACGTCATTTGCATTGCCTTCTCTAGTATCATCTTCAAACCAGAAAACTACCAAAATCTTCTTCTGAAGGTACAGTAACAGTGACTATTCAGTCAGAAAACCACCTCAAAAGAATCTATAAAAACTACTGTTTGAAAGTGTTTGAACCACCATTGGTGGACAGGAAAACCTAGGAATGTACAAGTACTCATTACCACATGTCCCACCACCTGTAATGGATACTTTAATAACACCCTACCCATCACAGTGGATGGTATGTGACAGTTGATGCAAATTTCAGCACGTTATGATGGGGAGAGTCAGATGAACTGATCGTCTACCCCTTAAAAAACGAAACTGTCTCGAACTGTTGTAGAAATAAATAACAGGATCCGATGAACAATTAATACTAACGTTTAATGACTGTAAACAAGAGCTGATATCCACAAGTTACTTACACCTATCAGGGAAGGCACTTACACTTCTACTACAACTGGATTTTCACCTACGATTTGCACCTACGATTTGCCCCTATGATTTGCACCCCTTCCACTCGCCTGGCCCTCCTTATATATATTCTGTCCAGGAACGTTCAGGAAGCGGCTTAACCGCCCCATAAACACGAGACAGACCTAGATCGTTCGGGACACATACAAGCCACCCAATCGTACACAGACACGTCATAGAATTACATCACTCAAGGTCGACCTAGCGTAATCTCGGATACTGCAGTACCTACTAGACCTTCTAGATTTTCTACGGTGAAACAAACAAGCCACACAGCGAGACATCAAAGAGAAATACCGGCCTTGCTGGCGAGAGGGGGGGAGGAAGGTCGCCGAGTGAGACTCGCCATGCAGGGATGACGAAATATCGATCGTTCAACTAGTGGGACGCTACATGGTACTTAGAGATTAGAACATTTTGTGAAAGTATTTGATTAAAAATTACAGAGATTCATTGACTGTCTACATATTTATCCAGGGGGTACAGATAGGAATAAATAGTATAAATCCTTATGTGAGAGGAATGTCTACATTGTTTTGTACCCACGACATAGGGATAGTGGTATTAAAAAGTAAACATAGAAGAAGAAAAGAATATTTCCCAGAACAAAATTTTAGTGACACCTTAAGATTGCTTATATATAGTTTGAGGAATGCAGAAAAATTAAGGGTTGGGGTTTAATTGTGCTAATTTTGGCTGAATTTTTTATGCCCACCTGCCTACATTTGTACCCAGGACGTACGGGAAAAGGTTAAAACTACATAAAGTAACTTTGTGAATACAAATTGTGTATAATTTGTGAAAATTTCACATTACCACGAAAAGTGGTAAGTGCAAAGACATGCTTTTATCTATGAGTGACAGGTCATGTGCCTAAGATTTTATGATGATGAAGAATAAACCCTTTACAATGACTTTTTATAAGTATTGATTGTTTGAGGGCACCCTTTATCCCCCCCCCCCCATACAAACTCTACCCCTGTCCATCATAACCATCCCGTCCATTTTGAACTGATTTAGTTTGTTCATTTTACTTTCTTTTCCAACATAAATGACTGGTAGTGTGGCTCGTTTCAGTTTTTTTCTCAGCCATTTCACTGATTTAGTGTGACCTCTTCATTTTGTCCCCGCACCCATTTCTCTGACTAAGTATGGCCACCTTAATTTCTTGCTCACTCATTTCACTGATTTAGTGTGACCTCTTCATTTTGTCCCCGCACCCATTTCTCTGACTAAGTATGGCCACCTTAATTTCTTGCTCACTCATTTCACTGATTTAGTGTGACCTCTTCATTTTGTCCCCGCACCCATTTCTCTGACTAAGTATGGCCACCTTAATTTCTTGCTCACTCATTTCACTGATTTAGTGTGACCTCTTCATTTTGTCCCCGCACCCATTTCTCTGACTAAGTATGGCCACCTTAATTTCTTGCTCACTCATTTCACTGATTTAGTGTGACCTCTTCATTTTGTCCCCGCACCCATTTCTCTGACTAAGTATGGCCACCTTAATTTCTTGCTCACTCATTTCACTGATTTAGTGTGGCCGCTTCACTTTTTTGTTCACCTATCTCACTGATTCTGTATGACCATTTTTATTTCTTCCTCAAATATTTCATTGATTTAGTGTGGCAGCTTCACTTTTTTGTTCACCCATCTCACTGATTCTGTATGACCATTTTTATTTCTTCCTCAAACATTTCATTGATTTAGTGTGGCAGCTTCACTTATTTGTTCACCCATCTCACTGATTCTGTATGACCATTTTTATTTCTTCCTCAAACATTTCATTGATTTAGTGTGGCAGCTTCACTTATTTGTTCACCCATCTCACTGATTCTGTATGACCATTTTTATTTCTTCCTCAAACATTTCATTGATTTAGTGTGGCAGCTTCACTTTTTTGTTCAACCATCTCACTGATTCTGTATGACCATTTTTATTTCTTCCTCAAACATTTCATTGATTTAGTGTGGCAGCTTCACTTTTTTCTTCACCCATCTCACTGATTCTGTATGACCATTTTTATTTCTTCCTCAAATATTTCATTGATTTAGTGTGGCCGCTTCACTTTTTTGTTCACCCATCTCACTGATTCTGTATGACCATTTTTATTTCTTCCTCAAATATTTCATTGATTTAGTGTGGCAGCTTCACTTTTTTGTTCACCCATCTCACTGATTCTGTATGACCATTTTTATTTCTTCCTCAAATATTTCATTGATTTAGTGTGGCGGCTTCACTTTTTTATTCACCCATCTCACTGATTCTGTATGACCATTTCTGTTTCTTCCTCAAATATTTCATTGATTTAGTGTGGCAGCTTCACTTTTTTGTTCACCCATCTCACTGATTCTGTATGACCATTTCTGTTTCTTCCTCAAATATTTCATTGATTTAGTGTGGCAGCTTCACTTTTTTGTTCACCCATCTCACTGATTCTGTATGACCATTTCTGTTTCTTCCTCAGACATTTCATTGATTTAGTGTGGCCGCTTCACCTTTTTCCCCCACCCGTGTCACTACCCGGTGTGGTTATTTCATTTTCTCCGCCACCCATTTCATTGATTCAGTGCGGCTCTTTCACTTTCTTCTTCAACCGTTTCATCGAATCTGAATGGCCACCTTACTTTCTTTCACACCCATTTCACCGATTCATTGTGGCCACTTCACATCCTTTATTACAGATTTCACTGATTTATTGTGGCCACTTCACATTCTTTGTCACCCATGCACACGTGTTTAGTAAGCCTTTGATTTTACCCCCTTCCACGTCATCACACCCGTCTCCTCTGTTCTAAACAAGTCAAACATTGCAATGTGTCAGTCTTACACATTCCCTTAGTTTCGATGACAGAAAGGGAAACAGACGACTTCCTGCAGTAGGAGCAATCGTTGAATTCAGCACGGCAATTGCTAAAGATCCAACATTCAATAAGATTATCGGAAGAGGAAATGTAGGGGGTTGGGGGGAGGGGGAGGGGGAGGGGGCTGAACAAAATCTAGTCTTGGATCTGCAAAATCAGGATGTTTCTATATCTATAGAACATCAAGATGTTCTATAAAATTCCTGCTACTGGAAACTCCATTTGAATAATTCAGAAATGCCTTTTGAAATAGGTTTTGTTTTGGACCCCTCCTGCCCTATTTCCCGCCTTTAGACGTATAATAATTATTTCACAAGTATAGACTATAAAGGAGAAAGGCAAGTCTGTCTCCTGGATACAGATACCAACAAGGAGAAAGACAAGCCTATTTTGCCGGGCATAGACACCAGCACGGCAAAAGACAAATCTATCTCCCGAGTAGGGACTGGAGTTGTTAGGGGCTAATTTGGATAAAGCAAGTTAATAATGAATGTTTAATTGAGGGAAAAAAGAGTCAGTTTCAGAGTAAAGATCAAAATGATCAAGTGAGTAAATGCAAAATAACTCTGTGCTTCAGAATATAGACTGCAAGTTATTGAAAACGGGAAAGAGAAAGAGAGAGAGGGGGTGTGAAAGAAGGGGAGACAGTCAGTGTGAGAGACGACAGACAGAAAGAGAGAAAGAGAAAAAAGACACACAGTTTGAGAGAGAGAGAGAGAGAGCGAGAGAGAGAGAGAGAGAGAGAGAGAGAGAGAGAGAGAGAGAGAGAGAGAGAGAGAGAGAGAGAGAGAGAGGGGTTAACGGAGAGATTTAAAAATGCTGAGATTTAAAAAAATGCTTAATCCTGAGATGTGGACGCTTGAGACGAAGATTGGAAGAGTGAAGAACACGTAGGTTGTCGTCAGCAGTGGGAAATTTATAGCGACAATTTAAATGGCAGGTAGCAAATTCTGTAGGGGAATATAGAATTTTACATGGAAATTGAGCAGAGTTGAGGCACAGGAGATAGCAGAGGAGAGGAACGTGTGTTTAAGCAAATAGAAATTTGGGTAATTCCTTGATAAATGCACGGAAATTGGGGATAAATCTTGTTTTTGTTCTGCAAACTAACGCGAGACTTAAAAATAGTGAAGTGATTGTGGTTACGTGTCAAACTTCCACTTCAATTCCTAGTATTGCCACAGGTAGCGCTAGTTTTTGTAGCCGCCATTAGCGCCGATGTCAACCATATTGACCGTCTGCAGCGCTATTTTTTGTGGTTGTGGCTGTAGGTGAAAGCATCCATTTGCCTCTAGTATTTGCCAACGGAAGGGCAACTAAAGTCCAAAAGAAGTAGCCTCATCTGAAGGGGCTCTTAACTGATTAAGAGACCAGATTGGTAAGACATCGGTATGACACCAAACTTAGAAAACATGGAGGGATTCAATTTTTTTAAAACGAAAACACAGTTTTTTCATCTTGAATAAGTGTAAAATCTAGATGTCACGTCCTTCCTTTTATTTATTTTCTAAGGCCTTCCTTTAGAACTCTGCTTAATATATTGCTATCACATCTGACATCTGTGAAGACAATTGTGGATGAGGACATGAAATGTCCAGTCCTATGTTAGAAATTCTGTATTGTCTTCTTGGCATCGACAATTTGTATATTTTAATCACTTTGCAATTCTTGTGGTCAAGAGAATACAAACTGCTGTGCTGATACTGGGACTAGTCGAGAGAAACTACGATTATATATAGGGAATGCGTGTTGCTGAATACACTGACATGTACACAGAACACTTTGTTTATTTCTTTAGTCAAGCACATACAACAATGAAGATTTGAAAGCTGAACAACTACGGCAAGGAAAACATAATATTAAGAGTACTTTATGAGTAAATCTAATATTTTAATACAAGAGCTAACGGCGTTCTAATGTAATAACTACATTGTTATTATTACATTGCCACAAAAAAAAAAATAAAAAAATTTCAGATAACAGGAGGGCATGATATGCTTTGAGCCAGTGCATAAGAAATATTAAAAAGCATCTTTTACCTCATGTCAACTCCCTACTCCCTCGTTTCATTATGCGTCAGCCAAAAGTTATTCAGAAGAACAGAAGAAAGTAAACGAAACCTCGTTTTTAGTTGCCAGATTTCTGAATTATATAGGCACAATTCTCAGTGTCAGAGGAAAAAGCTTTTCACTGGGATAATATTCACGGCAACTCAAAACAGAAAACACTGACCCTTGCAAAGGGAAAGGGTTCACACACCATTTCCGAACCCTGAACATATTAACGACTTCGTTTTTTCAAGTCTGAAAGTAAAAATGTCCACGTTTCTCTAAATTTTCTATTGAATTTGTAGTAAATGACCACGTTTACACTAGCATTGAATAAGGAAGTTGACTGAGTCATCACTCGAAGTATATTACCAATACGAAAAAGACCTTCTCCAGAAGCCAGTTCAGGTACAATCACCTGGGCAATGGCTGCAGCTGACATTACAAAAACAGTCAAGAGAAGAAATACAGTAACAAGGGACACAGCTTGAACAATATGGATTTCTTTAACACTAAGTGTAGTACTGGAAACACCTGGATCCTGCACTGTTTCATTTTCTGAAGACTTCATAGACTCTGGTGGATCTGGAGAGGCAATGTTGTCATTCCTCGGTTTATAATCTCTAGTCATTTGTTTTCGCAGTTTGGACGCCCGAACAAGTGCAATGAAAAGTATGACAGAACAAACAGTGACAATTCCTAAAACAATGAAAGGATAGATGATTTGATTGAGTAAATCCTCAGCCGCCCGAAACGTCTCATAATCCTCAGAATACCATATAGTAAGACGGCTTACATTTGTTCTTGGATCAGTCACCCACATAAAACCATTGTTTGCCACGTATGGTATTCTGGCCACAATACAGATTGTGGTTATCCCGGCTATAATAACTACTGTCCGGTAAACAGTAAAAACGTGTTTAAATTTGAGTGGCATAGCCACACAACAACATCTTGCTGCAGCTATGTATGATGTGATTCCCATCGATGTGTTGAAAAACATGCTTTGGTGTGACGTGGCGTAACCGCCTAACACATAGAAGCTCACGGTAAACTTTGCAGATAGCGGAGACCTGGCTATGACCACACATACGGTGATGTAAGCCGACAGAATCAAATACACCAGATCTGACAGTGCCAGGGCAAATAACGAAACCGTCACGCTCTCCTTTAATCCCATTTTGATAAAGACGATAATGTTGATTATGTTTCCAGATATTCCAGAAATGATTAAAAATGGCCATATAACATAATGACACATAGATATTACAATGTCATGGTGAGCCTTGTCCATATCTTCGTAATAAACTGAAAGTGATATCTCGGAATCATTTTGGTAACCCATTCTTTTCTGATCTAGCTAAGATCTATGTGAGATCTTTTAGTATAGAGAGAACAGAAGTGTTTCAGAATCAATCTTTTATTTCACAGGCCCTCACATTCGATGTCAAATGGCATCTCAATAAAATGTACGAGTGAAAAAAAGATTAGAAAAAAAAAAAAGCTGAATTTTCTGAATCCTAAAATTGATTTAGAACTTCTCCTGAATCTTGTATTTGCAGTCTGATAAGCATAATTACATAATAGTGGTCTTTTATGGAGACTGTTATCGACCAAAGAAAAGGGAAAAAGTATTAAAGCTATTACCCGTATCACCTATTAAATCTCAATTTTATTGCTCAGAATGACTGAAATAATCAATCAGAGGCACATTTTTTTCCAGTTCCTACTGAATTTTCTCCACTGTGAATGAGGAAAGACGTCTATATTTCGTTCACAACTGAAAAAAGATCATGTTTATTAAACCATTCACGCCTGTTCCTCCATGTTTGAACGAAATTTTAACAGAGCATCTTACGTATGCAGCTGAAATAATATTCCAATCGGATTAACAATAATTCTTTTTTTTAAAGGTCGCTCATAGTAGAATAACGATGCTGTTCCAAAACGTACATCCGCGCTAATGGCCGAGTACTTTCATCATAATTTTAATTCGTTTGATGACTCAGAAAACAGACATGCAGCTAGATATAATGACAGACAGTCAGGCAGACAGACAAGCATAGACAAAAATTGGGCAAAAGAAAAAGTTGCATGGCCGAAATATTGGCATTTTCTGTCTTCCCGTTTTCTTTGCGTTTTATTGTATCGTTTGCGTATTATTTCTTACTCGAGGCTTTTGCTAGCTACAACTTTTTGTTTCTGCCAATTTTTCACTTAGTTTTAAGCCTTGCAGCCACCCCAAAGTTTTTTCTGTAGTTTTATAATAGACTAGCTGAGTTACCCGGCCCTGCCCGGGATAAATCGATTTATTAGTTTCAGTTCTGGGTGATTATTATGGACCTGCTTCATTTTGCCTGTTCCTTTAGCTTTATTTTATTTTTGTTTGTTTGTTTTTAGATAAGTCTTACTGCTCTCCCTTTGCGCGTTGACATCCTGCGCATCCCGTCAGCATCGGTCAAATGGCTGTGATTTTCGCACGGGTTAGTTTGTTTGCACATCGCAGGAGTTGATAACGTCATGTGTTAATGGAAAAGAAATAAATTATTATATTTTCCGAGGCATATTGAAAACACAAACCTGTACTTTTGGCCCTGCAGCGTCAATCTCCCAATTCCAGACCTATTCTTTTTCCTAGTCGAGGCTCACTGAGAACACACAAAGTTTCATACTTGATAGTCTTAGAACTCAATCTCATCATTCAAACCAGTCCTAACCGGAAGTTGTTTTGTGAGTGTGATACAGACACCGGAACCAACCTCAATTACGTACATTTGCCGAAAAAATAGACCGAACGCCAATGTGTCGCAACCTAGAAACTAATACAAACGTTCTGCGAGTTGTTAATTATTTTTTTATATTCTGTGCCGGGGACACGACCACGGTCTATACTAAGCGCTGTATAAAATCTGAGGGCCACCGAATCAGCATTAACGGAGGAGTAGCGAAAGGCGCGCTGCAATTGTCGCAAGGTTTCACTTTTATTAATATAGATATTAACATAGATAGATAGATAGATAGATAGATAGATAGATAGATAGATAGATAGATAGATAGATAGATAGATAGATAGATAGATAGATAGATAGATAGATAGATAGATAGATAGATAGATAGACAGAAAGACAGACAGACAGTGAGGCAGACAGGCAGAAAGACAGAGACAGATAGACCTACAGACAGACAGAGAGATAGATGAACAGACAAATGGATCGATGAACATCACTCATTTATTCAGTGTGACAGTGGTATTCTTCTCGAGGAAGCTCAAGCTGTAACTCGTTAGCTTAAGAAACATTACCGTGTAATAAAAAGGCGTGTGTTCTTCATTGTGAAAGATACCATCATGCCCGTGGAACAAACATATATCTGCTACAGCAAGATTACCAACAGATCAAACTGCAGAGTTATAAATTCTTTCAATGAATCCAGACTGTGAAATATTTATTAGTCAAAGGAGATATAAGGAACGTACACCGAAAGTGACACAACAACTTATATTTAAAGGTTGCTCAGATCCTGCAAGAGCATCAACTGCTGATATTAACTGTTGTCACGACAGTTAAACAATAGTTCATGTTTGCTTTCTCAAAATTACTCTGGCGACATGGCGTCATCACTTGAATATCTATGTCGAAAGATGGCACATATAAATTTTAATTAAAACGTTTAACTGTTTAATTACAATAAACCTCTCCGAGTGGCTTAAGAATGTCTTCCTCAACCCCCAAAAGTATTCAAATACAACAGTTCATTATTGCTAAATGTCCAATTTGTTGAATATGAGATGAAGTGTGTTTCCTATGTCTTGTGCTTCACCAAAGTACTATTGACGTGCTGAGCTTGACGCTTAGAGTGGGAAGTGTGATGGCTTTTATCAATATATGAAAATGAATCACTTTTTTCCTGCTCAAGCCAAAATTATTAAAGCACCGAAATCGCTGCAACCGTTACTGTTGCCACCAGACCTTGAGAGGAGCGCCACATAGTGCACACTCAGGCTTCGGGACTGCTTAAGGACCATAATATTATCTCCATCCACAATGCATTTGGGGGTATCCGGCTGGTGATTTGCTTACCGCCTTTGGCAATGATCAAGGAGAGAGTGAGTTTTGTCCTTTATACCGGAGTACTGACTAATGTATCTTCTACTTTATGCCATCAGTACAGAACTATTGAACTATGCAAGAAATAATATTGACCCGTTGGACCATAGGGAATAGAGCAGTTTATGATACAGGGAGAAAGAATGAAATTATCTCTTACCATTCCCAGTGACTATTTTCTACATCGATTTTCATTTGACCACCTACCCTCCTTTATTACTTACAATAGAAAATTCATGTTATTTGAATATGCATTCCCCAATATAAAAATGATGGCATGAAAAGTACAAGAAAAAAGATACTGGTTAACTAAGTCTGAGAGTTACTAAAGAAAACTACCTCGATAGAGCTCTGCCTACCTAGCCGTGCCAGAACAGTTTACTATCTACTGATCATTAGCATCATTAGCATGGGGAACATGAGCATAATTACCAAAGCTGTTTATTAGACACACTGGGCTGTTCGAACCTGAGAAAATTACCACAGTTTGTTACATTGTCACCTGAATGGCATTCTATTCCTGCAGAATGGTTACATTTAAATGCATCAAGTCGAATGTCCACGCATAGCCAAACAACAACACTTAAGCTGTGCCAACATGTGTGAACTTCAGAGAGCAGATATGAAATCAGGTCTCATCGACAGCATTACCTCAGGGTTCAAGACTAAACTATACTGAAAGTTGAGCACAGCAGTATTGTGAAATGAGAAAACTGAACACTTACATTAGATGATAGTTATTCTTGTATTTCTTACATATGGCCTAGGAGATCTGAACATGTAAATTAACCAAATATTATCACCACATGGAGAAAGATCGAGACTGGAGATAAACTGGTTAAGTAGAATGTCATATGCAAAATACTATGTAATCAAGCAAACAGTGTAATTTTCTTGTTGTTGTTGTTGTATTTTGTTGATGTAATAATGACAGTTTGGCTGCATTCTGAGATCACTTTGTAGGTAATGAGTTCAATGGCGATGTTCAATTCCAACACAGCTGCGGTTCTGGGCAAAAGGAATTAAAGACACTTACAACATTACCAAGCGAAACTTGGTTCTTGACATGATCTGTTATAATAAATCTGACTTCACTTGTGTTTCTATATATTATGACTTTCTTTGCGATATCACGATATCATGGGTCCAAATGTCTGTTTATCTCATCTTTTTGTTTATTGACATTGTCAATTAAACTCTTTTAAATATACTGAAGCCTGTTCTATGTTGTGTAACTTATTGCAATATCTTTATCACTATAACAGTGATTATCTCTGATATATTTTAATGGGAGTCTATGTCATGGACAGCAACTCTGGAACACACATGACAAATCATCGTAACAACAAAATGTCTACTTACTTCTTTAAGAGAAGAAGTAGAAAAGGAGGAGGAAGAGGAGGAAGAAGAAGGAGAAGAAGAAGAGCAACACAACAACAATGACGTCGGCGGCTACCAGAAAGATGAAAACAGTAAAATTACTCTAGGCTTTACTTAAATAACCTACGTAACTTTTGCGTCATTATCGTTAGCATGAACACAAAGAACATAAGGAATATCATTAAAGATGTACAGAACAAATATTAACAGCCATGATAAGATCTAAATTTACATCGCTCACAGAATGAGCAACTGGTGATTATGATTGCTTTTTTTCTTCTTCTTGGAATTGAGAGTCTGAAGACGACGTAGAAAAGAATTAGAAGAAAAAATCCTTTCAAATAGTTGATGAGTGGGTGCACCACTGAACATCACTATATTTTGCTGTTTGCGTCCATATCTTTGCAAATCTTTCTCTACTTGTTAACACTTGCTGTCCCACTCAATAACAAGAATGAAAGTCCTTGAATGAGTTAGAGAATCTCAAGTCTCAGAGAAGCCTAGAAAGTCGCCTATGAAATACAACAAATTACTTTGCGTCACTGTATGCATTGTCTATACAAACTGAAAATGTGCTCGGAATGATGCGAATTTGGTTATCAATTTTGTTTTACATTATCAAGCATGGACCGGCACATTTAAGGCTTTGGAGACACAGAGAGATCGTCAAAGGGAAAGAGAGGGGCAGAAAATGTAAAAACTATGACCCACTCTAGAAAGTTGTGAGTAAAGAAAACGACTCGTTCACAGAAAGCGATAATCATAATTTTATGATGGAGCAAGAAGATGAACATTTGATGATCTAAAACTTCGTGATCACAGGACCAAAAGTTATGAAACTTTGTGTAATACATCAATTTTTGACGACAAATTGCCATACACCTCGGACAAAATTCAGTCCTTGTTATCTTTTATTTACGATGAGGAGCAAAAAAATCCAACCATTTCCGTCAAGTAAAATAAAAAAATATGATCAGGAATTTTGTCCCGTCACTTGTCTTTGGACATGCTGGAAATAAAGATTGGGACAAAAAGGTCATTCAGTGTCCATCACCTCTAAAACCAGCACTTGACAAAGGTAGGATCTTAATAGGACAACCTGCCATTACATCGGCACCAGTCAGACCTGTTTTAACATAAAGTCAAGTAGTGCGCCCTGAAGATTGTTCATGAGCTCTTCGGCGCACAAGAGGGCATTCTACCCGCCGTTCTCTTGATATTGGGTATTCCGTTTCGTATAAATGTTTATTCCATTATCATTTCAGGTAAATCCTCTCTGTAAAGCTTTGAATGACCAAGCACTGGCAAATCCAAAGTAAATAATTAAGAAAGGTTAAAGGCATGGGGTAGCAGTTATCGAGCCGTTAAATACAAAATTAAAAACCTCAAAACACATATCAGGTAAAGCAAATTCACACTGAATTTCTGACTGAGGATTATTCAAGTCTGAACATTTGCCACAATGTTTCTCTGAACTGTCTGTTGAATTTATAGTAAATGATTATGTTAACGCCAGAATTTAAGTAAGAAATGAATTGCTTCAATGCTCGAAGTATACTACCGATATGAAAGAGATTTTTCCCTGGAGCCAAATCAGGTACAATCACTTGGGCTATCGCTGTAGCCGACAAAATAAGAGCAGTCAAAAGAAGAAATACTGTAACTAACGACACAGCTTGAATAATTTGGATTTCTTTAACACCGAGTGTAGCGCTGGAGATAGCTGGCTCCTGCTTGCATCCATTCTTTGAAGACTTCACAGAATCTGGTAAAGCCGGAGATGCAATGTTGTCATTCCTGGGTCTACTGACCCCTGTCATTTCTTTTCGTAGTTTGGACGCCCGAACAAGTGCATTGAAAAGTATGACAGAGCAAACAGTGACAATTCCTAAAACAATAAACGGATAAATGGTTTGATTGAGTAATTCTGTTGCCGCTCTGTATGTCACATAATCCTCAGCATACCAAACAACAAGACGAGTTTTGTTTGTTTTAGGATTAATCACCCACTGAAAACCTATAGCTGTTAGTTGTGGTACCGCAGAGATAACACATATCAACAGTATTATGATAATAATAACCAAAGTACGGGAAACAGTAAAAACATGTTTAAATCTGAACGGAATAGCCACACAACAACATCTGGCCACAGCTATGTATGTTGTCATTCCCATGGAGGTGCTGAAAAATATACTTTGATAAAAAGTGAAATAACCTGTTAGAACTGCGAAGTCTACTGGCAGATGTGCCGACAAGGGCGACCATCCGATCCAGGCACACACCGTGATAAGGGCTGACAGACACAAGTACACTAAATCTGACAGTGCCAGAGCAAATAATGAAACCGTTACGCATTCCTGGAGACCCATTTTGATAAATATGGTGATGTTGATGATATTACCGGATATCCCAAAACTGATGAAAAATGGTCCTAAGACATAATATAGCATAATTCTCACAATTTCCTTCGTCCTGTCACTGTAATGAACCGACACTATGGTTCTGGATTCATTTTGGAAATTCATTTTCCTTTTGTGTCACGACAAATTACTGGCTTTTGATGTCTGGACAGTTGATGCACTTTAAGGTCGATCAGTGAATTAAATTTTTCTAGCAGTGTATGGCAATAAAATAATGTGGTGAAAATCGTTGAAACTAACTCGGTTTGATGGGAATGAAATAATTTTCTTGGAAATATGAAACTGTGACCAAGCGACTTCGCGCCGATAGATAGAGATGAATTTATTTTGAAGAACAGATTAGAATTTTAAAGACAAATAATGTATGTATGTATGCCCATGCGTAGCGAGACTGACAGCTACTGTGCATAAGTATGATATACGTACCAATATCCCACACCAGACACTTAACCCACTCACTCTTGCACAAATACACACACGTGCACGCACACACATGCGCAGGCGCCCACAAAAGAAACAATTCGGAGACAAAAAATGATCCTAACATGGACTGACAAAGAGGTGAAATCAATGGTTCTGCGCCAAATCACCACCGATTAAAACCACTGCAGATTTACAAAATTTCCATTTTTCCAGTTTCCAACTTAATTAAGGTTAGAAAATCCCGGAATTATATAAATAAACAATTAGTATTACAATTCTTTAATTTCGAACTATAATTGGCTCACCAACTAATTACATGAATGTGTTTGCACATTAAAATTTGGGAAGTATTTGCTTTACTAAAAAGTTTCTTCTTTAATGTTACACGCCATGTATCTACAATCCCGTGTGATTACAATGAGCTATGGTTTACGCAAATAAGTGACTCATACGCATATTCGTAATTTGTCACAGTGTGTGTGTGTGTGGGGGGGGGGTGTCGGAGAGAGATATTGACATTTTCTTATTATTTGTTTGTATCCACTTTCCTGATAAGTGGAATGAATGTCTGAAACGAGGAGTAGGGGTATGGTTGATAACTAATAGGGCTGAGCTCAGAAGTCAGAGATCATAGTTTTTTATCCAAGGGCTTGTTAACACCAACTGAATGAAACCGAGGCGACTCTTGAGCAATCTAGCGCTTTGAGGCAAGCCGTCATTATGGTATTCATTGTGGCAGGAGCAATTTGGGGAATGTGGCTAACTAAATCACAACACCTATTTGGGAGGATTACAGAATCCGGTTATCTAGAGTTGAAGGGTAGGTGTACAAAGAGAATTAAGGGTCACCGGCAGGTTTGATTATATTTTTGGGATTGTTCATATAATGATTAAAGTGATACATTTCTTTCAAGTTTAAAAATCATTTTTCATATCTTTTCCCTCTACTTCTATCTAAAGGCTCAAATGTGTTTATTGGAAGTAATCAGATACGGTAATGCTTCCAGATATTTTTGTGACCAATCTATAGCCAATTTTCGGAAAATGTTACTATGATGCCAAATAGTAACTTCTGGGAAAGTTAGTGTTGCTCACTAGTCAAACCTAATCTCAATCAAAACCTTCACCATACAACCAGAACCACTCTTGGTAACATGGTCCAGATAGTCAAACACTTTAAACCTACACCTTTCGAGAAAGTAAATTTGTGAATAAAAAGTTTGTAAAATTTTGTGAAAATTTCACCTTACCACGAAAAGTGTTAATCTAAGTGCAAAGACTTGATTTAATGTATGAGTGAGACGACATGTGCCTAAGACTTTTGCTGATCAAGAATAAACCCTTTACACTGACATACCTGTAAATAAGTATTGATTATTTGGGTGCACACTTTATCCTCCCAAACAAACTCCACCCCTGTCCCTTCATAACCACCCCTTCCATTTTGAACTGATTTAGTGTGCTCATTTTACTTTCTTTCTAACGTAAATGACAGGCCTACTGAGCACATTTCAGTTTCTTTCTCAGTCGTTTCACTGATTTAGTGTGGCTCTTCACTTTTTTCCAGCACCGATTTCACTGACTCAGTATGGCTACCTTAAAATCTCCCTCACCCATTTTTACTGATTTAGTATGGCCACATTTTCTCGGACCCATCTGACTGATTTAATGTGGCCACATCTCACTAATTCAGTAAGGCCATTTTTATTTCTTCCTCACCCATTCTTCTGATTTCACCACTTCGCCTTTTCCCCCACCCGTGTCACTACCCGGTGTAGTTATTTCATTTTATCCGTCACTCATTTCATTGATTCAATTTGGCTCTTTGACTTTCTTCTTCAACAGTTTCATCGAATCTGAATGGCCACTTTACTTTCTTCTCACCCATTTCACCGATTCACTGTGGCCACTTCACATCCTTTATCACAGATTTCACTGATCTATTGTGGCCACTTCACATTCTTTCTCACTCATTCACTTGTTTAATTTAGTAAGCCCATGATTTTAAGCCTCTCCCACGTCACCACAACCGTCTCTTCTGTTCTAAACAAGTCAAACATTGCAATGTGCCAGTCTTACACATTCCCTTAGTTTCGATGACGGAAATGCAAAGAGACGATTTTCTGCAGTAGCAGCAAAATCCTTGAATTCAGCACAGCAATAATTGTTAAAGATACAAATTTCAATAAAGTTATCGGAACAGGAAATATGGCGGGGGCTGCAAAATCTAGACTTGGAGCTGCAAACTCAAGACGTTCGATAAAATTTCTGCTACTGGAAAATTCATTTGAATAATTCAGAAATGCCGTTTGAAATTGGCTTTGTTTTGGACCCCTTCCTGCCCTATTTCCCGCCTTTAGGTATATATAGTTTCCAAGTATAGTCTACAAAGGACAGAGACAAATCTGCTTCCTGGATACAGATACCAAAAAGGAGAAAGACAAATCTATTTGCCAGGCATAGTGCACTAGCAGGGGAAAAGACAAATCTATCTCCCGAGTATGGATTGGAGTTGTTAAGGGCTAATTTGGATAAATTAAGTTAATAATCAATGTTTAAGTGAGGGGAAAAAGAATCACGTTCAAAGTAAAGATCAAAATAATGATCAAGTGACTAAATGCAAAATAACTCTGTGCTTCAGTATATAGACTGCAAGTTAGCGAAAACGGGAAAGAGAAAGCGACAGGGATAGTGAAATAAGGGGAGACAGTCAGTGTGGGTAAGGATAGACAGAAAGAGAGGGAGACAAAAAAAGACACACACACACACACACATACACACGCACACAGAGAGAGAGAGAGAGAGAGAGAGAGAGAGAGAGAGAGAGAGAGAGAGAGAGAGAGAGAGAGAGAGAGAGAGCGCTAGACCTTTGGCCATGGCCGGATTAAGGCCAGCTGATGCCCCAAGCACAGCCCAACCTTGATGCTTTTTTATCCTTCCATTGGCAAGACATAGTCAAAAACTGACATGGCGCTAAAACTCAATAGAAGTGGTGAATGTGAAATATTAGATTCAAAATTCGGCTTTCTTCCAGGCCAGACAACACAACTCTATTAAATATAGAGTGGGTATTTTTTTTTGTTGTCAGGTCAGCTTAGCTGCTACTGTAAGGCAGTAAACGGTACAACCTGTGACTGTCCTCACTGCCTTGTGAGTGGCCCGGGAGGGTCAAAGGCTAGGGGAGTAAACCCTAAACAAATCCGGAGGGAGGGCCCCTAAGGCAGTTAATGGGGAGGCTCTTAGCCAATCCATTCTCTGGCAGCCCCTGCAACTTTGTTGATTTCCAAACGTATGGACCCTGTCTTTCCTTTGGAGCTTATCAACACTGTCGAGAGGGGGAAAGTGTAAGATGGGCTAGACACTTTTCTCTCTAGAAGCCCAGGCAAGCAGCATGCCTAAAGGAGATCACTGCAATTCGAGCAAGTACAGTGCACATCGCCTATCGCTCAACCACAGCTAGTGCAGCATGAAGACAATGGAGAGGACACTCCATCCTTGCTGACCAGCATGGACACAACACGGGGAGAGACAGTTACGGGTTCTAAGTCGACTCTATTTGGCGAACAGAGAAGGCGCCACGGGTCTCTCTCGGCGGTGGGAGCAGCTATTCAGCTGCACTGATCGGCTACCGCCCGCCTAAACTGGGCAGCCCCCAGTCAGTAAGGTGTCGATCCGCCACGTCTGCCTGCTCTTATGGGTGTATGGAGATAGGACAAAAGCCAAGAAGCAGACGTAAAGCCAAGCACCAGGCAATAAGAAACGCAAATTTAAATCAATCCCAATGAAGTTGGGCACCTGGAATGTGAGGACAATGTGCACCGGACTTGACAACACTGATCTTGACAACACCAAAGAGTTAAGAAAGACTGCCATCATAAACAAAGAACTCAAGAGGCTAAACGTTGACATCGTGGGCTTGCAGGAAACACGACTGGCTGATAGTGGCTCAGTGAGAGAGGCAAACTTCACTTTTTTCTGGCAAGGTCTAGGACAAGAAGAGCCTCGACTTTATGGTGTGGGCTTCGCAGTCAACAACAAGCTCCTCGCCAAAATTAATACACCTCAAGGTATATCCGAACGCATCATCACCATGCAGCTGAAGACTAAGTCAGGCACAGCCCATCTAATTAGTGCCTATGCTCCAACATTAGCAACTGAAACAGAAAACAAAGACAAGTTTTATGAAGACCTTCAAAACGTACTTGCGAAGATACCAACAAACGATCAGATTTTTATCCTTGGTGACTTCAATGCCAGAGTTGGCACAGATCAACAAGCATGGCAAACTTGTCTCGGCCATTTTGGATTAGGCAAGATCAACGACAACGGCCAGAGACTTTTGGAACTCTGCTCAGACAACAATCTATGCATCACAAATACTTTTTACAATGGAAAGGACTGCCACAAAGTCTCATGGCGTCATCCCAGATCTGGACATTGGCATCAAATTGATTTTATTATCGTCAAAAAGAACCATCTGAACAACATCAAACAAACAAGATCATACCACAGTGCAGGCTGCAACACCGATCACCTGCTCGTTTTAGCCAAGACAAAGATTGTGGGCAGAAACATTCACAGAGCCAAAGAGACGAAAAGACCAAAAATTAACACACGAAATGCCAGCAACAAAGACATGCAAGCAGTTTTTCAGGGGAAGATGGAAGAACAGCTCCTCTCCATAGATGATACTACACCAGAGAAGATGTGGGCCGGTTTAAAGGAAGCTATGCACGATTCTGCTTCTCAGGCCTTTGGTACAAACAGATCAAACAATAAAGACTGGATTGATGAAAACGAAGCAACACTATTGCCACTTATCGAGAAAAAGCGCATGGCACTTTTGGCACACAACAAAACTCCATCAGATCGCACCTTAAACAAATTACGAGCTGCAAAATCTACACTACAAAAAGAGACACGGAAATGCGCAAACACATACTGGGAGAATCTTTGGACAGACATACAGAAAGCTCATGACATCGGAGATAGTAGAGGAATGTATGAGAAAATTCGGATTGCTCTTGGCCCACAGATTAACAAGATAGCACCACTAAAATCGTCATCAGGTGAACAAATCACAGACAAAAACGAACAAATGGCCAGATGGATTGAACATTACTCAAATCTCTACTCTCAAGAACGTATAGTGGATGACAGTCTAGAAGAGGCCCTCCCGCAGCTCCCAGAATTTACAGACCTAGACAAAGAACCTACACAGGAAGAACTCAACAAGGCTATAGATGAGCTTGCAAGTGGAAAGTCTCCGGGTAGTGATAACATACCAGAGGAAATCTTGAAAGAGAACAAAGATTTCCTCCTTCCTCATCTATACAAGCTCCTCATCCTGTGCTGGAAGCATAAAGAGATTCCACAAGATATGAAAGATGCTAACATCGTGACCTTATATAAGAACAAAGGTGATAAGGGAGACTGTAATAATTACAGAGGCATATCTCTGCTAAGTATCACAGGAAAAGCAATTGCCAAAATACTTTTAAAGCGTCTTCAACAACTAGCAGAAAGAGTACTTCCAGAAAGCCAGTGCGGTTTTAGGTCAGGACGATCAACCATGGACATGATATTCTCTTTACGTCAACTGCAGGAAAAGTGTCGCGAGCAAAGTCTACCTTTACATATGGCATTTGTCGATTTAACAAAGGCTTTCGACACAGTCAGCAGATCAGGACTGTATATGGTGCTCCATAAGATCGGATGCCCCCCGACACTCCTCCAACTCATCATGTCCTTTCATGAAGATATGCAAGCCACAGTCCAATTTGATGGTTCTACATCCGATCGCTTCAACATCAAAAGCGGGGTGAAACAAGGCTGTGTCCTGGCACCAACACTTTTTGGTATTTACTTCTCCATGCTTCTGCAGTTTGCATTCAGGGAATCCCCTGGAGATGTTTATCTCCACTGGCGAACTGATGGATCCCTCTTCAATCTTGCACGCCTCAAAGCAAAAACTGAAACCAAGTCAACATTGATCAGAGAATTGCTGTTTGCAGATGACGCAGCACTAGTTGCCCATAGCGAGTCCACACTACAATCAATGATGGACTACTTATCACAAGCATGTAAAGCTTTCTCTCTTGTTATCAGCGTCCAGAAGACTGTTATTATGACACAAGATGGCACAACACAATGCAACATCAAGCTGAACAACAACCATTTGGAGACTGTCCAGAAATTTTGCTACCTGGGATCAACAATGACTTCTTCAACTTCATTAGATAGCGAAATAGGTGCCCGAATAGGAAAAGCAGCCACAGCCTTTGGAAAATTAAACAAAAGAGCTTGGAATAACAAAATGTTAAATAAAAAAACAAAGATCAGGATATATGAAACATGTATATTGAGCACACTCCTCTATGGCTCAGAGACCTGGACGTTATATTCAAGACAAGAGAAGAAACTGAATGGATTTCACTTGAGATGCCTCCGCAAGATCCTTGGCATCAGCTGGCAAGATAAAGTTACCAACACAGAGGTCTTGAAACGGGCAGCACTCCCAACCATGTTGACCATCTTGTGCAAAAAGAGACTGCGATGGCTGGGGCATTTGAAGAGGATGGACGACAACAGAATCCCCAAGCAATTCTTATATGGTGTAATGGCTACAGGTAGCAGACCCAGAGGAAGACCAAAACTGAGGTACAAAGATACATGCAAGAGCAGTATGATAAAGTGTAACATCGATTTGAGAACGTGGGAGACGACAGCAGAAGACAGATCAGCATGGAAAACATCAGTGGACTCTGGCATAAAACACCATGAAAAAAACATTGTTGCAGCCCTTGAGGCAAAACGCCGGACAAGAAAAGATAACTCATTGCCCTATGGCACCTCCCTCATATGCAGATTCTGCGACAGAGCGTGCCTGTCGAATATAGGCAGAATCAGTCACGAGCGTAGCTGCAGAAGTAGGACACATATAGCTGCTTAGATCGTCTGCCAAGACGAAAAGAGCCTATTATTATTATTATTTTTTTTTTTTTCGTGGTTTTGTTTCCGTTCAATTTAACACTATATTGCAGAAAGCAATGAGCAAATTATTCACATACGCTTATGAAAAGGCCTGTTAAAAAAAAAAATCAACAATTTATTCATCTTATTGGAGGGAATAATCCATTACGGAGAACTTTTGCCCCCTTTTTCTGTTCAACTGTACAGCCTAAATAAGTCTCAAAAATATTCTAAAATTGTTTCTAAGTGCCAACTTATTCTAGACAGACTGTCTTTAGTCAAATTTTGGGTCTTTAAAAAAAAAAAAAGTTATAAAAATATAAATTTTAGTGATCTCTTTTTGTGCTCATTTCGACAAGCCCACAGCACTTGGACACTGTATTTGACATAAGTTCAGTTTGGTGTGTAGAGCCCTGCTGCGCATGAGATCTAAAGCAAGACTGTAGATCTTTCTGGGAAATTGTCTAGATCAGACAGAGGAGGCGAGAGAGGCGTGGAAACACGGCTTTATGTCGGGTAATGCCGGGTACATCATCTAGTATAAATAAAAAAAAATTAAAAGCAATTTTTTCAATAGACGTCGATGTCGGAGATCAATTTTGGAAATACGGAAAGGAGTTTCTATAAAAGAAACATCATTATTTGTCTTCTAAAATGACGACCCTTAAGCTCGAGACAACGATCATTTAAAGCAGAAAGTCATTACGTACTCTGTTATAAGAGGGTCCGCGCCGGGGCATCACGTTGGCCTAAAGTTACTTATCAAAAGCCACCCGAAGCCCATCGTAACGCACTCCTTATCGTAGAGAAGCACACTCCGCGCACCGTCGTGCTGTTCGGTGCTAATGGGGAGAGAAGGGAACTGATTCCCGTGGAACAGCAGACTAAAGGACGCTAGCCTTGCATGCATCTTCCGGGGTCTTCCCTACTGATTCAATGATTGTGACCTACATGTGCACTGCAGCGGCTGTTCAAGGAAGGTGGCTTAACTAAGCTACGTGTATCTCTTTTGCATTAGGCCTAAGTAATCACAAGGTGTACCCTTTTCCACCCCCCCCCCCCACTCTCTCTCTTTCAGAAAGTTGAACAACGAAAGCAGCGTGAGCTAGATCTACATTCGCAGCCACACACATTTTTTTCGAGCTTGCCCGTGATTACGCCCTTCCTACTGTAAAAAAACAACAAGATAAATGTTCGTAAGTTGTGAGAATAAAGTCTTGTCCACAATACTGTGGTACCAACAGGATTAAGGGGGTGGGGGGAGGGGATTAATCTGACTTTAAAGTTCTGAATCGGGAAGGCAGCCCCACTTCGATAGAGTAGGTCATGCGAACAGGAAAAAGTAGGGCGCTACGCTACCACAGCGAACTTGGGTTCTCACCATATGTTGAAAAATGAGGCTTTATGAACATATCAGTCATGGACAGAAAAAGTGGCCATCAAATTCGCAAGAAAAAAGGATTAATAATTCATAAAAACCCATTCATATCGTGAAAAAAAGCTTGCTTCCAGGTTGAACGTCCACAAATAGAAGCTCCGTATCGACAGCAGTTGCAAAGTTACTTTCATAACTCTCACAGCCAAATCGCAACTAAGTGCGACCCAAAATAAGGTGAAAATGTACAAATTCCTCTGTGTTGGGAAACTTTCGCCGACGTCACGTCTATGCGCGGACTGTCTATTATACAGTGTAATGTTAACGTAACGCATTAATAAACAATAGATACCGGGACATGTAAAACGGGGCCCCTACCTGCGACAGTGGTAACTCGAAAACCGTAGGACCGATTGGTCTGGACATTGTTTTATTCTTCAAGCTAGAACATTTTGAAGCACATTGAGAAAGAAAACTGTGCCACGATGTGCCGCTTTAAACTGCGTTTTGATCCTCAAGATATGTTATGTATATCATACAGGCATTTATTATGGGGCCTAGTTCAGCTGAACCGTGGAGAAATGTTTCTGGTGTTCCTTCTCCCTTGGAGTCCCCCTTGCCACTTGATGCCCTAAGTACGTACTTATGTTGCTTAATGGTTAATCCAGCCCTGTATTTGCCTTGCTCATGGGTGACGTATGGAGAGAACATTAAGGGAAGGACAGACCAGGTGAGATGGGCACAAAACATTTTAGTGGAGATGAGGAAATGAAGTTAGATAAATTATTCGAAGATTATGAAGATGCTGAAGTTACAGAATAACTGGAGAGAAATTTGATACCTAGGATGAAGATAAAATGGAAAATTAAAACTCTCTTGAAGATGGGAATTCCACATAGGGAATTAGAAAAACAAACCCCATGTTTACAGTATACTCAAGATGGGATCACTTAGGCGGGAAACCAACCCTATGCCTAACCTCAGTAGTATAATGGGGGAAATGGTGAGCACACATACTCTATATCTACATGTTATACTCAAAAAGGGGTCATTGGGCAGAAAGGAGGACCTAAGTAAGCCCCATTTCAGTTGTATACATAAGATGGGGAAAAGGGGAATATACATAACCTACCCCATACGATTGTTCTCAAGATGAGATCTTGGCGCCAGGGGCGAAGCGTGGTCCTCTGCAGAGGGTAATCAGAATTTAAGCTAGTAAGATCCTAATAATAGGACGTATTGCTACATCATATTTACATTATTATAAATGCAGCGACTAAAACAATGAAACGGTTGCTAGGCACTGCAAAAATCTGAAGGGCGGACTATTCTTGTCAACAGGACAGGAATGCAGCAATTTACAAGCCAAACTAATCTGAAAAACTATTCATTCATACTAACAGACTTATAAACGCATATTTTTCACCCATTTTTTAAAATATAATTTGAACAGCATGTTTCATGGTCATATTCATAGCCAGAGATTTTGTTATTCTACCATCTCATAAAGTTTCTCGGAAAGGACCAAGGCCATTAACATTAAATGGTAGAAAGTGCTTAAATGGCATCTCTGTGACACAACAATGTGTAGCGATTTCGGAGAAGTGGCTATCTACCGTTGCGGTTTAGGTTCGAGCGACCTATCAAGTGAATTGATGTTCTTAATATGTTCGACTGATTTTGATCACAGTTATATCTAGTTCTAGACTATAATAATTATTATTCTTTGATAGCTCTTGCTGTGCGTAGAGTAAATTATTCTTAGATTACCTCAAACAAAAAAAATACAAAAAAAGATCCACACAAACTCTTTCACTCTACTCTTTACCGTTCGATTGGGATGAAAACGACCGCATAGTGGAAAACCTGCATAAGTACGTAAAATCGGGTCAAACCTTGATTATAAACCTATTTTTCCCCCCACTATTTTGCTGTCTGCGGCGCCGCTTTGACGAAAACAGGCTATGCTCAAGCTCGCTTCTGGGTGTAGTCAAGTCTTCTTCGTCTTTGTTAATCACTGATTTTGGACCAGTTCATATGGTGTAAGTCCCTACAAAGATGCTTTTCGGTGAGGGGTGTTAGACTATAACAACAAACCCAAAATAGCAACGTAGAATAGAATGCTGAACTGACTAAATGGACTTGAAGTTGGGCTCGATCTGGAAAGCACAGTAATTCTAGAATTAATATTCGAAGGGTAATCACTGATTATTTGATTATGAGGAAGCCTCGCCCCTGCTTGGCGCAGGAGGCGAGCCCCACCTCAGTATATTACATAAGAGGGGCAAGTGGAGACCATACATGCTCATGTCGACAGGTGTACACACCAAGGGGTCTCGGGACAAGACGGTGGCGTCCAGCCCAATAGAACAAAAAGGATGGGAGAAATGGAGAAAGAAGCCAACCACACCTCGGAAAGATACCCAGACTGAGATAAATTTTTAATTAATGTCTCCATCTAATGAGTGGGCCAGATGTTCAAACTGAGTCCTCCAGGTAGCCATGGGGTGCGGAGAGAGAGAGAGAGAGAGAGAGAGAGAGAGAGAGAGAGAGCGAGAGAGAGAGAGAGAGAGAGAGAGAGAGAGAGAGAGAAAGAGAGTACTGACAGAGACAGAGACATAGAGGGAGAAAGAGAGAGAGAGAGAGTGAAGAAGACGTTGGTTGCCGTCTGCAGTGGGAAATTTATAGAGACAATTTAAATTGCAGGTAGCAAATTCTGAAGGGGAATATAGAATGTTACATGGAAATTGAGCAGAGTAGAGGCTCAGAAAATAGCAGAGGTGAGGAACGTGTGTTTAAGCAGATGGAAATTTGGGTAATTCCTAGATAAATCAAGGAAATTGGGGATAAAGGTAGGTTTCCATGTGTACGTAATGCGTAATGCGCAATGCGTGATGCGTGATGCGTAAACAACGTTTACATGGAAATATAACTAAAGTGTATCCATGTGTGCGTGATGCGTGATGCGTGATGCGTTGTGCGTATTCGAACGATGGCTCGATCGTTCGAATACGCATCACGCAGCTATACGGACACCAGAAGATAGAAATTCCCGCCAGATTTCCCAAAAATACATGTTTCTGCACGTGTGTTTTCGACAAGCTGTCGCCCAAGACCAGCTATACCAAGACGGTGCAATCGATCGTTAAATACAAAGTTAGGCGAAGAGTTCCGCCGCGAGCGTTGTCTGCTATACTGACCCAGCGCATAGGTGTGCCCAGTCATGGCTCGGCTAGCAAAGATTTAATGGTGGCATTAAGTAAACAGTGATATTTTCTTTATGTCCCATTGGATGAGATGAGCTTATATGCAAACTTTGAATGGAGTTCTTACATATTAAAACCAAAGGGGAGCCGTACTTGTACATCTTCTAATATTATGAAAAAGTGTAGGGATAACCAAGGTAGCAGAACAAGAGGAATGAAGTAGGAAAAGAGACCATATGGGCCATTATTTAAATGATTAAAGCAAATAAATGGGTATAAAACACAAACTTTGAATGAAGTTCTCACATAATTATATCCGACCAGAGAGGAAATTTACATCTAATTTTATGAAAAAGTGTAGAGATAACCATGGTGGCAGAAAACGGTTAATAAAGTAGGAAAAGTGACCAGATGGGCGATTGAAAAAAAAAAAAAATCACCAAAATCCAGCCGCAGTATTTTGATGATGAACGTTGAAAAAATGTTACTTATGTTGCAGCTTCTTCGGTTTTCCAACTTTCTTTCCCGAAATTTTCTGTTTTGGAGCACTATTTCTGATTGAATTTCTATTGCTTGAAGATTAATAAGGAAAAAGGAAATAAAGAAACAAACAAACAACAACAACAATACACTTCCTTTAATACACTGGTCTCATCTACGACGGAAGACACAGGCAGCATGCGTGTGTTTACGATTGTACGCGCCGGACTATTTTTAGAATGTCATGGCTCAGCGGACGGAAGTGCTTGAATTGCACCGTCTTGGTATAGTGGGTCTTGGCTGTCGCAAAATGCCACGAAATTTCGTACCAGACAACGTTATTGATCAATTAATTGATCTTGTGCGGCAAAATCCTGCAATATTTGATCCGTCGAGGAAGAATTACAAGGACACTCTCAAGATCAATAACATATGGAACAGCATTGCTGACATTATGCAATGGGAGGGAAAGAAAGGTACACATTTCTTTTGCGGACTGAGGCGAGACTAAAATAATGGAAGTCTTGTGGCTGTGTGTCGAACTTCCAGCTCGAGTCCTAGTATGGCCGTCTCTAGCGTGGAATCAACTATATCGCATCGATGGCTATCAACTATCAACTAGTGGCTATCAACTATCGTCTGCAGTGCCGCCCCTTGCGGTTGTGGCTGTATGTGAAAGCCTCCATCTGTCTCCAGTATTTGCCACCGGCAGCGCCACTAACTCTCCGGCAACCATAGGTGTGATGCCCAGAAAAAGAAAACCCAGTTTCTTCATTTTAAACAAACGTAATATCTTGATGTCACCTCCCCCCCCCCCCCCCTTTAAAAAAAATTAAAAAAATTCTAGACCTTTTTTAAGAACTATTGTTTATATTGCCGTCACATCTCACATCTGTGAAGACAATTATGAATTAGGATATGAAATGTCCAGTCCTATGTTAGAAATTCTGTATTTTCTTCTTGACGTCCACAATTTGCACACTTTAATCACTTTGCAATTCTTGTGATCAAGAGAATACAAACTGGTGTGCTGATACTGGGACTAGACGAGAGAAACTATGATTATATATCGGGTATGCGTGTTATTGAATACACTGACGTGTACACAGAGCACTTTGTTTATTTTCTTTTAGTCAAGCACATACAACAATGAAGATTTGAAAGCTGAACAACTACGGCAAGGATGACATATTAAGAAAACGTTTGAGTTTTTTTTATACAAGAACAATGTGTCAAAGTACAGTGTTGTTATTACATTGCAAAAGATAAAATTCAGCCTTTGAAAATAACAGGAGGGCACGATAACTATGCTTTGGGTCCAATGCATAAGCAAGGTTGAAAGGCATCTTTTACCTTAAATCGACTTCCCATTCTCTCATTTTATTGTGCTCCAATCACATCATATTCAGAAGAACAGTGGTAAGAAAATCCTCACTTGGAACTAGGCAGATGACAATCTTCAGAGGAAGAGTGGATTCTTTCATTAGATGTTTAGGCCTTAGACATACTGCCACACCGAGTTCATGACTCTCGGTGTTCGTCAACCACTTTTTTTTTCGTAGCCCAAACATTTTTCTTGACTGTCGGATTTCTGAAATTTAGGGGAACGTTTCTCAGTGTCAGAATAAAAACGATTTTCATTTGACGAAACTCACAATCCAAAATACAAATTAGTGAGCCCTGCAAAGAGAGAGATTTTGCAGACCATTTCCAAACCCTGACAATAATTTTTAACACTTTCGTACCTTCAAGACTGAAAATAGAAATATCCATGTTTCTCTGAATTTCCGATTGAATTTGTAGTAAATTACCACGTTTACACTGGCATTGAGAAAGGAAATTGAATGAGTCATCGCCTGAATTATACCATCGAGGCGATAAAGATGCTCACATGGAGCCAGTTCAGGTACAATCACGTGGGCAATGGCTGCAGCTGACATTACAAAAACTGTCAAGAGAAGAAACACAGTAACAAGGGACACAGCTTGAACAATATGGATTTCTTTAACACTGAGTGTATTACTGGAAACAACGAGGTCCTGCTCACATTCATTTTCTGAAGACTTCACAGGTGGAACTGGAGATGCAATGTTGTCATGCCTCGGTTTATAATCTCCTGTCATTTCTTTTCGCAGTTTGGACGCCCGAACAAGTGCATTGAAAAGTATGACAGAGCAAACAGTGACAATTCCTAAAACAATGAAAGGATAGATGGTTTGATTGAGTAGATCCCTAGCCGCCCGGAACGCCTCATAATCTTCAGAATACCATATAGTAAGACGGGTTACATTTGTCTTTGGATCAGACACCCACATTAAACCGAGGTTTGCCAAGAATGGTATTCTGAATACGATACAAATCGTGGTTATCCCGACTATGATAACTAAAGTCCGGAAAACAGTAAAAACGTGTTTAAATTTGAGTGGCATAGCCACACAATAACATCTTGCTGCGGCTATATATGTTGTGATTCCCATAGATGTGTTGAGAAACATGCTTTGGTATGACGTGACGTAACCGGCTAATGCGAAAAAGCTCACGGCAAACTTTGCAGATAGCGGAGACCTGGCTATGGCCACACATACGGTAATATAAGCCGACAGGATCAAATACACCAGATCTGACAGTGCCAGGGCAAATAACGAAACCGTCACACTTTCCTTTAGGCCCATTTTGATAAATACGATAATGTTGATCATGTTTCCAGATAATCCAGAAATGGCAAAGCATGGCCATATAACATAATGAAACATAGAAATTACAATGTCATAGTGAGCCTTGTCTATATCTTCGTGAGGAAATGAAAGTGATATTTGGGATTCATTTTGGTAACCCATTTTTTTCTGATCTGGCTGTGATCTATGTGTGGTCTCTTTGCACAGAGAGAACAGAAGTGTTTCAGTGTAGTCTTTTATTTTACAGGTTGCCAAAGTCGATGACAAACGATTTCTCAATAAAATGTCCGAGTGAAAAAAGGCTGAAATTAGCACACTCAGATGAAAAAATAAAAAAGCTGAATTTTTGTGGATTATAAAATTGATCTACAACTTTTCATAAATCTGGAAATGGCAAAGACTGCTGGGCGTAACTACATGATACTGCTCTTTTACCGAGATTGTTATCGACCAAAGAAAGGGCAGATATTAAAACTATGACCAAAAGTATTGCTTATCTTAGTTGTTGGAGAATGTCTGAAATAACCAGTAAGAGGCCCATTTCTTCCAGTTTTCTGCTCAATTTTCTCCAATGAGAATGATGCAAGACGTCTACTTTAGTTCACACTGGAAGTGGAAGATCCATATTATAACATTTACGCCAATTTCTTCGACGTTTTAACGACATTTTAATTGGGACATTTTACGCTTGCAGCTGAAATAATACAATAATTAGAATCTCTCATTTAACAGTCGCTCATACTAGAATAATGATGCTGTTTCAAAATTTATACCCTCGTTAATAGCAGAGAAGTTGTTTCACAGTCGATGTTCCGGATAATTTCTTTACGTCTGGTAGTAGTTGAGACAATAGAAATGCAGCCAGATGTCAAGACTGACAGCCAAGCGAAAATACAAACATAGATAGATAGATAGATAAATCTATCGATAGATAGATAGATAGATAGATAGGTAGAAAGATAGATAGATAGATAGATAGATAGATAGGTGGATAGACATAGATAGATAGATAGAAAGATAGACAGACAGACAGACAGACAGACAGACAGACAGACAGACAGACAGACAGACAGACAGACAGACAGACAGACAGATAGATAGATAGATAGATAGATAGATAGACAGATAGATAGATAGATAGATAGATAGATAGATGGATAGCTAGACAGATAGACAGATAGATAGATAGGTAGACAGACAGACAGACAGACAGACAGACAGACAGACAGACAGACAGACAGATAGATAGATAGATAGATAGATAGACAGACAGACAGACAGACAGACAGATAGATAGATAGATAGATAGATGGATAGCTAGACAGATAGATAGATAGATAGATAGATATAGATAGATAGATAGATAGATAGATGCACATACAGTGAGACAGACAGATTAACAGAGACAGATGGATCGATGAATTTCACTTATGTTCACAGTGTGGCAGTTCTTGCAGTCGTATTCTCCGCTACCAAGGCAAAGCTGTAAGTCGTTGGCAGTAGACGCATAAACGTATAATCAAAACAGGGCGTATCCTTCGTTATGAAAGATACCGTCATGCCCGTAAAACAACCATGTATTTACTACATTCCCGACGAATTAAACTCCGATGCTATAGGCAACAGACCCATTCACTGTATTTTGACTTTGAAACATTTATTTTGAAATGGGAGTAGAGCGAACGTATACCGACAGTGACACAATGACTGAAATAACAGAGTGGCCCAATTCCTGCAAGAGCATCAACTGCCAGTATTTGTGGTCGCAAAACTTAAACAATAGTTCATGCTTATTCTTAAATAATAATAATAATAATAATGTATAGCATTTATATAGCGCATATCCATTAAAATACTCTATGCGCTTTACAGAAACAACATGTCAACCACAGAGCAGAATGGAGCTGCCTGCGAAGCGCTCAACACACTGCACTGCTTCTTTCTCTCTCCCTGTCTCGCTCACTCTCTCTCTCTCTCTACTCTCTCTATCTCAGAGCAAATTGTAACGCAGCCTGTTAGGTGCAGTTCACAACTCACAGCAGTTCACAACTCATAGCTCAAATAATATTTGAATATTATTGATAATAATATATATTTAATAATGAATAATAAATTTTGTTGTTGCTGGTGGTGGTGGAGGGTGGGGGGGGGGGAGTGCTATGGATAAATTTTAATCTATTAATTTCAATTTTGCCCTGGCAGCGGCCTGTTCGGACTGCTCTTTACGATTTCCAACTGCCAAGATATCTTTAACGTGCGCAACGTGCACACGGGCCCTCCGAATTTTTCGTCCTTATCCGAGAAGACTAGTTACTCGATCCTACCCCCCAAATAAGATCAGGGACTTCAAAATATGAGAAAAATCCCAATTTCCAACATGCCTGCACAGCCCGGGTTTTGAACACGGGACCCTTGGCATGAGAGGCGAGCACCTTGCCTCTCGACCACCTTGTCCCCCTTTTCTGAAATGAATCTGGCGGCATGACGCCGTCACTAAAATATTTACTCCCCTCATATCACAAGCTTAGGTCTTGTCTGTTCCACTTCCATTTTATTAAAAAAAAAAACAAACCTGGAGATCTTTTAGTATGTGGATGAGATATAACAAATGCACTTTTTGACACTTGTTTAAAATGCGTTGTGGCACTTATCAAGTATTTTCACAGTTCCAATTTATTCTAACTCCTTATCGTAATACTAAAGGTGCAAACTCTTTAAAGTCGAATTTCTCAATTGTGCAAGAAGTGGAGTTGGAACAAACAAAAACTAAGGTCGGGAATCATGCTGAAGGATGTGACACATCCATTTAAATTAAAAAAAATAATGTTTAACTGGTTAATTACAATAAGTCTGTCTCAGTGGCTTAAGAAAACCTTCCTTAGCTCAGATAGTATTCAAATACTAAAGTTCATTCTTTGTTGAAGGAACAGTTTGTTGATTATGAGATGCCACGTGTTTCCCGTGTCTTGTGCTTCACCAAAGAAGTACTGATCTTGACCTGTAGAGTGGAAATCATGGGGGCTGTGGTAAGTATATGAAAACTACGTTGAGATAAATCAGTCAGTGTCGATTTATGCCTTTATGCCAAAAGATTGTAACTATCACAGTGGCCATTAGATCTTGAGAGGGGCGTCACATAGCGCACCTTCAGGCCTCGATACTTCGTACTAAGAGCACAACATCTCCATTTACGATGCATTTTGGCTATCCTGCTGGTGATTTGGTCACAGCATTTGGCAATGATCAAGGGGGTCGTGAGTTTTATCCTTCATACCCAGGTACTGAATGTCGTGTCTTGTGCCTCTATGGCATCAATACAGAAATATTTGGACACAGACAGGAATCACTTAGATAAAGGGACTACAGCAGTTTATGACAAAGGAAAATAAATTGAACTATCTCTTGCCATTTCCAGTGAATATTTTCTGCATCGTCTTTCATTTGACCACTTACCCTCCTTTATTACTTTCAAAAGAAAATTCATGTTGTTTGAATATGCATTACCCAATATAAAAAGGATGGCATGAAAAGTCCAGACGACATCGAGAGACTGCGAAGCGACACCGAAACTTCGAAACGTAGAGATGACGTCGAGCCATTGAAAATTCGAGAGGACATCGAAACTTCCAGACGACAGTGACACATCGAAACTTTCCAAGTATAAAATTCTACACAAAAAAAAAAAAAAGTTAGAAACCACAAGGGAGGGAAAAAAACAACAAAACTCTCCTTTTATGGCATGTCCGACAAGATGCTCACTAGATAGGCTCGTGTTGGTCGTCTAGTTTCTCGATCAGGGTGGAAATAGCAAAAATGTTAATTTCAAGTGAAAATGACGCAATATGGAACAATCAATACTCAGTGGGTCCATTTATGAAGTAACAAAAATGTATATGAGGAGGGGGGGGGGGATGTTCCAAGGAGCTTGCTTAGAACGTACGCTTTTCAGTTACGGTAATAAATTTATGAGTTTGGGTTTACTTACAAGTTACTTTATTTCGGCTTGCTCCTCATTGCTGCAATATTCTCAACTAAATTCTTTGCTGTTTTCATCTTGAGGGGCCATTTATAATGTACGTATGCTCAATCTTTGCACTTTTTTTTTAACCCTCTTCTCCCTCCCCCCTCCTCCCCTGTACTTTTCATATACCTGGCCTCACCCCTCTCCCCTCCCCAAACCCCTTGCACGTCCCATAGAGTGTTGAATGTCGATGATAAGGCCTTGATGTTTGAAATATTTCTGTTGCATTTAGCATGAACTTTTTTTTATCCATTAGAGACTTGATTTTGAATAAATCTAACGATTTAATTTGCTGAAATGATGTAACTCGTAAGTGGACCCTCACTCATACATTTATTACCGTAATTGAAAAGCCTACGTACTAGGGACGCTTCTTGGACCCCCCCCCCCTTTCCCTTTTTACACTTTTCCTACTTCATAGATGGACCCAATGAGTACTGATTGTTCCGCATTGCTTCATTTTCACTTGAATTATTACTTTTGCTATTTCCATCTTGATCGAGAAATTAGAGGACCAACACGAGCCTATCTTGTGAACATCTTTTCGGACATGCCATGTAAAGAGTTGTTGTTTTTTTCCCCTCGTTTGTCTTTGTGGTTTGTTAATATATTTTTTTGTAGAATTTTATACATGGAAGTGTTAAAGCTGAAAATCCACAGACACGGCAACGTTATGAAATGCGTGTCATGGGTTTTCTTTGATTACGATTTGCGTTGGCGCGATTTGTTTCGTTACCGTGTGGTCTCGAAATCAGTTCGATGTCTCAATGGCTTCTGAAAGTTTCGATATCGCCTCGATGTCCTCTCGAATTTTCGATGTCTCGACGTCATCTCGATGTTCTCTCGCAGTCGTCTCAAAGTTTCGATGTCGTCTCGATGTCTCTATGTCGTCTCGAAGTCGTCTCGATGTCGTCTTGATGTCGACCCGAAATTCCAATATCGTCTTGAAATGTCGATGTAGTCTCAGACTCGATGTCGTCTCGATGTCGTGTCGAAGTCTAGTTGTCGTCTCGAAGTTTCAATGCATGTGCACACAGACGAGACGTGCACATTCATCTGTATTATACAGTCCAGAAGTGCGTGCACAAGTACACCTACACACACACATACACTAGTGCACGCACACCTACACAGCCAACACGCACGCGTGCATACGCTCGTGCATTCACCTACATACACAAGAGACACCCACACACGAGCGCGCATACACGTATACAGACGACTCGAGACCGGCACGCACACTCGCCTACACACACACGTACACACGTGTGCGCACACAACAAATACACCGACGAGACCTACACATACAAATGGGGGCTCACCTACACCCACAGACAAGCATACACTGACACAGACGAGAAGCACGCATACACCCCGCATACACACTCAGGCACACATACGTACACACAGACTAGGTACACACATTCGAGAACACATACGACAACAGTCTAGATGTACACACTCGGGCGCACACAGACTATACGCACATATTTTGTGCACACACAGACAAGACTCACACATTATTTTGTGCACAATGCAGTTGAGACGCATGCATGTACACACACAGACACAAAAGACGAGACACATGCACATAAGCGCACGCACACACAGACGATTCACAAACGCAGCGCCCACCTCTTCCCCCCCTCCCCCCCCCCGACACAGACACAAAATATGTAGAAGATACACCTAAAAAGAACAGGAAAACTTTTCTTTCTAAATTATCGTATATCTATTATATATTTCAGTAACTTGCAACCTTTGGCATGAGACACTGACCAAACTATACACTCTTCAGGCCTTACATTTGGCAGGAAGATGGCAGTTGAGATAAGGAAGATGATGGCTATAATTAAAAGTTGTTTACTTCAAGCATGCATTTTTAAAAAATGACAATGTTTATTGCTAGGTAACATCTGTATTAAAATTTTTGCATGTTTGTTTCGTTTTACATCTATTATATATTTCACAAAATCTCCACCTTTGAACGCAAAAGGCTTTTTTATTAGCCCACCTATACTACCCCCAATTTTACATGTTCATTTCAAATACCGCGGAGGGTGCACGGAAGTTATTATTATTTTGATTAGTTTGGTTCTTGAATTTATAGAAACTGCATTGTTTCATCGTGCTGTCATTTTCATCCTCCATCTTGGCTCCATTCTGTTATAGTACCGCGTATGTCATAAAAAGTAACCATATCAAGCTTGGTGCGCAGTGACATCTAGTTCTATATAATTATAGATCTGTTTGTTTGGCCCATTTGTTTACTGAGATCTAAAATACACTGGAACTCTTTTTAAATCTTTGAAACCTGTTCTACATGGTTAAACTCGTTACACGTGTAAATTTTTAAATATTTTTTTTATTCCCACCACTGCTAGTTTTAAACATAAACGATTACTTATCTAAATTCTTTGCCGTGTTTTGTCTGAGAAACCATAGCAATACCTGTAAGACACCCCCATTCACCGGACCAAACGTAATATGCTTTGTACATTTTTTTTTATTATATAATCTCTCAAATCAAGTGACTTTCAAAAGGCTATAAGAACTATCGATAGTTTGAACTACTCAGTAGCGATGCAAGATTTGTTTATATTCTTCATTTCACTAACATTATGGCGTTTCATAAATTCTAACAGATAGTAATGAAAAACAAGTTCAGGAAACTGAGCAGAATCATGAGAATAACGCAAATGTTGTCTCGGATATCATTTTATGGAAATATGTCGTTATCGTCACTTATTCCAAAACACATACAACAAACAAATTAACAGTAGGAACAACAACATTTTAATGTCTACTTACTTCTTTAAGAAGAAGAAATAGAAAAGGAGGAGAAGAAAGAGAAGAAGAAGAAGAAGAAAGACAACAACAAAACAGCAACATAATAGCACCTTCAACAACAATAATGACGTCGGTGGCTGCAATAACAACAAAACAGCAACATAATAGCACCTTCAACAACAATAATGACGTCGGTGGCTGCAATAACAACAAAACAGCAACATAATAGCACCTTCAACAACAATAATGACGTCGGTGGCTGCAATAACGACAAAAACAGTAAGATTGTGCAGGTGGTTGGTGGATCCTTCTGGTGGAGTCTCCTTCTGTTCTATCCATCTTTTATAGTTAAGTCTGTCGTCTTGCTGTTTCCTAGCACAATGTGACGTGCTTCCTCTAAACTCATTCTCAAACGCAGTAAAACTACTTTAGCGTTTACACAACTTACTTTGCTTTACTTTCATTCTCGTCAGTATGAATACAAAGAATGTAACGAGTATCAATAATCATTATGGATCTACAGAACAAAGGGACGACAATATGAACAACAAGAGCAGCTATGATACGATCTAAATTCACAGCATTCACAGCGTGAGCAACTATAATTGCATGATTGTGGTTTTCTTTTGTTTTTGAGAGAGAATCTGAAGGCAACGTAGAACAGAGTTAAAAATCAAAACAGAACACACACATCAAACAAAAATAAAATCGTTTCGGATAGCTGGTGAGTGGGTGTACCACAGACATACCAAGGTATTTTCTCCTTGCGTCCAGTGGCCGTATTCATAATCAATGCGTAAACTAAAGCAAATACGTTAACTGGTGTTAACGCAAGAAATTGAAAAAAATGGTATTCATAAACCATACTTTAACTAACCTAACGTACTCGTGTTAACAGGCCCATCTTCAGCGCTGACTTAACGACAGTGTGGAGGTGTCGTTAAAACTAAGATATTTAAAGTACTCATACTTCCGGTGGAGATACTCAAGAAACATGGCGGCAATTTTGAGGCATCGGCGACAGAGACAGACGAGAAGACCAAGAGTATTTAGAGGCCGTAGGAACCCCTTGGACTGTTTCGACGACAGGGAACTGTACGACACATTTAGAATCCGACGGAATGGCATTTATGACATAGTTGACGAGCTGGACGACGCTTTGCGCCATAACATGGGCCGAGGTGGTGCCCTGCCAGTTGCACTGCAAGTTTGTTTGACATTGCGGTTTTTCGCAACTGGAACATTTCAGGATGCAGTGGGAGAGCTGATAGGCGTCAGCCAGCCAACAGGTAAGTTGTTTAATAAAGAAGAAAAGTCAAAGCTTCTTGTGACATTAACTGTAAAAAGTGGCAACTGCACACGAAACGGTAAGAGATGTAAATAGATCTAGATCTAGATCTAGTTGATTTAGTTCCTCTCTCTTCTTACCCAGTCACACACGTAGTCAGCGTCAACTGTATATTTAAATTTGCATTCATGTTTCGAATTGGATGAATACCACATGAGTAGATATATCTTTATATGATTTTCAGGGGGACAATGTGAAGCATGAGTTGCTTTAAGTTTAATTGTTCTTTACCAACTGTGCCAAAATGTTAAGGGCCATGCTTATTCGCAGACGTCTGCGAATAAGATCAGAATCTTATTCGCAGATAGATTTTTGGGAAGGTCTTCCCCCCGTCCGCGCCACTTACCAAAACCTTAACAAACATAATGATGAAGACCTCCCCTAACCCTCGCTTTCGTTCTTTCTTTCTTCTTTCTTTGTCTCATACAAATACTAAACCCAAACTTTTGATAAGCCCATTCAAAAGTCCCCTCTTTAGTGTGTTTTCTTGGCGCGGACGGGCGGAGGACCTCCCGATTTTTGGTTTGTGATTTTTTTTTAGGAAGAGCTCCTTAAATAAATGTTTAGGCCTACATTGGTAGGTTTTAGGAATAGAAAATAGGAAAGGAAATCTAGCGGAATGCCTGTCGCGTTTACACTGTTCCGAAATCGGAATGGAATCCGACCCTTTCCCAATTCCATTTCGATTTCCCCCTGAAAAACTAGAATAGGATCATTCTTACTTCATTCCGATTTCGGAAAGAGTATGCGTCACGTGACAACCTCCTCAGCGTAAAAATATTTATGGCGTTCGGTCGAACTATCGATGAAACATTCTTGATGGCGAGAGCTGTCTATGGGATACAAAATTGCCCAAGTACCATAAGGAGCAGGCAAGAACCAAAGTTCTCTGAATTTTAGCGAGTGATAAAAGTCTGGAAAGATCAAATTGACTTCAGATACATACATTGAAAAGCTGAAACGAACAATTCCTTCACTCGACGAGTGAGAAGTCAGCGGCGGCCACGCGAGCATCCATCCCAATCACATGACCAAAAACAAACGATGAGCATCACTTCTCATGCAGAAAATGGACCAGTGGAAACAAACACCGTGTCGAGAGGGAAATCGGAAAGCCAGATGTCAGAAGTGGGATATAGTGGATATAGTAGCTGTGAACACAGCTCGTTGACTCACACCCGAAACATTCATACCAAAATAACTAAGCAACACAGGATTACTGATGTTCAGGCCTGACGGGCCATATAATCATCATACAACATTCGACTGCATAATTTACGGTAATCACAATCATAGATATTACATAAATGTCATCGACTACAGAGAGTCCAGCAAGTCTATCTAAAATAGGGTATAGAAAGAAAATATTGTACTATGCACTCTCTAAGTGCGCCTATCCAGGACTACGGTTCCTAAAGGACACCGGTGTAAACAAATTCAATTTGGTCGGTCTCGCTTTCATACAAACAGTAATAGCACCTAATCAGATAATTGACTGACTCATAAAGCGTAGTAGCACTCAATAATAATTTCCACAGTAATACACTTTACAAAATAACTATGCTGCTCCACACTAAGAAGTATACAGCTGGGAAATGAACATAGTTCAATCTCAAACACAATCTAACAGCTCATTACACATCTAGTAAAAGTATAATCAATGTCCTTCTCTTCGTCACAATGGGGTGACGGAAAAACTGTCACAGTTCCTGGTACGAACACATACGAGGGATCTCACCATTTCCTCGCTCGCGATGGTTTTGCAAGCGAGAGAGTCCAATGTAAGCGATGTGCACACTTAAGCCTGGTGCACAGAGGCTTGGTCACTGTCCAGGTCTCTCACAGCGCGACTCTTTCTGTCTGTCATCTCCACTCAGGTAGGAGGCCCCCGTGACTCGTCTTTTCGCCAAATGCTCGAAATATGAATCCACTGATCTTAGTACGTGTGTTAGCTTTTATACCCCTCGATGGTTACTAAGGGTCTCCCTCCCGATTGGACGATCAAGGACCTAGCCACGACAAACACAAGTTTGTCTTTCAGTTAACCCTAACTGCTTTCTCAAAAGGATATGTACACAACTCAAAAACCTACACTCGAACTTCTACAATCCTACTATGTAAACAAGAAAATCTCACACGCACACCAAAATCAAAGGGTTAACTTAATGTTTACAAACTTCACTCACACATCCCTCATCACGAAATCCGTGGCTCGATTAATAGCTAACCGCGTTTCATATTCTCCCAAAATAAACCAACCCATGACTAACAGAAAAAAGGAGCTCATGCGGCTCTTGACACCAGACGAGTTCGTCCTCCACTGTCGCTCATTCCTTTTTTCTATTCCAAAATTCCAAAACCTACCAGAAGTAAACTCGCCTGCCGAGTTGGGGGAGGGGGTCGAGACTCCGCAACATCTGACTTGTTTTTTTTGGTCACTTTTTTTTTCTGTGTTTTCCCCCACTGATCATCGTTGCTTTGCTCTCGAGTATAAAATTGTGACTACTATTTTTTTTTATATTTAAAAAAAAAAATTCAGATGAATTATTAGCCAATTTTGTCGAGCATGAAATCACAGAGAAAGTCAGACAGAGCAAATAAAAATGAATAAAACTTCCATGCAAACAAAAAAATTCATAAAACAAAACATGACAAATAGACCCAGGTTACCGTGGAGAGAGATGAGCTGTTCAGTTCACACTGACTAAAAGAAATCATTTACATGTTTAAAATTTGATTTACATTTTTATTTGTTCAGTGAACAAGAATAACTAAAATGAACAGGAATAAAGTAATGTGGAGCACACTAATAACATTGATCAATTTCCCCATGACATCAAATTTGCAAAATCGTTCAAAATTTTTTTTTTTCTCTCCTAAAACTGAGCCATCCTGGATAAAAAAAAAAGTTCTGCGACGTGGAATTGAACCCCAGACGGATCGGACCCATAGTCTCCGACTGATAACCGCAGATGCTAGCCATTGCGCCATCACATTCACAGACCGCAGAATGCTGGAGAACTTTTTCATCCATAATACATGTATTAGTAGACATCACAAAAACAAGAAACCCCCCATCTGCGAATAAGATCGGGATTTTATTGGCAGACGTCTGCGAATAAGCACTTCGAAATGTTAAACTTCAAATATCAAACAGGGATGAAAATCACCTCAGGATTATTGACTGTGTGGCGTCAAGTCCTGGGAGCTTTCATGATGCCAGAATACTGAGAGAATCGGCCTTTTTCAGAGGCATGGACGCTCTCCCGCGAAAGGTGGATGGCATGGTGTTGGGAGACAGTGCATATCCCCTAAAAGAATGGATGTTGACTCCGCATGCAAACCCAGCTACAAGGCAACAAGAAAACTTTAACAATGCGCACAGATCAACACGAGTCACTGTGGAGCGGTGTATTGGAGTACTGAAGCGAAGGTGGCACTGTCTGCATACGGAGTTACGAATGGAACCCCACAGATGCAGCAGAGTCATCTACTGCTGCATCATATTACATAATAAGGCAATAGGTTTAAATCTTCCCATGCCAGATGGCGACACCAGTAATGACCACGATACTCAGCAACCTCCAACAGATGGATTCGATCAGGGGAGGGCGTCGACTGTGGCCGGTCAGGCAGTTAGGGACCAAATTACAGCAAATTATTTTTAATAGATTATGCAACGTACAGTAAAGTTACAAAAGGTGTCTTCCGTGAACAAGTACCAAAAAGCAAACTGAAGTTTTGATGTTGAATATTAATGAAATATATGTAATGTATGGCGGGTTCTATCATGTGCAATGCAACCTGGCATATTGAAACTGTCAGAGTTCAAAGTCGCACAATAAAACATGGCTTGTGTATCCCTGAAGCAAGCACATTATTCAGTTTTTATGTCACGCCCAATGTGTCGTCCTGCAAAACACAAATATATTCCATACCTGAAGATGTTTCTTTCTGTGATGAATTATTTGCCTATGTAGTGCAGAATTCACGAAATATCATAAAAACCACCTTTTCTTTTTGCCCAATTTTGACTATGTAGTGCAGAAACGGCAAAAGCAACATGGTTTCCATTTGAAGTTGTTTACAATTTTTAAAATATTATTTGGGTTGCCAACCTGACTAAAAGAGACGCACACCATATTCTGCATTATGCTGATGAGTTTAGGATTTATTCAGTTTATATGGATGAATACTTTAAAATTATGATGTGTGTTTCAGCTTTGCATGTTTCCACACTGTTCTATTATTATCAAGTGATGATACAGGTTGATTGCTAGCTATTTTTACCTGGGATGTAAATAGGCTATTTTTTCGGCCTTGTGCGACTCCCTTTCACACTTTCAGTTAAGCTTGCTGATAAAAATAATACCTGCAAGATAACATTTCTTTGCATTAGAAAGTGATAAAGGAGTCTGTTCTACTATATTAGCAATGAAAACAGAAACAATAACAAATAATTTTAAAAATTGAAGGGAATAATCCATCTCCACCAATTGTGTGTCCCCAGAAAATCAGTTTAGCAACTAAACATCCATTATGACCCCAGCCACATTTAATGAAGTGAGAACAAAGTCTAGCATCATCCTCATTTAGGCAATGCAAACATTTTCCATTTCTATTGCTTTTATGTCCTGAGATGGTTTGTTTTTACCTGTGCGTCTCCTCAGTTTCACAATTGGGTCAGTTTAGCATGATTTCCCTTTTACATGTCATGTAGGGGTTGAAATGTGAGCATTACGGGCTGACGACAAGGCACTCTGACATTGTGGCCCCATTCAAGTTAGTTAATACAGAAAGGCTATTTGTTTAATGATTGTAGAGACTTAATTTATGGACCAGTTACTTATTAAGCACAGTATTTTGTTAAATAGTATGTGTTAATTGATTTTTTCAACACTTAAAGGGTGAAATTATGTGTAATCAAACTAAATGCCCACCAGGAACCTATTTACTTCTTCAATGTAATCATTATCATGTTGGCTCTGAGTGGGCATTTTATTTGATATTATGCAGAAATTGTGGGCAATGGTACTGACAATTTGTTCACTCACAAATATACAGTACAAAATACATTTTATTTGAACATATGAACTTTATTAAAATTGATAACAACAAATCAATCAAACAAAGAATGGGGGGTAGGAAAAGAGGTGGTGGGTAGGGAGGTATCCAGGATGAAACATTGGTGGACCTATTTTTTAGAAAGAAAGTGCAAAATTATCATAAATTCTTTTGCTGTTTAAGAGCAGGTAACATTTAAACAAGTAGTAGATGGCACTTTTGCAAGTTGAATACATGATAAACAATTTTACAATCAAAAGAAAACTAAGCAACATTGAAAGTGAAAGATTATAAAGAGGATTAGAGAAGTTTGATTCATGAAAAAAAAAAAAATTGTGGATCGGTTTGTATCCAGGAATCAATGTTGATATTTTTAACAAGTAGGTGGGGCATAAACAAGTTGAATTAATTAAAAAAAACAAGGAAAGACAAAAGCTGAAGGATTGCAAACAATATATTGAGGAGTGTGGAGTGTGGGGGGTGTGGAGAAAGGGGTGTGAAATAAAAGGAACCAACAGGGAAATTAGAAATAAAGTGTAAACATCAGCTAAAATATCATTTTATGTGGCACTTTGCAATTTGAACATGATATAAAAAAAACAATTGTAAAAAGGAAAAGAAAAAAGTGTGAAATGAGAAATTCATCACTTGAACCTTGAACCTTGAACCTAGGCGTTGTCCCTCCACTGCAGGATGTAGCCCTCTGACAATGCCTTCCATTTGCTTCGATCTTGCGCACTCCTTGTCCAGGTCGCACCCTCTGTTCTTGTGAGGTCGTCTCTCCATCGTCCTACTGGCCGTCCTCGTGATCTTCTCCCCGTCCTCGGTCTCCACTCTGTGCATCTTTTTGTCCATCTGTTATCTTGTGTCCTGGCTAGGTGTCCTGCCCATCTCCATTTTAATCTGAGAGCCATTTTCACCAAGTCCGTAACATTTGTTTGTTTTCGTATTTCCGTGTGTGGTACTTTGTCTAAAAAGCCATGACAAAATAAAGAAAAATTATTAGCAAATGATACTTATGTCTTACATGTTAAAATGATTTATTTCAAAGAATTGTTGGAAAGGGATTTTCCCCAAAAGACATTCAGTGAATGTTACAAAAAGAGATTTTTTTTTATTTCATGTAGGTTGTTAATGGTAAACGGGCCATTGCCAACCAGATGAATTTCTCCATAAAAGACAAATTTCTTGTCAATGTTCTCAATATCACTCTTGCTGGGCCACACCAAAAATAATAATAATCTTTGGCAATACATGTATTTTTATCATCACAGAAAAATGTCAGTCCATAACGTCAGTCGGTAATACTTTTATATTAGTCCGTAACGCTGATTCTACAAAAACTACTGATGCTATCTGTCGTGATGTTGCTATGTTTATGTGCTTTGTGTTACTTTAATCGCTCGTCATGTACTGTTTGTTTTATCTGTTTGTCTAACTGTCTGCTATCTGCTTGTGTTGAACAATAACGCACCACTAATGAATACCACTGTGCGGAGATGACGTCACAGACGTTGCAATAAACGATTTCGTCCTTCCTAGCGCCATTGCTCGGTAGAAGGATTATAACTGGATCATGCTTCTGATCCTACTACAGTTGAATGTTGAATAAAGCCAAGATAATTGGCTAAAACAGACTTCAGACTCTCCGCTTTCAATTTATTCATATCAATTTATTCAACATTTCAACATGGAGCGTTTTCTCCGACCTGAGAGGTTCAACGCGGACCCAAACACACCAGACGCATCCAAACGCTGGAATCACTGGCTGCGAACTTTCAACAATTTCCTGTCATCTCTACGACAACAATCTTCCACTCCTACTCTTGATGAACTTGACTTGCTGATAAACTTCGTTGACCCCTTTGTATATGAATACATCATCGATTGTCCCACCTTTGCCTCTGCCGTGGAAGTCCTGAAAAACATTTATGTTAACGAAGTGGTTATTTTCAAGGCATGCCTTGGAACTAACGCCAGCGTTATTTTCAAGGCATGTTTCATTGACCAATCAGAAGCTGTTTCAGTATTTCTAAACGTGGAGCCTTAGACTGTGCATTGTCAGACTGATATGTAACGACGTGAGGGTCTAGTCAGTTTGTATCATCGAGGCCGTAGGCCGATGTTCGTCTGGGTAGTAGTCAGATTGACATATCAGGGAAAGCCGCCGGGGTAGCTATGTATTGTTTATTGGACTCAAGGTATGCCTTGGAACTAACGCCAGCGTTATTTTCAAGGCATGTTTCATTGACCAATCAGAAGCTGTTAAGGTATGCCTTGAAAATAACGCTAGAGTTAGTTTCAAGGTATGCCTTGTAAATAACGCCTTGCGTTGTTTATTGGACTCAAGGTATGCCTTGGAACTAACGCCAGCGTTATTTTCAAGGCATGTCTCATTGACCAATCAGAAGCTGTTAAGGTATGCCTTGAAAATAACGCTGGAGTTAGTTTCAAGGTATGCCTTGTAAATAACGCCTTGCGTATGTTAAACCTGGAAATGAAATATTCGCTCGGCACATCTTAACAACTACCAAACAAGAACCAGGGCAGACACTTGACCAATTCTTACAGAGACTGAAGATTCTTGCAAAAGAGTGTGAGTTCAAAGCTGTTTCAGCCGACAAAAACAGGGATGATTTCATCCGAGACGCTTTCATCTGTGGCCTCTCTTCAAGTCAAATCAGACAAAGACTCCTTGAGAATAAGACATTAGACTTGTCTACTGCTTTTGATCAAGCTAGATCGCTAGAAATGGCCGAAAAACAATCCCAGACATACAACAATGTACCAGCTTCATCATCAGTGCCTTGCGGCAGTACCACCACTCCAGCCATCGACGAGAGTGATACACTATCAGCTGCAATCAGTTCCAAATGCTTCTTCTGTGGTTTTCAACGGCATCCCCGATCAAAATGCCCTGCTCGAGAGGCAACTTGCAAAGGATGTGGGAAGAAAGGACATTATCAAAAGGTGTGTCTATCAAAAGGAAAACGGAATGACTTCGCCTCTGCTGCTAATCCCATCCTTAATTCGGCCTTCACTGCTGTGGCCCCCTTAAGTCTTCAGAAAGCCATTATAAAAGTCAAGGTCTTTGACACTCCTCTGAGGGCACTGGTGGACACAGGAAGCTCTGAAAGTTTTATCTCAGCAGACAAAGCTCAATTTATGAAGTTCAAGACCTTCAAGTCTAGAAAAGAGATCTCCATGGCTTCCACGAATCTCTCAAGTACAACCAAAGGCCATTGTTTTGCTACTCTGGAATATAATGGCGAAACTTATCAAGGAATAAAGCTCTCTGTTCTACCAGGATTGTGCGCTGACCTAATACTGGGTCACGACTTTCTAGATCAACACAAAGGACTTGAAATGACTTTCAAAGGCCCCAAGCCTACATTCTCTGTCTGTGGCATAACTGCTGCAAAGGTGGAACCTGCCTCTCTGTTCAAGAACTTGCTTCCCGATTGCAGACCTATAGCTACAAAGTCAAGACGGTTCTCTACACCAGATAGACAATTCATAGACTCTGAAGTCCAAAAACTGCTTGCCGAAGATGTGATTGAACCTTCTGATTCTCTGTGGAGAGCGCAAGTGCTGGTAACAACAAATGACCGGCACAAGAAAAGAATGGTAGTGGATTATAGTCAGACTATCAATCGTTTCACCCAGCTTGATGCATATCCTCTTCCTCGAATAGATGAGACGATTGAGGAGATCTCGAAATATGAGGTGTACAGTACAGTAGACCTTCGCAGTGCCTACCACCAAATTCCCATAAAGGAGGAAGAGAAATTCTACACTGCATTTGAGGCCAGTGGAAACCTCTACCAGTTCAAACGTATTCCATTCGGCGTCACTAATGGAGTCGCTTGCTTTCAACGCATCATTGACGGCCTCGTCAGAAATGAGAAAATTAAAGACACTTTCGCATATTTAGACAATGTCACTATCTGCGGTAGAAATCAGAAGGAGCATGATGAAAACTTCTCTCACTTTATGAAGTGTGCCGCTGAGTACTGCATAACTTTCAATGAGGACAAGAGCATCCTTTCCGCCAGAGAAATGAAGCTGCTTGGGTTCCTGGTTTCCAAGGGCAGCATCAAACCTGACCCTGACAGACTACAACCGCTGCGAGATCTGGCTGATCCTCATGACGCAAAATCACAACGACGGGTTGTAGGCATGTTTGCCTACTACTCTTCTTGGATCCCAAACTTTTCTGACAAAATACACCCTCTTGTCAACAACCACACTTTTCCATTACCAAAGAAAGTGAAATGTGCTTTTGAACTGTTGAAGAAAGAGATAGAGAATGCTGCTGTTACAACCATTGACCAGGATATCCCTGTTGTGGTCGAAACGGATGCTTCTGACATAGCGATAGCAGCTACCCTGAATCAGAATGGGAGACCTGTTGCTTTCTTTTCAAGAACACTAAATCATAGTGAAAGGAAACATTCATCTGTCGAGAAAGAGGCATATGCCATTGTGGAGGCTCTCCGGAAGTGGAAACATTATTTGCTTGGAAAACATTTCCAACTTGTGACTGACCAGAAAAGCGTCGCTTTTATGTACAATAACGCTCAGAAAGGAAAAGTGAAAAATGACAAAATCCAGAGATGGAGAATTGAACTGTCGTGCTACAGCTATGACGTAGTATACAGACCTGGCAAAGAAAACCATGCAGCAGACGCTCTCTCGAGGGGGTACTGTTCTACTGCTAACTCGAACGCCGAAATACTGCAAGATCTCCACAGCACACTATCCCATCCTGGGGTTACGAGGATGATGCATTTCGTCAAATGCAGGAACCTCCCTTATTCACTAGATGAAGTGAAGAGAGTGTGTGCAAACTGTAGAATCTGCTGTGAACTAAAGCCTTCCTTTTACAAATCGACTGATGCTAACCTTATCAAGGCCACTCAGCCTTTTGAACGCCTTAGCGTGGATTTTAAAGGGCCTTTGCCTTCTTCCTCGAGGAACAAGTACCTTCTGACAATGATTGATGAGTACTCCCGCTTCCCCTTTGCTTTTCCATGTGCTGATATGAACGCCTCAACTATAATCAAATGCTTTTGTCAACTCTTCTCTCTGTTTGGAATGCCATCCTATGTGCACTCTGATAGGGGCGCTAACTTCATGTCTAGTGAGCTCAAGGACTTCCTTCACAACAAAGGTATAGCTACTAGTCGGACTACTCCGTACAACCCTAGAGCTAATGGGCAAGTGGAAAGATTGAACGGCACGCTCTGGAAGACAATAACGCTTGCGCTGAGGTCTCGTGGCCTAGAGACCCATCAGTGGGAGCTCGTTCTCACAGATTCACTTCATTCCCTAAGATCCCTTCTATGTACCGCCACAAACGAAACTCCGCACGAGAGAATATTTCGCTGTAACAGGAAATCCACAACTGGTATAACTCTTCCAAGTTGGTTAACTACTCCCGGTACTGTGCTCATGAGAAGAAACGTGAGGACTTCGAAGTATGACCCCTTGGTAGATGAGGTTGAACTGTTGGATTGCAATCCTCTGTATGCTCAAGTCAGACTTCGTGATGGGAGGGAGACAACAGTGGCTCTGCGCCACCTGGCACCACCTGGAGACATGACTACATCGCTTACTGTTCCGAATGAAGCGGCTCCTTCGCCGACAAATAATGACTTAAATGTGAATGACCAGGCAAATCAGATAATGCTTGTTCCTGAACCAGCTGTTATGCAGACCGGTACGCAAAATCGTAGCTTGGATCTAACAGACTCTCTGAACACCCCAGGCAGTAACCCTTCGACTTCTCTCAGAGAAGAAAACTCTGAGATTCAACCGGAAGCACCTGATGAAAGTAGACCTAGTCCAAAACGCCGTCCTTTTGTTCGGACCAGGGTTTATAACTTACGGAACAGAGAAGCTTGAACTCTACGATCACCAGGACTTTTTCTATGCATACTTGATGCAATTTGTGACAATAACGTTTCATTGCATTTTTGTTCGCTAGTATTAATTGGGGGTCATTGTAATTTTGAAAACGTGTTTAATGATGTCCCCGATTACCTGAGGGGGGAAGAATGTCGTGATGTTGCTATGTTTATGTGCTTTGTGTTACTTTAATCGCTCGTCATGTACTGTTTGTTTTATCTGTTTGTCTAACTATCTGCTATCTGCTTGTGTTGAACAATAACGCACCACTAATGAATACCACTGTGCGGAGATGACGTCACAGACGTTGCAATAAACGATTTCGTCCTTCCTAGCGCCATTGCTCGGTAGAAGGATTATAACTGGATCATGCTTCTGATCCTACTACAGTTGAATGTTGAATAAAGCCAATATAATTGGCTAAAACAGACTTCAGACTCTCCGCTTTCAATTTATTCATATCACTATCTTAACAAGATTGTGCATACATTTAGACAACCATCTTTTAACGAAAGAAATGAAGTGGTTTTAAAAAGTTCCTCCTTGTTTTGTAGGTATGTGAACTTCTGTAACTCAGGCGTTACGGACTGACATGAAGCTGACACAAGTAATTCATCCTGATAGCATACCTATATTACATCGATCACATTGAAACAATGACTTTTTTCTTTGTACAGTAAGATATTGAATTGTCTTTTGGCAAACTATCATGCAGTTATCTTGCTGTTTGATGAAGAAGTTGACATGTTTTTGGCTGGTTATGATTTTTTAGTAATTTCTTATGAATTTGATAGATCACCATCAAATGCTCATTGCTGACCCGAGGTTTATGAAAATGTTGAAAAAGTCAAAGCAAATCACCCAAAAAGGTGTTTGAAATTTTACCCCTCAGGTTGACCTTTGAGCGGAATTGCCCTATTAAGTTAAATACAAGTAAACTGCAAAAAAAAGGCAAATAATATAAGTTTCCACGCTGATCTGAATTGGTAACTTTTTGTGTTATATTTAATTACATAACAGGCTACAACTTGAGAATGAAGAGTCTGTTGCTCTTAATTCCTGCAGATTTGAATTCTGCATTAAATTTCCTTTCTTTTCATATAATTATAATATGACCACATTTGATCAATCTGAATTTTTTTTTGGGATACTTCTCAAACATGTCCACAGAATCTGTTATAAGTAAAGACAAACAATGATGTTTACACAACAAATAAATTCATTCATTCAATTTTTCAAGTTTTCTTGTGTAATAATCTTGCTTAATTTTTTTAAATTTTATATCTTCTTCTATTCCTTCTTGTTCTAAACGTTTAGTCTTGATTTCCTCTTCTAAGTATGTTGTCCACAGTTCGTCTTCTTTGGGCGTCTTGCCATGCCTTCCAGCAACCATTTTTCTTTTTCGCTGTCCTGTCATGCCTTCAGATTTGTGTTTGAATGCATCTCGGTTTGAACTGGGAACTGTCTCTGTAGTGCCATCTTGGGTTATGCTGTTTGCATTATGTAGTGTTTTTTCGTTTGATATAAATGGTGTCTCTATCGTGCAAATAAAATTTGATGAACTGCTAGTTGCCACAGGTTCTGAAAACAAAGAGAAAAACATTTCATTCCTTAGACATTTATGTCAGAAATCATATGTTATTACCAAATTTCTACAGAAACACAAAGAAAATAAGACGTTAGTGCAAGATTGAATTTATAGAGAAACATCTAAATATTAACCATTTACGGGTATAATCTTTGTTAAGTTCAAATAAAGGGGAAAGAGCAAAATTGTCGTGTCTCCAGGTTTATGAATTGAGGTTCATAAAGGCAATACTGTAATAATGACAAACTGTTTCTTGCAATTTTTTTTATTCCACTATCTTTAACCAGTTCCAAGTTACAGAGAAGCAGTATTGTTGTATCTACCATAAAAATGAGATCATTGAGAGCAAAATTGTGGTATTTCCAATTAGTACTTTTAAGTTTTGTATGAATACATTTTTTGTGACTCTCTTAGTTTATTTCTTTTAACGCTCTTTTATTGGTTGTGTGATTTTGTGGTTCAGTGCTATTTATTAATGATTATTTTGATATCCCTGTTTGTAGAGTGATGTGAAAATAAATGGTTAATATGATTCCTAATTGTGAAGCGCTTATGGGCCTTCCATGTGAAGAAAAAGGGCCGTGCGTTCCTTTCCAGCCGTTTCTCTCTGCATCACTGAAACTGCATATATTATATGTACGTGTAATTGTCTTGAAATATTAAGTTCATTTCCGATTTTCAAGAATTGAAATAAAATACAGATGACTTTATATTTATGTCTTATGTCTTATGATTATTTTATACATTGCTGCTAATTTAATGTATGTCAGTGTCAAACAAAGAAATAGAATGCATATATTTCACTCATGGGCAACCAAGTACCAAAAAGAACACAATCATATAATCATGCACATGTGTTAAGATGATACCAGTGATGCAGTACATTTAAACTAACGTTGAAATAAACTGTGATAAACCAACAAAAGTTACAAGTGCAACAGCTGTGCACAGTTCAAAATAGAAATTTCAAATAAGCACTTTTTGTCATCTTCTTTTTTGCGGTCACTTAGTATACCATGTCCTTCATAAAGAATTGCACCTCTTCGATCATATTTTGATAATCATCATTGGACCCCATTTCCCCATGTTGCCCATTAAAATAATATTGTATGTCTAAGTGAAAGCAGCTAAAGATATGAAAGACATCAATGAACTTGAAGACGAAACCAATGCCAGCACTCATTTCCAATACCTTTCTTTGCCACCACCCTCACATCCAAGACATCCCCTCCACAGTCTGGGATTGGTGCAGAGCCAGTGTCTGAAATGAATAAAAAAAATAAACATAATGCCTAATATTGTTATAAAGGAGACCATTTATTACCCATCGTACAACAACGAACAGATAAGAACTCCCAAATCACAAATCAAATAACTGAAACTAAACGTGCAAAGAGCTCCACTGTGCAATTGCAATACCTAGTGTATCCACTTACATGGAATTAGATAAAGACAGGAAATAACTGGACCAACTACAAAACAATTCCGTAGAAGGTACCTATGTCATGCACATAAATATAAATTACTATTAAAAAAATTCCAGCATATATAATACACATATGAGCATACTTTTTGTGGAAAACTTAACAAAAGCCAAATTATGATGAGCAATTACAACACCACTAGCATCTGCCTGAAAGCGCATCAAATCTTCTATTCAAAACTGGCATTGTCAAAAACCTACTATATAACTGATCCTTAGAAAATTGCACGAAGATTCCGATCTGTAATAGTAGCAATACAAAATTATCAGTAACAAAACATGTATACATAAACAAAACCTCTTCAGATAACACAACTTTACCTGTGACGCCATATAGCAGGGCTTTCTTGTCCCCTATTATATCCATAACAGTATCAAAATATGGTGGCACCTTGGGGGGCTCACCACCACCACTCCCTGCCACGTCAGCTTTATACCTAATGGCACCATTTTTCAAATCCTGGATAAACAAATAAATATCAAGTAAATACTTTTAAAAAAATGAAATAGGGTTTACAGTTTTGGGTGGCTAGATCTACATAGATCTATTTTTCTTTAGAAATCATTTGTTAAATCAACTAGCTATCTGAAATCAGTAAATTAAGATTTGTGGTTTATATAGAATCAAGAAGCAATATTGATCAATACCAATTCAACTACTTTTTTGAAAACTTTGATAACATTAAACAAGCTGAGAACAAACTGTATGGATCAAAATGACCAAGTCATGCAGAGAATGATATTCATGCCAATTTTTAATCTGATGTATAATTGTATTTTAACTAATGCCTAATAGTAATGTCTTGACTCATTCATTTTTATGTCATACAAATAAGGAAGTGCTTATTCACAGACGTCTGCGGAAAAGATCCTGATTTATTAAAGGATTTTTTTTTAAAAACACACATTAATCATTGAAAGAACACTGGCTGTAAAAACTCTTGTGACAGTGACATATTTCAGTTGTTGTTTTCTACTAATTCTTCGTGGACTACTCACATTCCATTTCTTTTTCACTTCCTCGACCATACGGTCGGGTGCAGTCACATCTGCCTCACTGACAGCACCTGCTATGCGCTCCCACGCTTCCTTTTTGTTGCGACTGCACCAGTCATTCGCCAGCTTGCATGAAATAATGTCTCGGTCAGCTGCTACTGTTTGCAGCAGCATGGATACCTCCGTGGAGGAAAAGCGCATCTTTCTCTTCTTCCTTACTGTCGCGTCCATTGCTATTGAACACATGTTTTGTTAATCATCTGCTACGGTAGGCCTAACTATGGGAAGTATTCCTTCTCATGCTGTCCTATCCAAAGTGGTTCTTTCGCGCGGAAGAGTTCCCAACATTTTACGACATAGTGGTAACGCAATTGCCCAGCTGACGTTATGATTATGAATACCAAATGTAACGTGTTTACTTTATAAGGCAAATGCGCTAAGTTACCGCCAAAAATCTACGCATCCTTTATGAATACTACAAATCTTGTCTCCACTTGTCAACACTTCCTGTCCCGCTCAGCCAGTTACCCAATAACATGAGAATGGCGGGTGGGACGCTCTCTAGTGTCCCGAGGATCTCAAATTTCCTGTCCCCGTCAACTTCCGAGGGTTCGACTTGATTTGATGTTGAATTTGAAATAGGTCTAACTGAGGTCGATCTAATGGCATGCTGTCCTATTAAGATTCTATCTTTGTCAAGTGCTGATTTTAGAGGTGATAGGCACTGACTGTATCAATGTAATTGTACCAATATTTATTTTCAGCACTAGCAAAGACAGGTGAAAAACGAAATTCATGATAGCACTTTTTGATTCTACTAGACGGAAATGGTTCTCTTTGTTGATCCTCATGGTGAATAAAATAATGATATTGAAGATTGAATTGTGCCCAAAAATGGATGAACAACTTAGCGTTACAAATTGAGGCAGTACATAAAGTTTCATACTTTTAGGTCACACAGTCATGCAGTCTTTAGGTGCTTACATGTCCACCCTCTAGCTCCATCATGGTATGATTTTCTCTTTTTCTGAAAGGTGCTTTTCTTATTCAATGGTTTGGCTACAGGGTTATAATTATGTTCTCTGCTCTTCTCTTTCTCTTTGATGTAATCACTACAATTTCAATACCTTAAATGAACTTGTCCATGCTTTTTTAATCTAAAAATAATTCGATAATCATGCTCGTATCATTCCCAGCACACTTACATTTTTTATAGACAATACATGGAGCGAGGCAGGTTTTTTTGTTTTTTTTGTTTGTATTTCGTTGGCGAGTTTCCAGACTTCTCTGAGACCTGAGACGCTCAGATTCATTCAACAACTTCCGTTCTTTTTATTACATTTATCAAAATCATATGATTAAAAGAACATCCAGTTTCGTACGTCTTTATTCAGTTATCATTTCAGATAAAGTATTTGTGAAAGACTGAAAATCCAAGCACTGAAAATCGAATCAAACTCAAAGTAAAATAATCAAGAAATGTGATAGACGTAGGATTGCCGTTATTATCTCATAAGCATTAAACCCAAACTAAAAAAGACAACAAACTCAAACTCATTTCGGGTAAAGGAAACTCACATTGTATTTCTTACTGACGGTTATTTAACTCTGAGTATTTTCCACAACGTTGCTCTAAACTGGCTGTTGAATTTGTAGTAGATGATTACGTTAACTCCAGCATTTAGGAAAGTGGTCAACTGCTTCAGGACGCGAAGTATACTACCGAGGTAAAACAGACTTTTACCTGGAGCCAAATCAGGTACTATCATTTGGGCTATCGCTGTGGCTGACATGACGAGAGCAGTCAAAAGAAGAAATACAGTAATGATGGACACAGACTGAACAATGTGGATTTCCTTAGAGCTGAGTGTAGTGCTGGATACAGTTCGGTCCTGTTCACTTTCATTTTCTGAAGACTTCACAGACTCTGGTAAAGTCAGAGAAGCACTGTTCTCTTTCTTCAGGCTATAGTCACCAGTCATTTCTTTACGCAGTTTCGAGGCCCGAACAAGTGCATTGAAAAGTATGACCGAGCAAATAGTGACAATTCCTAAAACTGTGAAAGGATAGATGGTTTGATTGAGTAGATCCTTAGCCTCCCGAAACGTCTCAAAATTCTCAGCTTTCCACATAACAAGACGTGTTTCATTTGTTTTGGAACTTGTCACCCACACAAAACCTAGAGCTGTCAGTTCTGGTAATGCAGAGACGACACAGATCACCATTATTGTGGCAATGATTAATAACGTATGGAAAACAGTAAAAACGTGTTTAAATCTGAAAGGCATTGTCACACAACAACATCTCGTTGCAGCTATGTATGTTGTAATTCCCATAGAGGTGTCGAGAAACATGCCTTGATATGAACTGATGTAACCTCCCAGAGCGGCCGTGTTCAAGGGTAGATGTGCCGACAACGGGGACCATTCGACCCAGAAACACACCGTGATAAAAGCTGACAGACACAAGTACACTAAATCTGATAGTGCCAGAGCAAATAATGAAACCGTTACACATTCCTTGAGACCCATTTTGATAAACACAACACTATTTATGATATTACCAGATATTCCAAAACTGATGAAAAGTGGTCCTAAAACATAATACAGCATAATTCTTACAACCCTGAGAATTTCCTTGGTCCCATCAAAGTAATGAACAGACTCTGTGGTTCTGGATTCATTTTGGAAATTCATTCTGTTTTGGGTCACCGTCCTGGCTTTAAGACAAATTACAGTCCTGTGAAGTAGACAATTGAAGTAATTTAAAGTCGATCTTTGAATTGAAATTTTCGAGAAATGTTGTAGGTACACATGGCCATAAAATAATGCAGTCAAAATCGTTGAAAGTAACACGTTTCAATGAGAATGAAATAATTTTCTTCCAAGTAATAAACTGACTAAAGGCCTTTGAAAGATATAATCCATGAAAACAGTTGAATATTTAATCTTTATAAAAAGAAATAAAAAAATATATATTCAGTCCGGCTATATTGTGGCCGCCACTTAGAGGCCAGGGTAGACAAAACACCCCACCATTACTCAATTCAGGCCGCTAGGTGCCTCCAGGTAGCGGCCTGAACACTCTCTTTTTTTTTTAACATAGTTGATATATGCATGTGTGCATATTATAGCCAAGCTGACAGCCGCTGTTCTGAGGATGATATGAGTACGAATATTCCATTATTATTGGACTCTAAACGCACTCTCTCACACACATTCACACACACACAAACTGACACACACACATACACAGGCGCGTTTACACACGACGCAACAACACGAAGACGCGCGGTGCTAACTTAAAATGGTAAAGAGTTGAATACCGTAGTTCGGCACCTAATTATCACCAACCAAAAGCAGTACAGACGTCCAAAATTCCCACCTTTAATTAAGACTGGAAAATCCTGGAATTACTTAAACAAACTCGTAATTAGGATGATTCTTTATACTTTCAGCAGAAACTTTCCTTACGTAAACAGATAGTCCGTTAACCTCCCTAATTTTCAGGGTGTAAATTACTACAATAGCAACAGGAAACCTTTTCGATTTATTCCAGATTTAATAAACGAATGTTGAGCCAACCAGTCTCGTTTAATTGGCTCGTTATAGCTGAGAGTTGTTTTGACTCATTCGAACTTTAATTGGCCCATCGACAAATTATGTGCTTCCATATTTTGTTCGCATTATTTTTTATTAAAAGTTTTCTTCATAACTTTATATATATTTATCGATAATGCGGTGTAATTTCCCTGTTGCCGTGTTTTTCACTAATAAGTAATTCATTTGCACATTCACCATTTATCACAGACCGTGGGAGATAAGGGGAGATATTGACAATTCCATCTCTTGTGAATATCCACTTTCCCCATAAATGGAGTCCCTGAAATGAGAAGCAGGGCTATGATCGATTACTCAGTAGGCTGAACCCAGGCCTTAAAGATCATGATTTTGATTCCTCAAACTTGTTAACACTGACATATTCCTATTAAAAGACATTTCTGTTGTTACGGTTTCACCCTTGGTCTCCAAAATGAAGGTCAATATAAGAAAAATGTGCAGGTATTTCAAAATACAGGCGGGACAGCAAGAGATCATTCGGCTTACTAATAACTCTAACCACCCTGCCCCCCCCCCCCCAAATCTACTATACAAAATGTCTTTTCTTCTTCTTCTTTCTTCTTTCGTTCACCAAATCTAAATCTGCAGATTTGTTCTACGGTTTTCTGCAGTTCTTTCAGAGCACCATAACGTTTGACATTCAAGGCGATGGGTTTGGGCCAATATGTTTCTTGTAGTGCTGAGAAGAGTGTGCAGACCTGCATATATGTCTCAAATTTTGGATTTTGCGATAAGGGCATATTCTTATAGGAAATTCAATGCTGAACGCGCTGGTTTCTAAATTTTGGCAATATCTTACGTAGTTTTGAAGATCTGACACATTTTGTAAAACAGGGGGAAAAAACAAACTTTTGAGTAAAACAGCTTTAAAGTTTTCCATTTTTATTTACCAATAGCACTTAGAAAATACAGTATTATCACATATAATAATGACACATTTTCATAGTATATTCAATGCTAAATGTGCTGACATTTAAATCATTTCAATATCTTGATTGGTTACAAAACTGTGGTGCATTTTGTGAAGGAGGGTATGTAGCATCTGCAAGCTACCCCTTGCCCTCCCCCGTTTTTCTTGTTATACTGGTGACTGAGCATGTGTTCACTTCTTTCCTTCTTTAATTGTTGACGTTCGCCAGAGTGTACTCCGTGACTTTACCCTCCCTTCCTAGTGAGTAGTAGTCTTAGTGATCGTATTAGTATGTTCCCGAACATTCGATAACGTTGTGGATATTGTAGTTTACGCCAGATTTGGCCTTGGGTGATGTAACCTAGTGACGTATTGAAACGTGATTGGTTAGTTTGTGCGAGGGCAGTGGTTACGTTTATTTCGGGAACTTTCTATAGAAATACCTATATATATATATATGGACCCATGTAAGTGGTTGGTCGGTGAGTAAGTGAGTTTTTCTTCTCTGTGGCGTAGGATATTTACTTGTTCGTTGGTACCTTCCTAGTATTTTATTGTCAAGATACAGTTATTAAACTTGAGTATTATTTAATCGATCGTCGGATCTCGTGTTTATTTATTTTACAGCTGTAATAGTTTCGTTTCTAAAGGGTTGTAGTCAGATCAACTAACTCCCCCCCTACTATAAGGTTAAAAAAATAATTTTTTCTCTGAACGTTTCAGATTTACGAATATTAACTACACATACTGTTCCAGGAAATAACTAAAGGGAACACACTAAAGGCATATTCACAGGGATAATCTGTGCTGTGCCTCAAAATACATCTGGAGATACAGAAAATGTTTTTTCTTGAAAGTTATCTATTCAGGACATCAGAAATAAGGCACTAACACTCAACCAAATCAACCGGAACTTAGCATACCTCTTTCTCTTAAACACACAGACACACACACACACACAGACACATGGAGGATGCATGTAGAAGTATTGTGTAGTGTGTAACTCAATTCAGCCAAAAAGTGGAGATATCTATAGAACCTTGTCATTCTAAAGGGACATTTCGATGTCCTATTGGTATCAAGTTCCCAAAAAGCCGGTTCCCATCAAAGCGTGCGGTTTGATTTATTTTTTTCTGCGCGTTTTTGACTAGTATTCTTTTTTCCCCAAAGTTTTATATCTAAAAAAAAAAATTATGCTTCCTTGAGTTTGAGTTTGGAGAAAGCACGTCGGCACAATAACGGTCACATTGTGTTAGGAAGAAGCAAGACGAAACACAGAATATAGCACAATGATAGGACAGTATGGGACCCTACCAGAAGCGCCGACCACCCACAGCTGCTTAGAATGGAACACCTACAAAATGTTCCAACGTGAATTTATTTTTTTTTTCGGAGGAAGGTTTAAACACTGAAAGCTTGATTTATCTTCCCTTTTCCCTTGCGTTTTACGGTATCATTTTGGTATAATTCATGATGCGAGGCTTTGCTAATTACAACTTATTTTTTTGCCACATTTTGATTTTGCGTTGTTTTTGCTAGTTATGATGAGTATTATTCATATTAGCTTGTGTTGCTTTGTCCTAAAGGCTAAAGCAGGCCCCAGCTAAATACTCCTGAAAATGACAGTGGTATTCGTACTTTTCACCCTTGGATTCCTCCCACCACTTTTGACTTTCCTCAGACTTCACCTTCCTTACTATGCACCTACCACCGCAGAAGACAAGGCAGAAAACGGGACAGACAATGAGAAAGAAAGAAGAAAATCAGAAAAAGAAAAAGGGTGCCAAAAGCCGCCGGCTGAAGCCCCCAAGAAAGCAATGATCTAATTTTGTCAGGTTCTGGAAATAATTTTTTCCTGCTCTGATAACGTTCAGACTGATACCACCAATTAATATCATACCCATTGTGTTGTACTTAAATGTCGGCTATCAGACTGAATAGGCCCCCTTCTTTCCCTTCAAAGAAATCTAAAATTGTGGTCGACTTACTAAGAGTCTGCACAGAGCTTGTACGCTTTCATTTGTTTTGTTTTTTTTTTCATGAGAACCTGGGAGGTCATGAAATGGAATGATTGACACAGAGTGAATTCGTTCGTTTTCTTTCATGATCTCTCACGCGTGCAGGTTCTCTTTGACAGTATATTATTCCATCAGCCATGGACCCAGCAACCAAGCCCATGTTGAATTGGCTCCTTAAACGCAAACAAAAGAGAAGACCTCGACATTGTGTACACATTATCCCAATCTTATGGTGAATGTTCAAGTTTTGGGAGACTAGAAAAAATGTCTATCTTATTTGAGAATGAATCCTTCGACGTTTCAAACTCTACATGAGAAAGTTGGATCCAGGATTGAAACAAGAATACCCAGTTTTAGAAAACTTTTACCACCAAAGGAACCTCGCCGTGACGTCAGAACAGAGACAAAGCGAATGCCCTTTGTTGTTGCATCTCTCTTATAAGCTATCTGTGCAGCATTAATGCCTTTCTTAGTTCACAGGCGTCTTAAGTTTTACCCCCCACCCCCCCCCCCATAAAAAAAAGAACCTACACAAGCCTGTTCATCGAACGGGGACTCGGCTAGTTCATTAGTATTTTTGTGCTTTCATTTATGAAGGTAAAACGTTTGACTGAAAGCATACTAACTCTGTTCACACTCTGAGGGTTAAATTAAGTTTTAAATATATTTGAGTTTCACTCCGGCTTTCGAACAATATCGCTCATCGCTCATCTCTCACATGACAATGAAAATGACAACAGACAAAAAGCTTTAACTTCAGAATGTGCTTTTTATTCAATTAAACATAATTGGCAAACGCACGGAAAATAAGTGTGTACAAACTTTAAATGTTAGTGCACGTGGTCAGATGAAAAGCAGTACGTTTTGACCTTTCATAATGTTTGTTTTCATAATATTCTTAAATCATAGCTTTTATGTACAATTAACACATGAAAATGGATCTGAAACCCATTGCAAAACTGATTTTAAGTGACAGGTTTCACATTTAAGACTCGAGTTTTCATGGCATCAACAGAGACCATTTTGTCACCGTTCCCTGAAACTGGTTTTGACTTCTTTTCAAGAGAAGCAAAAGAACTAATTTCAGCACAACTGTTCTAGTTAAGATGATTTGCGAAAGTTTTTGCTGTTCGATTATCTTTCTGCGTAGGAGTCCATAATTACAATCATTTGATGCAAGTTTGAATGTAGTTGATATGTTCGAGTTACTACAGTTTTACGAGACGGTGACGATTTGATTTGCTCCAAATAGATTTTACTCTTAGAAACTGAGAACATCTGAACAGCATACTGAATGAATTAATAACTGGATAAGCCAACATTTCTCATTAATGTTCTTATTTTTACTCATGTACTGATTTCATTGTCATCAACTTTATTAGCCTCCAGGATACAAATTTAAATGAAGTTTTAGCTTTGTAGCTTTAGTCTTTATTATTTAGTTTATGATTTATTAAACACAAAAATAGTAACCGATTTGACAACAACTGTTTCATCACTATATATACGCCCCCCCCCCTCCTCCACCACCAACAAAACAAAAATCATTGCGCGGCAGAGCCCAAATTATGTAAAGTACACGGATGTTTTGCAACACAGATCACGATGACAAGAAATTTACTTGGACTTGAGGGATGGACTAAATAATTATCTTGTGGCGTCTGAGTTGCACACTTTATTGTGTTTTATACTTACCTGTTTGGCACAACCCGCCAGCACAACTTATCTCAAACTGGTCACTGAGTGGCATTCAGTGGCACAAGTCTGGACGGTTTAGTTATATTGTGCGTACAGGGCAGGCGCCTTGACCGTGGCCCTTGCCAGAACTGAGTCTTGAGTCCTGGATGTATTATACTTATCTGTACAGCTCACACTGCCAGCACAACTTCTCTCAGGCTGGTCACTGAGCGGCATTCAGTGGCACAAAGTCTGGATGGGTTTATATTGTGCTGTAACGGCAGGTGGCCTGGAGCCACTGTGGCACATACCTGGGGTCCTGGGCTCCGATTAACAATTGTGTTTGCAACTCAGATAATAAAACAATTTGGATAGGGGGCTTTAATAATAAATTAATTTGAGGGGGGGGGGAGGGGGCTTTAATCTGAAGTAAGTATCCTTTTATTACACTGTAATCTTTAGATTTCAGCATTTCAGGGAAAATGTATTGACCGCGACAAAAAATTTCTGAAATTGTTTTTAAAGGCGAAATATAGTTTCAGTTTGGGTTCTACTGTGCATCACTCTAATGTCTATACTTTGTATGATGTAGTGACCATGTTCAGCCCCCAATATATGAAAGACTACAGCAGTGGTTCCCATCCGGGGGTCTCGCATCTTCTGGGGATGCCAGTCAATATTTCAGGGGTGCCAGTCGATATTTCAGTGGTGCCAGCCGATATTTCAGGGGTGCCAGTCGATATTTCAGGGGATGCGAAAACTTGAATTTGGAAATTTTAAACTTACAGTGTACATGCAATCTTCAAACCAGATATTACTTTTGTAGGGGGTGTGAGAATAATATATTATATCAGAAGTTTTCTAGGGGTGCAGGGTACAGACAAGGTTGGCAACCACTGGTCTCCAGTTTTACAAGAGAAATCTCAGCATGCTGTTCAGTGCCTAGACCTATACAGTATACATCGGTGTACATTTAGTATAAAACTGCTGTACACAACATGTTGAATGTTGGTTCATTTCAAGCAACTGACAATCAGATGATTGATTCTACAATAAATATTTGAGTTTCACACATGGACAAACCGTCAACTTTGAACACATGACAATGCAAAATTGCATTAAAAAGTAGAAAACATTAAGGACATGATATCATCACTGTTCCCTAAGCTGTAGTCATTAGTTTTGGCTACTTTTCAGGAGAAACAAAATACTTTTATTTTAGCACATTTGATCCAGGTACGATGGATTTTTGAAAGTTTGCGATGCAATTATTTTTTTCGGCCTAAGAGCCTATTACCAAGCTCATCTGATGTGGATTTGAATGTAGAGGAATATGTATGTAAATCAATTTTTCAAATTTTGACTCAGAGGGAACAGTGACGACATCACAAAAGTTATTCATAACTATTCTAACGCATATTCTCTAAATACGTTAATTGTATTTACAGTGAAATGAGCAATTTTTTTTTTTTTTTTTTTACATAGAATCATTGTTGACTCAAGTCACAGATAAATTGGGAGCAACACAAAGAATTTTATACTATACAAAGCAGTCACATGTTAAGCCAGAACATTTTTGCAACCAATTTACAACCAAACCCCTCCTCCACCCCCTCCCTCTCTTCTGAACTGCCCACCCGTCCAGTAAAAAAAAAAAAAGCATTCCCATCAAAATCAAGTCATGGGTTCCTATCAATACAGACCAACATAATTCAAATAAAATACATCTTAGCCTTTTGGCATATGTGTCTGACATATGCCAATATCGTAGAGCAGTGACTATACTTAACGTCCAATCCAATCTTCTTTCAATAGGGCAGTGTATAGTTTAACATCTGAAAATCTGACTGACCAACACAATGTGTCCTGTATGTATCAAACTTTACAGCACTGACTATTACTAACTTTCTCCCTGTCTCTCTGATTTTACAGATTGATATTATCACCAGCATCATAAATCAAACATTATTTCAAAATTATTTCCAAATCAGTTCTCTTGTCATTTTAATTTGGTTCTCTGCTTTGAATGTATAAAACATACTGAATGGCAAATATTCTCATCCCCCGATAGAAATCTACCCATTCAAGTTTAAGAAGTCACAAGCATAGTGCCAAATTACACTTTTGATTTTGTTGTGTGGAACTGCCTTAAGTCTGAGTTCAACAGCACATTGGCACGATAACTGCAACTTTGCGCCTCTCACGGTTTTTTCGTTATCTTTCTTTGGACTAGCCTTCAGCCCCAGGTTCCCATAGGTAAAAGTGAAGTTAAAGATCTTTGCAGGAAAAGGCTCGTATTAAAGTCTAATGGGAAAAAAGCTCGCTCTGCAACGTATATTTATATGAATTTTGTAAATGTGATACATTCCCCTCCCATCCCACGCTTATTTACAAGTTTATCTTCAAGTTTTATGTCCATTCATTGATCTAGTCTTAATTTGCACCTAGTGATCTATATTTCTTACACATTTGGTATCACTAGTCGGGTTGGCCCATTAACTCGGGGAAAATGCAGATGTGATTTTTAAAGTTGAGTTTCAATCACCAATGTGTAAACTGAGGCGCTCAATGAAATTTCCTGTCAATCTTTTTAATTCTACTCAAAGGAAATGCATCTTTTTTTTCTCGGCTCAAAATGTCGGTCACACTTTCTTCTTTTCAACTGAGCTGTGGCTCAAAATCAATGAAAGTATTAAACATACAGTGTCAGGGTTAGGACTAGAATTACCGTGCTGGGGCACGGTTTGTTTATTTCATGGCATCATTGATTTTAGCCAGTGCAAATGTCCTTGAACTATTCCCGTGGACAGTTTGTTTTTGTAACGCTTTTTCTTAGAGATGGAAAGAAGGTGGGGCAAGATAGAACGAATGGATAAATTAACAGTGACGGTGCAGTTTTCGACCCCGTGGTTCGGGTGTACTTTAGCAAGGAAAGACGGGGCGAATAAGGAGTGAATAAATTCGTACATAAAACGTAGAGGGTGTAGAGACTTTGGGAAAGGTTTTGACATGTTAGATTAACTTTGTCTGTTACTATTAATAGACTGCGAGCTGAGCTCGAAATGGATGCACCAATCAAATTTGAGCAGTTCGCTGGGGATTGCAGAAGATATAAGCGGAGCCATCTTTAGGTTTCTTCACTCCATGCAGACGTTTCCATCTGCGAGGTCGTCGGCTTAAGATTCGGCCTGAGAGAATCATGAGATTGTTAAAGACATGTCTATGTCCTTGATAGACAATGGAAATTATCCACAGCTATTTTCTCCAGTTCCCTGATATCGCATTTGTAAATTGTAATTGATGTGTCTGGATGAGGCTGGGGATTGCCAGCCCATCCTAGAGCAGATCTAGATCTATCTTAACTACGTCAGTGTGTCTTGACGGTTTGATCCTTTATAAGCAATTAACTGAGTTAACATTGTCGTCTGAGACATAAGAACATTATTTGTGAGATAGTAGGCAGACTATATTTCTGAAGATAAATAAGTAATAAGTAAACTGTGAATGAGTCAGAATGATATCTTTTAAGAATCTAGAGGAGACTTCTAGTTATGTATTATAGTATTTTCATTTGATGCTGCTGATGTTGTCTTTTTGATATGTAAAAGATAGACGAAATTGTTAGGAACTTAAAGTAATAAATTTGTGGCCCTGCAAGGTCCTTGATAAAACTTACTCAAATTGTTATTAGTGTATGTGGCATGGTATGGCAGAGTAATTGTTAAAAACCTCTCGATAGTTTAAAATGCAGTCGAACACGTAATTCATAATAACCATCCCCGTAACACACGATACCCCAAATCGTAACATACAGCAAACTTCAAGATGTTTCAAAATATGTCCACATACACCGTTACGTCTCTCTATGTTTGATATATTTTGTAGAATTTAAGGCTTAGTGGTTACAGCCTTTTGTGATTACACATTCACCTTATAGCTCCTTTATAGTTAGATTTAACTTCTGTTCCCTCATAAACTTGAAATTCATATTCATAAATTGCTGTTTAATTTATTAAATTTCAATAACTACACTCCTGAATTACAAGGACGAATTTTATATGGTATGGTTGGGCTGGCAAGTCTAGGCTTTTCACTGACCTGATAATATTTTTAACACTGTTTAGTTCCCATTCTCTGTTTTTGCTTGAGGAAACTTAATTATATATCACACTGTCCCATTTTAAACACTGTCCTCTCTTTTTACAGTTTTACCATCTTTCTCATCTAATGTTTCTTCTTGTCAGTTGATTTTTGTTGCTTTATCCCCCCCTCCCCCCATCTTATATATTTGGTCAGAGTTTGCTAAAAGGACGAACAAGCAGCTGTAGTAATTGATTCTTGTAGACAGGACTGAAAATGGCCTCCCAGTAAACAGTGGGTAAATCCCGAACAGAAACTATCCCTAATCGTAACTGTTGGGAAACAATTGCAGTGAACCAGATCAACATAATAGTTCGTCCATCAGGTATGATGATGACCTTAACAACACCAGAGGAATAAAGAACAGAAATTGTTGAGAATTTCAACACATGGACAATAAAGAGAACTAAAGGACACAGAGGACAGAATGGAAAGACTGTTCTTTCATGACTTATGGCTTCTCATGTGACTGATAAGTCCTATTTTTGCCCTGCAGACCCTTCCGCATAAATGACAAGAGTGCTCCGTTGGTTCAACATACACTTGAACAAAGACACTTGGAATGCTTGTCATTTTTCTTTTCTCATGCCTATGGCCAAAAAAAAAAAAGAAAAATCAATGAAAAAATGATCCTTGTGAAGTTGGCTTACATTATAAGTTACATTAGTTACATCTTAGATATTTGGAATGCTTGACAAGAAATTGGAAACCTACTGAAAATTGGCAAACTTACATCCTTGAGATAACTGCATCAATTATATCTTAGACGGTACAATCCGATTAATGAACCATACTAACTTTCTGCCACTGTGTCACAGAGCTGATTGTGCGCACAATGTTTTTTCCCTAGCCTGACAGATACGCAAACATTTCGCTTCATCTCATGATACTCATCAAATGCTTCCGGCAAAAAAATTCATGAAGCTTGGAAGTCTTCTTTTTTGCAAATGTTTTATGCCATACCATAATTATCAGTCTTCTCAGGGATTTATCCTAAACTTTGAGGTGGCAAGTTTAATATACGAAATTCTTATTATGTTATTGGTTGTTTTTTTATTTATTGTGTTCAACCGAACACAACACAACAGACTACAAATGAAGGAGTTCGGGTTTTACGTCGCGCCGGCACGATAACGGCCCCTCTGCGGGATTCACGGTCTATTTGGATACACTTTCTTTATTTGTTTCATATTCAGAGCTTTGAAGTTTAACAACAGAATTAAGTACATTCACACAATTTGATCACATTGGAACCTGAAAAAAGTTTTGTAAATGGGTATGAAAGTTTTTAAATCAAGTTGTAGATCTTAGCCGCTCCCAAAGAGAACAAATGAAGGGAATTTTAGACATTTTGAATCTTTTCCATCTATCCATTTCCTTATACATGTATTTTACACAATTCCCACTGCAGGGATGAAGAGTTTCTTTCAATGTCCCCTTTTCTGCGTTAACGTCCTCTGATACCTCTCCATTTTTTGTAACCTATCATATACCTTGTCGTTCTTTCCTGTCTTCTCCCTTTCTCAAATAATTACAATAAAAATCCAAATGAATATCTTTCATCTCAACTTTTTGTTTGTTATCTCAGCATTAGTAATCACCAAGATCTCAATGACAGTATCTCTGTCTTACAAAGCGGCCACAAAAAGAAGTTGCTATCGTGTTCTAGTATTACACCAGTCACAACATTTGAAGTTCCTTGACATGCAAAATAAAAAACTCACTAAGAAAACATGAGTAACATGCTAGGGGTGTACATGCAGGTTAGTACAGTTGGTAAAGAGCTTGGACTAATCACGTGTAACAGTTGATGCAAATTTCAGCACGTTATGATGGGGAGAGTCAGATGAACTGATCGTCTACCCCTTAAAAACGAAACTGTCTCGAACTGTTGTAGAAATAAATAACAGGATCCGATGAACAATTAACACTAACTTTAATAACTGTAAACACGAGCTGATATCCACAAATTACTTACACCTATCAGGGAAGGCACTATAATATATCTGACCACGACTAGATTTACACCTACGACCTGCATCCATGGTTTGCACACACTATCCTACTCGCCTGGCCCTCCTTATATATATTCTGTCCAGGAACGTTCAGGAAGCGGCTTTACCGCCCCATAAGCACGAGACAGACCTAGATCGTTCGGGACACATACAGGCCACCCAATCGTACACAGACACGTCACAACATTACATCACTCAAGGTCGACCTAGCGTAATCTCGGACACTGCAGTATCTTCCAGACGCTTCTAGACATTCTACAGTGAAACAAACAAACCACATCAAAGAAAAATACCGGCCTTGCTGGCGAGAGGGGGGAGGAAGGTCGCCGAGTGAGACTCGCCAAGCGGGGGGGGGGGGGGGGGTGAGAAAATATCGATCGTCCTACTAGTGGGACGCTACACAACTCCCCAATTTAAGTTGAACATTCTTCAACTATCTATACCACAAAGCGTCTACACTATCATAGAATACTTATCATCTCCAATCTTACAATAGAGATTGCTAATAACGTACTAGGTGCCTTCCCAATATCCTAAGTACAATACAATAACCATAGTATCCTTATAACACTAATACAATCTCATTACAATATCATTACAGTACCATTACAAAACCATGGTCAACAATAGATCTACTATTATAACCAATATACTACCACCACTGTGCTGAAACGATGGTCAATGATACTATTAAGATCATACAATGGTGAAACGATGGCCATCCAATACACAATGCTTCGTGCACAAACCATAGCACATAAACGCTGTACACAACGATGGTTGTCTTAAATACCAAATGCATAAATGCATAAACTCATAGATACAATGGCAAAAATACCAACACATGTCGACCACTGATCAGGGTCTAACTTCATCATATCAGATCAAACGAAGCAATACCGATACCGCCTAAGCTTAGGCCACTCGTAAATTACATCAATGCAACGTACAAAATCTCTGCTTGCTCGCAGTTCCCATTTGGGTTACAGTCTTCAAGATTACATTAAGTCCCATTGGTAACAAATAATGTAAATATGATACAATATCAAAACATGACTAGGACATAGTGGCTCTCTGCCGGCCAATAATTCAATACTCAGTCAGATATACATCACAGTACAATACAGTCATCCCAGAAACGTATCCAACAGGCAAAACTCTGGGTTACAATACATCTCACTGAACTTGTACTATTCAAAACACTCTACTCAGGAAGTCGGCGCCGACATTTTCCTTGCCCTTGACATACCTAATCCTGAATCGATATGACTGTAAAAATAGACTCCATCGTAATAGCTTTGGGCTGTCAAATCTGGCAGAATTAAAATACTCTAATGACCTATGGTCAGTCTGGAGCACAAACTCCGTACCATACAAATACAAAGTAAACTTCTTTACCGCCCAAACGATGGCTAGGCATTCTCGCTCTGAGACTGAATATTTCGTCTCACGAGGCAATAGCTTACGACTGGCATATGCCACAGGATACAACTTTCCCTCATATTCTTGCATAAGAGCAGCACCCAACCCGCGATCTGATGCATCAGTTGCTAGAACAAATTCTTTTGAAAAATCTGGCAAACATAACACGGGTTTGGAAACAATGGTATTCTTCAAAGAAGTGTACGCTTTCTCCTGCACTTCTTCCCACTGAACTACATTGGGCTGACCCTTTCTAAGCAAATCAGACAGTGGTGCTGCAATCGCTGCAAAGTTAGGTACAAATTCTTGGTAATATCCCACCAGTCCTAAAAATGCTTTCACCTCCTTTTTAGTGGTGGGTCTGGGTGCATCCCGCACCTTACACACATTTTCTTCTAACAAGCCAATCATACCCTTTCCCACTGAGTGTCCAACAAAGTCCACTTCAGACGTGCCAATCAGGCACTTGGATGGTCTTGCAGTTAATCCAGCTTGGTCCATCCTCTGCAGCAATTCCTTGAGAGCCTTCACATGCTCGTCGAATGTCTCTGTATGGATCAGCAGGTCGTCCACATACGCTGTCACATTGTTCAGTCCCTGGATCAATGGCTTCACGATCCTGTTCAGTGTAGCTCCTGAGTTCATCATCCCGAAGGGCATCCGGGTGAATTCGTAATGTTCGCCCATGGTGACGAACGCTGTCTTGGGAATGTCTTGTTCCAGGACTCGCACTTGCCAGTATCCCTTGCTCAAGTCGATCCGAGAGAATATTCTTCCTCTCGACAGACTCTGGAACACCTCCGATGGGGCTGCTGTCGGATGAGGGTCGAACACAGTGATCTTGTTCAGCCTCCTGTAGTCGATGCAGACTCGATTGGATCCATCCTTCTTCTTGACGACAACAACCGGTGAAGCATAAGCTGATGAGCTCCTGCGTATGATGCCCAACCTTTCCATGGTACTGAGCTCCTCCTTCAAGGAGTCGCGCATAGCATAGGGCACCGGATATGGTCGTTGCCGAACAGGTACCTCTGATGTCAAGTCGATGCGATGTTCGCCTAACTGGCAACATCCGGGGAGATTGGTGAAGATGCGTTGATACTCCTTCACCACGTCGCCGAGTTGTTGACGTTGTTCCGGCGTCAGCTGCGTTCCATATTGGACATCTGCGTAGCCTTCCTTCTGGTCCCAGCTCCCTAGGTCGGCAAGGTCCTCCGACGTTCCACCGTTGTCGCCTTCCAGGTCGCAGTCCTCGATGACTGTCATGCCAGCCGACTCCACATGTTGACTCTCGTCCATCACGTCGTCCTCTGCCAGCACAGTCCCAGCACCATCACCGTCGTCGTCCATCATAGCGTCGACATCTCCAGGTGTGGTGTCGCTCCTGCCGTCGTTCATCTCACACATCTCGGTCACGACAGATGCCGGTCCCATTGCCGCCGCCGCTGCTTGCGTCGTCGCTGGTGTAGTCCTGGGGATATACCTCTTGAGAAGGTTAGCGTGCAATGTCTTCTCTTTCACACCCATCTTGACTTTGTAGTCGTTGACACCGACAACCGAGACTATCTTGTATGGTCCCTTCCACTGGACTAAGAGCTTGTTGGCGTTTGTCGGCAACAGTACTAAAACTTCGTCGCCAGGGCGGAACTTCCTCTCTCGCGCCTTCCGGTCGTAGTAAGTTTTCTGTCTACCTTGTGCCTTTGAGAGCTCTTCCGTAGCCAACTTCCACGTGTCCTCCAGCCGCTCGCGTAGTTCCATGACGTACTGGTAACTGGTCTTTGTCTCCGGCTCCTCTACGTCCTTGGTCCATAATTTTCGCAAGATGTGCATCGGTCCTCTCACCGTTCTTCCATACAGCAACTCGAATGGGGCGAACTTTGTCGATTCTTGGGGAACTTCACGATACGCGAAGAGCAGCGGGTTAATGTATCGGTGCCACTGCTTAGGTTGCTCCGCGCACAGTCGCCTCAAGGTCTTCTTCAGTGTGCCATTAAATCGCTCCACCAGCCCGTTGCACATAGGGTGGTAGACTGTAGTGGTCGACTGTCGAATTCCCAGTAATCTGTTCGTTTCTTTCATGACGTCCGACATGAATTGAGTCCCTTGATCAGATAAGATCTCCTCGGGCACACCCAAACGGCTGTAGATATTTACTAAGGCTTCTGCTACTGTCTCCGCGTCAATCTTCTTCAAAGGGGTCGCTTCAGGGTAACGAGTAGCGTAGTCTACGTATACCAGGATATACCGATGTCCGCCTTCACTTGGGGGATCAATAGGTCCTACCAGGTCCACGGCCACTCTCCTAAATGGGATGTCTACCACTGGCATACTCTGCAAATGCACCTTAGGAGTCGTTCCCTTGTTCACTGTCCTCTGGCAGATGTCACATGAGCGGAAGTATCTCGCGACGTCACCTTCAATACCAGGCCAGTAAAAGTTGCTCATCACCCTGTCCTTCGTTTTCTTCACGCCGAGATGTCCTCCGACGATAGAATCATGGGCAACGCTCAGTACATACTCCCTCAGTTTCTCGGGTAGTACCACTCGTCTTGTAATCGTAGCCTGTCTTATGTCCCTATAAATCCGGTACAGTACACCTCCGTGTCTATCGAAGTGTACGGACTTGTTGCCTCTGTTGGTCGGAATTTTCTTCTGCCCCAACTTCTTGAGGTCTTCGTCTTCTTCCTGGAGTCGGATGAGTTCCTTCCTATCCACTCCCGCGTGCCGTTCTGCCCTCGGCACCCTCAGCGACGTATACTGGTCCTTCCTCTTCTCCTGGGCCCTCGTGGTCACCGCTCCTACCATCACCTCAGTATCAGGGTCGTACGGGTCCTTCGCTCCGTCCACGTTCCCGACTACTAGGTCGCAGATGGTCTCCGGGAGACACAGTGCCGTCACTCTGCCCGTCAGGTAAGGCGTTCTCACGTCGATGATGGCTTCCTCCGCCGCTAGCAAGGAGTTATCGATCCTCGCGATGAGTTTCTTCCCACCGGTGAGCTGTCCGTCGTCCACCAGTGATCGCCGCACCACTACACCTTCACAGCCGGTATCTCTTAGGACGTCTACTGCTCGATTTCCAATCAAGCCCCTCATCACTGGTAACTTCAGCTTCTCCACGGTCCTTCCGTCACTGCATCCTCCGCACGTAACAGGCACCGCTAACTGGAGCTTCCCGTCCTTCATTACCGCTTGAACGTTGATGCTGGTGTCAGCCGTCGTCGCATCCTGTCTCGACGACTCGCCCGCTGCTATAATTACGGCCGCCGCCGCCTTGTTCGGCTTGCCTCGCCCCGTATCCTTCTGGGCTGGACACATTCTCCGAACGTGGCCTGGCTTTCCACAAAGGTAACATTTCAACTCACCTTTGTCGTTTATCTTGGTACGACACTCCGTCGCCTTATGTCCCGGCCTCTGGCACCTATGGCAGACCTGTGGGCTTCTGTCTCCGTTGGGACTCCGTCGCACTGGCCGGCTTTGCAGTCTGGCGCTCCCTCTGAGTGTCCGGTTCCTCGCTACCAGGAACGCCTCCGCTGAGTCTGCGACGTCCTGTAGCGTCTTTGGCTTCCTCTCCCTCACATGGGTCGCAAGGTCTGGTGGGCAAACATCCATAAACTGCTCTCTAACGAACAGGTCCCTCACTCCTTCGTAGGTCTTCTCCGTCTTTGATAGCTTTATCCACCTCTCTAGGTAAGTCTTGATCCTAGTAAGAAACATCCCGACATCTTCTCCATCTTCAGGCTTACCTTGTCTGAACATGAGTCTGTAACCGTCCTCTGACAGGTTATACCTCTTCTGTAAAGCTTCCTTGACTTTGTCGTAGTCCTTGGCCTCATCAATCGGCAATCGACAGAAGCACTCCAGAGCTCTCCCAGTCAGCAGGGCAGACAGTGATGTCGTCCAGGTGGATCTAGGCCAGTCCGCTGTCTCGGCAAACCTCTCAAAACGAAGTAGCCAGCTATCAAGGTCGTCCTTCCCATCCTGAAATGCGGGTAGCTTGGGTCTCTTGGAACTGGCATGGTCGCTGGTCCCCTGCGTCGACTCGCCTCCACGCTGATGGCGGATCCTCTCCATCTCCAGCTCGTGGTTCATCTTTTCTCTTTGCAGCTGAGCCTGTCGTTCCGCCTCCTTCTCCTGAGCCTGTCGTTGAGCCTCCTTCTCCTGAGCCTGTCGTTGAGCCTCCTTCTCTTGAGCCTCTCGTTGAGCCTCTATCTTCAGTTGCTCCATGCGCTCTTGCCTCTCTCTTTCCTCCCTTAGGCCTTCACGGATGTAGTCCTGTCTCTCCTTCCCAGTGAGCTCCAAGGCGTCTGCTTCCTGGCCAAGCCTTCCAATAGCCTCTGACATGTTGTGGATATCCTCGATGATCTTTACACAATTTACTGTACTTTAGAAACACGTCGATGGTCTGAATTGAATCTGTTCTGATCTAATCGGATCCCGGACGAGCCCCCAATATGTAACAAGTTGATGCAAATTTCAGCACGTTATGATGGGGAGAGTCAGATGAACTGATCGTCTACCCCTTAAAAACGAAACTGTCTCGAACTGTTGTAGAAATAAATAACAGGATCCGATGAACAATTAACACTAACTTTAATAACTGTAAACACGAGCTGATATCCACAAATTACTTACACCTATCAGGGAAGGCACTATAATATATCTGACCACGACTAGATTTACACCTACGACCTGCATCCATGGTTTGCACACACTATCCTACTCGCCTGGCCCTCCTTATATATATTCTGTCCAGGAACGTTCAGGAAGCGGCTTTACCGCCCCATAAGCACGAGACAGACCTAGATCGTTCGGGACACATACAGGCCACCCAATCGTACACAGACACGTCACAGCATTACATCACTCAAGGTCGACCTAGCGTAATCTCGGACACTGCAGTATCTTCCAGACGCTTCTAGACATTCTACAGTGAAACAAACAAACCACATCAAAGAAAAATACCGGCCTTGCTGGCGAGAGGGGGGAGGAAGGTCGCCGAGTGAGACTCGCCAAGCGGGGGGGGGGGGGGGGTGAGAAAATATCGATCGTCCTACTAGTGGGACGCTACATCACGTATTTCTCCCTTTTGATTATGGAGTTTGCCTATTATTTGGACATCAAGTCTAAAATCTCAAAGCTCAATGTAACAAAGCTATCCAAGCCCTTTTTGTAACATTAAGGAACATTAAGTCTTGTGACTGGGCAATACTGACTTCATCTGTGCCAGTCAGCACGGAAATCATCGTTCATAATGGCGATTTCACAAAACTGAGACAAGATACTCATTTGTTAACGAAATTACAAGTTAACCCTAGTCCTGCGGGAGGCCACTATATTGGCCTCCCCGCGCAACACGCGAGACACGGGAGGCCGTTATTTTGTCCGACACGCTTAACCGCGGGTCCTGCGGGAGGCCACATTTTTGTATAGCAACGGTGCGCTTCGCGCTTTGGTTATTCGGTTGCCAAGGCTGTCGTTGTTGTTTTTTTCACGTTTTTTTTCCACACTATTTTCGCGTGTTTATCTATCCTGTCACCCCTACTAAATCTAACAAAATGGTATCGTCCGATTACGTTTATTACGATGCAACTATTCGCAACTATTCGTCATACTCGTGTAATAGTACTGACGGTCTGAAGTTTGAACTGGGGAAAAGTCTTGGGGAAACTTTTACTTTGATGCTGGTTGTCGTCTACATGTGAAATGAGAAGAAAGGGGCCATGTGCGTATTTGAGACGCCGTTCTACGTCTGTAATTATGAATTCCGATGTAATGTTAGGGCCTGCTGCATAAAGGCGTCTGTCAGTAGGTTTTTCATCAGGGAAAACTGGGAGAAAATGACCGACATTGTTGTTGGTCGTTGTCTTTATTTGATGTGGTAATTAGAGAGATACTGTGTTCCTTTGATTAAACCGCTTTTCAGTACATGTATGTGCTCTACGACCTGGAACTGGAAATCAAATCTCTCGCTAAAACTAACATTATAGTAAGTGAACGCTTTACATAGTAGAGGAGGGAGAAGGCAATGTCACGATACATGTGGTTAGTAAATTAAGCGAATGGCTTAAAAAATAATTTGTTCACCTGAATGGCCTGACACAGGGACAGAAAAAGCGCAGAGGTCTTGGGAACATGATAAAACATGTGCTAAACGGCATGTAAATGCAGAAAATTCTTGATTTGGGGCCTTCCATTTCACAATAAAACCTACTGCATATCATCACAAGTACTATATCCAAATATCATAGGGGTCCCTTACGATTTATCCACCACTATTGTTGTTATTGCGTCCTGAAGTATACGCGATACAGGTGTTCACACGGACCCCATTGACCCGACCGCCGAGGTTATCGGCAACACGCGAACCATCGGCTGACTGGCCGCTGGCTATCCCCGCACGGGGCGGTACGTGGACGAGTTCACTCAACGCAGGACAAGGGCTAAGCTCAATGGGTCTCAGCACCACACAATAAATGTTTTTCAATAAAAATAATTGACTTTTAATTGTAAATTTTTCAGCCAAAGAGGCATTACAAACCCAAGTCTTATAGCCAAAGAGGCATTACAAACCCAAGTCTTATAGCCAAAGAGGCATTACAAACCCAAGTCTTATAGCCAAAGAGGCATTACAAACCCAAGTCTTATAGCCAAAGAGGCATTACAAACCCAAGTCTTATGATGTGTCAATAGAGCATTGAAACAAAACACCCTTCCTAAGTCCATTTTCATCCTCATCTCATCCATGACAAAATTTCATCACTCATTCCCCCCAATTCTGTATGCGCCAATACCAACAGAGCAAACATTACTTCTCTCTTTCACTTTTCACGTCCCCTCACTTTTCTGGAGGAAATCGGAAGTCTTACGCTCCCCCAGCTTCTGTACTATCTTCTCTATCTACTCATCTTCCCTCTCACTTCTAAATTCTAAAATTTCCTTCATGCTTAGCATCTGTCACTCGTTTTGTGATCAAATATCTGTAAAGCTTTTTCCCTGCAGTGTCCTCCTGTTCATTTGACTCAGTTTTTCTGTTAACCCTTACCCTAACAATGAAGGAATCCCCTCTCCCTCTTTTAATTTCTGTTTTCCCGCTTACTCCTCTCAATTGAAGTGTTTCTTATCCTCATCTATATTAAATCTTTATCTCCTATGGAGGGGAGGTCTTTCTTTTCTTTTTCTTTTTTCTGACCTCCCCTCCACAAATGTTTCTCTTTATTTCATTTTTATACCCTCTTAAGTCATATATCTCCTCGGGAGGGGAGGTCTTTCTTTTGTTCCCCTTTTTTTTTTCTGACCTCCCCTCCTTCAGAGTACCTCCTCATTTCTTTCTTTAATTTAGCCTCTCCCGTGGAGGGGGATATAACCCCTCCCCCCCCTCTCTCTTTTGACCACTTATTTGTTTTCTTTACATTTCCCCTCCATGAGAGGGTTTCCATGAATTTCTTATCTCCTTTTTTCCTCAAGGAGGCGAGTGCTTTCACCTTTTTTTTTTTTTTTGCCTGACTTCCCCTCCAGGAGAATTTTTTTCTTTTTCACATCCCCCCCCCCCCCCCCCCACTCTGCATTTTTCATTGTCACTACCTTTCTCCACTTGGCTGGTCTTGGGTTTTATGTTAACCTTTATACCATTAACGGTTCTCTCTCTCTCTCTCTCGGTTTTCTTTTTCCCCCTTTTTTTTCTGCCCTTAGTCCTCCCCATTGGTAATGTTTCTTAAGTCTGTTATCTCCTCTGGAGAGGGGGGGGGGGTCTTCTTTCTTCTTTTTTTTCTCCCCTGACCTCCCCTCCTTTAGTTTCTCTCCATTTACTTTTTCAATTGACCCTATTCTCTTGCAGGGGAATGTAATCCCCCTTTTTATTCTTTTCTGCCCTCGCTCCTCTCCTTAAATCTTTGTCTCCTCTGAGGGGAGGTCTTTCTTTTCTTTTTTGCCTGACCTCCCCTCCTATAGTTTCTCTCCATTTACTTTTTCAATTGACCCTATTCTCTTGAAGGGGTATGTAACTCCTTTTTTTTTTGTTTTCTTCCCTCACTCCTCTCCTTAAATCTGTATCTCCTCTGGAGGGGAGGTCTTTCCTTTTTTTTTTCCCCCTGACCTCCCCTATTCTTTACTTTCTCTCCATTTCTTTTTTAATTTACCTTACTCTCTGGAGGGGAATGTAACTCCCTCTTGTTTTTTTTCTCTCCACGCGAGTATTTCTCTGCATTTTTTTTTTTTTTACTAAGCCTACTCTCCAGGAGGGGAGTTTTCTCTATTTTTTTTTTCTGACTCCCCTCCTAGAGTTTTTTCTCTTCCTCAAATTGTTTTCCCACTCTGCTTCCCTCCATTTTTCCTTTCTTTCACTGTATCTTTTTATCTTTCTTCAGCCCTCATCACAAGCCGAGTTATGTCCTCCATTTTCAGTTTTCTGTGTCCCTAGTCATAAAACAAATGTAGCAATCCTTTTCCCCTTGTCACTACGCTTCATTTATTTCTATCTGCTGCCACCGTGTCCAAGGATATGATTTACATTATCGCCACTCTCTTGTTCCCCATTCTCCACAGACAAACTGATATAGTTTATCTTCCATATCTTTTTATTTCAGCTTTTGCATTTCACCCCATGTCCAGACAATGCCGCAGTCTCTGGCTTGTCCCACTTCCTGGTTTCCATCAAAATTATTTCTTGTTTTCACAATCAAACGCCCTCCTAGATCCTTCCATATCCCTAAAAGTTGACAATTTACACCACAGGATTTTACAAAAAAGATTTGTTAAAACAAAATTTGAAAACGCTCGCTTTTTAACCCCTCTTCAGCCTATCCAAAATGTATGTCACCTAATGTCACCATTGGATAATGTCCACAAAGAGTTACGGGCGCCAGGGTAGCTCTTTGACCAGCGGGTGGAAGAACATTCCAGATCTATTATCTTTGAAGGTCCAGGTCTGGGCCCCACCGATAGACGGAGAGATCAGGGAACCGCCTTCGACAACCTTTCCTTCCTTGATAGCTCCCCATTCTTAATGCCAGACGAGGACTCTTACAGGTACAGAGCTAATTTTCTGACACCAGCAGATTATTATGTACATGGCGGATAATATGTACACAGGGAGTAATATGTACATGGAAGTAATGTGTACATGGTGGGTGATATGTACACACAGAGTAATATGTACATGAAGGGTAAGTGTACACGGAGAGTAATATGTACATAGAGGGTAATATGTACATGCAGGGAAGCGGAAAGAATATGCACAAGAAGGGTCATATGTACATGGAGGAAAGGGGAAATATGTACAAGGAAGGAGTGCCAGAAAATTGTTTATGTACCTGTATCCTGCACTATATGCAAGGGACAGGGCGAAACAGAAACAACAGAGACACATCTACATACTTGACCACAGCCACAAACAAGGGGACCTCGCTGGACAATGGGTCACTACAGATAAAAGATCACTATGGTGAGAATTTCAGATTAATTTTCGAAAACCCAAAAACCCAAACCAAATCAAGAATAAAAGAAAAATTGCCAAAAAAAGTGTCCAAATGAAAAACTATAATCTTGAAATCCCAGTGAATATTTCCCATGGGTAACTGCAAGTCTGGTTCTTGTTCATTTTCCATTAACTCATCGACCGATATCTTCAAGAACAATCCTTTGCTGCCACTATACCACTATTTCACCTCCCAAGCACCCTTCATATTATGTCATCTCATCCACGACAAGGTTTCATCTCTTATTTTCCCCTAATCTCTACGCGGCAATAACAAAAGAGCAAATATTGCCCCTCTTTCACTTTTCACTTCACTCAGAAGTTTTCCTAGCCCTAGAGCTCCTGTACTTTCTTCTTTCTCTCTTTCTTTTGTTTTCTCTTTCTTTCCCCAATCCTCTTCACTGGAGTTTCCTATTCTGATCTTTTTGAAATCTTGATCTCCTCTGGAGGGGAGTGCTTTTTTTTTTTTTACTAACCCCTCTCCATTAGAGCATTTCTTTTTCAAAGTAGCGTCTCCTGGGGAGAGGATTGCAAACCCCTCCCCCTTTTATGTAAAAATCCCTCCCACGAGGGCGTTTCTCTGAATTGCATTCTTTTGCCCCAACTTGATTCTCCTGGAGGGGAGTCCTTTCTGTCTTTTTTTTTTTTTATGTCGGACTTCCCCTCCATCAGAGGATTTTTTCCCTTTCTGAGATTGTTTTTTTTCTTCCCCTCTACCTCTCATCACATTTCAGTGTTACTGTCACTCTCCTGCTCATTTGTCTCGGGTTGTTTTTTCATACACCATCAATGGTTCTCTTTCTCTTTGTTTTCTTTCTTATTTTTTCCCTAACTCCTCTTCATTGGAGTGTTTCTTATCCTCATTCTTTGAAATCTTTATCTCCTCTGGAGGGGAGTTTTTTTTTGTTTTTTTGTTTTGTCTGACTCCGTTAGAGTTGTTTTTCATTTCTTTTTTTAACTTAGTCTCCTGTGGAGGGGAATGTAATGCTCTACATTTTTCTTTCTTTTTTTTTTTTAAATTTCCCCTCCACAAGAGCGTTTCTCTGAACTTCATTCCTCTTTTTTTCCCCTACTCTCTTGGGGTAGGAGTCCTTTCTCTCTCTCTTTTTTTTTGGTCGGAATATTTTTTTTCCCTCTCTCAGGTTGTTTTTTTTTGCACTGTACCTCCCTGCATTTTTCATAGTCTTTGTCCTATTCATTTGTGTTTTTGGGTTTTGTGTTAACTGTCACACCATCAATAGTTTCCATTTTCTTTTTTTTTTTTGTCAACTCCCCTCCACTATTCTCATATTTTTAACATTTTTAACATTTTTATCTCCCCTGGAGAGGAGTCGTTTCCCCCCCCCCCCTTTTTTTTTTGCTGACCCCCCTCCATTAGTTTCTCTTCATGTCTTTACTACTTTAACCTCCTCTTCTGGAGAGGACTATAACAAACCTCCCCTTTTATTAGCATTATTTTCTGTCTTTTTCCTCTCCATTGCTCCCCAGTGGCCAACAGTACAAAAAGATTCTCCGTTCTCTTTGTTCCTCCAAGACCAGCCGAGAGAAAAAAGAAATTTGCCGCTATAGCAGAAACTATTCCGCTATTTCATCTCCGAAAAACCTTTTGTTTGTCCATTTTCATCCTTATCTCATCCACGACGAGGTTTCATCTCTCATTTTCCTTTAATCTTTATCGCACCCACGACAAGATTTCATCTGACATTTTGCCCATCCTCTATGCCCCAATAACAAGAGTAAATATCACTCCTCTCTAATTATCCTCTTGTCATTCTCTGTCACCATTATTTTTCCCCCTTAACTTGTCCCATATTGTAGTTCAAGCCAGAAAACAGTTTCTATCACAAGGTTAGATTTTTGCCAATAGCAGGTTTCCTGTATCATATTTCCAAATAGCAAAAAAAAAAAAGGCAGATATCTCTCTAATGCCAAATTACTTTCAAACCAGCAAATTTCCTACAGTGTCCACTTGGCAAACAGCAGACAACCTTACAACCCTACAGTGCCAAATTATTTTCTGAAATGAAAAATCTCTTACAACCTACTTCCGTTTAGCATTTAACGATCCACAATCTATAACCCATTACTTTCTGCACTCAAAAAATCTGTCACAACTTTTAGACTGCCTTTCCTGCCTTTCCTTAATGAAATACAATTAAGTTTTCTCCGTACTTTTGTGAGTCAGCCCTCTGAAATTTCTTAGGGATATGAAGTGCATTTGAAAAGTGATATTACTAAATAGACTGGGTTTTTTTTTTTTGTGCTTTTTTTTTTGTTTGTGTTGAACCATAATTTATATTCCTACTGATCTAAAGTTCCATGGAAACTGACTTGTTCTTCAAACTCTGACCAAACATAACTGTGATAACATCTAGGGTGTTTCAGTATCAATATTGGGGAGGGAGATGTTAAAATTTCTGAATTCCAAATTTTTTTTCACATTTTTCCAAAAAGTCCCAACTACAATCCAAAAAAAAAATGACCAGAATTTCAACCCTAGAGGTGCTTGGGAGCAGGATCCCGTGAAAATTAGATTTTCTGTTCCAATTTTCACAGGATCCTAGGATGCGACTGCCCAAGCTCAGCCAACAGTTAAACAGATAGTACCATTTTTACTGTCATTAATGGTAGTAGATAAAAGCCTCAGACTTGTCAAATAAACTCGGTTAAATATGAGAAAGCTTTTTTTTTTATATCAATGTAAGCCCTAACTCATGAGCTCAATTATCTTTTAGAGTCGACAGACCAGAAAAAATAAAAACTTTGGACATTTTGTTCATTACAAAAAAAAAAAAAAAAAAATTATTGGTGAAGTATAAATTAGGCTGATTCCTGTATAGAGTGTGTGTGTATATATGTGTGTGTGCGCGCTATGTATCATACTTTCTGCTTCTGTAACTGTATTGTTATGTATTCAATGATCAAAACAAATTTCCTTGTACAAGGACGAATAAAATTTATCTTATCTTATCTTATCTTATCTTATGCAACAGAATTAGAAATGGCACTTCAATACACAGACTTGACAAATCTGAGGCTTTCACTGATCTGACACAAAAAAATCCCCAAATTAAATTTATGCTACAATCTTAACGGCAAACATTTGATAAATCTCCCCAATCTACACTACACAGAGATGAATCTTATTTTGATCAGATGTACAACGGACTTGATCTCCATAAAAATAAAAACACCAGCTTTTGGGAGGATTTGAATTCCCTTTCGGTGATTCTGCAGGGAAGGGGGTTAACCTTGATCATTTACTCCCAAGAAAAGCTATCCTTGCCAGCTCTGTTACATGTCAAAAAAAGTTTTCTCAATGATTTTTCAAGTTTTAATTCCTCAGAAATGCAAATTAAAGTTCCTGATGCGATATACTGACTAACACCAAGATCATATCTACAATGCTATAATGCCAGAACAAGATGTAATCCCATTAGCAACGCAAGAAACGCTATTCATTGTGTTGAATGTACAGCAAAACTTCTTTCTGAGTTGCAAGTCAGAGATAAACAAAGTTATCAGTTTTGAAGCCAGCTTTCATTCCGTCTTGTATTATGTGTTTTTGGACATACCAAGGTCGATTACAATCTCATTATATTGTATAATTATGGTAAATGAGCAGTTTTGTCCCTTACATTAATTTGCAGTTGCACTGACAGCTATGCATGTGATCTCTTCTTTTCAGAAACTGACGAATTTACCAATCTAAACTGCATTTTCCCCCATTAACAAAAAATCGGATGATACTGGAATGCTTTGATCTTTATGTGATTACCCAGATCTTTCAGATTCCAGCAGCAAAAGTACTAAAAAAATGACTAATCCTTATACACTAAGTAAAAGCTACCAATGATTAATGGATGCCTATCATGGTCATTGTTTTTCTGCACGCCTAAGGACTGCCCCATTTCAAAATCTAGAATATCCTCAGCTGCTTTTACCAGACAACGTTCCCGTGTCAGCCAGGACCATCAAATATTAATGTAAAGAAATTCTATACTAATTTTACAACTTTGAAACAATTTTAAGTTGCTAATATTGAACTCTTTCATTTCAGTTTGCGATGATAAAAAGTAACTGCCCTACTGACGAGTCCATGACTGGATAAAACTTATGAAAAAAAATAAATTTCTAAGATAGAAAAAATCATGTACAAAATCAGTACTGCAGTTAAAAACTGCACTGCTCAAGTCTTGATACTAAGACACTTTTTTATCCTGCTCCAATATGTGTACTTTAAACACAGAAATGACACTTGTCCAGGTTTCCATTCCAGGACAACTCTACATGGCAATTGAGAGTAAAATATAAACTTTGACACGAAATTGTGTAGCCTAAGAAATTAACTTTCTAGATCCAGAGGTGAAGTGCTGCACTACTTTGCAGCAGTGTATCTGAATTGTACTGTGATAAAGGTACAATTTCTAGATCCAGGGATGAAGTGCTGTACTACTTTGCAGCAGTGTCTTTGAGTTGAACTGTGATAAAACTACAATTTCTAGATCCAGAGGTGAAGTGCTGTGCTAGTTTGCAGCAATCTTTCTTTGAATTGAACTGTCTAACACCGCCAATTCTTTGATTACACGCTTTGAGCAAGAAAAGCTGCATGGTGGAATCACTATAAATTCAACATTGAATCAAAATCTGACACTGGCGTTTTGTTCCCAAGTTACTTGCGGTTGCTTGTGTTTCATTTTCAGCGACCTTTTTAAATTCATAGCGATACAATCGACTGAAATGTTATTTTTCACGTGACCCACGTGCAGTGCAAAGTTGCTGTAAAGTCAACAAAACAACAATGGCATACAAAGCTCAACATCCTCGGATCAACATAAATGATCAAAAAACATAGGTAAAGACAACATGCAAACTTTTAAGACAAGTTTTATTGTGGTACGTTTTTAATGCTGTCTAGTATATATTAACTTTTGTATTGTTTCATGTGTGTAGTTGTTGTGTCTTTAATTGTTTGAACAAGGTACATGTAATAGTCTTGCCGTTTCCACTCTCCGCGCGTACCGATCTGACCCACCTCATGACCCAACTGGCATCGAAACTGAGAATTTTCAGTGCAGCACTACAATAAGCTGTCATTTTTTTATGGTCAGAAGTTAACCTATCATGCAGTTTACATAAGGTAGCAAATTCGAGTTGTGTTTTCCTTTTTGAAAATGCCATTTTAAGGGGAGGAAGGGGTAAAATCCTATTTTCTGTAATTGTTAATCAATTTTCATAAAACTTGGGGTATATCAGAATGAAACTGTGATTTGTAAATGCATTCAAAATTTTTTTTAACTTTGCGGTTGCTATGGTAACGGCGGCCATATTGAATTTTCATTACATTTTTGATTTAAGAATTCTGTGAAAACCATCGGTTGAAATCAGCTCAAGACGGACAGACAGACAGACAGACAGACAGACAGACAGACAGACAGACAGACAGACAGACAGACAGACAGACAGGCAGGCAGGCAGGCAGGCAGGCAGGCAGGCAGGCAGGCAGACAGACAGACAGACAGACAGACAGACAGACAGACAGACAGACAGACAGACAGACAGACAGACAGACAGATAGATAGATAGAATGTCTGTTTCATGATTTGAACCATTTGAACTCATGGCTGATGTATAGGGGGAATATTGACAAAAGGACAGCTCCAGACACAGTAACTCGAAAATTTTCGATTTTTTGTTTTTCTCGCATATTCTATTTCGCCTTGGTAAGTATTACATTTGGACGTGATGCGAATTCCATTATCGAATTAATTAACCTACTTATTGATGAGGATTTAAAAGTCGTAACAGACATTTGATACTTCATGTCAAACTTTCAAATCTCTCTCCTTTAAATTTTAGAGACTGGTGCAAGCACCCCTCGATTTGTTGAAAAGACACTTTGATTATAAAACAACTATATAATTCGCACCTAAAGCAAAATGTCAACGTCTTTTTGCATTCCCCCAACTTTACCGCTCTTCTGCAGTATTTTCTCCAAATTACCGTAGTCTAGTTGTATTTGGTCGCTTTGAGTGAAGGAATCTATCTATCTCTATCTATATCTATATATATTTGTGGACTTGAGATTTTTCGTTGCAAAAAGCTTCTGAACCACTCAACACTCAGTCTTCAAATTTTATGTGGTGTATCAGAATGGATGTAAGGGTGCACATTTTTAAAAAGAAGTCTCAAATCGGTGTAGTTTTTTTTATTGGAAATTTATTGTTTCCCCAATTTCACTAGGCTCATTGACATGCTGTAGGTTTTTATGACATCATATCTTCCTGAAAATTTTCGGTGCGCACCACTGCACACTGTGTACTGTCCTATCGCTGAGACCCTACGCATCTCGGCTTTGGTTCTTATTCCTTTGGGTCTGAAGTTGTGTCCTTTGTTGTTGTTGCATCTCTTCTTATAAGCTTTTAAGCTTTCTATGCAGCATTAATGCCTTTCTTAGTTCACATATCCCCCTCCCCCCTCCTCCAAAAAAAACAAAAACAACAACCTACACAAACCTGTTCATCGAACAGGTACTCAGCTAGTATATAGATTTGTGGACTTGAGATTTTTCGTTGGAAAAGGCTTCTGAACCACTCAACACTCAGACTCCAAATTTTATATGGTGCATCAGAATGGATGTAAGGGTGCACCGTTTTTAACAGAAGTCTCAAATCGGTGTAGTTTTTTTTATTGGAAATTTATTGTTTCCTCAATTTTAGATATATTTTTAAGGTTTCTTTGAAGCTGCGCATGCGTATTATGTTTGTTTTGAAGTTGAAACTGAAAGACAGCGAAAGTGCAAATCCCTACCAGAAATGAGTGCGTTGTGTGCTAGTGCGCATAAAATCTGCATTAAGGTTCTAGGATATGGGAAGTTTTCTAGACCGAAGAGAAAGAGAGCGAAAGAGAGAGAGAGAGAGAGAGAGAGAGAGAACGATGGGTTCACAGGTTTACCAGGATAATGCCGGTTGTTTCAAAAAGTTACTGTTGCAGTGCCTTTTTGAAAATTGTAACAACTTTGTCAAGTCGCCTAAGCTTGGGGAAAGTATGAGCACATCTGGTATTAAAGCATCTGTCAGAGAGAGAGGGGGAGGGAAGGAGAGATGGACGAGAGGGGTTGCTGTGGGGGACAAAAGGGAGATGGAGATTGGAGGGAGACAAAGGAGAATATTGGGGGACAGGAGTAACGGGAGTGGGAGAGAGAAAGAGATGCGATGGATAGGAGAAATTGATTGGGGGGGGGGGGAGCAGGAGGCCGGGAGAGGGAAGGAGGGCGGATTCAGGTTTACCCCATGGCAAGTCCTTGTCTATCTAGACCTGCCCAGTTTATGTCAACATACGCTCTTAGAACCGTTCGTAGAGCGGGCCCTTCAGCTTGTTCAATAATAATCTAATTAGTGAGTGATGTCTCAAAGGCCACCCATCCGGTCACTATAATTATAATTCCCCCTAGCCACATAACCAGAACACATCAGATCTGACCACCACATGTTTGCGTAACCAATCCGAATTTGGGCCTCTCAGAAGTTTCTTCGTCAAAAAGATTTTACCATTTACTTGACATCTTATCATGTCTGGGCAAGCTTAAACTGACACTGCCAGCGTGTGAGAGCATGTATTTACCCATATCACCATCAGCTGCCCTGTACGGAAAAGACATTGGCGATCATGGCTCTCCACTTGGATCTGTCATCAGCCAATCTCAAGAAGGATTTGTTGTTGTGACGTTTATTTGTTGTCCATGAGTTAAGACTTTCAGTGAAAGTTTTTCTCTGTCTACCCCTGCTTTTCCTGCCTTCGATCTTCCCTGTGACTGCTAGATGTTCGGGGCTCCTGAGGCGACAGATAATTAAGTCCTAGAAATGTCAGTTTCATCTGTCTTATTGTCTTAATTAATGATCTTTTCAGATTAGACTCTCTCAATACTGATTCACTTGATTTTTTCTACATTCAAATTCTCAATATTCTTCTTCTGCTTCTAGTTTCCTCTCTATTTCTTTGTTCATTGTCCAACACTCACATCCGTATAAAAGCACTGACCACACATACGTTTTCAAGACTGATTTTGGTGGTCGTTGATAGATTTCTGTTAATTAATATTGGTCTATTTTTCTGGAATGAATCTTTGGCCATTATTATTCTTTTCCTTCTTTCAATTATGCTTCTACCACCTGATGTTATCAAAAATAGCCTAGATATTTATTTTCAGATTTGCTCTCCTTTGCTGACCAGATTACATTTCGGGTTGATTTTTTTTTTTTGTTGAGATTACCCATAAGCACAACTGCTGAATCAACTGATTTAGGGACCTGTTATGGAAGTCAACGGATCACAATGTATCATACCAAAAATAGTACTATTCAATTTTTAAAGACAGCCCAGTTTCTACCTCTTGATTATAATTAAATATAGATGTCACCCCCTACCCCTTTGATTTATTATTTTAAAAATGCGAAAACTAAACACAAACCTTCTTTATGAGCTCTGTACATATTGCCATGATATCTGATATCATTCTTTTCAGACAGCTAGTGATAAGAACATGTTTCCATTACCGTTCTGTGTGCAAACTATGTGAAGGGGCCCTTTCCTGCTAGATTTTTGTTTCTGAAATTTTAATTGATGAAGCTCCGTGAATCAAACTAATATAATGTGGAAAAAAAATGAAAGTCGCTAAGTGGCCATTATCATACTGATGCACCATTAAACCCAAACTCAATCAATCAGATCTCCCTACCGTAGAAATTTTGTATTCAATTTCCTTCATGACATCGAGAATTTGCACATTTGAGTCATTTTACAATTCTTGTGGTCAAAAGAATATAATCTGACGTGATGATACTGGGACTAGTCGAGAGAAACTATGATTATTAATCGGGAATGCATATTTTTGAATCCAATGACAAAAACACACATCACGGTGTTTATTTCTTTAGTCTAGCATTATACAGCAATGAACATCTCAAGACTGCACAAGTACAGCAAGGAAGACATATCAAGAACATGTTAGGGGTAAAACTAATTCTTTAAGACAAGAACAATGTTCCAAACTAATAATTACACTGTTTTTGTAGCAGCGCAAAAGCTAAATTTCAGACATTGAAAATAACGGGAGGGCACCAAATGCTTTGGGCCCAGTGCATAAGAAAATTAAAAGCAACTTTTACCTTATATCCACTCCCCACCTCCTCGTTTCATTATGCTTCAATCACAAGTTATTCAGTAGAACAGCAAAAAGCATCCCAATCCCTTTTTTTTTTATAACTGTTGGAATTCTGAAATATAGACGCACGACTGTGACTGGCAGAGCAAAATGATTTTCACGTCGTCAAAATCCACATCAATGCAAAACATAAAAGAAAGGGAAAAGTTTCGCACACCATTTCCAAACTCTGAACAGATTAACACCCTCGTATCTTCAAGTCTGAAAATAGAAATGTCCACGTTTCTCTAAATTTCCCATTGAATTTGTAGTAAATAAGTACGTTCACACTAGCATTGAGAAAGGAAGTTGAATGAACTGTAGCTCGAATTATATTACCTGTACGATTAAAATCTTCTCCTGGGGCCAAATCTGGTATCATCACCTGGGCAATGGCTGCAGCTGACATTACAAAGACGGCGAAGAGAAGAAATACAGTAACAAGGGTCACAGCTTGAACAATATGGATTTCTTTAACACTGAGTGTAGTACTGGAAACAGCTAACTCCTGCACTGGTTCATTTTCTGAAGACCTCATTGACTCGGGTAAAGTCGGAGATGCAATATTGTCATTCCTCGGTCTATAATCTCCAGTCATTTCTTTTCGCAGTGTGGATGCTCGAACAAGTGCATTGAAAAGTATGACAGAGCAAACAGTGACAATTCCTAAAACTGTGAAAGGATAGATGGTTTGATTGAGTAGATCCTTAGCCGCCCGGACCGTCTCATAATCTTCAGAATACCATACAGTAAGACGAGTTACATTTGTCTTTGGATCAGTCACCCACATAAAACCGAGGTTTGCTAAGTATGGTATTCTGGACACGATACAGACCGTGGTTATGGCAACGATAATAACTACTGTCCGGTAAACAGTAAAAACGTGTTTAAATTTGAGTGGCATAGCCACACAACAACATCTTGCTGCAGCTATGTATGTTGTGATTCCCATAGAGGCGTTGAAAAACATACTTTGGTATGGCGTGACATAACCGCCTAATACGAAAAAGCTCAAGGCAAACTTTGCAGATAGCGGAGATCTGGCTATGTTCACACATACGATGATGTAAGCCGACAGGATCAAATACACCAGATCTGACAGTGCCAGGGCAAATAACGAAACCGTCACGCTTTCCTTTAGGCCCATTTTGATAAAGACAATAATGTTGATTATGTTTCCAGATGCTCCAGACATGATCAAACATGGCCATAAAACATAATGAAACATAGAAAGTAAAATGTCATAGTGACCCTTGTCCAGAGCATCGTAACGAAATGAAAATAATATCTTGGATTCATTATGGTAACCCATTTTTTTCTGATTCGGCTATGATCTATGTGTGGTCTTTTAGTAAATAGTGAACTGAAAGGATATCTCAGTACTATGTCTTAGTGAAAAATCGTTGAAATTAGCACACTGAGATGAAAAAGAAGGGCTGAATATTATGATTGAACTAATTTCGAACTTTTCGTTAATCTGGAATTTGCAAAGACTGACGGGCGACGGTAATTACATGATATGGCTCTTTTACCGAGATTATTATCGACCAAAGAAAGGGCAAAATTATTATACTATTATACTCGCATCTCAGACGCTGGAGAATGATAGAAATCAACAAATAAATGTCCATTTCTTCCAGTTTTCTACTTAATTTTCTCCTGTGTGGATGAGGAAAGATCAATATTGTTATAACATTCACGCCTTTTCCTCGATGTTTTAACAACATTTTAACCAGGACAATATGCGCATGCAGCTGGAATAATACATTAATTAAATTAATTTTCCCTCTCATTTAACAGTCGCTCATAGTAGCATAATGATTCTGTTCTAGAACTATACCCGCGTTAATGGTAGAAACTAGTTTTAATAGATGTTACTGATAATTTCTGTACGTCTGATAGTTAAGATAATAGAAATGCAGACAAACATAGATAGATAGATAGATAGATAGATAGATAGATAGATAGATAGATAGATAGATAGATAGATAGATAGGTAGATAGGTAGATAGGTAGATAGGTAGATAGGTAGATAGGTAGGTAGGTAGGTAGGTAGATAGGTAGGTAGGTAGTTAGGTAGGTAGGTAGGTAGGTAGTTAGGTAGGTAGGTAGATAGGTAGGTAGGTAGATAGGTAGGTAGGTAGGTAGGTAGGTAGGTAGGTAGGTAGGTGGGTGGGTGGGTGGGTGGGTGGGTGGGTGGGTGGGTAGGTAGGTAGGTAGGTAGGTAGGTAGGTAGGTAGGTAGGTAGGTGGGTAGGTAGGTAGGTAGATAGATAGATAGGTAGGTAGATAGATAGATAGATAGATAGATAGATAGATAGATAGAAAACAAAACCCAGACAGTTAGACAATTAGACAGACAGATCAACAGGGACAGATGGATCGATGAATTTCAATCACTTACAAAGCGTGGCAGCCCTTGCCGTCTTTTTCTCCGCTACCAAAGCAAAGCTGTAAGTCATTAGCACCACACGCATAATCGTGTAATCGAAGTCTGACGTGTGTTCTTCATTGCGAAAGATACCGTCATGCTCGTAAAACGACCCTATTTTGCTTCAGCAACATTACCAACAAATTAAAACTCCAGTGCTATAGGCAACGGACCCTTTCACTGAATTCTGAAGCTGAAATATACATTTTTGAACGGGCGTACGAACCTATAATACCGGCAGTGACACAATCACTTATATATTAGTGGGAATGTATTTCAGCGCCATGTACTCCAAAACACACAAAACAAACAATCGTAAAAAGAAAATGTCTACTTACTTCTTCAGTAAGAAATAGAAAAAAAGAACAAGAAGATGAAGAAGAAGAAGAAAACTGAAGAAAACGACAACAACAAACTAAACAACGACAACAACAATGACCTTGGTGGCTACAAGGCACGACAAAAACAGTAAAATTACTTTGAGGTTTACATAAATAAACTACCTCATTTTGCTGGATTCTAGTCAGGGAAAACACAAAGAACATAACCAACATCATTATAGATCTACAGAACAAACATGGGCAGCCGTGATAAGATCCAAATTTTCAGTGTTCTCAGTATGAGCAACTGCAGGTTGTTTTTTTTAAATTGAGAGTATGAAGACATCGTAGAAAAGAATTTATATACAAAAAATCTCTTGAACTAATTGGTGATTGGGTGCATCAAGGAACATCACTATAATATTGCTCTCTACATCTTTACAAATCTGTCTACATTATTTTGTCAACACTTCCTGTCTCACTCAGCCATTTACCCAATAACAAGAGAACGCCGGGTAGGATGCTCTCTAGTGTCCTGAGAAGCTCATGAATCACCCGCCTGCCTCTGTCAAACGTCCGGGCACTCGGCTTGACTTGATGTTGAAATAGGTCTGACTGGGGGCGGTCTAGTGGCAGGTTGTCCTATTAAGATTCTATCTTTGTCAACTCCTGATTTTAGAGGTGATGGACACTGAATGACCTTTTTGTACCAATCTTTATTTTCGCACGCCCAAAGACAGGAGAACGAAATTCCTGATCATATTTTGTGATTTTTACTTGTCTGATTTTTTGTTTGTTTTTGAGTTGATTTTTTTTCTTGCTGCCCCTGATGAATAAATAATATTAAAGAGTGAAGTTTGTCCAAATGTATGAGCAATTTATCGTCAAAAACTGAGGCAGTACATAAACTTTCATAATTTTTGGTCTTGTAGTCATGAAGTTTTAGTTATTTACATGTCACCCTCTAGCTTCATCATAGTGTGATTTTCACTTTCTATGAAAGGTTCGTTTTCCTTACACAAGGCTTTCGCCAGTGGGTCAAGTGTTCTCTGCTCTTCTCTTCCTCTTTGAGGTCCTCGCTACATATACCTGTCCATACTTACACAATAGAATTTGATAACCAAACTCATATCATTCCCAGCGTATTTGAAATAAACTATCTTACATTCCTTTTGACAGGAGCGCTTTTGGGCAATGTGGCTGAGTTACCCACAAGAGGTAGCCTAATTGGGAGGATTACCGATCCAATTCATCTAGAGTTGAAGAGTGAGTATACCGACAAAAAATAAGGACCAGGGACAGGTTTGATAATGGATTCAGGATTGGGGATCGGCTGTTATAATGATTTCTTTGAAGTATAATAATCATTTTTAATATCTGTTCTACCTTGTTCCATTAAAAGGCTTATATAGGGGTGTCTTCTGGATGTAAGTGGATGTTGTAATTTATCCTGGTATTTTTGTGACTAATTCAAGCCAGTCTTCGGCAGACGTTATTGTAGCAATTTTCGAAAATCTTAACCCAAACCTTACATTTTTCCGAAATATTCACTGTGCAAAACAAATCTACTCTTGTTGTTGTCTCCCTTAACCCCTTGCGGTGTCGTCGGGGCGCCGCCTTGATGCACTGTACACCTCCCTCCTCCATTTTTCTCTGTCGTGGGTGAGGGCCTGGGTCTCTGCAAAGGGCTTGCCTGTCCACTCTGAGATGTTATCCGCCCATTTTTTCTTCTGTCTGCCTCTCTTTCTGCTGCCCTTAACGGTTCCTTGTAGGATGGTCTTTGATAAGCCATTGGATCTTGTTGTGTGGCCATACCATTTCATCTTTCGTTTCTTGACTATGGTGAGTAGATCGTCGTGGGGGCCAATATGTTGTTGGATGATCTGCCGGACTCGTTCGTTGGTAATATGGTCCAGGTATCCAATGCCGAGGATGTTTCTGTAGCATTTCATCTCAATTGCTTGAACCTTTCTTTGCAACTCAGCAGTGAGGGTCCATGTTTCACATGCATACAGAAAGATAGACAGTACCAGTGCATGCATGAGTCGGATCTTGTACTTCATGGTGATGTTTTTATCCCTCCATATTGGTCGCAGTTTTGCCAGTGCGGTCATGGTTTGTGCAGATCTTGCGAGGACCTCCGCGCGCGATCCGTTGTCCGAGATGATAGCCCCTAAATACTTGAATTGATTGACCATTTCAAGTTTAGTTCCTTGAACCGAGATGTTGTGCGTGAAGGTGCCATATTCATTTGTCATCATTTTCGTTTTTTCAGCGCTGATCTTCATTCCGTACCTTGTTGACATGTTGTCAAGGTGATTGACTAGTCTTGTAAGTTCTTCTTCATTCCCAGCTAGCCCATCTATGTCCGATGCTAACTGTGCCTTCATGATCTTCCAGTGCATCCATCATTATTCTCTCTAAGAACACGTTAAAAAGGAAGGGGGAGAGGAGGCAGCCTTGGCGAACTCCAATTGTAGCGTGGAACCATTCCCCCCTCACGTTGTGGGCGAGTACAGCACTTGTGGCATTGGCGTATAATTGCTGGATGGTGTTGGTGAGTCTTCTCCCCATGTTGAATTTCTTCATGGTGGCCCATAATGCATTGTGCCAAATTCTATCGAAGGCTTTTTTGAAGTCAATAAAGACATGATACAATTTTTGTTGGTGCTGGAGGTGTTTCTCACAGAGAACACGGAGATTGAAGATTTGCTCTGTGGTGCTCCTACCTTTGCGAAAGCCTGCTTGTTCTTCAGTAACGAGTTCTTCCACCTGGGGTCTTAGACGGTTAAGAATGACTCTAAGCATGATCTTGCTTGCATGGCTGATAAGGCTGATAGTTCTGTAATTTTGGCAGAGCTGAATATTGCCTTTCTTGGGGAGAACTATAATTAATGATTGGGTCCATTTTGTCGGCCATTCACCTGTCTGCCAGATCTTGTTACAGATAGTTGTGAGGATCTCAGTCGTGGCCTCTCATCCGTGTTTGAGTAGTTCAGCAGGTATGTTGTCCGCTCCTGCTGATTTGCCGCACTTAAGTGATCGTATCGCGGCCTGAATTTCATCTCGCAGTATTGAATGATCGTCCTCAGTGTTCGATTCATGAACGTCCAGTAGCGTAGGGTCTCCTCTGCTCTGGTGGTTGTCCAACTCTGAGCAGTACTCAGTGCATCTTTGAATAATTTCCTTATCTTCTGTGAGGGTGTTACCGTTCTTGTCTTGTATGGTGTTAACTTTTGCTGTTTTAGTTTTGGTAAGATCTTTCACCACTTTGAAGGCTTCCTTGGTGTTATTTCTCGACAAGTTGCCTTCAATGTTTTTGCATTTGTCAGCGATCCACTGTTGTTTTGCCTCCTTCATTTCTTTCCGTATCGTTTTATTCGTCTTCCTGTACTCTGATCTTCCCTCTAGTGTGGACTTGTTCTTCTTCAATTCTCTTCTTTTGTCGCAGAGATCAAGGATCTTGTTAGTTACCCAGGGTTTCTCTTTACGGCGACTTTTCCCCAGGATTTCATTTGCTGTTTCCACCATGATGGAGTTGAACTTATTGGTGAGAGTCTCCTGGTCTTCGTTAAGGAGAAGGAGTGGTGCAAACTTTCCACCAATTGCTGCTTGGAATTCTTCAGAGATGGCCGCGTCTTTCAGTTTTTCAAGGTCGAATCGCAGCCTTGTGTTTAAGGTTTTATGATTTCTTCTTAACCGTGCTCTGAATGTCAGCATGACAAGGTTGTGATCGCTGCCAACATCCGCTCCTGGGAAGGATCTTGTTTTCTGTCTGTTTATTCCAGTCATGTACCTTCTCTTCACCAGTATGTAGTCGATCTGATTGCAGTACTGTCCATTGGGAGGATGCCATGTTCCTGTGCGTGCTGCTTTGTGTCGACCAAGTGTGTTGGAAAGAGCCATGTTGTTGAAACCTGCAAATTCCAGCAGGCGTAGTCCCCTTTCGTTAGTAGATTCATTACAAGAAGGGCCAATAAAACCTTTCCAATCTTCTAACGAGTCTCTTCCTACCTTGGCATTCCAGTCACCCTGCACAATCAAGATATCCTTCTTGTCCACTTTGTCGACTACATCCTGCAGTTGCTGGTAGAACTCCTCTACAAACGCGTCGTCGTGTGTAGTTGTTGGGGCGTACGCCTGTACCACCGTGATGTTGAAAGGCTTGGCACGAAGGCGGATGGTCATTAACCTGCTTGACACTGGTTTGCATCCTATGACCGAGTTCTTGATGATCTTGTGGACAAGGAATGCTACGCCATTAGTGTGAGTGTTCTCTTCACCACTATAATAAAATGTATGTCCTTCTTCCGTGTGTACCTCGCCAGAGTTTATCCATCTGGCTTCACTGAGTCCGAGGAGATGCCACCTGTATCGGTCCATTTCGTGTGTGAGTTCATTCAACTTTCCTACTTGGCTCAGTGTTCTGACATTCCATGTGGCGATAATGATGTTCTCTCTGCCACGTAGAGTTTCACCAGTAGCATACTTATCGCCACCGCCCTGGTGGGAGACGGATGGCGCGGTCCTTATCCTTTTGAGGCCGGGCGACGACCGAGCCGGTATGGTCTTCTGTGGTGTAGTCATCATGCGGTGTGTCTTGGGCATTGGAGGCCTGGCGGAGCCCGTCCCTCTCCAGGTCAGACCACAGCCGATGTCCTCCAATATTCGGTGGCTCGCCTTGGTCTCGAACACCTGGCCGTTGAGTTCATCACGGAGCTCTTCCGCCCTGGCCGTTGACTTGCCTCGAGGAAGTCTTTCGCCCAGTGATGCAGTGTTAACATCACCCCCTCACATGGTTTAGCACGCCTGCTGAGGCGAGGTCCCGGGGTATGGCACTTGGAGCCACATGTGAGAGATTGGGAGATGAAGGAGAACCAGTGCGCCCGTCCATCCTACATGTAGGAAGCAGCAGCCAAGCAACAAAGGTACTATCTCTCCCCAGAGCCCCCTATATAGTAAAGCCGTACTTTTTGAGACGGTAAGTTTGCGTTTACAAAATTGTGTATGATATGAAAATAATTTACACAAGCTGAAGGGCCCGCTCTACGAACGGTTCTAAGAGCGTATTTTGACATAAACTGGGCAGGTCTAGATAGACAAGGACTTGCTAAACTTCAGACATTGAAAATAACGGGAGGGCACCAAATGCCCAGTGCATAAGAAAATTAAAAAGCAACTTTTACCTTATATCCACTCCCCACCTCCTCCTTTCATTATGCTTCAACCAGATCTGATGTGTTCTGGTTATGTGGCTAGGGGGAATTATAATTATAGTGACCGGATGGGTGGCCTTTGAGACATCACTCACTAATTAGATTATTATTGAACAAGCTGAAGGGCCCGCTCTACGAACGGTTTTAAGAGCGTATTTTGACATAAACTGGGCAGGTCTAGATAGACAAGGACTTGCCATGGGGTAAACCTGAATCCGCCCTCCTTCCCTCTCCCGACCTCCTGCTCCCCCCCCCCCCAATCAATTTCTCCTATCCATCGCATCTCTTTCTCTCTCCCACTCCCGTTACTCCTGTCCCCCAATATTCTCCTTTGTCTCCCTCCAATCTCCATCTCCCTTTTGTCCCCCACAGCAACCCCTCTCGTCCATCTCTCCTTCCCTCCCCCTCTCTCTCTGACAGATGCTTTAATGCCAGATGTGCTCATACTTTCCCCAAGCTTAGGCGACTTGACAAAGTTGTTACAATTTTCAAAAAGGCATTGCAACAGTAACTTTTTGAAACAACCGGCATTATCCTGGTAAACCTGTGAACCCATCGTTCTCTCTCTCTCTCTCTCTCTCTCCCTTTCGCTCTCTTTCTCTTCGGTCTAGAAAACTTCCCATATCCTAGAGCCTTAATGCAGATTTTATGCGCACTAGCACACAACGCACTCATTTGTGAGTGTGCATGAGAAAACCCGGTATAAGATAAGATAAGATAAGATAAGATAAATTTTATTCGTCCTTGTACAAGGAAATTTGTTTTGATCATTGAATACATAACAATACAGTTATAAGTCGGCAACATGACATTTTGAGTTCTGTACATATAATAAAAGACAAGACATTTCTGATAAATTGAAGACAATCACCCCCCTAAAAAAAGATTTTGAGAAAACGGCATTTAATCGTATTAGTGGCCATAGCTAATTGACCAAGTAATATTGGAGTGATTGCTGTTAGGAGACCGTAGTCTAATAACTAAGCAGTTATAGAGATCATAGTGAGTAGTGTTCACTGCTCATCTACAGTTTACCCTGTAACATGCCACGGTCCCCTAGCAACAGCCGAGTCGGAAGTTTTTGGATCTTGTTAGGAGGCCGTAGTCTAATTACAAAGCCGTTATAGAGATCATAGTGAGTAGTGTTCACTGCTCGTCTACAGTTTACCCTGTAACATTCCACGGTCCCCTAAACAACAGCCAAGTTGGAAGTTTGTGTCGGACCCATATTTTCACTTCAAAGCCGTTTTTCTCAAAATCAGCTCTGCCGACTTATACCGGGTTTTCTCATGCACACTCACATTTCTGGTAGGGATTTGCACTTTCGCTGTCTTTCAGTTTCAACTTCAAAACAAACATAATACGCATGCGCAGCTTCAAAGAAACCTTAAAAATATATCTAAAATTGAGGAAACAATAAATTTCCAATAAAAAAAAATTACACCGATTTGAGACTTCTGTTAAAAACGGTGCACCCTTACATCCATTCTGATGCACCATATAAAATTTGGAGTCTGAGTGTTGAGTGGTTCAGAAGCCTTTTCCAACGAAAAATCTCAAGTCCACAAATCTATATACTAGCTGAGTACCTGTTCGATGAACAGGTTTGTGTAGGTTGTTGTTTTTGTTTTTTTTGGAGGAGGGGGGAGGGGGATATGTGAACTAAGAAAGGCATTAATGCCTCATAGAAAGCTTAAAAGCTTATAAGAAGAGATGCAACAACAACAAAGGACACAACTTCAGACCCAAAGGAATAAGAACCAAAGCCGAGATGCGTAGGGTCTCAGCGATAGGACAGTACACAGTGTGCAGTGGTGCGCACCGAAAATTTTCAGGAAGTGATGATGTCATAAAAACCTACAGCATGTCAATGAGCCTAGTGAAATTGGGGAAACAATAAATTTCCAATAAAAAAAACTACACCGATTTGAGACTTCTTTTAAAAAATGTGCACCCTTACATCCATTCTGATGCACCATATAAAATTTGAAGACTGAGTGTTGAGTGGTTCAGAAGCTTTTTGCAACGAAAAATCTCAAGTCCACAAATATAGTATAGATAGATATTTGGACAACTTGGAAGGACCTTCCCTATGCATAGAAAAACGGCTAAACGTAGAAAGTTCAAACTATCTGTGCTCATTAGTTAAAAAATCTACTAGGTTTTTACACATTCATTTTGAAGATATAATGTGTGGAAATGTACAAACTGAATTTATGAAGTCATTTATTTTGTTACCAGTTCCAATCATCTTTTTAAAACACCATTTTCAACATTTCCAAATAGGTTTTCCTCTGTGGCCGTGTTTTGGTTTAACAGTTTGGTCACCTAAGGCTCAGGAACCGCATCACACTCAGGCTTCAAACTTTGCACAACAGCATATTATCAATGAGAAATTAACATGGGCTATATTAGAAATTATGAAATGTTCAGGCTTCCACGTTTCGTTTTTCATTGTTTTGCCATCATTTAGATCTATTTCGAGTCATGGTTCGCCATTTTAAGGTTTCGTTATCACTTCCTGCGATGTGTTCACTATCAAACACACTAACCCGTGCGCAAATCATGCTATTGTACGGGATGCGCAGGGTGTCAACTCACAAAGGCAGAGCAGTAAGACTTATTTAAAAACAAACAAACAAAAATAAAATAAATAAATAGGAACAGGCAAGATGAAGCAGGTCCATAATAATCACCCAGAACTGAAACTAATATTCAAACCGATTTATCCCGGGCAGGGCCGGGGACCTCAGCTAGTATAATATATAGTAAAGATTACAATGAAAAGTTGCAAGAACGAACACACACATAAGAGTATGAGAGATATGATGATATGCCTAAAATAAGCACTGATTATTTGAAAACATCCCTCATCCCCCTATACAATCAATATCCCGGCCCTTCTGACCCCGAACCCCCACCTTCCAATTTGCAATGATTTAGTGTGAGCACATTTTAATTGCTTCCCAACTCAAATGTCTGGTTTAGTGTGCTCATTTCATTTTTCCTTCCCCGACCCAATGATTTAGTTTGGCCACTTCATTTTTTTCCCCAACCCATTCCATTGATTGAGTATGGGCACTTTAATTTCTTCCTCATCCAGTTCGCTGATTTACTGTGGCCACCTTTTCCGGCACCCATTTCACGGATTTAGTGTGACCACTTCTCCATGTCCTTCACCCATTTCCACGGATTTAGTGTTACCATTTCAAACTTTTTCCCTCCTTCATTTTTACTGATTCAGGGCGGCCACTTTTCTTCCTCACCCATTTCACTGATTGGGTGTGGCCACTTCACCTTTTCCCTCCCTCTCCCATTTCACTGATGTAGTGTGGCCACGTTTTCCTACACCCATTTGACGATTTGTTGTGGCCTACTTTTTCCTGCACCCATTTCACTGATTCAGTGGGGCCGCTTTAATTTCTTCCTCACCCATTTCATTGATTTAATGCGGCCCCTTCACTTATTCCCTTACCATTTCTACCAGCTCAGTGTGGCCATTTCACTTTCTTTGTCACCTATTTCATTAATTCAATGTGGCCGCTTTACTTTCTTTTTCATCGTTTCGCCGAATCAGTGTGGCCTCTTTATGTTTTTCCTCAAACATTTCACTGATTTAGATAGAGAGATAAGTAGATAATAGGTGGGTATATAGGAAGGCAGGTTGGGCAGGGCGTAAGTAGATAGATAGATAGATAGATAGATAGATAGATAGATAGATAGACAGACAGACAGAATGATAGATAGATAGATAGATAGATAGATCGCCAGCTGCGAATAGCCAATAAGCAGTCGCGGATCAACTGGCGGTGGTTCCAGAGGGCGAGGCAAGATCACTACCTGGGAAAAGTGACTCCTTAAAAAATACCTCAGATGCTCGGTGACAGAACCATCAATGGAATGGAGGCGCTTTAACCTCCTCCCTGGGCAGATGGGGCTCATAGCTTGGGAAAGCAGCCCGTATAGGAGAACGAAAACTCTGACTCCAAACCTCCGCTGCCTTGCGGAACAGGTCACGGACGAACAAAGGCTATGGAAGCAGATCCAGAAAGAAAAGCACGCAGAAGACCGAGATGTTGGACCGAAAGGTGCAAATAGTTTGGAAAGGTGTCACAACCGAACCCAAAAACGGAACATCACGCAATTCACTTCGATATGTCAGACAAGGAGTATCAGAATGATAGATGTGGTGCTTTGCCTGTGAAGTCCCGCCAGGCAGGTGAAGTGCCGGGCTCTATGCCTCGAAGGAGCCCACCCCCAACTACTGGTGGTCCCTCGACCTCAACTTGGGGAACCGGGAGTCGAGCAAAGAGGGAAAAAAAAAGCAACTGGCCACAAAGGTACACCCATAGCAGAGCAGGAAAGAAAACAAGGTAACTTTTTGAAAACACTTCAATGGAATGCTGAGGGAATATACAATAAAAAGACGGCACTCACATACAAACTTCACAACGAAAAAATACAGATTGCATGTATCCAAGAAACTCATCTCACGAGCAACAGCAGATTTAACATCAGAGGATACCAATGCTTCAGACAAGACCGAGAAACCAGACCCAAAGGTGGTATCATCATTCTGGTCCACAACAGCATTGCAGCCAGTGAAATAAAGCTGGACACTCAACAAGGAACAGAAATCATTGGAGCTAAGATCAGTACACCCAACCAAGAAATCCTCATGTATAATGTCTACTGCCCTCCTGACAGAGATCTTTGCCTTTATAACATTCAGGTGCCAGAACTCAACTGTGTTATAGTCGGAGACTTCAATAGCCATTCTCAGAGTTGGGGCTACAACCACCTAGATCCCAGAGGTGAATACGTTGAGGACAGGCAGGCTGATAGCAACCTTCAACTTCTAAATACCCCGGAGGATCCTGACTCCTTCTATTCAAGAAGATGGCTTACCACCACAACCCCTGACCTAGCCTTTACGACCAGTGATTTGCACCCATGCTCAACAAGAGAAGTCCAAAATCAACTGGCGGGAAGTGATCATAGACCAATCTTGATCACTGTAAATGATAGCATCCCCCCAGGAGACAGTAATACAGCCCCGAGATGGAACTACAAACGGGCACATTGGGAGAAATTTACCAGGTTAACAAACCAGTACACCGCATCCATCAACTGCAAGTCAAGCAAGATCAAAACATCAAGTCAGCTATTCACAGAAGCCATCTACAGAGCAGCAAAGGAAACAATACCAAGAGGCGCACGGAAAGAATACATTCCATACTGGTCAGAAGAACTAGACGATCTGCACAACCAAGTCAGCCAAGCAAGAGATGCAGCAGAAAATGATCCTTCAATAGAGAACAACATCAAACTCAAAGCACTCACAGCAAAACTAAGAAGGAACACGCTGGCTGAAATAAGAAACAGTTAGCATGAAAAAACAGAGAGTCTGAACTTTGAGAAGGATGGGTCCAAACTATGGAAGCTAACCAGGTCCCTCAACAAAGAACCCAACAGATATGCCCCGATAACTACTGAAAAAGAAGGCAACCTCCTATCTGGAAAGACAGCTGCACAAGAACTATTGAAACAGTTCCAGTCTGTTGGCAACGCAGATGTAGACGATGATAAAGAACAGGAAGTACAAGCAAACATACAGGACTTGGAAGACAGCCAACCAGAACAGCCAGAGGAGAACACAATGACCAGCTCACTCACCATGGAGGAACTGAACACTGCCCTCAAGAAACTGAAACCAAAACAAGCCCCCGGTCCAGACGAAGTCACAAATGTTATGTTCATTCACCTTGGACAGAATGCTAAGAAGAAACTGCTGGCGATCTTCAACTCCAGTTGGAAATATGGCAGGATCCCGGGAACCTGGAAAAAGCCACACTCATCCCAATTCACAAGCCAGGCAAGCCAAGAAATAGAGTGGATAGCTACCACCCAATCAGCCTTACAAGCTGCCTGTGTAAGTTAATGGAGAGGATCATAAAAACAGCAGACTAACCTGGTTCATCGAGAAGGAAAGGCTCATCATGGACGAACAAGCCGGTTTCAGAAAATGTAGATCAACAGAGGACCAGATAACCTACATATCACAAGTCGTAGAAGACAGTTTCCAGGACAAGAAAGTGACCATCGCAGTATGGGTAGACATGGAGAAAGCCTTTGACCGCCTATGGAAGAATGGTCTCCTTCTTAAACTCCTGAACGCGAAAGTGTCCAACCGGATGTACCAGTGGATAAAACAATACATCACCGATAGGAGAGCAAAAATAAGGTTACAAGGGAAACAAAGTAGCACTGCACAACTGAAACATGGAGTCCCTCAGGGAGGAGTGATATCCCCCACACTCTTCAACCTCTTCATGAATGACATAAAAGAAATTCTAACTCCAAGAGTGAAAGCGGTAATGTATGCTGATGATCTGGCACTACTCTCTTCGGAGACAAGCCTTGCCACAGCTCAGATGCGTCTTCAGTCTACCCTAAACACCTTAAAACAGTGGACAACAACATGGAACATGAAGCTGAATGCCAAGAAACCAACTTACACAGTCTTTAGTCTCTCCGCTAGAATGCAGGCACCTAAACTCAAAATCAACAACGAGCTTCTCATTAAAGATGACTCACCCTCTTCCCTCGGAGTCACATTTGACCAACGACTGACATGGAAAGCCCATCTGGAAAAGACCCAAACTAAAGCAATGCAGCGGATTGCGCTCCTAAAAAAGTTGGCAGGCACAGATTGGGGTGCAGCACAAAACATACTCAAGAAAACCTACACCGGATACATACGTCCGGTTCTGGAGTATGGTATCTCAGCATGGGGAGCAGCAGCTAAGAGCAATTTCCAGAGAGTGGAACGCATCCAAAACCAGAGCCTTCGAATTATCACCGGGGGAATGAAATCCACACCTATTGTAGAGATGGAGAGCATCACTGGTTTACAACCACTGGAGGACAGAAAAAATGGAAAACTAACCTCACAGCTAACAAAGTTTCAAAACCTTCGAAATCACCCTATGAATGATAGAGTAAAGAAACCAACAAAAAGCAGACTAAAGAGAACCAGCTTTACAAAATCAGCTAGACAACAGTTAAACAACCTTAAAATCCCAGCCATAGATGAGGACGAGGACCTTACAGAGGTTGACTGCTGCCCTCCATGGGAAAGACAACACTTTCCCCTAATCAAAGACATCATATACGGCATCACCTCTAAGACCAATCAGTCCACGGCAAAGCTGCACCCACTCACACAGGAAATGCTGGACAGCTCCTATCCACAAAACAGCTGGATCCGGGTATTCACGGACGGGTCAGCACAAGAAGCCGTAAGAGATGGAGGAGGTGGTGTATATATCCAATGGACTAATGGGGAAGAATCAGAACTATCAGTACCCACAGGGAAATATTCTACCAACTACAGAGCAGAAACAGATTGACTGAAGCCATACTAGAAGCTGCGCTAAACTTACAAAACCGAGACATATACAACAAAAAAATGTGTATCTGCCTGGAGAAAGGTCCCAGTTGTCGCAAATTTTGGATTTTGAGATAAGGGCATATTCTTCTAGAAAATTCAATGCTGAACACGCTGTTTTAAAATTTTTTAAACAATATCTTAAGTAGTTTTGAAGATATGGCACATTTTGTAAGACAGGGGGCAAAAACAAACTTTTGAGAAAAACAGCTTTAACGGCTCACTCCCATGACAGACTTTTTGGATATTGTTGGGGGAGCGTACTTTTATTATAAAGACAAATAGGGAAAATACTGAGTTGTGTTCACTGCTCAGCTCTAGCTTTCTATGTAAAATACTGCGCTCTCCTAACAAGATCCAAAAAACTTCCGACTTGGCTGTTTTTAGGGGACCGTGGCATGTTACACGGCAAACTATAGATCAGCAGTGAACACTACTCAGTATTATCTCTATAAAGGCTTTGTAATTAGTCCACGGTCCCCTAGCAACAATCACTTCAATATTACTTCTTGAAGAGTCTTACAAATAATTAATAAAATAATATTTAAACATAAAATATTCCAAAATCCTTTTCATATGCTATTTAGAAATGCTTAAACTTGTGTTTTCTGCTAGAAGTACATTTTCGACTAGGCACGACTTTTTCTACCTTTTCACCCCCTAGCTCAAAAATAGCTGTACCGACAACTGGGACCTTTCTTCAGGCGCACACACAAATAGTTATTCTCACAGATGCTAGGTCAGTCCTGCAGGCCCTTCAAAGTTCACATGATTATCATCAAAACAAACTCACTTCTGCCTTAGTGCAGTTATGCCACACAGCAAGCAACGTGGCTCTCCAGTGGATCCCTGGCCACTGTAACATCATCGGAAATGATAAGGCAGACACTCTGGCAAAAAATGGCGCAAACTTCCCCCAAGTCAGAGAAAACCTAACAGTCTCAGAAGCCAAAAGTCACATTAAGGCAGCCTTGAAATCCAAGTGGAAACAAGTCACCCAAGCCATGTAACAGACGATGCGATACACTTGCTTAGCAGAAAGGAGCAAACTATCATTTTTAGGCTGGGAACTGGACATAACAGACTCCGGCAGCACCTTTACAAAAAATTCAGGGTTGGAGAAACTGAGACATGCCCATGTGGAAACTGCCCAGAGAATGCAGAACATGTCCTCCAACAAATGCCCCCTATAAAGACAACAGAGGGAAAACAGCTGGCCCCGAGGTGCGGCACTACACACCAAGCTATATGGGACAGCAGAGGAACTCAGAGGCACAGCATCCTTCATAAAGGCTACCGGCCTCCTGATATAATTAGTCTGACACGAAGAACGCAGAAGAAGAAGAAGAAGTGAAGGAATTCAATAATAATCTAATTAGTGAGTGATGTCTCAAAGGCCACACATCCAGTCATTACAATTATAATTCCCCCTAGCCACATAACCAGAACACATCAGATCTGACCATCACATGTTTGCGTAACCAATCCGAATTTGGGCCTCTCAAAAGTTTCTTCGTCAAAAAGATTTTTACCATTTACTTGACATCTTATCATGTCCAGGCAGGCTTAAACTGACATTGCAAGGGTGTGACAGCGTGCATTTACCCATATCATCATTAGCTGCCCTGTATGGAAAAGACATTGGCGATCATGGCTCTCCACTTGGATCTGTCATAAGCCAGTTGTTGTTGCGACGTTTATTTGTTGTCCATGAGTTAAGACTTTCAGTGAAAGTTTTTCTCTGTCTACCCCTGCTTTTCCTGCCTTCGATCTTCCCTGTGACTGCTAGATGTTCGGGGCCCCTGAGGCGACAGATAATTAAGTCCTAGAAATGTCAGTTTCATCTGTCTTATTGTTTTAATTAATGATCTTTTCAGATTAGACTCTCAATACTGACTCATTTGATTTTTTCTCCATCCATATTCTCAATATTCTTCTTCTGCTTCTAGTTTCCTCTCTATTTCTTTGTTCATTGTCCAACACTCACATCCGTATAAAAGCACTGACCATACATAATATATGTTTTCAAGACCCTGATTTTGGTGGTCTGAATAGATTTCTGTTAATTAATATTGGTCTCATTTTCTGGAATGAATCTTTGGCCATTATTATTCTTTTCCTTCTTTCACTTGCTTCTACCACCTGATGTTATCAAATAGCCTAGATATTTGAATTTTGTAACGTGTTTGATTTGTTCTCCTTTGCTGACCAGATTACATTTGATTTGTTTTTTTTTGTTGAGATTACCATATTTACCCATATGCACAAACATAATGCTGAATAAACAGATCTAGGGAAGTCAACGGATCACAATGTATCATACCAAAAATAGTACTATTCAACTTTTAAAGACAGCCCAGTTTCTACCTCTTGATTATAATTAAATATAGATGTCACCCTACCCCTTTGATTTATTATTTTAAAAATGCGAAAACTAAACACAAACCTTCTTTATGGGCTCTGTACATATTGCCATGATATCTGATATCATTCTTTTCAGACAGCTAGTGATAAGAACATGTTTCCATTACCATTCTGTGTGCAAACTATTTAAAGGGGCCCTTTCCTGCTAGATTTTTGTTTCTGAAATTTTAATTGATGAAGCTCCGTGAATCAAACTAATATAATGTGGAAAAAAAATGAAAGTCGCTAAGTGGCCATTATCATACTGATGCACCATTAAACCCAAACTCAATCAATCCCTACCGTAGAAATTTTGTATTCAATTTCCTTCTTGACATCGAGAATTTGCACACTTGAGTCATTTTACAATTCTTGTGGTCAAAAGAATATAATCTGACGTGATGATACTGGGACTATGAGAGAAACTATGATTATTAATCGGGAATGCATATTTTTGAATCCAATGACAAAAACACACATCGCGGTGTTTATTTCTTTAGTCTAGCAATATACAGCAATGAACATCTCAAGACTACACAAGTACAGCAAGGAAGACATATCAAGAACAGGTTAGGGGTAAAACTAATTCTTTAATACAAGAACAATGTGCTAAGGTAATAATTGCACTGTTTTTGTAGCAGCGCAAAAGCTAAACTTCAGACATTGAAAATAACGGGAGGGCACCAAATGCTTTGGGCCCAGTGCATAAGAAAATTAAAAAGCAACTTTTACCTTATATCCACTCCCCACCTCCTCGTTTCATTATGCTTCAACCACACGTTATACAGAAGAACAGCAGAAAGCATCCCAATCCCTTTTTTTTTTATAACTGTTGGAATTCTGAATTGTAGACGCACGACTGTGACTGGCAGAGCAAAATAGGCCATGGGACCAAACTTGTAGCTCGTCATTCCGTTACACACCTGCAGGGGATAAGCTGAGTTTTTGCATGCAAACTCTTATGCAGCCCCCCTTCACAAAAACCCAATGTTGTCATTTCAAGTCTTGCACATTTTTGTATAATTTGTATGTAAATTGTGCTCATAAATAATATTCAATGATTCGAATTGAGTTTGCCACTTAAACAATGCTATTTTAATCAACCAACGGAACTGAGCCTTTCGCCGCGAAATCCAAAATGGCTGCCTCCACGATGGAATGCTGTATGCACACTAAGAATTATGTAAATAGCAATAAAATTCAGTTTTCTCTGAACAGTTGAATGAAATTTCGAGAATCATTAGGTTTGTGGCCATCTTTAGACACTACAGAAGGTCCATCAGCAAGAGTTTTCATTAAGAAGCATGATCTAGATTTAGATCTAGAGATCAGTGTTAACGAAACTGACTCGAGTGTTAGTAGTAGTGTTGTCCCACAATCATGTGCCCAGCTGGGTTATCACAGAGAATGTCATATGGACTTCAGGAATGTAAGAAGAATAAAGAGTAAACAAAATAAGAAAAAAATTAAAGGAGGAGTTGGAGCTTGCTGATAAGATCGAACACCAGGCCGCCATTGACGACGAATGTCTCCACACATCAGTCATCACCACCCAGGAAGCGATTTCTTCGCCCAGATACCCAGTCACAAACGCCTTCTTCAACTGAAATTCCTGCAGGGAAATGCTCCAATGTTCTTCCTGAAGTATACATCATACGCAGAAAAGAGAAATATATTGTAGAGAGGCATTCACGAAAGCACCTAAAAGAACAATTGAGCCTTTGTGAAACTGGTCAGTCAAAACTAGTAGATACAGCAAAAGCATGGAGACATGAAGCGTTTTTGATACAGCTACAGGATAAGGATCTTGTTGCCATTGGACTCAGGTGTCACCCTTCCTGCCACAAAAGGTACACAAAAATCCTGGATGCAATCCAAGACAATAGAGATGGGATTGTCATGGATAATGTGTTTGATACACCATTTCGAGTCTTCGCAAAGAAAACGTTGGAGGAAAGAATACTTAATGGAGGTGAGGTTCTGAGAATGAAGTCACTGACAGACTTATTCATTCAAACAGGAAAGCGGGTTGAGGGCGTTGATGCTGTAGGATATAGGAATCATAATCTTAAGAGAAAGATAAAGAAGGCGTATCCTCAGATCAGGTTTGTAAAACCCAGCCGAAGGAATGAATCGGAACTTGTCTTCTGTGACAGTGAAGAATGTCGGCACCTCCAGAATCTGGTTCCAGATGATAGTGAAAATGAGACAAATAGCAGTTTAGATGAGAGTGAATGTGACACAAACAGGATTATAGTTCTACTCTTGATGAGCAGAGATATATTTACCATGCTGCTAACATTTTAAAGAACAGTTTCGTGCTCTACATTTCCAAATTGGTGCCCCCCAACTGCTAGTGATTTAGATCTAGAAAATGCAAAGCTGGTAGTTCCTGTGCCAGTTTACAATTTCCTGGCATGAACGGCACTCTTCTCTGAAGATGTCACAGCAGAAAGAGTCAGTCTATCACCTCAGCATGAAAGGGAAATTCTGTCCATTGCACAAGACATCATTTATCTTCATAGCAACAGCAAAAAGCAGACTCCAAAACACTGTGCATTAGGAATGACTATCCGTCATTTGACAAATTCCTCCGAGTTAATTGGAATTCTAAATGGCCTTGGTCATTGTGTTTCACACTCTAGTGTATTGGAACATGACACGGCTCTTGCTACCCTTCGAAGGAACAGGGATAAAATTGCCCCTCCTGAAATGGAAAGTGGATTGTTTTCAACCCTGGTATGGGACAACAATGACTTTGGTGAGGAAACTCTCTCTGGCAGCGGGACCACTCATAACACAAATGGAATAATAATACAAAGATCTTCTCCAGATTGCAACACTGACCCATCTGACAAAATGTGATAACAATGACAGTCTTCTTAGCAACAATGAAATTGAACCAAATTAGATTTAAAATGTGACTTTACATTGTGTTCAGAAATAAGTAAAAAGACATTAGTGCAAAGTTTACAAGCAAGTGTGTTGATTTAACAGTCACCTTGGCTAATGACAAGGGAAGACATTTTTGTATAAAGTATGTGCCAGGCAATGAGAAGGCAGACCACCTGGCCAAGGAGGGTTCCGGCTTGGAGCAGCCACAGTGCTTCTTAAACTATTATGAGAAGAAAAACCTCATCAAAAACAATAGTCGGCAGCAAATAAACCAACAGGATAAATATCATCTCCTGAACAGAGAGGATCAAGTGATATTGTTCAGACTAAGAACTGGCCACAATAGGCTCCACCATCATATGTTCACCAAGTTTAAAATAGGAACATCTACCATTTGTGAGTACAGCCAGTCTCCTCAAAAACAGAGCATATATGCAGAACTGCACACTCTTCTCAGCACTACGAGAAACATATTGGCCCAAACCGACCGACTTGAATATCAAACTCACTGGTGCTCTGCCAGAACTGCAGAAAACCGTAGATTTTCTTAAAAGAACAAATCTGCAGATTTAGATTGGTGAAGGAAAGAAGAAGAAATATAAAGTATATGTAAGCAAGTGTGTGAATACCATGGGCTATGACAGACTGTGACAGAGGAAGATGTACATTGTGTGTTAATATGAATTTTCCTTGGATAATGTCAGATAAAGCCTTTATTATGTACAAAGTATACAAAGAAGTCTGTGGATTAATACAAGTCACCTTAGACGCTACTCGACAGAATTTTATGATTTGAAGTTAAAGGAACTTTTACTTTACTGCGTGATTTCAGTTTTGTTGTTTATCAATTAACTAATACCAGCCGCCTCGCCCACTACAAGAAGCGCAGCACCATCACCTCCAGGGAGATCCAAACTGCTGTCCGCCTGCTTCTCCCCGGTGAGCTGGCTATGCACGTTGTCAGTGAGGGCACCAAAGCTGTGACCAAATACACCACCAGCAAGTAAATATGAGAGCCAATCTCTTTCTTCCTGTAAAAAAACAAAACAAACTCCCGACCCTTTTCAGGGCCTCTACCAGTCTTCCCAATGAGCAGTTGTGTTTCAACCAAAATGAGTTACCCAGTTGGTTGCCTTACCGTATTATTATCGTTGTATCTGTTCTTGTCAATTGTTCGGCACGTGTGTCGTTGTTAGTTCAGTTAGATAGAAATCATTATTTTATTTGCTATGCCATCTGCCGGCCGCGGAGTGACGTTGTGGTTGGAGTGTAACATCTCAAACGAGAGGCAGTAGTTCTAGCTCCGGAATTTCCAGTCTAAGGGGCGATGGTGGTTTATAATTATATAATAATAATATATATATAATATATAATATTAAGGTGTGGTGGGATGAGATAGGGTGCAATGTTCATTATTTTTGCTAATAACAGTTGTGTTTTGTTGCATTTTGTATATATTTTATCATTCACACTAAGACTGATTTAAATAGAACCATTAAGTGCAAAGATATGTGTATGCTTGCATGCAAAGTAGGTCATGGGTAATTATAGCCCTCTGATCTCGGCTGACTATTGACCTCAAATAAGTTCTTAATGTGCACAGTCATTGATTACAACATTTGATTTTTAGTCAAAGATGGTTCCTGGGAACTTATTAAAACCATACCTAGCTTTTCCCTAGGGCGTGCGTAACGAAATTTACTTTAGAGACTAGCTAGGATTTTGGTCCAATGGCCTAAAATGATTTTCACGTCGTCAAAAGTCATATCAATGCAAAACACAAAAGAGTGATATCTGCAAAGGGAAAGGTTTCGCACACCATTTCCAAACTCTGAACATAATAATATTAACACCTTCGTATCTTCAAGTCTGAAAATAGAAATGTCCACGTTTCTCTAAATTTCCCATTGAATTTGTAGTAAATAAGTACGTTCACACTAGCATTGAGAAAGGAAGTTGAATGAACTGTAGCTCGAATTATATTACCTGTACGTTTAAAATCTTCTCCTGGAGCCAAATCTGGTATCATCACCTGGGCAATGGCTGCAGCTGACATTACAAAGACGGCGAAGAGAAGAAATACAGTAACAAGGGACACAGCTTGAACAATATGGATTTCTTTAACACTGAGTGTAGTACTGGAAACAGCTAACTCCTGCATTGGTTCATTTTCTGAGGACCTCATTGACTCGGGTAAAGTCGGAGATGCTATATTGTCATTCCTCGGTCTATAATCTCTAATCATTTCTTTTCGCAGTGTGGATGCTCGAACAAGTGCATTGAAAAGTATGACCGAACAAACAGTGACAATTCCTAAAACTGTGAAAGGATAGATGGTTTGATTGAGTAGATCCTTAACCGCCCGGACCGTCTCATAATCCTCAGAATACCATACAGTAAGACGAGTTACATTTGTCTTTGGATCAGACACCCACATAAAACCAGTGTTTGCTAAGTATGGTATTCTGGACATGATACAGACCGTGGTAATGACGACGATAATAACTAAGGTCCGGAAAACAGTAAAGATGTGTTTAAATTTGAGTGGCATAGCCACACAACAACATCTTGCTGCAGCTATGTATGTTGTGATTCCTATAGAGGCGTTGAAAAACATACTTTGGTATGACGTGGCGTAACCGCCTAATACGAAAAAGCTCACGGCAAACTTTGCAGATAGCGGAGATGTGGCTATGACCACACATACAGTGATGTAAGCCGACAGAATCAAATACACCAGATCTGACAGTGCCAGGGCAAATAACGAAACCGTCACGCTTTCCTTTAGGCCCATTTTGATAAAGACAATAATGTTGATTATGTTTCCAGATATTCCAGACATGATCAAACATGGCCATAAAACATAATGAAACATAGAAAGTAAAATGTCATAGTGACCCTTGTCCAGAGCATCGTAACGAAATGAAAATAATATCTTGGATTCATTATGGTAACCCATTTTTTTCTGATTCGGCTATGATCTATGTGTGGTCTTTTAGTAAATACTGAACTGAAAGGATATCTCAGTACTATGTCTTAGTGAAAAATCGTTGAAATTAGCACACTGAGATGAAAAAGAAGAGTTGCCTTTTATGAGTTATAGAATTGATCTCGAACATTTCTTAAATCTGGAATTTGCAAAGACTGACTTGCGTAATTACATGATATGGCTCTTTTACCGAGATTATTATCGACCAAGGAAAGGGCAAAATCTATTATTAAAACCATTACACTCGTACCTCAGATGATGAAATAATACCTCAGATGATGAAATAACTAAATAAATGTCCATTTCTTCCAGTTTTCCACTCAATTTTCACCTGTGTGAATGAGGAAAGATCCATAATATTACCACATTGACGCCTGTTTCTCGATGTTTTTACGAAATTTTAATCAGGGCATTTTGCGCATGCAGCTGGAATAATACATTAATTAGATTAATTCTCTCTCCCATTTAACAGTCGCTCATAGTAGAATAATGCTTCTGTTCTTACACTGTTCCCGCGTTAACGGCAGAAACTAGTTTTAATAGATGTTACTGATCATTTCTATACATCTGATAGTTAAGAAAATACAAATGCAGGCACACATAGATAGATAGATAGATAGATAGATAGATAGATAGATAGATAGATAGATAGATAGATAGATAGATAGATAGATAGATAGATAGACAGATAGACAGATAGATAGACAGATAGATAGATAGATAGATAGATAGATAGATAGATAGATAGATAGATAGATAGATAGATAGATAGATAGATAGATAGATAAGAATAGATAGATAGATGGATAGATAGATAGATGGACAAGAATAGATAGATAGATAGATAGGTAGATAGATAGATAGATAGATAGATAGATAGATAGATAGATAGATAGATAGATAGATAGATAGATAGATAAGAATAGATATATAGGATAGATAGATAGATGGCTTAGAATAGATAGATAGATAGATAGATAGATAGATAGATAGATAGATAGATAGATAGATAGATAGATAGATAGATAGATAGATAGATAAGAATAGATATATAGATGGATAGATAGATAGATTGTCACGAGTGGAGTGAGCGAGATTCAAAGGATTACGGGGAAATGGAATTGGGAGATTAGCTCACGGGATAGTGAAGTAGACAGTTAATTTGGAAGCGTGCAAGACGTGAGTAAGGTTGGAAGGCGATGAGGTAAAACTTGTGTAGTGAAAAGTCACTGCAATTTAAGAAGTCCAAGAGGACAGACGTGAAAGAGAGCAGTCGGGAGTTAGTGTATTCCAGTGAAGACTGGTAGGTTGAATTATAAGGATTGATAATTGTGGTGATAGATCTACTATATTCTGATGATGACAATGATGTAAATAAGTTATATGGGAGGAGTGTGCAAATCATGTGTTACTGTGTAAATAGATGTGAACGATGAGCGAGATAATTATGTATGTTAGGAGCAGGAATTCCTAGCCTAGTCGGAGTGCTGTGTAATACTGTGGGGGTATGCTACAGTAGAGAGGTGCAGCTGGATGGTGGGTGAACTGTGGAATGTTATGTGTACGCTTGATGGTTTGTAGTGAGTGGTGAAGTGGATAGTAAGTACATAGTATTATAGAGATGTGATGTTATTCTTTATAGGTGCCGGGGACAGGCCAGAATAAGTGAAGTGCATTGGTTGGGCAGTGAGGCCACCCGCAGGCCAGCATAAGTGAGGTGCATGGGTTGGGCAGTGAGACCACCCGCAGGACAGTGAGGGCACATTATTCGTGGCAGTCTGGCCATATTCAGGAATGTATTGTGACGGACAATGTACAAGTCACAAGACTACTTATCCCATGTTGTCTGCTACTGAATTGTGGTTTTATATGAGACAGTTTGCATACAATCAATGTATTAACAGGGTTTGCACACAGAAGCAGTGGGTAAAATGGCCACAGCAACCTCTTCAATTTCAACTTCGGTGTGACGGAACGTGTAACATCAGACACCGTATTTTCAAAAGCCAATAAACCATACAAAAATTCAATAATTGTTGGGAAATTCACTTCTTGTTAACACTGAACTTTTCCTTCTTTATGATGGACAACACCTGGAGTTATAGAAATAAGCCATATCTCTTGTATACCCATTAACTTGGCCTACCCATCTGCAAGACTGAAACGTATCAAGAATTTCATGGGTATAGTGAAATAAATTTGCTTTTAAAAAGTCTCAGGCATAAGTAATCAACTATTGCTATTGGAAACTGTCTCTTTACAGTATCACCCCACAGTAAAACTCAAATTTGAAAGGTTCCTGTCCTTCAGAAACAATTCATAGCGTAATAATTATAGCCTGTGTTTCGTGGGCACCTTTTGACCTTGGCTCATATTGATGTATATTAAAATATTGATGTGAGGTTGAGTACGGGCAGTGAGACGTCGTGCTACAAGGCAGTGCAGCCATTGACGTATTGTTAGGCTGAGGCCAACTATAATATTGTAAAGGAGTGATTATCCTAGAGAGGAACGAGGAGAGGAATGAATGCTTAAGGGAACGAGTGAGATGATGTACTTATTGGATTGTCGTTATTAATGTTGTAATAAATGTGTGAGCCTGTTTAATTGTTTTGTTAATTGTTATACTTGTCTGTTCGTGACTGTTACTGTCAAATAGTACATCTCCCAATCTGGGATTTGCTACATAGATGGATAAGAATAGATAGATAGGTAGATAGATAGATAGATAGATAGATAGACAGATAGATAGATAGATAGATAGATAGATAGATAGATAGATAGATAGATAGATAGATAGATAGATAGATAGATAGATAGATAGATAGATAGATAGATAGATAGATAGATAGATAGATAGATAGATAGATAGATAGAGAGATATAAAAATTGTCAGATAGATAGATAGATAGATAGATAGATAGATAGATAGATAGATAGATAGATAGATAGATAGATAGATAGATAATAATAATAATAATAATATATTGCATTTATATAGCGCCCAACCCCGTCGATGACAAGCTCTGGGCGCTTTAACAAACTCTTACACACACACACACACACACGCATACACAAAAGAAATTCAAAAATATTTACTATTGTTGCTGCCGAAAAACACCTAGCCTAGTTTGTCTGAAAGAAATGGGTCTTCAGATGGCGTTTGAAAGAACCAATGTCATTAATTTCCCTGGTTGTCTTTGGAAGAGTGTTCCAGATGGTAGGGCCAAGAAATGAAAAGGACTTTTCTCCTACAGTGGACAGATTCATTTTAGGTACTTTCAATTTTGTAGTGTCAGATGATGATCTTAGTTGACGAGATGGAACATAGTAATCAGTTAAATCAACTAGGTACGATGGAGCAGTATTATTGACACATTTGTGACAAATGGATGACAATTTGTACATTATTCTTTTCTCGACTGGCAGCCAGTGCAAACTCTGCAGAAGTGGCAGTGCTGAATCTCTTTTCTTTTTCTTCAAAACAAGTCTCGCTGCATTGTTTTGAGCAATTTGGAGTTTTCTAATATTTTTTTGTGAAATTCCAGCCAAAAGGGAGTTGCAATAGTCAAGCTTTGAAAGTACAAAAGAATTTAGTAAAACAGCCGCAGTTTCAGTTGAAATAAGATGTCTGATTTTACCAATTTTCCAGATTTCCATGTATAGAATACGAATGAGGTGACTAACCTGAGATGACATAGAAAGATTTGAATCAATGTAAACCCCTAGATAGATAGATAGATAGATAGATAGATAGATAGATAGATAGATAGATAGATAGATAGATAGATAGATAGATAGATAGATAAGAATAGATATATAGATGGATAGATAGATAGATGGATAAGAATAGATATATAGATAGATAGATAGATAGATAGATAGATAGATAGATAGATAGATAGATAGATAGATAGATAGATAGATAGATAGATAGATAGAGACAGATGGCTCGATGAATTTACACAGTGTGGCAGCCTTTGCGGTCGTATTCTCCGCTACCAAAGCAAAGCTGTAAGTGGTTAGCACAAGACGCATGATCGTGTAATCAAAAACGGCGTGTGTTCTTCGTAGTGAAAGATACCGTCATGCTCGTAGAAAAAGCCTGTTTTGCTTCAGTGCTATTACCTGCTGATATTAATTTTGTTGTCACCGGAATGGCTTTCTGTTCCAACAGAATGATTAAATTGACATGCATCAAAGGGAATGTCCACGTATATACGCCAAACAATTCTTAACCCTTGCCAATCTGTGTGAAATTCGGAGGACATCGGTGATATCAGGTCTGGCCACAGACTAGGGATATTATTTATCTATGGGTCTGGCCGACAGCATGACCTCAGGGTTCAAGACTAAAGCGTATCAATATCGTGAAAGGGAGAACTGAACATTTACTTTGGATGCTAATTATTCTTATATTTCTTACAAACGGGAGATCCGAAAACGTAAATTAATGTAAATTTTATAACCAAATGGAGACAGGTGGAGATTTGAGATAAACTGGTTAGATAGAATAATAATGTATTAAGTTTTACTCTGTAATCAAGTAAACAACTTAATGCTTTGTAGGAGACAGGTGGAGACTTGAGATAAACTGGTTAGATAGAATAATAATGTATTAAGTATTACTCTGTAATCAAGTAAACACCGTAATGCTTTGTTGTTGTTGTTGCCATAATGATAGTTTGGCTCCATTCTGAAATCATTTTGTAGACAATGGTTTAAATGGCGATGTTTAATTTGAAAACCAGTTCCCGTCCTAGGTAAAAGAGAAATGGAAAGATACCTATAACATGATGACGCGAAACATGATTCTTGACAGGATATGTAATAAAGAATCAAGTGACTTTAGATGTAATCGTATATATAGGACTGTCTTTGCGATATCATGATATCACATATTGTGCAATACATGTTTGTTTGGCCCTGTTGTTTATTGGAATTCTAAATTACTCTTAAACTGTTTAATCATATTCAACGGGGTTGAAAACATTTTAACTCATTATAATAATTAAAAAAAAAAAATTGGCATTACTGTTTGGTATTACATATATAATTATAATTACTCGTCTAAATTCTGTAGGCCCAAAATTTCATTGGCCCAAAAAACGTAATATTTTTTTATATCAATATGAAATCAAATGAATTTCCAAAGGCTATCAGATATATTGATTGTTTGAAGAACTCGGTCTTGATGCAAATTTTTTTCACATTCTTCAAGTAAAAACTAGAGGTCGATGTAATAGATCTTTATAACATCCATTAATATACAGATACACACTTCTCAGTACGGGATTTTTCCAGTTAAAATGTTAAATGCGCTTTTAGTTCGTATTATTTGTAAAAAGCCCAAAATGATTAAAAATCGACCCAAAAATAATATATCGTCGACCGGCCCATCAAACCTCTGAAGTCCCGATTTACCTGTCTGGCTGATCAGTCCCCTGTACTGGACATCAGAGCTTTGTTTGCCTCTGATTCGCCCGTGATTTGGCGCATCAATCCTCTTACCTGAACAACAAATATAATATAAAGAAACTGTGAACGGCCCGAAGTGACCGTTTTCGTGGCCAACGCGCCTTTAAACCCACACTAAATTTCAAACTCAAATTACTAAAATTTGGGCACAACAACGTTTCATAAAGTTTGGCAGATAATACTGAAAACAAATACAACAGACTGAGCATGCTAGCAGAATCAGGAGAATGACCCAAATGATTATCTCTGACATCATTTTATGGGAATGTATAATTATCAGCGCCATGTACTCCAAAACACATAAAACAAACAATCGTAAAAAGAAAATGTCTGCTTACTTCTTCAGTAAGAAATAGAAAAAAAGAACAAGAAGATGAACAAGAAGATGAAAAAGAAAAAGAGAAGAAAACGACAACAACAAACTAAACAACGACAACAACAAACTAAACAACGACAACAACAAACTAAACAACGACAACAACAAACTAAACAACGACAACAACAAACTAAACAACGACAACAACAATGACCTTGGTGGCTACAAGGCACGACAAAAACAATAAAATTACTTTGAGGTTTATATAAATAAACTACCTCATTTTGCTGGATTCTAGTCAGGGAAAACACAAAGAACATAACCAACATCATTATAGATCTACAGAACAAAGAGACCACACCATGAACAACACGGGCAGCCGTGATAAGATTCAAAATTTCAGTGTTCTCAGTATGTGCAACTGCAGGTTTTTTGTTTGTTTTTTTAAATTGAGAGTATGAAGACAACGTAGAAAAGAATCTACAAAAAAAAATCTCTTGAACTAATTGGTGATTGGGTGCATCAAGGAACATCACTATAATATTGCTCTCTACATCTTTACAGATCTGTGAACATTATTTTGTCAACACTTCCTGTCTCACTCAGCCATTTACCCAATAACAAGAGAACGCCGGGTAGGATGCTCTCTAGTGTCCTGAGAAGCTCATGAACCACCCGCCTGCCTCAGTCAAACGTCCGGGCACTCGGCTTGACTTGATGTTGAAATAGGTCTGACTGGGGGCGGTCTAGTGGCAGGTTGTCCTATTAAGATTCTATCTTTGTCAAGTCCTGATTTTAGAGGTGATGGACACTGAATAACGTTTTTGTACCAATCTTTATTTTCGCCCGCCCAAAGACAGGAGAAGGGCATTCCTGATCATACTTTGTGACTTTACTTGACTGATTTCTTTTTGTTAATTTTTTTTGAGTTGATTTTTTTTTCTTGCTGCCCCTGATGAATAAATGATATTAAGGAGTGAAGTTTGTCCAAATGTATGAGCAATTTATCGTCAAAAGCTGAGGCAGGACATAAACTTTCATAATTTTTGGTCTTGTAGTCATGAAGGTTTAGGTATTGACATGTTCACCCATAACGAGTCCATCTCACATTTCTGAGGCAGACAGAAGAAAAAATGGGCGGATAACATCTCAGAGTGGACAGGCAAGCCCTTTGCAGAGACCCAGGCCCTCACCCACGACAGAGAGAAATGGAGGAGGGAGGTGTACAGTGCATCAAGGCGGCGCCCCGACGACACCGCAAGGGGTTAAGTGAGACAACAACAACAACATGTTCACACTCTAGCTTCATCACAGTGTGATTTTCACTTTCTATGAAAGGTTCGTTTTCCATACTCAATGCTTTCGCCAGTGGGTCAAGTGTTCTCTGCTCTTCTCTTACTCTTTGAGGTCCTCGCTACATATACCTGTCCATACTTATACAATAGAATTTGATGACCAAACTCGCGTCATTCCCAGCGTATTTGAAATAAACTGTCTTACATTCTTTTTGACAGGAGCGCTTATGGGCATTGCGGCTGACTTACTCACAACAGGTAGCCTAACTGGGAGGATTACCGATCCCATTCATCTAGAGTTGAAGAGTAAGTATACCGGCAAAATTAAGGACCAGGGACAGGTTTGATAATGGATTCAGGATTGGGGATGGGCTGTTAATATAATGATTTCTTTGAAGTGTAATAATCATTTTTAATATCTGTTCTCTCTTGTTCCATTAAAAGGCTTATATAGGGGTGTCTTCTGGAGGTAACCGGATATTGTAATTCATCCTGGTATTTTTGTGGCTAATTCAAGCCAGTCTTCGGCAGACGTTATTGTAGAAATTTTCGAAAATCTTAACCGAAACCTTAAATTTTTCCGAAAAATTCACTGTGCAAAACAAATCTACTCTTGGTAACATGTTTCAGGTAGTAAAGCCGTTTAAATCCATACTTTTTGAGACCGTAAATTTGCGTATATAAAGTTGTATAACTTTAAAATAATTTACATTACCATGAAAAGTTGCAAGAACGAACACATACATCAGTGTATGAGAGATATGAAGATTTTCAGTTTAAAATAAGCACAGATTATTTGAAGACATCCCTTATCCCCCTATATAATCACTATCCCGGCCCTTATAACCCTGAACCCCCTCCTTCCAATTTGCATTGATTTAATGTGAGCACACTTTACTTTCTTCCCAACTCAAATGTCTGGTTTAGTGTGCTCATTTCATTTTTCCTTCTCTCGCCCAATGATTTAGTTTGGCCACTTCATTTTTTTCCCCAACCCATTCCACGGATTCAGTATGGGCACTTTAATTTCTTCCTCATCCAGTTCACTGATTTACTGTGACCACCTTTTTCCGGCACCCATTTCACGGATTTAGTGTGACCACTTCTCCATGTCCTTCACCCATTTCCATTCCATGGTGTAGTGTTACCATTTCAAACTTTTTCCCTCCTTCATTTTACTAATTCAGGGCGGCCACTTTTCTTCCTCACCCATTTCACTGATTGGGTGTGGCCACTTCACCTTTTCCCTCTCCCATTTCACTGATGTAGTGTGGCCACGTTTTCCTACACCCATTTGACGATTTATTGTGGCCTACTTTTTCCTGCACCCATTTCACTGATTCAGTGGGGCCGCTTTAATTTCTCCCTTACCCATTTCATTGATTTAATAATTATGGCCCTTCACTTATTCCCTTACCATTTCTACCAGCTCAGTGTGGCCATTTCACTTTCTTCGTCACCTATTTCATTAATTCAATGTGGCCGCTTCACTTTCTTTTTCATCGTTTCGCCGAATCAGTGTGGCCTCTTCATGTTCTTTCTCAAACATTTCACTAATTTAGTGCGGGCACTTTATGTTCTGCCTTAACAATTTCACTGATTTACTACGGCCACTTCACTTTCTTCATCATCTATTTCACCAAATTAGTGTGCTCACCTCATTTTTCCTCGTCAACCGTTTCACTCATCCAGTGTGGCCACTAAACTTGCTTCACGTCATTTCAACCATTTTGTGTGCTAACTGAGCTGAAGGATGCCAAAAAAAGCAGGAAAACGGGCTACCATCGCCTACCCTGCCAAGCTCACCATTGAGGGAAAGTTCGTCCGCGAGGTGCCAGTGATCTCCACGCAAGACAGGCGTCACTAGAGACGCGCGCCGGGAGAGGCCAAGGGAAATTTAACGTTCGTGTGTTTACTTTATGTCAATGGCAATTTAGATAGTAAGCTTGAGGCGGATGAGTTTGTTAGAAGTGTGAATGCTCTTGATGTTATTATGTTGAGCGAAAGCTGGACAAACAAGGTGTCTGAATTGAAGTTAAAAGGATATGAAAGTGTTTGTAAGCATCGTGTAAGGAAAATAAGGGCAAAAAGAGATTCAGGGGGTTTAGTTTGCTTTTTTAAAAACGAGATCTGGGAGGGAGTGACTGAACATAAATGGGATTTTGAGGACGGCTTGGTTTTTGTTGTTTTCAAAATAATTTTTTGGATTTCATGGAGATTTATACGTCATTTTTCCTTATATTAAACTGTCTATATCGACACGTATTGACCGGGACACGGGAGTTGATGGGTACGAGATGCTGGAACGGAAAGTAGCTGAGTTGTGTGACTGTGGTAGTATTGCTGTAGTTGGAGATCTGAACGCAAGAACAGGATTGTTAGATGATGTAAGTTTACTTGGCAATATTGATGAAACTGATGTTTTAAACAACTGGCATGGACTCGATGAAGATGATATCAATAATTGTAACCTGTTAGTGCATAGAGTTAGTGAAGACAAAGGAGTGAATGAATATGGTCATAGATTAATCAGACTATGTAAAATGAGTGATCTACTGATTTTGAATGGAAGCGCGGGAAAGGACAAAGCATGGGGGAAATTGACGTTTTGTAACAAAAACGGGCGAAGTGTTATAGATTATGTCTTATGCTCAAAATCTGCTTTGTATAATTATATTATCTGATTTTGAGGTGGGCGCTAAGAGTGAATTTTCCGATCATGTCCCTATTAGTTTCAGTTTTGTAAGCAATATTGTAAATGTGGTGGAAGAATTTGAAGACCTTGGAGAGAAGAGAACGAAAGTGAAATGGAAAGAAAGAAAACATGGTGAATTTGTTGACAACATTTCCAGCGCCGAGTAGGTAGACAGGCTGCATGAAATTGTTGACATGTTGAACAGCGATTGTCCGAACGAGATTTTGATAGAGCAGTGTGTACATAAATTAGGGGATGTATTATTATGTGCGGGGAAATCTCATCGAATGAAATTAGGTCAGCCAATGTCGGGCCAGAGTGTAAGAAGTGCTGGACGCTGGTATGATAATGAATGCAAGGAAAAACGTGAAGTGTTTAAGTGGGCTGAGAGAAAATTTCGCATGACCGAGAGTGTGGAAGACCGGGAGAGAATGTGCACTGCGAGGAAAAAGTATAGCAAGTGTAGTCGTAAGAAAAGGAGGAAGGAGAAAAGATTATCTGCAGAGAAATTATTCGAGCTTAGTCGTTGTGACCCTAGGAGTTTTTGGAGACAACTAAAAACCAACAAAACACAGGTAATAGGAAAGTGCGATTTTGTAGACAATTCCCAAACCCTAAATAACAGGTTATCAATGTTGGGGGAAGGGGAAGAAGAAGAAATTAGTCGGTGGGAGGGGAATGAGGATCAACATTGTGACCAACTATTTGATGAAGAAATATCAGTGGATGAATTGGAGTGGGCTATTAATAGTTTGAAAAGTAACAAAGACGACAATATCGTTAACGAATTTATTAAATATGGGGGTTACTCTGTTAAAGTCGTTTTAGTAAAATTACTTAATACTATTTTGAAATTAGGTTGCTTTCCGAAATTGTGGGCAATCGGGGAAATCGTTCCAATTTATAAAAGTGGTCACAAAGATGACCCCGAAAATTATCGAGGAATAACTATTTTGAGCTGCCTGGGTAAACTTTTCACTAATATTTTAAATAATCGACTTACACATTGGGCAGAATGTAATAATGTTTTTTGTGATAACCAGTTTGGTTTCCGTAATAACAAGGGCACAACAGACTGTATGTTTATATTGCATGGTTTGACAGAATTATTTCAAGAGAAGCCAAAAAGTTTGTATTGCGCTTTTGTTGACTTTGAACGGGCGTTCGACAGTATAAATAGAAGGGCACTATGGTTTAAAGTGGGGCGTAAAGGAGTAACTAAACAAATGACTAATTTATTGAAAAACATGTATAGTAAAATCAAGTTATGTATGAGGCATGCCAGCACTGTCAGTGAAGCAACTGATACCCGTTTCTTTTCGTCAAATGTAAGACAATTTCAGGGTGAATCTTTGTCGCCATTTTTATTCTCAATGTTTATTAATGACTTGCGTGATTGGTTGACTGCAAAAGATGTCAAGGGTGTACACATAGAAGAATGTTTGATAATGATACTGATGTTTGCAGATGACATGGTCTTATTTAGTGATAGCAAGCAAGGACTACAACAAGACTTGAATGCTTTGAATGAATATTGTAATGTGTGGGGTTTGACTGTGAATACTGGTAAGACAAAGTGTGTGGTTTTCAGCAAGGGGGGGGGGGGAGTCTGGATTGCGGGACAGATGGATGTACCATGATAAAACTCTAGAAACCATTAGTTCCTTCAAATATCTTGGGTTTACATTTAGTAGTACAAGAAAATTTTTCTAAAGGTATACATGCGCTAGTGGATCAAGCACAGAGAGCTTTATTTGGTTTGAAGGCTTATTTGCACAAAAATCCAGAGCTGAGTCCTTCGTTACAGCTACGACTATTGCATACATTAATAAAACGTATACTTTTATACGCATGTGAAATCTGGGGATTTGCTGAAGCTTGGCCCATTGAACGAGTCCATCTCACATTTCTGAAGTCTATTTTAGGTGTAAGAAAAACAACCCCGAATGCTTTTATATATTTTGAATTGGGAGTTTATCCTCTAACAATTGACCGACAGGTTAGACTAATGAAATTCTGGGTTAAAATATTAGGCTTGGGCGACAATATTACAGTTAAAAAAGTTTACAGCAGCTTATTATCAGTTATAGAAAACAACACAAGTACAATTAACTGGGCTTCACTCTTTAAAAAAATGCTGGAGAAATCTGGATTTGGATACATCTGGGAAAGCCAAACGGTTGATCAGATTTCGTTGTTTCTATCTGAATTTGAACAACGTCTGCGTGACAATTTTCAACAAATATGCCGCAGTGATGTAGAGCATTTAAGTGAGAATCGGCTATATAGACATTTAGCTGTTGAATTTTACTCAGAAAATCATTTACGTGAAGTAAAGCAGAAACATTTAAGGATAGCCATAGCAAAGATAAGATTGGGCTCTCACAACTTTATGGTGGAGAAGGGAAGGTGGCTGAGGCCTAAACTGGAGTATGTTATGAGATTCTGTGAGACCTGTAATGAATTGGAAGACGAATTTCACGTGTTACTAACTGGCAAAAAATTCAAAGATATAAGGAAACAGTTTTTACCGTCTTGGCTACTTGTTAGACCAAGAATATTTTCTGTCGTCGATGCACGACAGAGAACTACATTCGTTTGCAATGTTTTGCCATAAAGTTCTAAACGAATACAATAATGTCGCTTTGTGACTTCTCCTGGCGAAGTCTGAAAACTGAATTCATCTTCGTGTGAAAAAAATAAATTATAGTGATATTGTAGTAAATTCACAACAGATAAAGGTGAGGAAAGATCGGTTGGGGTGTTGTTGTTGTTTTTTTTGGAGGGGAGGGGGGGGGGGGAAGGATTGCAAAAATGATGACTGTTGCTGGCAATTACAAGTTGTACTTTATAGTTGTATACTACAGTGAGTAAGTGTATAAATGCTGCAGGCAGCAGGGAGCAGAGAGAGTGAATGACCGTCTGTTTGTTTGTTTTTAATGTTTTCAAAGATTGTTTACAAGATCTGTGTATTTTGAATTGGCCGCCAGGCCTACAATAAACTGAACTTGAACTTTGTCACGACCACGTGCGTGATGTTTACTTAATTTATTTTTCCTTTCAACCCTAGGTAACAAGCTAAACAAGCAGACCAGCGACCAGCGGACACATGGAGTGAATTTTTAAATCAAACGATATTTATTACTAAATGCGTGACATGTAACTTATGCCAAAACATTCAACTCATAATAATCAAACACACAGTCACAAAAAAAACACGAAGATATGTAAAAATCCCTATCGGGGACGACGACTATTCTCTACTCCCTCTTAGGCCAACTAACGCTTAACCCCTTTGTCCAAACGTAATTATTTATATACTTAAAAGTCTCTGTCGACATCTGATCTCCTCGCTGATGCATTTTCACGTCTCCAGAATTCAAACGATCCTTCCTAGATCTCCAACTTCAAACGATAAAGGGGAACAGACGGTTCACACCCGCCCATGGCTTCAAACGAATAAGAAAACAGACGGTTCACACCCGCCATCGTGGATCGTTGGTTCTTGAAGGGTTCCCATCCCCTCTTCAAGACTCCCAAGCTTCAGACGAATAAGAAAACAGACGGGTCACACCCGCCATCGTGGATCGTTGGTTCTTGAAGGGTTCCCATCACCTCTTCAAGATTTCCAAGCCTCAGACGAATAAGAAAACAGACGGTTCACACCCGCCATCGAATATCAAAGAACTTCTGTGGGAACATAATGGATCCTTCACACACCTAACTCTCTGGTCCCCATGGCACGATCTCCACATGATCGCCCGGACCGCCACTTCTGTAAAACTTCTGGGAACAAATGGGAACATAATGGATCCCTCACACATCTAACAACTCTGGTCCCCATGGCACGATCTCCACATGATCGTCCGGACAGTCACTCTCTGCTTTTTGGGAACAAATGGGAACATAACGGATCCCTCACAAACCTAACAACTCTGGTCCCCACGGCACGACCTTCCACATGATCGCCCGGACCGTTAACTTCTGCTTTTTAAGAAACAAATGGGAACCATGTGTGGCGAGCTTCTCCTCTATTTATACTCCCGAGGGTCTTGCACACGGGACTAGTTTAAAGCGAGTCATCCCCCCTCCCCCACCCCCCAAATGACTTTCTTTCATCCCAACCAATTACACCCATCTCCTCTGATCTAAACAAGTCAGACATTGCAATGTGCCAGTCTACATATTCCAGTTTCATTAATACAAAAGCACACATACAACTTTCTGCAGTAAAAGCAGTACTAATCAGTACAGTCACTGCTCAAGATGCAAAATTAAATAAAGTTATCAGAAGTGGAACACTGATGGGTGCTGAACAGAATCTGGATTTGAATTTGCAAGCTCAAGACTGTATTATTTTTCTGCAAGTAGAAAAGACATAATTAGAAACACCGTTTAAAAAATGTGCTTTGTCTCTCAAGTATAGACTAGAAAGGAGATAGACAAAGTTGCCTCCCGAATGCAGAAACTAAAAAAGAGAAAGACAAATTCATTTGCCGGGCATAGACACAAGCAAGGCAAAAAAGACAAATCTATCTGCTGAGTATAGATTGAAATTGAGAGGGACAAATTTGGATAAAGTAAGTTAATAATGAAATGTAAAAAGTGAGAGGAGAAAGAATCATTTTCAGCGCAAAGATCAAATGATAAAAAGTCTAAATACAAAAAAAATGCTGTTCCTCACTAAGCATATTGATTGCGAGAAACTGGAGTGACAGAAAGAAGAGAGAGACAGAGAGAGAGACAGAGAGAGCGAGAGAGAGAGAGAGAAAGAGAGAGAGAGAGAGAGAGAGAGAGAGAGAGAGAGAGAGAGAGAGAGAGAGAGAGAGTGACGAAGAGAGAGAGAGAGAGAGAGAGAGGGGGGGGGGGTGAGAGAGAAAGCGTCATTATTTGACTACCTTTTGGATTGGCTTAACCACTTTTTTGAGCTGATTTCTCAAGCACATTCCAGTAACAGTGGATGAAAAGTGAAACACGATCTTAGAAGGGAAATAATCGATGAAACATCTATTGAAAAGACACCCCTTTCTTTATGTCCCCTAATTCGAATCTAAGGCAAAAATTAATATCATTGCCTTTTTTTTTTTTGTTCCCACAACTTTTGCCTTCTGCAGTATTTTCTCGCGACAAGTTAGTCTAGGAGTATATGCTTATTGTGAGTTACTTACTACAATAATAATCTAATTAGTGAGTGGCGTCATAAAGGCCTCAAAAACTTTATATTTCCACTAGCTGAGGTCCCCGGCCCTGCCCGGGATAAACCGGTTTGAATATTAGTTTCAGTCCTGGGCACAGACTTATAATTAGGCAGACGCACAATCCCCATTGGGTGACGTCACAAAACTGGTTCTCGACCCGCCATTTTGTGTTGTCGTATGATACCTCGTATCTATAGACGCTGCCCCCCACTGTGCGTTGCGTTGCATTGTGCGAAGTTGGCTATCAATAGGAACATCATACCGTGTACCCTTGTTAATCGTGTATTGTGTCATTTTTAAGATTTCAGCTGAATGGAAATCAAGACTAGAGGTCTACTAGAGATGCTAAATCTAGACATAGATCTATTTTAAATGTAATCAGTTTCTTAAGTTAGGAAAATCTAGATCTATGGTGATGTACCCTCGTTTCGGCCTCTAATGCTTTTAAAATTGCAATCTTATTAGCCTAATAAAGAACAATTGATTCATTTGAACATGTGCCTTCTCCGCGTTCAGACTGAAATAAAAAATAATTTAAGGCTTGTCAGTAATTTCCAGTGTTCGAATCTTCCGAAAGGTGGGCACATCACCATAGGCTATCTAGATCACGAGTATTTTATAACTTGCGAAACTTGTGGCACGGTTACGAACACACGTGTCGCAACATGTATGTGTGGTAGTGAGCAGGGTCTGCCTTGCCTCATTTTGGGTTGCATTTCTCGTGAGGATTACAGTGTGATCCCAAGTCTGCAAATGGATGAGTGGGTGGATGATTGGATCGATGGATAAGTGGATGGATGGATGAATGAATGGATAGATGGATTAAATTGATGGATGGTGAATAAGGAGACTGATTAATGAATGGATGCACTGGTAAATGGATGATAGATGGCGGAATGAATGCATGAATGGATGGGTGGATGGACGGCCAAACGGACCCGCGGATGGATGGATAGATGGATAGATGGATGGCTAAATGAATGGCGATATTCTAACTAGCTTGCTATCATGTAGAATTAGACCTACTTTCCTCCATGTCGAAAGATAAAAAATGTGCGTAATGACCATGATGTCCCGAGGAAACCACAGAATGATGTAAACAGCTGTCGCATACGACAAATTAAAATGGCGGACCGAGCGTTGGCGGAACATACCGAGGAGGCGATTTGTAATTCTGTGTTATATTTATTCTGTGGTTCTGGGTGGTTATTATGGACCTGCTTTATCTTGCCTGTTCCTATTTGTTTATTTTATTTTTGTTCGTTTGTTTTTAATTAAGTCTTACTGCTCTGCCTTTGTGAGTTAACACCCTGCGCGTCTCGTGCAATAGCATGATTTGCGCACGGGTTAGTGTGTTTGATAGTGAACACATCGCAGGAAGTGATAACGAAACATTAAAATGGCGAACCATGACTCGAAATAGATCTAAATGATGCCGAAACAATGAAAAATGAAACGTAGAAGCCTGAACATTTCATAATTTCTAATATAGCCCATGTTAATTTCGCATTGATAATATGCTGTTGTGCAAAGTTTGAAGCCTGAGCGTGATGCGATTCCTGAGCCTTAGGTGACCAAAGTTTCGAGTTACCAAAATATCTTACTACACTCGGCCCTGTCTGAGCTGTAAAAATGACGAATCGGAAAACCTCGAACGGCCCATTTTGTTTTCTATTTTTCTAAATTTTTAAGGTTGTTGCATCATTAAAATGAATTGATACAAACCTTGCTCAGTCTTTGAACTATTTTCAGTAATTTTTTCATGGCTCTACGGTCAGTAGTTTTTTCAGCTATGGAGTAGAACCGTCCAATTTTACCTAATTATATATATAAGATTCAGGAATAAAGGTACATCAAATCTGGCCATCAAAGGTCTGGAGAACCATTCCCTGCTTCGACCTCTGAAGTCATAATGATTTACCATTTACTTGACATTTTATTAGGCCCTGGCATGCTTAAACAAACATTACAAGTGTAACAGGACGGGACGAGCGGTCTCCCTATCTCACACAGTCAAACATACAAACAAAACTATCAGGTTTTGAGAGGACAACAATTTTATTAAAAAAAGAAAAGAAAAAAACAAATCAAATAAACACAATGCAATAAACACAAGACAATAAACATTACAATAAACAAGACAATAAACCACAGTAAACCAGACAATAAACCACAATAAACAGCATAAGACAATAAACAACAATCAAGACAATAGACAATAAACGCAAGACAATTTACAGCACAATAAACCACAATAAACCAGACAATAAACCACAATAAACAGCACAAGACAATAAACAACAATCAAGACAATAGACAATAAACGCAAGACAATTTACAGCACAATAAACCCAACCGATAGGCACGGTGAAGAAGAACCAAAAATAAACAGGAATTAACAGCACGCCTCATCAGTTAATCATTACATCATGCTAAAACAAGAGAAGGCATCAAAAGAAAACATAAAAGTTAATATTAATCATATTCACATTGTACATAAACTAAATAATATGGGGAAGGTCTAGATGTCTATCGAACAATAACGTACAATTTACTTTGTGAGCACTCCAGGGAGCTAACTCGAGTATAAGATGCAAGCCTACCAAGTAACATGTTTACTTCCCTTGGCTTAACTACAGGCTGACACAGGGCTATCCCACACGTTATAATTCTTATATTATAACAACGGCCATTATTCTAGATCAGGAAGAAAACTTAATTTGATTCCCGATAAGATAACATTAAGCCTTACATGTGTATACGCGCACCCTGTACGCCGCGCACCCTGTACGCATCAAATCTATCCTAGTTATGGAATGCGCTGGAGTTAAACTAACTACAATAAAATACACTCTGCTGAGTCTACACTCATACCACAGAACTGCCCGTGCCAGATGGCTCAAGAAAAGACAATCCCGTCTACTTACTTAGCCCACCCACGCACAACGTAGTATCCCTTAATTAACAATTACCATCATAATTAGCAGAGGATAGCAATAGCCAACTGGATCTACTCATTAAGTCAAAATTAATTAACTTAGGCCCCATTAGCTAACCCAGCTCAATTCCCCACATGTATAGATTATTAATATTACACAAAAACCCTAGTCCATACTACCACAGGCCTATCTCAACTCAGAGCCAAACTTCTCCCTTTCCTATCCTCTGGATATAATAATAATAATAGTTCGTCCATCAGGTATGATGATGACCTTAACAACACCAGAGGAATAAAAAACAGAAATTGTTGAGAATTTCAACACATGGACAATAAGGAGAAGTAAAGGACACAGAGGACAGAATGGAAAGACTGTTCTTTCATGACTTATGGCTTCTCATGTGACTGATAAGTCCCATTTTTGCCCTGAAGACCCTTCCTCATAAGTGACAAGAGTGCTCCGTTGGTTCAGTACCACTGGGCCTTTTCTTGCGCCGTTCTCTTTTTTTGATAGCCTGCTGGACTCTGTCAGCTTCCCATGCTTTGCTGCCTCTGGTAAGGGCCGCCCTCCAATTTGCACGATCAAGCGAGAGCTTTTCCCACTCACTCACATCAATGGCAAAGGCCTTCAGTGATTGCTTGAGAGTGTCTTTGTAACGTCTCTTTGGGGCCCCAACATTCCTCGTTCCATTGGAGAGCTCAGAGAAGAAGATTTCCTTAGGGAGTCTGGAGTCGGGCATTCTGACAACATGTCCTGCCCAGCGTAGCTGAATTTTTTTTCAGGTGGCAGAAGATGCTCAATTCCTTGGCACGATTGAGGACCTCAGTGTCTGGAATTTTATCCTGCCATTTGATCCTTAGGATCTTTCTAAGGCAGGCCAGATGAAAGTGATTTAGTTTTCTGGCATGCGATTGGTACACTGTCCAGTTTTCAGCCCCATAGAGTAGGGTGGGAAGGACCACAGCATTGTACACTTTCAGCTTAGTGTCTGTGCGAATGCCGGCAACATCCCACACTCTCTTTCGAAGCCTGCCAAATGCAGAGCTGGCTTTGCTGATTCTTTTTAGGGAGTTTCAGTATCAACAGTAGCCGTGGAAGACAGTGTACTGCCAAGATAGGTGAAGTTCTCCGACACCTTCAGAAGATTGTCATGGACTTTGATATTTCGGGTCACAGGATACTTGTCGTCTGGAGTAGGCTGATGGAGCACTTCCGTCTTCCTTGTGCTTATTGTGAGGCCAAAGTTGTCACAGGCACTAGAGAACTTATCAACACAGTTTTGCATGCTATCCTCATCGTGTGCCAGAAGTGCACAATCATCAGCAAATAGTAGGTCACAGACTTGAGTACTTTTGGTTTTGGTTTTTGCCTGAAGTCTCCTGAGGTTGAATAGACTGCCATCAGTTCGGTACTTGATGCTTACCCCTTGAGGAGGAGACCTAAAGGCTTCTTGTAGCATTGCAGAGAACATGATGCTGAACAGAGTTGGGGCTAAGACACAACCCTGTTTTACCCCATATGTGACAGCAAAGGGCTCTGAAACACTGCCGTTGCTTTTGACTGCAGCTTGCATGCCATCATGAAACTGGCGCACTATTGTGATGAATTCGGGTGGACACCCAAACTTCGCCAAGATTTTCCAGAGGCCTTCACGACACACTGTATCAAATGCTTTTGTGAGGTCAACAAATGTGATGTACAGCGCTTTATTTTGTTCCATGCATTTTTCCTGAATCTGTCTGGCAGCAAAAATCATATCCGCCGTTCCCCTCTCTTTACGAAAGCCACATTGGCTCTCGGGAAGCAAGTCATTTGACGAGAGGTGATCAAGAAGGCGATTCAGAAGCATTCTTGCCAATATTTTGCCAGCAATTGAAAGTAGAGAGATTCCCCGATGGTTGTCACAGACTTGGCTGTCCCCTTTGTTTTTGTACAGATGGATGATTGAAGCATCTTTGAAGTCCTGTGGCAGCTTCCCTGCTTTCAACATATGATTGAACAACTCGGTCAACCTTTCAATAAGCTTTTCTCCACCGAAGGCATACACCTCAGCAGGAATTGAATCCACGCCTGGTGATTTGTTAAAGGACATCCGATTTGTGGCCGTCCGGGTCTCATTTGCTGTGAATGGCTTGGCAAGAGCTGCATTAATAGGAGTCTGAGGGAGGCGGTCAATGGACTCAGTATTTATATTTGATGGCCGATTTAGCACACCTCCGAAATGTTCTGCCCAACGCTGAATTATGGCATTCAATTCAACAATGCGTGTTGAACCATCTGTCGCAAGAAGTGGCGTAGTGCCAGAGCGGGATGGTCCAAACACAGCTCGGAGGCTCTCAAAGAACTTTCTAGTGTTGTTTGTGTCGGCATATTTCTGAGTTTCTCTTACTCGCTCTTCAAGCCAGTCATTTTTCATTTTCCTCAGCTTCTTCCGGAGTACACCCTTACATGCACGCAGTGCATCAGCTTTTGCTGTGGAAGAGGGGTCAATGCAGTGGGCTTGGATGAGACTATTTTTTTCTTTGATGAGCACTTTGATTTCATTATCATTATCATTGAACCAGTCCTGGTGCTTGCGGACAGGAAAACCAACTGTGCTGCTGGCGCAAGAGTGTACAGTCGTATTTAGGTCAGTCCAGCTCTGTTCAATGTTCTCAGGGTCAAAAGTCACGCAATCCAATTTTGAGGAGAGTTCTGAGGAAAGCTCGCTCTGTTTCTCAGCTGAGCAGAGTTTTGAAACATTTAGGCGTTTAGGTGGCGCTTTCCCTTGAGGGCGTCTATTGCGCCTCAATGTTAGTCTGAGCTTGCAAACAATGAGTCTGTGGTCAGTTCCACACTCGGCACCACACATCGCCTTTGTTACAAGGACATCCTTTCTGTCAGTCTTCCTCACAATGGCATAGTCTATGAGATGCCAATGCTTTGAGCGGGGATGCATCCATGACGTTCTGTTTCTCACGGGGAGACTAAAATTTGTGTTGGTAATGAACAGGCCAAATTCAGCGCACAAAGTAAGTAAGCGCAACCCATTGTTATTGCATGAACCAACTCCATGAGGGCCCAAAACATTTGGCCACGCTGAGATTTCGGAGCCAACCCTAGCATTGAAGTCGCCCAAGAGAATCAGCTTATCAGCTTCCGGGACAGAGCATATGACAGATTCTAGATCAGAATAGAACTTGTCTTTGGCTTCATCTGGGTTTGTCATGGTGGGCGCATATGCGCTAATGAGGGTGGCTGACTGGCTTTTCCCAACTGGGATCCTGAGTGTCATTAGCCTGTCATTTATTTCAATTGGCATGGACTGCAAGTTTCTGACAAGGTCATTTTTAATTGCAAACCCAACACCATGCTGTCTCGGTTCGACTGCACCCTTGCCTTTCCAGAAGAAGGTGTATCCACCACTGAGCTCTTTGAGTTGGCCACTATCAGGGAGTCTGGTCTCACTGAGTGCCACTATGTCCAGGTTGTACCTGCTGAGCTCAATGGCAATAAGTGCAGTGCGTCTTTCCGGGTTGTTTGAGTTGTCCTGTAGTGTGCGTATATTCCAGGCTCCTAGCCTGAGTAAGCTGAATTTCTTTTTGTTTCGACCGCAAAAAGGGATCCCCACTGGTCGCGGTATACCAGTCAGGGTGATGTGAAGTGGGCTTTCTTTAGGGCACCTTTTCTAGCCCCTTCCTCAGTTGAGGTGAGCAGTGCTATCCTTAAATAAGGCTGCTCAGCTACTGTGGGTGCTGCCTCCCCACGCCTCCACTTCAATCGACGATGAAGCGACCATAGCCCACAGCCACCAACGTGTAGGTCTGTGCTAACAGCTTCCAGTCTATCCAAACCTGCTGCCACCGCACTCGCCCATCGCCGTTGGAATTTTGAGAGGAAAGAAGACGAGGTGAGTGTTAAGACTGGCGCAAAGATGAAAGAAGACGAGGTGAGTGTTAAGACTGGCGCAAAGAGTTTGTTTTTAGTGAAAAAGAGCTGCGCAAACATCAGACTCACTCTCTCGCCTGGACACAACTTATCCAAGTGGCAAGACAGGGTCAAGACGACTGGAAATGTATCCAGGTGCAGGAGGATGCCAGAGGGACAGTCATATTGCCTGACCGACTGCCTGTAGGCTACTCTACAGCCTCGCAGTCCCAACTGACTAGGGTGAAGGACCCAAACCAAAGAACACCAAATACTGGTGGATGCTCTGTGTCACGATATCCAGGCCAGAGTGACGGTATATTGCCATCTGCCCTATCAATCAACCACTTCCCTGCTGCCGCCAGCTTCGAAGCTGCGTCCGGGAAGTTTGCTCGATTCTTCGTCTATGATTTAGGCAAACAAGCCTATGACCACTACCGCTACCGCTCTACCACACCGCTACCAAACTCCTTACTCATAAAGTCACAGGAGTATCTCTGGGTGGACCAACCCACATGATAAGTCAACACCTAAGTCGCAACCAACAATAGCAAGTTATAAAGCCATAAAGCCAAACCCAACTACGTGGTACAACTACAAGACTGAACAGACAAGTCAACCCACTTGTATTACCTCCAACAAGACTGATATATACCTAAAACATTCCCACATATTCAGTGAACACAATTATATGATGCAACAAGATAATATCTTAATAATGATGACATATTATATACAGGTCTACTGGGCAAGCCACACCCACAACTCTGATTGAGTTAAGTCAATGCATCTGATCTCTTCATTACAACAGAGTCCAATTACATCTGTCAGTGTGTCAAAAGAACAGACAATGAGCACCTACAAAGGATGCCATAAAAATATGACACCTGATGCATAGACCATGCATCCATACACCTAGCGTAGGCCTTTCTATCAACAATTATAAGTTCAAGGTCCGACCCTCAAAAGTTTCTAAGTCCGACCTAACCAGTACAAATTGAAGAAAATCAACTTAACACCTATGTAGAGAACATACTAATTCAAAGAGGCATTATAATAAACATATAAATTAAGAAATTAAAGTAAATAATCATCATCCTTTAGTATAATTCCGATATTCGAGGTCCCAAATGCTGTTTAAGTGTTGTAGCTAGTGTAAACAGTCAGCCAGGTTTGTTATTGTTGTTCCAGTCAAGTTTCCGTTTCGGGAAGCTACTATTAGCTAACCAATCCCGGTCTTGATTTGACCCGCTTGACCAAAGGTCATGTGATCACGCCTGCTAGCGTCTGCTGTGACCTACTCACGGCTCACGCGCGTGCTCTGCAAATCCAACACCTCTCTCTTCATCTTAACTGGTCTACTCATTATTATAAAGTCCATAATGAATACGGTATCAATGAAATGTAACGAAAAGGCACACAAGACAAATCTACACATAGATCATAGTCACAATGCTGAATTAAAGGAACCTAGAAATAATAATCATCCAACAATAACCTTACAAACCCACGGAAGAACAAGTTAAAGTAAAGAAATAACTTGGTTATAATTCTTGCCCGTTACTCTCTCTCTCTCTCTGTCCCTAAGAAGGACACGTTGAGCCTGAATGGCGCCAACTGCAGATTAAGAATAACGATCTAGATCTGTCTATCTCTGATCCAAGTAGCGGGACTTAGACCACACCCTCCAGTAGTACTATTTGTTAGCACTTCACATAAAATCAGTCTGTCATAAATTAGTTAAATGTTTCCATTTAATTACATGAACCAATCATGCGCGCTAGCTTTAATAGGATTCTAGAACCTTACACTCTTTCTCTGCAGGACACTGATAGATACTAAGATAGACACTTAGTAAGATAAACTTTACCATAGATTGTTAGCTGCTAGCCTGATTGCCTAACCAAGCTGAACAAAGTTCGTCAAACTTCCAAGTATAATCCAATCATTATTATTTCACATCATCTAAATATTATTAAATACCAGAACTAAATTAATGGGTACAACTTACGTGAATTAACCAAATGAATTCACACTTGATCTACATCATCAGAGCTGGCACTTCACAAATCTTGAAATATAAATTATACAAATTCTTTTACTTTTATGTTAGTCTGGACACAATGACACGTCCTGCTGTCTTGAAGACTTGGGTGGAACTGACTGACCCACGCTATCATCTAAGCGTCACCCAAAAACACGCAACCCATTTACTCCTTACAGTTCACTAAGTGCAAATTCTAATAAAACATTAAAACAAATAAAAACATTTTTAAAAAGCTACCCTCTCGCTCGTGTATGTTCCAAATACACTATCTTAATGAAATATTACTTAACAACATAAATACTAAACAAACTTATAATGTAGTGATACATAACAACATTCTACTTCTGGCACCAAGGATGGTCACTTAAATTGACCAATCCTGGACAATACAGACAACGCTAAGATCATGGTTTAAAATTGGCGCAGTGAGCATCAGTTGGCAATGTTACTCAACACTGCATGACTCATGTCAAGTGCACGATCAAACAATAAGGGGAGATTATCTATGGTTTCTGTGTGGTTACTTCCCCTTGACCACATCTAGTGGTCCAGCTAGTCAAAATAACGGGTTTATCTCCCTTTCCGCTGCAGTGAGCAATGTTCTCAGCCCTGTAATGGTTCACCCCATTACACAAGGATTTGTAAGCTTGCTTTAATCATATAAACAAAACATGCTGAATCAGTTGATTAAGGGACCAGTTATGGAAGTCATTTTATGTGTGACATAAAAAATAGTGCCATTCAGTTTTTCAAGACAATCCAGTTTCTTCCTCTTGAATAAAAGTAATATATACATGCAGATGTCACTCCCTTACCCTTTGATATGTATATATATATTTGAAACCTTCTTAATGAACTCTGTTTATATTGCCATGACATCTGCCATCATTCTGTGCAAAAAGATATGGATAAAAACATGAAATGTCCATTCCTATATTATCTAGAAACATATTTAAAAGGACGCTTTTCCAGCCTTATCTTTATTTCTGAAATTTTAATCTTTCAATTTCTAAGAATCAGCACCGGAAGGTAACAAAAAAAAAAAATGAATGAAAGGAGCAAAGTGGTCATTATTGTACCGATGAGCAACAAAAATAAAAAAAACAACAAAACACAAAACAAGCAAATCCACTGAACTCCATTAATCAGACCTTTCCGATATTGCAAATTATGTATTAAATTTCCTTCTTGACATCGAGATTTTGCACATTTTATTTATTTTACCATTCTTATGGTCGAGAGAATATAAACTGTTGTGATGGCACCGGGACTAGTCGAGAGACACTATGAATATCCATCGTGAATGCATGTTTTTGGACCCACTAACATGTACACAGCACGGTGTGTATTTCTTTAGTAATGCACATACAATAATGGAGATATCAGCACTGAACAAGTAAGATAGGGAAGACATAATATCAAGAACACTTTAGGGTTAAAACTAATGTTTTAATACAAGAGCAGTGTACTAATGTAATTATGATATTGTTATTACTGGACATCAAAAGCTAAAATTCAGACTTTGAAAATAACAGGATGGCATGAAATGCTTTGGGTCCAGTGCATAAGAAAGATTAAAAAGCATCTCTTACCTTGTATGGACTCCCCACCTCCTCGTTTCATTGTGTTTCCGCTAAATCTTATTCAGAATAACTGAAGAAAGTACTCCCAGACTTTTTTTGTTATTTTTTTAACTGTGGGATTTCTGAATTTTAGAGACAAGATTCTCAATGTCAGAGCAAAATGATTTTTCACTCGACAAAATTCATGTCAATGCAAAAAACAAAAGAGTGATAGTGTCTACCTGCAAAGGGAAAAGTTTCGCACACCATTTCCAAACTCTGAACATATTAACACCTTCGTATTTTCAAGTCTGAAAACAGAAATGTCCATGTTTCTCTAAATTTCCCATTGAATTTATAATAAATGACTAGGTTTACACTAGCATTGAGAAAGGACATTGTCTGAACTATAGCTTGAATTATGTTACCTATACGTTGAAGATGTTTTCCTGGAGCCAGTTCAGGCACAGTCACCTGGGCAATGGCTTCAGCTGACATTACAAAAACAGCCAATAGAAGAAATACAGTTACAAGGGATACAGCTTGAACAATACGGATTTCTTTAACACTGAGTGTAGTACTGGAAACACCTGGATCCTGCACGGTTTCATTTTCTGAAAACTTCATAGACTCTGATGGAGCTGGAGATGCATTGTTGTTATCCCTGACTCTATAATCTCCAATCATTTCTTTACGCAGGGTGGACGCACGAACAAGTGCATTGAAAAGTATGACCGAACAAACAGTGACAATTCCTAAAACTGTGAAAGGATAGATGGTTTGATTGAGGAGGTCTGTTGCCTCACGATACGTCACATAATCTTCAGAGTACCATCCGATAAGTCGAGTTACATTTGTCTTTGGATCAGTCACCCACATAAAACCAATGTTTGCTAAGTATGGTATTCTGGACACGATACAGACCGTGGTTATGGCAACGATAATAACTACAGTCCGGTAAACAGTAAAAACGTGTTTAAATTTGAGTGGCATAGCCACACAACAACATCTTGCTGCAGCTATGTATGTTGTGATTCCCATAGATGTGTTGAAAAACATACTTTGGTATGGCGTGACATAACCGCCTAATACGAAAAAGCTCAAGGCAAACTTTGCAGATAGCGGAGATGTGGCTATGGCCACGCATACGGTGATGTAAGCCGACAGGATCAAATACACCAGATCTGACAGTGCCAGGGCAAATAACGAAACCGTCACGCTTTCCTTTAGGCCCATTTTGATAAAGACGATGATGTTGATTATGTTTCCAGATAATCCAGACATGATCAAACATGGCCATAGAACATAATGAAACATAGAAAGTAAAATGTCATAGTGACCCTTGTCCAGAGCTTCGTAACGATATGAAAATAATATCTTGGACTCATTATGGTAACCCATTTTTTTCTCATTCGGCTATGATCTATGTGTGGTCTTTTAGTAAATACTGAACTGAAAGGATATCTCAGTACTATGTCTTAGTGAAAAATCGTTGAAATTAGCACACTGAGATGAAAAAGAAGGGCTGAATATTATGATTGAACTAATTTCGAACTTTTCTTTAATCTGGAATTTGCAAAGACTGACGGGTGACGGTAATTACATGATATGGCTCTTTCACCGAGATTATTATCGACCAAAGAAAGGGCAAAATTATTATACTATTATACTCGTATCTCAGACGCTGGAGAATGACTGAAATCACCAAATAAATGTCCATTTCTTCCAGTTTTCTACTTAATTTTCTCCTGTGTCAATGAGGAAAGATCAATATTGTTATAACATTCACGCCAATTCCTCGATGTTTTAAAGACATTTAAACCAGTACAATTTGCGCATGCAGCTGGAATAATACATCAATTAAATTCATTCTCTCTCCCATTTAACGATCGCTCCTAGTAGCATAATGATTCTGTTCTTGAACTGTACCCGTGTTAACGGCAGAAACTATTTTAAAAAGATGTTACTGATCATTTCTGTACGTCTGATAGTTAAGATAATAGAAATGCAGACAAACATAGATAGATAGATAGAGAGATAGACAGATAGATAGATAGATAGATAGATAGATAGATAGATAGATAGATAGATAGATAGATAGATAGATAGATAGATAGATAGATAGATAGATAGATAGATAGATAGATAGATAGATAGATAGATAGATAGATTGATAGATTGAAAGATTGATAGATTGATAGATAGATAGACAGATAGATAGATAGATAGATAGATAGATAGATAGATAGATAGATAGATAGATAGATAGATAGATAGATAGATAGATAGATAGATAGATAGATAGATAGAAAGAAAAAAAACCAGACAGTTAGACAATTAGACAGACAGACCAACAGGGACAGATGGATCGATGAATTTCACTCATTTACACAGTGTGGCTGCCCTTGCAGTCGTATTCTCTGCTACCAAAGCAAAGCTGTAAGTCGTTAGCACAAGACGCATAATGTTGTGATCGAAGACGACGTGTGTTCTTCATTGCGAAAGATACCGTCATGCTCGTAAAACTTCAGCTTCAGCAACATTACCAACAAATTAAAACTCCAGTGCTATAGGCAACGGACCCTTTCATTGAATTCTGAAGCTAAAATATATATTTTTGAACGGGCGTACGAACCTATAATACCGGCAGTGACACAATAACTTATATATTAGTGGGAATGTATTTCAGCGCCATGTACTCCAAAACACATAAAACAAACAATCGTAAAAAGAAAATGTCTGCTTACTTCTTCAGTAAGAAATAGAAAAAAAGAACAAGAAGATGAACAAGAAGATGAAAAAGAAAACTGAAGAAAACGACAACAACAAACTAAACAACGACAACAACAAACTAAACAACGACAACAACAAACTAAACAACGACAACAACAAACTAAACAACGACAACAACAAACTAAACAACGACAACAACAAACTAAACAACGACAACAACAAACTAAACAACGACAACAACAAACTAAACAACGACAACAGCAATGACCTTGGTGGCTACAAGCCACGACAAAAACAGTAAAATTACTTTGAGGTTTATATAAATAAACTACCTCATTTTGCTGGATTCTAGTCAGGGAAAACACAAAGAACATAACCAACATCATTATAGATCTACAGAACGAAGAGACCACACCATGAACAACACGGGCAGCCGTGATAAGATTCAAAATTTCAGTGTTCTCAGTATGTGCAACTGCAGGTTTTTTGTTGGTTTTTTTAAATTGAGAGTATGAAGACAACGTAGAAAAGAATCTACAAAAAAAAATCTCTTGAACTAATTGGTGATTGGGTGCATCAAGGAACATCACTATAATATTGCTCTCTACATCTTTACAAATCTGTCTACATTATTTTGTCAACACTTCCTGTCTCACTCAGCCATTTACCCAATAACAAGAGAACGCCGGGTAGGATGCTCTCTAGTGTCCTGAGAAGCTCATGAATCACCCGCCTGCCTCTGTCAAACGTCTGGGCACTCGGCTTGACTTGATGTTGAAATAGGCCTGACTGGGGGCGGTCTAGTGGCAGGTTGTCCTATTAAGATTCTATCTTTGTCAAGTCCTGGTTTTAGAGGTGATGGACACTAAATGACCTTTTTGTACCAATCTTTATTTTCGGCACGCCCAAAGACAGGAGAACGAAATTCCTGTTCATACTTTGTGATTTTATTTGACTGATTTTTTGGGGTTTTTTTGGGGGGGGGGGGGGGAGGGGGGGGGGGACTTTTTTTGTGTTGATTTTTTTTTCTAGCCGCCCCTGATGAATAAATGATATTAAAGAGTGAAGCTTGTCCAAATGTATGAGCAATTTATCGTCACAAATTGAGGCAGTACATAAACTTTCATAATTTTTGGTCTTGTAGTCGTGAAGTTTTAGGTATTTACATGTTTACCCTCTAGCTTCATCATAGTGTGATTTTCACTTTCTGTGAAAGGTTCGTTTTCCTTACTCTAGGCTTTCGCCAGTGGGTCAAGTGTTCTCTGCTCTTCTCTTACTCTTTGAGGTCCTCGCTACATATACCTGTCCATACTTATACAACAGAGTTTGATAACCAAACTCATATCATTCCCAGCGTATTTGAAATAAACTGTCTTTCATTCCTTTTGACAGGAGCGATTTTGGGCAATGTGGCTGACTTACTCACAATAGGTAGCCTAATTGGGAGGATTACCGATCCCATTCATTTAGAGTTGAAGAGTAAGTATACCGACAAAATTAAGGACCAGGGACAGGTTTAATAATGGATTCAGGATTGGGGATGGGCTGGTAATGTAATGATTTCTTTGAAGTGTAATAATATTTTTTCATATCTGAATATCGGAGCTGAATAGAATCTAGATTTGAATTTGCAACCCCAAGACTGTATTATTTTTCTGCAATTGGAAAAGACATAATTAGAAACACCGTTTAAAAAATATGCTTTGTCTCTCAAGTACTGACCGGAAAGGAGATAGACAAAGTTGCTTCCCGAATGCAGATACTAAAAAAGAGAAAGACGAATTCATTTGTCGGGTATAGACACAAGCAAGGGAAAAAGACAAATCTATCTGCCGAGTATAGATTGAAATTAAGAGGGGCAAATTTGGATAAAGTAAGTTAATAATGAAATGTGAAAAGTAAGAGGGGAGACAGAGTCAGTTTCAGCGCAAAGATCAAATGATAAAGTGTCTAAATACAAAAAAATGCTGTTCCTCACTCAGAATATCGATTGCGAGAAACTGAAGTGACAGAAAGAAAGAAAGAGAGAGAGAGAGAGAGAGAGAGAGAGAGAGAGAGAGAGAGAGAGAGAGACAGAGAGAGAGAGAGAGAGAGAGAGAGAGAGAGAGAGAGAGAGAGAGAGAGAGAGAGAGAGAGAGAGAGAGAGTCATTGGCCTACCTTTTGGGTTGACTTAAACAGTTTTTGGAGCTAATTCCTCAAGCACATTCCGGTAACAGTGGAATACGATCTTGGAAGGGAAATAATCGATGAAACGTCTATTGAAAAGACACCCCTTTCTTTATGTCCCCTATCTAATTCGCATCTAAGGCAAAAATTAATATCATTGCCTTTTTTTTTTTGTTCCCACAACTTTTACCTTCTGCAGTATTTTCTCGCGAAAAGTTATTCTGCGAGTATATGCTTATTGTGAGTGATGGAATGCAATAATAATCTAATTAGTGAGTGGCGTCATAAAGGCCTCCTAAATTTTATATTTCCATTCAGCAGCCAAGGCACATAAAATTTGGCCATCAAAGGTCTGGAGAACCATTCCCTGCTTCGACCTCTGAAGTCATAACGATTTACCATTTACTTGACATTTTATTAGGCCCTGGCATTACAAGGATTTGTAAGCTTGCCTTAATCATATAAACAAAACATGCTGAATCAGTTGATTAAGGGACCAGTTATGGAAGTCATTTTATGTGTGACATAAAAAATAGTGCCATTCAGTTCTTCAAGACAATCCAGTTTCTTCCTCTTGAATAAAAGTAATATGTACATGCAGATGTCATTCCCTTGCCCTTTAATATATATATATTTTTTTTAAACCTTCTTAATGAACTCTGTTTATATTGCTATGACATCTGCCATCATTCTGTGCAAAAAGATATGGATAAGAACATGAAATGTCCATTCCTATATTATCTAGAAACATATTTAAAAGGACGCTTTTCCAGCCTTATCTTTATTTCTGAAATTTTAATCTTTCAATTTCTAAGAATCAGCACCGGAAAGTAACAAAAAAAAAAAATGAATGAAAGGAGCAAAGTGGTCATTATTGTACCGATGAGCAACAAAAATAAAAAAACAACAAAACACAAAACAAGCAAATCCACTAAACTCCAGTAATCAGACCTTTCCGATATTGGGAATTATGTATTAAATTTCCTTCTTGACATCGAGAATTTGCACATTTTATTTATTTTACCATTCTTATGGTCGAGAGAATATAAACTGTTGTGATGGTACCGGGACTAGACGAGAGACACTATGAATATCCATCGTGAATGCATGTTTTTGGACCCACTAACATGTACACAGAGCACGATGTGTATTCCTTTAGTAATGCACATACAATAATGGAGATATCAGGACTGAACAAGTACGATAAGGAAGACATAATATCAAGAACACTTTAGAGTTAAAACTAATGTTTTAATACAAGAGCAGTGTACTAATGTAATCGATATATTGTTATTACTGGACATCAAAAGGTAAAATTCAGACTTTGAAAAAAAAACAGGATGGCATGAAATGCTTTGGGTCCAGTGCATAAGAAAGATTAAAAAGCATCTCTTATCTTATATGGACTCCCCCACCTCCTCGTTTCATTGTGTTTCAGCTAAATCTTATTCAGAATAACTGAAGAAAGTACTCCCAGACTTTTTTTGTTATTTTTTTAACTGTGGGATTTCTGAATTTTAGAGACACGATTCTCAATGTCAGAGCAAAATGATTTTTCACTCGACAAAATTCATGTCAATGCAAAACACAAAAGAGTGATAGAGTCTACCTGCAAAGGGAAAGTTTCTCACACCATTTCCAAACTCTGAACATATTAACACCTTCGTATCTTCAAGTCTGAAAATAGAAATGTCCATGTTTCTCTAAATTTCCCATTGAATTTATAATAAATGACTACGTTTACACTAACATTGAGAAAGGACGTTGAGTGAACTACAGCTTGAATTACGTTATCGATACGTTTAAGAGCCTCTCCTGGAGCCAGTTCAGGCACAATCACCTGGGCAATGGCTTCAGCTGACATTACAAAAACAGTCAAGAGAAGTCAGGAGCAGAGTTAGGGTCTTGGGGAGCACTCGGCCGCACGAGAGGCAGCTAACTCACATTCGGACACAACCACACAAGAAAAGTACTAAACAACTAGAGTATCTATATATGTCAGGCCGGTCAGGCCATGTTTTACATAAATATTAATAAACAAAACAAAAGACAATAGAGGTATATTCAAAGCAATAAATTCTAATTACTAACTTAATTATTGATACTCATGTAATTATGGTTCCTTATTGGGTGTACTGCAATCAATAGCAAATAGGTATATTATACGAAACTAGATATCAATTTAAAGTGACTGTTGAGTCGCCACTGGCCAGTCGCCAGGCAAACTCTCCCTAAATCATATGGGCTTGAATGTTAGGAGAGCCCAGTACGTTCCAAGCCTACAGAAGCACACTTCGGCTTGTAGGTAATTATGCAGTTGCAAAAAAGCTATTTATATATATGCACAATCATTATTCAATTCATCAACAATGTGCCATATTACTTCAATCATACTATGGAAATAATTCTATAACACAGGCCATTCGTCGTCGAGTGCCAGCTGGGGTTTCCTTAGACTTCCTATGAGGCTGTGGTTCTCTCTCTATCTCTGATCTTCTATTATGCTTGAACAAATAAGATATATTACCATTGGTCACGCCTACTGGTAGGCGCGAACATCAAAATAGCGCAGCGTGGGCTTTCAAAGGTCAGCCCACTCAGACCTTTCTTTCTAGAGCTCAGTCAGTCCGTTAGCAAGGACTTTTAGTCTTCAAATCACAGTTCAGGTACTGGCCAACCGGAGATACTTCACGACACGATGCTTTGCTCGTCTGTATTCCATAAATCTGAACGTTACACGATGTTTTATACTATCTAACTACCCAGCAGTGCTAGTCCGCTGGCCCAATTAGTTCAGCTATCTCATTGGTCGAAACCTCCCACCGTTTTAATTGTAGTAATACGTCTGCACTATTCTACCAGCAAGTTAACGTGCAAAAACTTGTCTAGTCATACTTAACAATGTCAACTATCCCCACCTTGTTTCACCCCTACTCCATTACTTATTAATCACGAACATTAAAACCGACAAGCGTGAATCCAATAGTTTAACTTTACATTTATTTACTCACCAACTATAATTCGCGAGGGCCGTTCAAGGCCACCAGCCAATTTCTCATGGCCCTGGTAAGACAACAACAACTCACTCTCTGCGTGAGTTTTAACAACATCCGAATCATGACAACATTCACCCCTGTTCCTCGATGTTTTAGCGAAATCTTTACCGTAACATTTTACTTGTGCAGCTGAAATAATACAATAATTACATTAATACTAACTCCCGTTTAACTGTCGCTCATAGCAGAGTAATGATGCTGTTCCAAAACTTATGTCCGCGCTAATGACACTGACAGAGAAGCTTCATAATTATATAATTTCCTTTTGTCTGAGGAATCAGAAAATAGAAATGCAGCTAGATATAATAGCAGACAGTCGGGCGGACGGAGAAAGATGATATATATAATATATATAAATTATATAGATAGATAGATAGATAGACAGACAGATAGATAGATAGATAGATAGATAGAGAGATAAACAGATAGATAGATAGATAGATAGATAGATAGATAGATAGATAGATAGATAGATAGATAGATAGATAGATAGATAGATAGATAGATAGATAGATAGATAGATAGATAGATACGTAGATAGATAGATAGATAGATAGGTAGGTAGGTAGGTAGGTAGGTAGGTAGGTAGGTAGGTAGGCATTTAGGTAGGTAGTTAGGTAGGTAGATAGATAGATAGTTAGATAGATAGATTGATAACGGTAGATAGATAGATAGATAGATAGATAGATAGATAGATAGATAGATAGATAGATAGATAGATAGATAGATAGATAGATAGATAGACAGACAGACAGATAGATAGATAGATAGATAGATAGATAGATAGATAGATAGATAGATAGATAGATAGATAGATAGATAGATAGGCAGGTAGTCAGAAAAACTGATAGGTCCACATACAGATAGACAGACAGATGGATAGATAGATGGATCCATGAATTTCACTCATTTATACAGTGTGGCAATTCTTACACTCTAATTCTCCTCGTGCAAGTCGAAACTGTAAGTCGTTAGCATAAGGGAGATATCATACTGAGCACGGTCAGACACAGTCAGATTCTGCCAGCAAAACGTTCACCAAAGAAATAGTGGTAGAATCTGACTGTGTCTCACCGGGCTTAGTATCGGAGGGTCTTTCCGGATTTACTAACAAAATATAGGAACTTATGGTGTGCACTTCTTGTCTGCCGGTATCTGACTGTGTCTGACTTGGCTTAGTATGATACTTCCCTTAGACGCATAATCCTGTTATCTTAAAGGAGTGTGTTCTTCGTTGTAAAAGATACCGCCACCGGCAAAAATACCGGGGATTTCCTACATCAACATCACCAACACATTAAACTCCAGTGTTACAGGCAACAAAATATAATTTCAGACTTTGAACTATTTATTTGCCAATGGGCGTATAACGAACGTACACCGACAGTGGCCTATATCAAAAAGTTGTCCAAATCCTGTAAGAGAATCAAGTGCTGGTATTTGTTGTCACCAAACATAAACAATGGTTCATATTTATTCTTATGTACCTTTTAAAATGGATCTGGCGTCATGGCACCGTCACTAGAATATATACTCCCCCCCCCCTCCCATCCTCCTCCCTTAAATCACACACAAACATAATGTTGAACAATGACATTTTAATTTTAATTTTAAAGAATGTTTAACTGATTTATTACGGTAAGCTTCTCAGAATGCCTTAAGCAAATCTCCCTCAGCTTGAATAGTACTTATCCAAATACTAAAGTTCATTCGTTGATTATGAGATGCCGTGTGTTTCCTGTGTCTTGTACTTTACTATTCACATTCGGGTTGGAAGTAGTGAGGGCTTTGATCAATATATGAAAATGAATCAGTTAAAGTCGATTTACCTGCTTACACCAAAGATATTAGAGCACAAAACTTTTTGCAACCGCCACTGTTGCCACTAGACCGTGAGGAGGGCATCACATAGTGCACAACCAGACTACCTTTCAGGACCATAAATTGTCCATCTACAAGGCATTTGAGCATATCCAGCTGATGATTTGGTCACCGTCTTTGGCAATGATCGAGGATGTCGTGAGTTTTATCCTTAATATCCCAGTACTAAATGTCATATCTTTCCCTTTATGCCATCGCTAATGAACTATCTGGACACAAACAAGAGCATTTTAGATCAAGGGGGATAGAGCAGTTTATGGCAGAAGAAAAAAAAAAACTAAACTGTCTCTTACCATTTCTAATGAATATTTTCTAGGCCTACATCGATTTTCCTTTGACCACCTACCCCCACCCCCCCACCCCCCACCTACCCCCGATCCCTCTTTATTACTTCCAAAAGCAAATTCCTGTTGTTTGTACACATGCATTCTCCAATATAGAAATAATGGCATGAAAAGTACAAGAAAAAAAGTATACGGGCTAACACAAGACTGAGAGAATAGAGATCTGCTTCGACAGAGCTCCGAGTAGTTAACAGTGCCAGAACAGTTTACTGTTGACTAGTAATTAACATAGGGAACGCGAGCCTTATCACCACAGTTGTTTATTGGACACACCTTGTGACCCTCATCGCTGCACTATACCATGAACAAAAGGCAACGATTAGATGAAACAATGAGAACTGTCCATATTTCAACATCGAGAAAGGAGTCAGACAGGGTTGCATACTTTCACCTCATCTTTTCAATATTTATACTGAGCAGATCATGAGAAACGCAGACATAGAAGATATGGGAATAAAGATCGGAGGCCGAAACATCACAAACCTTCGCTACGCTGATGACACAGCTCTTATGTCAGATAACATCACCAGCATGAAAAGAGTGTTGCACAGAGTGGGTGAAGCGGGCAAGACAGCAGGCCTACACCTAAATGCTAAGAAAACGAAAGTCATGCATACTGGAACAGGGCACCATGAACACCAGGAGATACTAGTAAACAAAACAGCACTAGAAAAAGTGACTGATTTCAAATACCTAGGATCACATAAATCGCAAGATGGAAGCTGCTCAAAGGACATAAAAACAAGGATAGGAATGGCAAAACACAAAATGGTTCAACTAAACAACATTTGGAAGGATAGAGGCACACCAACGGACCTCAAAGTGAACATACTTAAGTGCTTGATCTGGCCAGTCCTACTATATGGTTGTGAAGCCTGGACACTCAAAAAGGCAGACATAACAAGATTGGAGGCAGCTGAAATGTGGCTTTACAGAAGGCTACTCAGAATAAGTTGGACAGAAAGGAGAACAAATACAAGCATCTTAGAACAGCTTGGCACCACCAGAAGAATAACACCTGAAATAAATAAAAGAAGACTTGCATACATCGGCCACGCGGCCCGAAACAAAAGCACGGCCCTTATGATATCAATGCTTCAAGGAAAGACAGAAACAAAGAGAAAACAAGGAAGACCACACATTACATATCACGATAACATCAAGAAAGTCAGCCAGCTGGAAATAAGTGAACTAACTAGGAAAGCTAAGGACAGGATTGGGTGGAGGAGATTTTGTCGTGACATCCACTGTAGCAGCTAACATCGATGACGATGAAGCCGACAGGTGAGGTGAGGTGAGGCTCTCCTAGTCAGAGAAAATTACCACAATTTGTTACAATGTCACAGGAATGGCTTTCTATTCCAGCAGAATGATTAAATTTACATGCATCAAAGGGAATGTCCACGCATAGCCAAACAACACTTAACCCTTCCCAACCTGTGTGAAATTTGGAGGACATCGGTGATAATCAGGTCTTGCCGACAGCATGACCTGAGGGTTCAAGGCTTAACTTGACTGAAAACTGAGCATAAGCACTGTCGTGAAATGAGAAAACTGTACATTAACGTTAAATTCTAATTTTTTTATTGGCCATTACTGTTCGCGACACAAGTATAAATTACTCATTTAAATTCTTTGTCGTATTTTGTCTGAGAGAGCCTCAGCAACATCTGTAAGACACCCCAATTTATTGCCCCAAACATTTTATACACAAATCAAATTAAATGAATTTCAAAAGGCTATCAGAACTATTCATTTTTTGAACTATACAGTATTGATGTAAAATTAAATTGTTCATATTCTTCGTGTCAACCTACAATTTGATATAACGAATTTTTTACCATATTTATAAAATCCATTATATGTAGATAGACATACTTCACATTACGGGCCTTTTTGTGGGTAGATTCTTAATCTCATCTTTATTTTGTTTTATTGTAAAAGTCCGAATGACTAAAAATCGACCCCAAATAAAATAAAGAGGAAACGCTAAACGGCGCAAAGTGGCCTTTATCGTGCCGACACGCTGTTAAACCCCACCTAAACTTCACACTTAAATCACTAATATTGGGGGCACAACAGCGTTTTATAACGTCTGACAGATAATAATGAAAACAAATTCAACAGACTGAACAGAATCGGGAGAATGACACAATGATGATTATCTTTGGTATCATTTCATGGGAATCTATGTCACCGTCAGATACTTCAAATCAAATATTAGGACAAATAACCTTTCAAACAGAATGTCTACTGACTTCTTTAAGAAGATGAAGAAGAAGAAGAAGAAGAAGAACAACAACAACAACAGCAATGACGTCGATGGATAGATGAACGACAATAAGAGCAAATTACTTTGCTTGATTGTCATCAGCATGAACACAAAGAACATAACGAATATGTTTTCAAATCTACAGAACAAAGGGATGACAACATTGACAACAAGAGCAGCCATGATGAGATCTAAATTTGCAATATTCGCAGGCACGAGCAACTGCATGTATTTTTTAAATTGAGAGCCTAAAGAACACGTAGAAAAGAAAAAGAAACGTAGAAAACAAAGTCCTTTTAGGTACTCATTGGGTGGGTGTACCACGGAATACCACTACATTTGCTCTTTACGTCAACGTCTTTACAAATCTTGTCTCCACTTGTCAACACTTCCTGGCCCACTAAGCCATTTACCTAATAACATGAAAACGGCGGGTAGGATGCTCTCTAGTGTCCCGAGGAGCCCTTGAACCATCCGCCTGTCCCCGTCAAACTTCCGGGCACTCGACTTGACTTGATGTTGAAATAGGTCTGACTGGGGGCGGTCTCGTGGCAGGTTGTCCTATGAAGATTCTTTCTTTGTCAAGTCCTGGTTTTAGAGGTGATGGGCACTGAATGACCTTTTTGTACCAATCTTTATTTTCAGCACGAGCAAAGGCAGGCGAAAAACGAAATTCCTGATCGCACTTTGTGATTTTACTCAACGGAAATGGTTGCATTTTTTGCTGCTCATCGTAAATAAATGATTATTCAAGACTGAATTTTTTTAGTCCAAAATCACTGAGCAATAAGTCTTCAAAAATTGAGCCAGTACACGAAGATTCATAATTTTTGTCTCGTGGTCACGAAGTTTTAGGTACTTATATGTTCACCCTCCATGGTCTTCTCTTCCTCTGAGAGATTCGACTGAAGGCTTTCACCAGTGGGCCATATGTTCTCTGCTCTTTTCTTCTTTTTTTTTTCTTTTTTGATGTCCTCGGTACACCTTCAATAACTTATATGTACCTGTCCCAACTTGTACAAGAGAGTAAGATAACTAGGCTCGTATCATTCCCAGCATACTTTCACATCGTACAGACAATACATACAGCGAAGCAAGCAAACTTGTTTCATTTCACAGGCGAGTTTCTATGCTTCCCTAAGACTTGACATGGGAGTCTTAGACTCAGTCAAAGACTTTCTGTCATTTGGTTATACTTTTCACAGTGATATGATTTTTGTTCTGGTCAAGGAAATTCACACTCACTATTCTTACTTATGATTATTAAAGCCTGAACATTTTCCATAATGTTTCCCTAAACTGGCTGTTGAATTTATAGTAAATGATTATGTTAACATCAGCATTTAAGTAAGAAGTCAATTGTTTCAGTGCTTTAAGTATACTCCCCAGATAAAAGAGATGTTTATCAGGGGCCAAATCAGGTACAATCACTTGGGCTATCGCTGTAGCCGACAAAATAAGAGCAGTGACCAGAAGAAATACAGTAACTAACGATACAGCTTGAATAATTTGGATTTCTTTGACACTGAGTGTGGTATTGGAAACAGCCATGTCCTGCTTGTATTCACTTTCTGAAGACTTCACAGACTCTGATAAAGCCGGAGATGCAATATTGTCATTTCTCGGTCTATAGTCTCCTGTCATTTCTTTTCGTAGTTTGGACGCCCGAACAAGTGCATTGAAAAGTATGACAGAGCAAACAGTGACAATTCCTAAAACAATAAACGGATAGATGGTTTGATTGAGTAGCTCTGTTGCCACTCGATATGTCATATAATCCTCAGCATACCAAATAACAAGACGAGTTTTGTTTGTTTTTGGATCAGTCACCCACTTAAAACCTATGGCTGTTAGTTGTGGTACAGTGGAGGTAACACAGATCAACAGTATTATGATAATAATAACCAACGTACGGGAAACAGTAAAAACATGTTTAAATCTGAACGGCATAGCCACACAACAACATCTGGCTGTAGCTATGTATGTTGTAATTCCCATAGAAGTGTAGAAAAATATACTTTGATACGAAGTGATGTAACCTCCTAAAACTGCCATGTTCACGGGTGGATGCACTGACAACGGCGACAAAGCGATCCACATACACAATGTGATAAGAAAAGACAGAATTAAGTATACTAAATCTGACAGCGCTAAAGCAAATAATGAAACTGTTACGCATTCCTGGAGACCCATTTTGATAAAAATGATAATGTTAATTATATTTCCAGATATTCCAGATATGATCAGAAATGGCCCAAAGACATAATAAAACAGAGTTCTTGTTAGTTTCAGAATTTCAATGGTCCCATCCTCGTACTGAACCGGCACTGAAATTCTGGATTCATTTAGGAAGTTCATTTTTAAAATATTTTTTTTCCAGGCCTTGGTAGATTAGAGAGAAATACGAACTACAGTCTTCTGAAATAGACAACTGAGGTAACTTATCGTCGATTTCGTACTTTTCTGCTCTCAAAAACTATTGTCAGTAAATATAGCCATGAAATAATGCATTCAAAATTGATAAACCTAACACAGTTTTTAATGAGCGAATGTTATTTCCTCGAAGTATAAATTTGATCAGGCGCTTTTGCAAACATGGAATTCACATGTTTTATAAACTTCAAGTTGATAAAGACGGGTGATATAATTAATGTGCGTGTGCAAAACCACACAGATAGCCGCTATAAATAAACATAATATGCCAACAAACATTCCGCATTAGTCACAGAACAGATTCACTCATAAGGACACACACATACGCACACACACGTATGCACACAACTTGAAGATGAATGACAAAGAGCTGGAATCCATAATTCTGAACTTATAATTACCACGGATCAAATCTAACGGAGCTGTTCAAAATTCCCAATTACTTACTTTAATTAAGTTTGGAAAATCTGGGACTTACTTAAATAAATAATTACTGGTACGATTCTTTACATTTTCATCCAAAACTTCTTCTATGAAGAAGGGCTCACCGTTTTATTTCCCCAATTATCAGAAGATAATTTACTACAATAATGATAATAATAATAATAAGAGCATTCAGTTTGATTCCAGGGTGGCACGACCTGAGAGTTCCCTAAACGCGTTCCCTTAATTGGCTGCAGTACACCAGAGATTCTAGGCCACTGATTCTCAACGTGGGCGATTTGGCCCCACAGGGAGCGATTTTGATTGGGGGGAGGCAAAAAGGAGACAAGAAAAGGGCGAGAAGGGGCGAAAACGATGAAGGGAGTTGATTTGGGGGCAAATACGGGGCAGCCACTGACCTTTTCCACAGCACACGTGGGTGAGTTTTATGAAGTGAAAAGGATTTTTTTTTTTTCATTAATAAAGAATGCTTTCTGTTTTATTATGGATAATCAATATGCCTGTTGTCGTTGATAAGGCTTTGAAAAACTTAACATCATAATTTGTGTGTGTGTGTACAGTCTGTCTTTTTGTGACTTATATCTCTTGAATTTAGGAGGGATTTAGGAGGGGCGAGGGGGGGGGGGGAGGCGTTGACTAAATTAGCGCCCAAGGGGCGATTGCCTGAAAACGGTTGAGAACCTGTTGTAGGATCTCTGAATACATCCATGAGATGTTTCGACTGATGCAAATTTAATTGGTTGCACTATAAATTAACTCGGCAAACAGTTTAATCACCAGACACCCTCCAGCGAGGTGAAAGAATGTGCAAAATGTAGAGAATGATTTATCATATTGTTATGGTATTTTGTACTACTTACAAGTAGATAGGTACACAGATAGATAGATAGATAGATAGATAGATAGCTAGATAGATAGATAGATAGATAGATAGATAGATAGATAGATAGATAGATAGATAGATAGATAGATAGATAGATAGATATTTAGATAGATAGATAGATAGATAGATAGATAGATAGATAGATAGATAGATAGATAGATTAGATAGATAGATGGATATAGATAGATAGATAGACAGATAGATTGACAGACAGACAGACAGACAGATAGATAGATAGATAGATAGATAGATAGATAGATAGATAGATAGATAGATGGATGGATAGATAGATAGATAGATAGATAGATAGATAGATAGATAGATAGATAGATAGATATAGATAGATAGATAGATAGATAGATAGATAGATAGATAGATAGATAGATAGATAGATAGATAGATAGATAGATAGATAGATAGACAGACAGGCAGATAGATAGATAGATAGATAGATAGATAGATAGATAGATAGATAGATAGATAGATAGATAGATAGGCAGGTAGGCAGGCAGGTAGGCAGACAGGAAGGCAGTCAGGTTGGCAGACGGACCTACAGACAGACAGACAGAACGTCAGGCAGACAGGTCAGTATACTCCAACAAACAGCGCCCGAGGAAAGCTATAGTAAACTAACTGTGGCAATACCAAGGAATGCGTATTGGTAGGCAAGAGAAGAACATTTAGGATAAACAAAACAAGAACAGTAACAACAAAAAGCATATAAACACACAGAAAAACAACAGGAGATTCTTACGTACCAACATTAGGGACGTACACAGAAAAGAAAACCTGAACATTACCAAAACTAAGATTAGATGATACAATAGTAATGTTTTATTTACAATGTTCAGTGGAACTTCAAAATCAGCAACATCGCACGAAGCTGTTCAAAATAATGAATTATAGCATATAAAGTTCTGATATGAAAAATGACGAAACTGGCAAGAAAAACATGGGTACTAGTAATGTTTTTAAAACTTTAATCAGATTGGTTTTCGTGGCGCACAGAGTCAAGTTTGTTTTGCATCTATTTGGAGTCAGTGCGCGGGGGTTTATCTTTCCACCGGCTTTCTCAAGACAGTTTTTACGCATCCCGACTAGTGAGACAGAATTATTTCGTTCTCTTCAGTGCGCGAGGTCCCCATTAACTCCCTAGTTCACATCTCACACTAAAACCGAGACAAAACAGATTTGTCTAATTGCGCCACCACCAGCCGAATGAGTGAAGATATCATTATTTGTCCAGAGGGATTACTGGCCCTAAATTTCAATGTCTCCGTTTCTAAACGTTCATCTTCATGACAGAGATCATACAACTGCCTGTAATTGAAAGATTAAATAAAAACAACAACAATAAACTCCATTTATGACTTACAGGACCACCCAGAAGAGTTATACTAATTTATATTATGAATGAAGGCACAAAGCTAGCACGGCTTGTGATTAACTTAATCTTCAAAATGGACATCTTGTGTGTGATATTAAAGCATTGTCGATGTCAAATTACGATAAATGGAAACGCCTGATTGGGCTGTGAATGACTAAGAAAAAAGGGGGAGATAGGAAGTTATAAAGACAGCCAAAAAGAAAAACCGCAGTTAAAAAGTGATGAGGAATTAACACATTCAAAATTTGTATATTGCACAAATGTTTACAATGAAATAATAATATGATGCTAATTTTGTTTCCTTATACTAATCCCCATCATGATATGACTACAGAAATTCTTAGAGAAAAAATGGACTAAGTCACCTCATGGAATTACTGGTGAGTTGCTAGTAATATTCATTTCCTGTTCGTCTTACCCTGTAGTATTTCAACACCCCTACTTTCTCGTGTATCACAAAGAAACATCTAGCCGTTAGTAATGTTCTTTCCCCATTGTCAACAGACTAATATTTCAACGCCCATAATTTCTCATGTATCATAAAGAAACATCTAGCTGCTTTTAACGTTCTGCTTCTTGTTTGTCCACGATGTAATATTTCAACACCAGTACTTTCTCATGTTTAATAAAGAAACATCTAGCCGCTAGTAATGTTCTTTCCCCATTTGTCTACAGTATAATATTTCAACACCCATACTATCTCATGTACCATAAAGAAAGATCTAACTGCTAGTAATTTACTTCTTCCTGTCTGTCTACGAAAACGTCAACTTCCAAGGTCATATTTTTTCCTGCATTTTAAAGAAACATCTAGATCTAGTTACCAAGTTACTGTTATTATCAGAAATGACAACTTGTGTAAACTATTCCTGTGACATGACGCTGTGGTTGTGTTAACTCTATAGGAAAGAGCCATTTACGAAACAGTACTAATAGCACAGAACCTTTTTTTATGTCCTTCGATAACGTACAATAAGCCCTAAGGTCACATGTTTTAATTACCGATGTCAAAATGACTTTTCTACGTGCGTATCAATTACTGTATTGAAGCTGTAGTTACAATATATTTCAGATATTTTACGCAATTTTGTCTTTTTTTTTCACTCCTGGGATCTATAGGATTGACCCCAGAATCTATGGTAGCATACTTGTTGTAAGCACCGGCTCAACGTTAGGACACCCCTAAAAGATCTGTTTTCTCAATGGCGTGGTGTAGCTGACACATGACAATGTTATTCTCTCTCCCCCCCCCCCCCCACCTCCATGCGCCCCAGCACAGGGCAAACAACAACAACAACAACAACAAAACCACAAATAATAAACAATGAAAAAACAAAACACTTTGCCGTAAACCATTGATTACCCGCTACAATCTGTTATAATTTTTTCTAATGGAAAATGACATTTCAACCAAGTAATAATGAGGCTGGCAATAAAATACATGTCTCTTAGATCTAATCACATCTGTTTACTCATAATCATGTATGATTATAACAAAAATTCGTAAACACATTGCAGACTTTGTTCACTTTACAATCTCGTCACAAAATAATTCGTTAAATCGTCGATTTATACTTCGAAACAATCCTCACCCGCAAGTGTGCTGACCCAGAAAGATGTCTAGCCGATTAGATCTATACTAAATCGGGAAATGGCTTGACCGCCAATTTACTGAGCTAGAAATATTACCTTTTCTATGATCATTTTACGTCCACCTCAGTCTCAGTTAATTTCATTAGACGGTTGAATCGGGAGATAAATTACGGGAAAATCTCACTGAAACTGGACATCAACACATCTTCGGGCCCAAGTTTTTCTCAGATTTCGGTCTAAGCTAGTGATTCCGATGTTTGGGATGAGGACTTTTCTTAACATTTCTTGTTGTTGTTTTTTTCAGAGTATATTTTTCACCCCTCCATTGCCCCCCCCCTTCCCTGTTTCGTCATACTGTTGAAGAGTTATTGATCTAACGGGGGGGGGGGGGGTATCATACTGAAAGTCACAGCCAGTTGCACCAGGAAATAATGGCAGAAACTGACTGTGTCTGACCGGGCTGAGTTATGATAGCGTCTTCCCGGATTTACTAAGAAAATTATAGGAAATTATGGTGGGCACTTCTTGCTTGCCAGTAGCTGACTGTGCCGTTCCGGGCTTAGTATGATACCACCCTTAATATGGTATCCCACAAAGACTGAGATGGAAATCTGAATGAAAGTTGACAAAAACGTTCCCGCTTTCAGCTTCCACATTGACCCCGACATTCATAACAGAATGATATGTATGGTAAATAATACATGCATACAATAAAATGAAGAATACAAATGAAAATGAAGAATTCTGAGTTACACTCACTTACAGTTAAGGAGATCATGAAAAATAAGTCAAAATAACAACATGCTGCAGCACTAAATATGTACAAGAAAACGAAACACCATAATTGCGCTGTTTATTACAAATATTAGTTGACAATGTGAAGAGTTAATTGATAAAAGAATAAATACAAGCACTGAAGCAACAAATGAATGATTTGAGGAACAGCCAGTGAAAGTAATACAAAAAACAACACAACAACAACAGAAAAGGACCGTAGTCACACTGATACATGTGAAATACCAGAAGATATCATTCATACATTATAGGTAATTTAATGATCTTGAACGTATAACATTAAGAAAAAACAATTTAGCCTGTCATGGAACAAATAGGAGAACAGACGATTAATAACTTATTTTCCTACATGCAATTATAATGGAATTGAAAGGTATCTGCCCATGACACTGTTTGTGACAAAACAAAAACACAAAAAAGGCAAACAAACATAAACCTGTGGGTCTTTCGTTATCTCTACATAATAACAATATATCTTCATGGGAAGAGAAAAGAAATTACTTACAGAGGCACAGCAGCATTGTACTGTGGTAACAATCTTAAGAACAACTCAATTATGCTGTAAGCTTGCTTACTATAATACACACCATAACATACATTTCTTATTGATTATATAACATTTTATTTTAGGAGTTCTTACGCTGATATTTTGCATGAATGCGGTTCTGAACGAAGCAACATTTCAATGAAGAGGGATTTTTGAGGTCTTGTAAAGTTTTCTGGAGAGAAAACTGAGGAAAAATTTGTGATTTGCTTATATGGCAATTTCGATGTTGATGGATAAATTGTCCACCTGTAATGACTTCCAAAATCACTTCCAAGACCCTTTAGTGAAATTGAAATGAATAAGCAGTGAAACATCTAAAGACCTGATACTTCGGTATCAGACTTGGGCATGTTACATTTACAGAATATTTCGGGACAAAGTTGTTTAAAAACAAAACAAATAAAATCTGAAAAGACAAATGTTCATAACTTGTTTCAATTTCATAGTTTCACAGAGAAGCTGGAAGTGCAATATCGATAAAAAGAAATGTTTCATTCTGTTTGTATTGTTGAAGATGAATTTTTCCAATTTCCTTGAAACATTCAAGCTTTCAGTTTTTGCCTTGGAACTTTCCATGCACTGGCACTGAAGCAAAATATGAATGAAGTGATGGTAAGATATAGATCTACAACAGTGTCCCTGTACAATCGTGTGAAAAAAAGAAAACGAGAATTCAGATGAATCTGGTCGCGCACAAAGCGTTTCTCAAAACAATGAATCCATGGCCCTTCAGGTATCATGAAGTCCTCGCCAGATTGTCACTCTTAGCCCACACTTTCCGACCATATCTCTTTGTCCCAACGGGCGATTCGTCCAGTTCCTCTTCACCGGCCACCCTGCATTGTTCTGACACTGGGCTGAGCCGTATCGTACCTGACCTCATGGTGGACATGTGGCCTTCAGAGGTGTAGCAATAACCTACGTTGTTGGTGGGTCTCCAGCCCCTGTTCAGCCTCATATCTCTTCCCCTGCGACCATTGGCGGAACAACAAACGCAGATTGCTTCGCGGAATCCTCGGCGGAAATGCCGGGACATGAAGCCGTAGACCAGAGGGTTAAGGCTGGAGTTCAGGTAAGACAGGACAAACATGGCTTGTCGGAGAGGCTTCAAGTGACCGACGTGCAGCTTGTCCAGCATGCCCAAAGAGACCAGTAGGTTGTTGATAAGTATAGGGCCCCAGCAAATGGCGAACAGGACCACCACAACAATAAGCATGCGGATAACCTGAAATAAAAATGAAAACTACGTCATTCATTTATCTGAAAAAGTGCATTGTAGTCATTATCATAAAGAAAAGCTTTTCACCTCCTGCCTATCTCTTCGGCAAGTACTGCCCTGAGTCGAGACCGTCTCGCCTCGCTTTAACCCTTTGAATGCCGACAGCGTGTTGCCGTGAACGATCGTTTGTATGTCGGCTGTGAATTTGTCTGCACAATCACTCATTTTGAAGCATTTCATAAATTTTACTTTAGACATTCCCATTTACCATTTGGAATAATCTCAATAATCAAGATCAGAAGCAACACGGACTATAAAAACCATAGCAATACTACTTTGGCATTGAACATTTTAAACCCGAGATGTGGTCTGTGGAGTGGATGTGGATCTCTCCCATTATTGACACTGAAACAAGTCTTGACTCGCTGGTTGATTCGAAGGTAGTTCGTCTCAGTCAAAATCGACTCCAAAACAGACTTGAGTCAGTTCCCTACTAACCTTCCTCACGAAAAAAGAATATTTGTAGAACGTATTTATTTGTTAGTGTGATTGTGGACTAAAACAGCGTTGTGATGATAAAATTATATAATTATTACACTGTTGTTTTAATTAAAGACACTGTCACCATCGTCATTTTTACTATTGCCATCAGCATTAATTTTATATACCTAATCTGAATACAGTCACGTCCGTCAAAAGTTCTTTTCAGGATAGATGTCCATCTTCCAACCTCCTTACCAAAAAATGCAGCATTCACCATAATATATTCTCAGCCACTGCCATAATAATTATTATTAAAATGTCGGCAAAACACAAAAAAAAAAAAAACTATTGCTGTCATCCCTTCATATCTAAATATTCCTTTGTGCTGCGTTTTTGATGTTTCCTGATAATTTCTAAGCGGGGCCTTGCAACATACAACCTTCTCTCTCTCTCTCTTTTTCTTGTATTTTCACATGTTAACTTTGTTCCACGCCCTGATGTACCCCACACATTTTCTATGGGTTTTTTTTTTTGTTTTACTATTTTGTTCATAATAATCATTATCATCAAACGCCTAAAACCACCTGGGTCTATTGGAAAACCTGTTTTTCAAACAATGCTTCATGATATCTTGGTTTGTGCACACAACAAAATCTCTTGATTTCATACAATCATTGGTTCTCACATGAGTCTGTCTGTTTGTTCATGTATTGCCTGTTTGCTAACACAAATATATTTTCTCATCAGAGATCTGTGATCCATGCCCGCTTTCGCTATTACGTTCACATCATCCCCTCGTTCTTTGCGTATTCCTGTTCTGAAGCTATTTCTTTGTCAAATAATTTATATTTTGGAATCTAAACATTCTTTATGGGAATTCCTATTTTTGTGTGATGATCACAAAACAATAATTTTTGTATAATGCTATGTGTATTTGGGAAGCAAGCTGACTTGATTATTCCATGCTTAAGTAGAAGCAACGTAAAGTGCAACCACAAAAAAAAAAACAAAAAACCGGAGAGAAAGGGATCGATAACTTTAACCTTTTAATGAAACACATAACAAAACATATCATGTCACAGATATTGTTCGTGGTCCCCTCTCCATTCTTCTCTCAGCAAGGGTAAGCCTACTTGTAAAAGCCCTTCAGAGGGCTTAGCCTCTGAGCACTTACAAGCCTGGATGTTGCATGCTTTGAACCATGAAAAAGTGTTGGAACTGATTCAAAACTTCTTGAACGAGAAACCAACAACAAAACATTACAACCTAACCCATTTGAACTACGGTCTCAAAGTACAGCGCAGGGCAATATCTCGTTGAAGTCCAACGAAGTGACCTTGATTCATGGACTTAAATAGAGCTCCGCCACACTGTTTTTTTTTTGAGTCTCTACTTTTTTCAAGGAAATTTCATCCCCGTCTTTGGCCAGAGTTACTCACGGTAAAGACCATATTGGGGTCTTTGCCAGATGAAAGAAAATAAAATACACTGATTATATTGTTTGATCATGTCTCCGCACTAGGCCGAGAAAGCTTCATTTGCTAAGATCTCGCCCAAAACAATTTCAAGAGAATTCACTGAAATTACCTAAGGACCGTCTACAGTCGTGATCACAAAATAATAATGTTGTATTAACAACAACAAAGCCGTCTATTAATCTGGGTCATTGTCCTACCTGGCACTGTTCTTCAGGCAAATTCTGTACTGGAAATGGAGATGGTATCAACATAACGGCAGGAGTACCACATTTGTTTATACGCGACTATATATTTTAAGATGACCAAGGTTTAAAATTAGGGAAATTAAATGCTCTGCCAGGAAGGCAGATGTTGCTTCGTTACAATCTGTTTTGCATTTTCTCCAACTGAACTCGACAAAAACGAACTCCTCTGTCCGTGTGTGGACGTTCATTTTCTCCTAGTATAAAACGATAATTAATGCTCCCTGAGCACAAGATATGCAAACTGTAAAGGGCGACAGACCCCATTATTATGCACGGAGCTGTCGGGGCAAAATTATATTTTAATTCTGGCCAAAAACTGAACAAGGTCTTGCTTGTTTTCTCTAGGCAAAGTCTGAAAGACCAAAATTTAAATATGTTTTTGTACTTAAAAACAAAATCCATTCCAGTGCGAGTCTCTCAGGCTTGCAGGAAATATAAAACAGCAGAACAAAAAATGTTGCTCGTTTCATAGATGGTCACACAAAGACTACTCACATTATCAGTATAAATGTACCTTTGTTTTCAGGAAAACCATACTGTCTTTTCCCTCTTAATTTCCATATAAAAGTGTGCAACCCTAATGTGTGTTGTGCTATACCATAATTATAATGAAATCTCTAGATGTCTTCAACAATGTCACTTTCACTGTCAAACTGGACGCCTCGCTCATTGTGCAGTCTTGGCACATAACATCCACCTTCTGCTCTTAAAAGTGAACTTGGAGAACAGAATATCTGCGACATCATATTATGGACTTCTCTAAATGTGTTCTCTAAACCCAACCAGCTACAATTGCCAGTTTATTTCACAATTCTCACTCAAACATTTCGCAGTCCAGTTGGTCCAAGATTTCGATACACTACATTTAAAGTACAATGTACTTCTCTGGAACAATGTTTAACCACTCCGGTTGAAACAGTAGTGTTTTTCAAGCTACAGCTTCGACGGATTCCTAGATATTAGGCATGATATTCTAGATTCATTACTTTTGAGAGACATTCAAATACATCTGTATAAAACTCTTCCATGAACACATCTAATATTTCTCAGCCTGTCTCTTTAAAGGACGTCCATTGTAGCTAAACGCTTCACGAACAACGCAAATATCAAAAGAATTGTATTTGGACCTCCTCATCATACGCGTACTCTGATGATACTTACAAAACAGGACCTTGACGCCCGAGCGAAATACAGCCCATACATTATTTTATAACCCCTCCCTCGTTCTCCAGTATCTCTAATGACCTCCGATAGCCACTGAAATGCATTGCTCTTGATCACGGACAAATTATTGTATCTTTCTGTTCTCCAGTACCCATCAAGTCCTGCACAGAAAGCGAACATTTAATGATGTCTCTGCGTGAGCCGATTAACTCACCTGTCGGGGGCAAATCGTCAAAAGATCCTTGGTTCAAATGTGGAATACATAGCTACTGTACATGTAAGGAGAAGATTTTAATTTATTTTTTTTGGTTACTCATACGTTTCTTGTTTTTCCTTTTTTTTTCTTCCTTTTTCTGCTTTCAGCAACTTTTTACCATAATTTTACTTTCTGTTCACCACATCATTCAACAATTAAATATATGAAGCATTTTAAAAGAGAGAAAAACAAAATACCTCTCTATGTGCATTATCTCATGACACTGATTTCAGCGAAAGCAGATCTCAGGAAATGACATCATTAGCCTTGTGATCATTCTTTACCCTGGCAACTCAAAGATCAAAACGGTCTTATCCGACCGCAACAGAGGTATCACACTCGTATCAACTGATGATCAGTGCTCTACCAAAAGTACATATTTAATCAATAGAATAACCTCACGACGGATTTAGCTTCAGGACGTTAGAGAGTCAAGTCTAAAACGGTCTTAGTAGCTAACATAAGACGGTGCCAATTAAAACCAAATAAAAAAAAGGACTTCCTATCACACATCGCGAACACTAGCCCTGGGGGACAACCCACATTCTAACACTCTGCTGACTCCTAGAGGTGAGGAAGTCCATGGCCCTTGCAGACTGGAAACCCTATAACCTTTCACCCATGGGCCAAATGAATTGCGCGCTGAACTAGTTGGAATCTAAAGTGATTTGACTGGGGTCAAAAATGTTTAATGGATCACTTTGCAACATGCGAAAACGTCCATTGTTTCATTAAACAGCAATACACATTCCCCACATTCCACTGCTTTTTGTTCCATTACAATTCATGTCCACTCTAAACTAAAGTGAAACAAAATCTATTGTTGTTGTTGTTGTTGTTTTATTGTTTTTGTGGTGGTGGTGTTGTTGTGTGCAGTCTTGTTCATGTAATATTTACAGACTTTCACAACTTAACAATTAATATCTAGAATTCAAAGCCAACGTCCTAAATTCCTCTGTTAAGCTCCGTTTGAGTCGAGCACATTGTTTAAGGCTAAACCTGCACAATCGTGTCTTAGTTTCATCTTCCTATCGACTCTGCAATGAGCTCGTGTCTCGCATGTGTGCGCATCTCCATACACTCGCCCAGATTTAAAATAATGAGAAGCGACTGCAAGGCAACAGAGTCACATGTACGTGTCTAATCTGATTCAGACACTTTTCTCTTTCCAATGCTCTGAGTCTGACTCTTGCAATTTCCCCTCCTTGTTGTCAACACTGTCTTTTCCTTTAGGCCCTCAGCCAATACTATTACCTTACCCACACATAATTATCTCTTTGTGACAAAAACAAAACAAAAACAAAACAAAAAATAGTCAAGTATTGCCAAATACAAAATTCCACAAACAAAACCGTGCAATATCACTCTGTTTTTATATGCTTGTTTTTGTCCTAACCAGACCATGTTTTTTACTTTTATCCGAATGTTTTTAGTCATGAAATTTCGCAATTACTACGGCTGAATTTACACAAATGTTACAGAGACTTCCGTATGCCCCCACAATGTAACAGAGCCAAACAGACAAGCATCTGTCACAAACACACTTTGCTTTTAAACAAAACAATTACATTTCCGGCTGTTTTTCAGTAATCACGGCCTACAGAATCTGGATTCGACTTCAGTGACCTTGTTTTTCTGAACGGGTCTACGAGATACCGTCCATTTCTTTGGACCCTTTTTCCATTTCATTCACTCAAAACAAGATTTATGGAGGTGGAGGTCTGGACGAAGGCATGGTGGGCGAGCTGTACGGTCAGGGTTCATGGCTGGAGATCTCTGGATGGTAAGGCTCTTGGGCATTGGCATCATTTGCCTTTGCTTTAATCTGGCTAGACACACAGCCATTTACAAACACAGATACCTTCTCCTCCCCCGACTCTTTCCTTTTCAAACATCACGCTTATACACACTGGACAACAAAAGTTCTCCTTTTTCCCCATTCTAAATTCTCCATTTTCTTTGTAAATCCGTTTTAGTGTTCTTGGTCTCAGTGATGAATTATTTTCCAACTGGTTCAGCCATGACAGCCCAATGCATTTTCTGATACTTCACAATTTCAGTGGTAAATGAACAAACTATTTTGTACAGTTCTTTCAGCATTTATTTGTCGTTGATTAAAATAATCTAATTACAACTCATCAACGACCTGTATTGGAACCAGACAGGGTCTACTCCCCCCCCCCCCACCCCATCCCCCACCTCAGGTGTGCTATGAGAAAAAGTATTTGAAATACCACTCATTATTCAGCAGCAGATATGCAATAGCCATTGCCTTTATAAAGATCTCCCTGACTGCCTGCTACGATTTCCTGGAAATGATGCTGAAACCATAATTTGAGGAATTTTATGAGAAATACACTCCCTCCTCTCAAATAAAATAACATGATTTCCGTTTTTGCTGCCTCTTTATTTTATTTCTAAATTGTTCTGACGTGTGATTTTAATCGAGTTAGCCTAGTGGTATGAAATGAATCAGTTTCTGAAACAAAACTGAACTTGTTAGGAGGGAATCAGACCAAGCGCGGAACGCCACAACCAGTTGCTTCCAGGAAAATGTACTCTCAAGATATAGTGGCAGAAGCTGACTGTGTCTGACCGGGCTTAGTGTGATAAGGCCTCCCCGTATTTACTGAGAAAACAGGAAACTATGGTGTGCATTCCTTGTCTGCCAGCAGCTGACTGTGCCGTTCCGGGCTTAGTATGATACCCCCCTTAGAAAGTCATGTGGGGAATTGAAACGCAGATTATATCAACGTCATATACTGAGTCTCCACGAAGCAATTAAAGCGTTATAACTGTGGTGGTAATTGTTACTGCTAAAGACAATATTTTCAAGTGCTAAAAGTTTCCTAATTAGAGCTTTCTATACGAATTTGAGTTATCACTTAACCACGGTGGAGCATGACTTACTCCAACAAAGCTTGGTTAAATGATACGTCGCAGACCCATTTTCCTTAAGCACTTCACCTTCATCACCACCAGCTTTAGCGCTAACGACGTCAACACCGTCAGCATTAGCAGTTTCAGTACAACCGCAACTTCGTACCACAATCAGTATCTGACAAAACCCACCACTAGGGGGCACCCACAGAGTACGTGCGATCAACTTTGGCGATTTTTTTACTCTTTCTCTCCCCCCCCCCCCCGTGCGCTTTTCATACAATTGGCCTCATCCCGCCCTCGACTATTGTCTCCTCGTGCACTGCCATTAGAATGGTGAAAGTTGGTGTTACAGCCTTGATTATTTTTTAAACTGAAAGCGCCTTTTTGCATGGTTTAGCAACAACAACTTAAACTGCACTCCCCTCCCTCCTCCATGTACACTTTTCATATTTTGAGGACACCCCACACCTCCTCCGACACTTCCCCGCCTTCCACTCTCCCCCCCTCCCCCCCCCCACCCCCACGTAGTTATGTATAGCCCCCCCTCCCGCACACACACATACACACACACCACCACCACGACAATGAGCAAATGCAACAACAAGACCAGCCTGATGTAACCAGAAAGTGCCATTAATGATTTAATCTGTGGGCGACAGAAGCTTTTCTGTATAATGACTACCTTTTGGGATCTTGCTACCACACCAGACAGGCCCTGAGACTGAAAGTGTCCATTGCTCAGAGTACAAGTACAAAAATAGACTGTGTCTCCCATTGGCACCATTTACCGGGTGAACTTTTACTAATGGGTGTCCATCTCCTTCCTCGCTTCTCCTTCCATTTCCCTTCTTTCTTTCTTCTTTTCTTTCTTTCTTTTTGTTGTTCTTTAGACCTGTTGTTCCTGCCCGCATCGCTTCTCCTCCAACATCACCAAATAATTATGCAACCACCACAAGGAGTATACATTTTCATCGACATCACCACTGCTACCGTCACTGCCAACATCATCATCAACAGCTTCCTCCTTATTATCATCTCCTTCATCATCACCACCACCACCACCATCACCATCATCATCATCATTTTCAATCACCACCATCATCACTATCATCAAAACCATTAGCATTCTCGTTATCATCATTATCGCCATTGTCATCATCACCATCAATATCTTCATCATCATTATCATTATCATCAACACCACCACCATCATCACAATCACCATCACTACCATGGCTACAAAATAATCGTTGTTGTCATCATCATCATCAACGTCATCATCATCAACGTCATCATCATCATCATCATCATCAACGTCATCATCATCATCATCATCAACGTCATCATCATCATCATCATCATCATCATCATCATCATCATCATCATCATCATCATCATCATCATCATCATCAAAGTCATCATCATCATCATCATCAACGTCATCATCATCATGCTCAGGATCTTCCTCAAAGTAACCCACCTTCATCTTTTCTTTGTCCATCCTTTCTTTATGCCGATTACGTAAGACATTATCGAGACATCTTCCCTTGTGCGACAACTGTTTGGTACTGCTGTACCGGGCCTTATGCTTGACGTAACCTCTGTATGTCGTGGTCGACCTGGGGATGGAAAAAGTTTGAGAGGGGTTAGCGGAGGAGACTGAAATTTGCATAAATTAAAAAAAAATTGGTATAGAGATTCTCCATCCGTCTCTCTATCTCTCTTTGTTCTTTCTCTCTCTCATTCTCTCTCTATCTCTCTCTCTCTCCCTCTCTCTTTCTCTACCACTCTCTCACTCTATCTCATTTCCCTCTCCCCCTCTCTCCCTCGCACTGCCTCTTTTTCTTTCTCTCTTTCTCTCACTCCCTCTCCTCCTCTCTCTGTGTCTTTCTCTCGCTCCTTTTCTCTCTGCCAGGATATCCCGTGGGCGGACGCCCAAGCCAATAACGGGGATCCCACTGTGAATTTTAAAATCAAATCAACAAATCTCAAGTGATAAGGACCATGATTGTGTAGCCTAACTCAACCCGAGTAATATGGACATACCATTAAAAACACCACCATCAACAACAACTCTTAAATAACTGCGGCATTCAACTCACATTTAAATTTTGAGTTGTCCAACTTTTAGGCAAAAATGCTCATTTTTGAGCTATTCAATCTTGAATTTTGTTATTTACTAAGTCCTGAACCTCTCAGTGGCCTTTCGTCACATCAACTATGTTGGCAAATATTATGAAGTGCACTGTCAAACTGCAGAGTTATCAAGTACTGGAATGTCCCTATTGAATATTTAATGGCATGTCTAGCGCTGTTTGTTGTAGCCCCAAAGAAAAGTAGCTCAGACTTTAACAGTGTTAAAAACTCAACTTGATATTCCAAGGAGATTTTATAATAACCCTCCTTTACCAATCATATCTTATACAAGTCAACAGAGCCCAATGTTCTATAATTGGAACATTTCTTAATTTATCGACAAATAAATGAATTTCCGCGATAAATATTAAAATTTATATTTCTGCATTCATTGGGCCATTTGAAATTAGTTGTGCAAGATTCAGAACTGCTATGTTGGCTAAGCGAATATAATATTGTCCGAGTATTCAAGGGTTGACCAAGAATTTTAGGTCAATATCTATGTGGGAACAAACAACAAGAAGTTTGGGAGGGCGTTGTGTTATCCCACCATGGCTGAATTCGGGCAGTTTATATACATATATATTTTTTAAAACACACTTCAATTTTGACAATAAAATAGTACATTAGGATGCCATAGGCTAGAAAGTCGCTTTTTCAGAGAATTATAATATGGAAGTAACTTCCTGAAATCTCGTCGAATTTTCTACTTTTCTGGCATGAAATGTTGTTTTTTCCATTTCCTATGTTACGTTTCTAATTCTTATCCTTTTCTCCTCGTCCATTCCTCTTTATTTCTCCCAGGTCGGAAGACCTACGTTCCATCCTCAATTTGAGAATAATCTCCATTTGTCCACAAATTTTCTTGGAACTATTCCTAAAATTGACATATTTCACATTTCATATTCTGAGTTAATGAAAATAGAAATGGGTGCCTAACAAATATTTGTACATAAAGAACATGTACTCGCTTAATTTCAGTACATCTATTATATATTTCAGTAACTTGCAAACTTTGGCATGACCAACTGACCAAACTATACACTCTTCAGGCCTTAAATTTGGCAGGAAGGTGGCAATTGAGATAAGGAAGATGATGGCTATAATTAAAAGTTGTTTACTTCAAGCGTGTATCTTTAAAAAATAACAATGTTTATTGCGTTCAGTTTGGTGCGTAGTGTTCTGGTGCGCATTAGTTCTGAAGCAAGACTGTAGTTTAATACTTTTATTACATGAGAGAGAGAGAGAGAGAGAGAGAGAGAGAGGAGAGAGAGAGAGAGAGAGAGAGAGAGAGACAGAGAGATAGAGACAGACAGAGACGAGAGAAAGAGAGAGAAAGCGAGACCGATCTAATATAATTGTAGGTTGTCAGCTTCAGTTCCGACCACTGCGGTCTCAGATGGATTTAGAAGCAGGCTGGAAAGACGTGCCAAATATAAAGCTTGTGCACACACACACAACTGATAGACAGATATATAGATACATAAAGATAGATAGATAGACAGATAGATAAATATGTAAATAGATAGATAGATAGATAGATAGATAGATAGATAGATAGATAGATAGATAGATAGATAGATAGATAGATAGATAGATAGACAGATAGATAAATATGTAAATAGATAGATAGATAGATAGATAGATAGATAGATAGATAGATAGATAGATAGATAGATAGATAGATAGATAGATAGATAGTTAGATAGACAGATAGATAAATAGGTAAATAGATAGATAGATAGATAGATAGATAGATAGATAGACAGATAGATAGATAGATAGACAGACAGACAGATAGATAGATAGATAGATAGATAGATAGATAGATAGATAGATAGATAGATAGATAGATAGATAGATAGATAGATAGATAGATAGATAGGTAGATAGATAGATAGATAGATAGACAGATAGATAAATAGGTAAATAGATAGATAGATAGATAGATCATCTAGTTTAATATAATTGTAGGTTGTCAGCTTCAGTTCCGACCACTGCGGTCTCAGATGGATTTAGAAGCAGGCTGGAAAGACGTGCCAAATATAAAGCTTGTGCACACACACACAACTGATAGACAGATATATAGATACATAAAGATAGATAGATAGACAGATAGATAAATATGTAAATAGATAGATAGATAGATAGATAGATAGATAGATAGATAGATAGATAGATAGATAGATAGATAGATAGATAGATAGATAGATAGATAGACAGATAGATAGATAGATAGACAGATAGATAAATATGTAAATACATAGATAGATAGATAGATAGATAGATAGATAGATAGATAGATAGATAGATAGATAGATAGATAGATAGACAGATAGATAAATAGGTAAATAGATAGATAGATAGATAGATAGATAGATAGATAGATAGCTAGATAGATAGATAGATAGATAGACAGACAGACAGATAGATAGATAGATAGATAGATAGATAGATATATAGATAGATAGATAGATAGATAGATAGATAGATAGATAGATAGATAGATAGATAGATAGATAGATAGATAGACAGATAGATAAATAGGTAAATAGATAGATAGATAGATAGATAGATAGATAGATAGATAGATAGATAGATAGATAGATAGATAGATAGATAGATAGATAGGTAGATAGATAGATAGATAGATAGATAGATAGACAGATAGATAAATAGGTAAATAGATAGATAGATAGATAGATCATCTAGTTTAATATAATTGTAGGTTGTCAGCTTCAGTTCCGACCACTGCGGTCTCAGATGGATTTAGAAGCAGGCTGGAAAGACGTGCCAAATATAAAGCTTGTGCACACACACACAACTGATAGACAGATATATAGATACATAAAGATAGATAGATAGACAGATAGATAAATATGTAAATAGATAGATAGATAGATAGATAGATAGATAGATAGATAGATAGATAGATAGATAGATAGATAGATAGATAGACAGATAGATAGATAGATAGACAGATAGATAAATATGTAAATACATAGATAGATAGATAGATAGATAGATAGATAGATAGATAGATAGATAGATAGATAGATAGATAGATAGATAGATAGACAGATAGATAAATAGGTAAATAGATAGATAGATAGATAGATAGATAGATAGATAGCTAGATAGATAGATAGATAGATAGACAGACAGACAGATAGATAGATAGATAGATAGATAGATAGATAGATAGATAGATAGATAGATAGATAGATAGATAGATAGATAGACAGATAGATAAATAGGTAAATAGATAGATAGATAGATAGATAGATAGATAGATAGATAGATAGATAGATAGATAAATAGGTAAATAGATAGATAGATAGATAGACAGACAGACAGATAGATAGATCGATAGATCGATAGATAGATAAATAGATAGATAGATAGATAGATAGATAGATAGATAGATAGATCGATAGATAGACAGACAGACAGACAGATAGATAGATAGATAGATAGATAGATAGATAGATAGATAGATGGTAGTTTGTTCTATGAGATGTGCAGGATTTCCACTCTGATATATAATCAATTTTCGTCCCCCCCCCCTCCCCGCACAGATGGGAATGAAAGAGTGAGTGAGTGAGTGAATGAGTAAGTATACTTTGTCTCAGCTGTATATAACAGGAATAACATTTTTTGAAAGAAAAAACGCGTAACATTCCTTTGGGTTCTTTTACTGGCCTCTTGCAGCCTTCATACTCGAGTAGACAAAAGATATTTGCTGGAGGAAAAGACAACAAGTCGTGAAAAGATTAAATAAAGTAAATTTAATGTAGAAAATCCTTACAATAAAATCGTCATACAAAAATCTTTCTAGTTACCCCTTTTCTTCCTTTTTTTTTTTTAAAATTCCCCTAATTGGAGAAATATTATGAGGAAAAATATTTCTGAAACTTCTCCCAATTGGCTACAGCCATGAAATGAGTTGTTTTTTTTAGAAAATAAAAAAATCAATTTTTTACTGTATTGCAGATCGAAGCATCCGTCGCCGGGTACCCTTGAGATATAAAATGGTAATGTAGAAGATGGAAATAAAAGAAAATTCTCGAACATCTTATTCAGGACACAACTGGTTACAAAATGAGAATTATTTTAGTTCGTCTATTGCGGAACATTATGCAACAATTAGGATTCTTTTTCTTTTTACATTATTCAGCAACAACGAAGATAGTTTCCATCGTTATAGACTAAAAAGATAAATAGTTTTCTTAAAGTGACATTAATTTCCAGAATAGAAAGAGTTTTATTGTTGTCCTTGTTGTTTGGCGATAAGAAACAATTCATGCCAGTCTTGCCATTTCCATCCTAAATGTGACAAAGACGAACAATATGAATCTCAAAGCCTTTCCCTTCTAGTGTGTTTACATGGCTCCGCTTCTCGCGCATGACACTTCCTTGGCGGGTCACCAAGGAAAGGCCAGAACTAAGTCTCGAATACTATCGCAATTTTTTTGGCCCAGTATTTACGCAGATGTAAACCGGTTCGTATCAACATGTGACGTATGTCAGAGACGTACTCCTAAAGGAAGAGCATCGCGGGCTCCTCTGCAGGAGATGCCTATGGTCTCCAGACCATTTGAGCGCGTTGCCGTAGATATAGTTGGGCCTCTACACAAGTCAGACAGAGGACATCGTTTTATACTTTCTGTCATTGACTACGCAACCCGTTGGCCAGAGGCCATTCCACTAAAAGACATTTCAGCCGATCATGTGGCTGAAGCCCTTATTACTATTTTTTCGCGTCTTGGATTTCCGGTTGAAATTTTATCGGACAGAGGTCCACAATTTACCTCTGAGCTTTTTAAGAAAGTCTTGGAATTGGTCGGGATTAAACAATCGCAATAAAGAAGTTAGAGCGAGAATCGCTTGTGGCCCCCACTACTGCCAGCAATACGTATGCTAAGAAACCAAAACTTCCGACGTTTAATGAAAAACTCGACCGGATCGACGCATATTTGCATCGGTTCGAGCTACACGCTAAATGCGTCGGATGGCAGCAGGCGATGTACAGTTCATGCCTGTCTAATTTACTAACAGGTAAGGCTCTAGAAGTATTTCATAGCCTCAAAGTAGAGGATGCCAACGACTATGACAAGCTTAAAACAGCACTGCTTAAGCGATTCCAGCATACCGAGGATGGCTTTCATCAGAGATTTCGCGCATGTAAACCTGAGCCATCTGAAAATTTCTCAACTTATGTGAATCGGCTGAAACATTACTTAGATCGCTGGATCGAGCTCGCGAACGTGACTACCGGAAATTATTTTCAACTTTATGATTTGGTCTTAAAAGACCAAATCTATACGGCATGTCATTCCGATTTGGTTGCCCACCTTAAAGAGAGGGCACCGACATCCTCTGAAGAAATCACATCGTGCGCGGAACGTTATGCGTCCGCCCACCCAAATCGTCCTTTGGCAAAGCCTTCAACTATAGCACCGTGTTATGCCAACGTGGGCAAAGGAGCGCCAACCGGACACGATCGTTCAAGGCCGACTCGTCGTCAGGCCCCAAATCCGCGCTCTCAGTCAGAGCCGTCTTTTTTTAGACAGAGGGATTTTCCGAATCCAAGTAATTTATCCCCACGTCGAGGATACCAGAGTTATTCTTTTTACGAGCCTCGCCCATATTATCGTGGCAACTATCCAGGCCAACAATATAACCGGCCTCAGGGACCGCCGCGACGAGTGCATTTTGATAATAATCATAATTATGATAGACCGCAGAGTCTTCCTTATCGTGGAAACGATCCTCATCGTCTTATGTGTTTTAGGTGTAATAGGGTAGGCCACATACAAAAATTTTGTAACGTGAAAATGGAAGCGGCAAATGCCTGCTCAGTTAAATCTACACCTTATGACACTGACGGTCATAATAAATCTTCATCGCAATCAAAGGCTATTCCAGTCATGTCCGCCCTACATGAACTGGGTGAATTAACATTTTACCAGGGCCGCGTGAACGCGATTCGCGCTTCCGTTCTACGTGACTCCGGATGCACGACTATCGGCGTTCGACAGTCACTAGTCCGTTCAACACAATTTTTGGATAAGGATGTAACTTGTATTACTTTTGGCGGATCTGTAGAGCGATTCCGTCTTGCAGAAGTTTATATTGATACACCTTTTCTCACAGGTATTGTTACCGCATGTGTACTGCCTAATCCGGTGGCTGATTTAATCATAGGGAATGTACCTCAAGTAAATAAGTTTCCTATCGGTAACTTGGAAATTTGGACTGAAGAGGAGAGTGTTGCTTGTGCGACAACACGCTTACAATCGAGTCGACGAGCAGACAGTGCATTGAGTAACCCTACTATTGAAGTAAACATAACGTCTAATGCATTCCATGATAAGCAACATTCAGATGCCACATTGAAACATTTGTTTACTAAAGTTGATCCTACCGCGCCGGATACCTCTAAGTTTCTTATTAAAGATGACTTATTATATCGTAATTTTCGGAATAAGCGAGAGGCCGTTATGCAGCTTGTAGTACCAAGATCTTTTCGTCGCGACATTATTCGTCTCGCGCATGACACTTCCTTGGCGGGTCACCAAGGAAAGGCCAGAACTAAGTCTCGAATACTATCGCAATTTTTTTGGCCCAGTATTTACGCAGATGTAAACCGGTTCGTATCAACATGTGACGTATGTCAGAGACGTACTCCTAAAGGAAGAGCATCGCGGGCTCCTCTGCAGGAGATGCCTATGGTCTCCAGACCATTTGAGCGCGTTGCCGTAGATATAGTTGGGCCTCTACACAAGTCAGACAGAGGACATCGTTTTATACTTTCTGTCATTGACTACGCAACCCGTTGGCCAGAGGCCATTCCACTAAAAGACATTTCAGCCGATCATGTGGCTGAAGCCCTTATTACTAATTTTTCGCGTCTTGGATTTCCGGTTGAAATTTTATCGGACAGAGGTCCACAATTTACCTCTGAGCTTTTTAAGAAAGTCTTGGAATTGGTCGGGATTAAACAAAGATTGACATCTCCATACCACCCACAGTCTAATGGCTGCTGTGAACGGTGGAATGCTACCATGAAAACTATGCTTGCGCGAGTTTCGGCCGACAAGCCGAGTGATTGGGATCGACAACTCCCCGCTATTCTCTTTGCATACCGAGAACTACCGAACGCATCGACGGGGTTTTCCCCCTTCGAATTATTGTATGGTCGCAAGCCGCGTGGTCCAATGGCCATACTCCGTGATTTATTCTCCGGATCAGACACCGACCACAACGATACGCGGTCTGCATATCAATATGTTGTAGACTTGCGCCATCGAATTCTTAACGCATGTCAGCTCGCACAAAAATCTTCAGCTGCGCATGCGAGTCTTTATAAACTATATCGTGATCAAGGTAGCCGATTGCGAACCTTGGCCGTCGGAGACCAAACTCTTGTTCTCCTTCCGGAGACGAAAAATAAACTCCTTCTTACATGGAAGGGACCTTTTAAAGTCCTAAAGAGACTTTCTCGAGTAAATTATCTTATCAAGATTCGGGGACAGGACAAAGTCTTCCATATAAATATGTTAAAGCAGTACCTGTCCGACGATGATAATCGACAGAATAATCGCCGAAATGTGGTTGCTCAGGCCAATGCGGCCTTAGTTTCAGTTGACGATGATGATCCTATTAAGATAGAGCATTCAATCCCCGCACTTCGATCTTCTGAAAACACTTCGGATGTAAATATAAATCCAGATTTATCTGAATCGCAAAGACAAGATATAAGAGATTTGCTTAACGAGTTTACTACGGTCTTTACTGATCTACCAGGTAATACTTCTTTGGTACAGCATGTTATAAGATTAAAGACGGATATACCCGTCTTTGTTAAACCATACCCGCGTCCGCTGCACGCACAGGAGACTATAATATCCGAGGTACGTAACATGTTTCACCTAGGAGTGATAGAGCGATCGACGAGCCCATATAACTCACCCATCGTCTTAGTGAAAAAAAAAGATGATACAGTGCGTTTTTGTATTGACTATCGTAAACTTAATGAGGTTACGATATATGACGCTGAACGGATTCCCAACCAGGAGAATCTGTTTGCGCAGTTAGCGAGGGCAACGATTTTTTCTAAAATTGACCTTTCCAAAGGCTATTGGCAAATTCCGCTTGATGAGAATAGCAAGCAATATACCGCTTTTCAGACTCCGTTGGGTCTTATGCAGTGGCGCTATATGCCTTTCGGGTTAGTTACAGCCCCTGCCACTTTCGCCCGTATGATGACAATATTGCTCCAGAACATGAATTCCGTATTGTCGTATTTTGACGACATTGGTATTTATGAAACCGATTGGTCGGGCCACCTCGCAGCCCTACGACAAGTTTTTATTGCTCTTCGTCGAGCTGGCCTTACGGCGAAACCCAGCAAGGTGTTTTTAGGATATAATGAAATTAATTTTCTGGGCCATACAATTGCCCACGGCGTTCAGACCCCTGATGACAAGAAGATAACTACCATCTTAAAGCTCCAACCCCCTCGAACTAAGAAAGAAGTTCGTAGTTTATTGGGCTTTCTTAACTATTATAGGAAGTTCATTCCAAATTTTTCTTCGCTTACAGCTCCGTTGTCGGACCTCACAAGAAAGAATTTTCCTAATAAAGTGAAATGGACAACCGAATGTGCTGATACACTTCGTACCGTTCAACGACTGTTTTCCACTTCCCCCATTCTCATACTTCCAGATATAAACCAAATATTTATTGTCCGCATTGATGCGTCGGACAAGGGATTGGGAGCTGTGTTATTACAGGAACGAGACGATACCTTGCGGCCATGTCTATACGCCAGCCGCAAGTTGCTAGATAGGGAATGCCGCTATGCAATTATCGAGCGAGAGTGCCTCGCTATCATTTTTGCTGTAAACGCGTTTTCGCGATATCTACTCATGTCCGAGTTTATAATTGAAACGGACCATCGTCCGCTGTTAGTCTTAAAGGCTAACAGGGCTAAAAATGCTCGATTAACGAGGTGGAGTCTTGCACTCCAGGAATACCGGTTTGTTATCCGGGCTATCCCTGGCGGTGACAATTCCCAAGCTGATGTTTTGTCACGTCTGATTTAGTCCCCTATTAAAGAGTATTGTGTCTTGTATTGGGGTTGGATAGTGCTTGTCCCCCTCAATTCTAGACGGTGGATGGATTCACATTTATCTTGTTCATTACTTTATGAACCAGTTTTACAATCCTTTTTTTGTGAATATCCTCTTTCCACCAGCGTCATTCCGGACTGTGACCTGAACTTCTGACAAACCTGACGCCCTTGTCAGCGGGTCAATGAGATGGAGACATGGCAAACCAAGCTACCAGAGCTACTGCTGCCATTGGATACCACAGTATTTTAATTAACAATATATTGTGTGTGAATGTGTATATAAGCAGCAATTATGTGTGTTGACTAGATAATTATGAGCCTATTCCTTCAGTAAGGCTTCATTGTTTGATAATAGTTATACTTTAATCCAGCAGTATGCAGTGATATACTCATTGTTATTATAGATGTTCCTGAGAAGTTTGATTGTCTACAGTAAGAATGTTTCGATAGACTAGATTCTATAGAACGTGGCATCAATAATTGTATGCTTTTTGTCCATCCAATATGCACGTTCTTAGTTAGATTTTTCTTCTCAAGCTTAAGGCTCGTTTTTCTACAGTACTACTTAAGCCCCTACCACAATAACTTTGGGATTTCTTGGATCCTATCGTGTAAATTTTTCTTAAAATTTTCACTGGGGTGGGGGATGTCAAGGGTAAAGTTATAATTGTCGTGCTGGGTCACGACTTGTTTTTTTTTCACGGTTTCGTTGATTATAGCCAGCGTAAATGTCCTTGAACTGTTTTCGTGAACAGTTTGTTTTTGTAACGCTTTTTCTTAGAGATGGAAAGAAAGTGGGGCAAGGTAGAATAAATGGATAGGTTAGCAGTGACGGTGCAGTTCTCGACCCCGTGATTTTGATGAACTCTAACAGGGGAAGAGAAGGGGTGAGAAAAAGGGAGATAGTAAATTCGTACATAAAACGTAGAGGGTTTAGAGACTTTAGGAAGGGTTTTGACATGTTAATTTGCAGCCGGCCGCACAGTATATAAGCGCAGCCATTCCTATGTTTGATTACTCCATGCAGAAATATCCATCTGTGCAGGCGGTCGGCGGGATTCTGCCAGAAGAATCAGAAGACTGTAATATTCATGTCTATATCCTTATAGACACTGAAATGAGACCATATGCTCTTTGTGAGAATTACCCACTGCTGTTATCTACTGTTCCCTGATTTCTGATCAGGGACCAAGTGTAAGTGTCTGCCTGTTGATTCAACAATGAACGTGAAGCTGACCTTAATTTTCCAGTAGGAGTGCTACCGAAGAATGCAAGACTTCCATGTATTTTAACTTGCAACTAGATCTAGCATGAATGTCTGGCATACACATTTGTAAATTGAAATTGATGTGTCTGGATGAGGCTGGGGATTGCCAGCCCATCCTAGAGTAGATCTAGATCTAACTTAACTACGTCAGTTTGTATTGACGAGTTTGATCCATTATAAGCGGTAGGCACAAATAACTGAGATAACATTGTCGTCTGAGACATTAGAATATTATTTGTTAGATAGTAGGCAGACTATATCTGAGAAGTAGATAAGTAATACTTAAATTGTGAGTGAGACAGAATGAGATAATCTGTTAGGAATCTAGAGGAGACTTCTAGTGACATATTATTGAATTTTCATTTGATGCTGCTGATGTTGTCTTTTTAGTATGTAAAAGCTAGACGAAATTGTTAGGGAATAATAAGTAAATAAATTTGTGGCCCTGCAGGTCTGTTGATAAAAACCATTCAGATTGTTATTAGTATGTGGCATGGTATGAACGAGTAATTCCTAAAAACCTCTCGATTTTTAAATGCAGTCGTAACACCTATAATTCCTTAATACCCAACTCGTAACACCCTAGACATTTCCTTTCTTATTTTTGCAGCCTGAACAATTGCTTTAAAGAGTATAAATGAGCAAATGGTGACAATGGCCAGGACAGTGAAAGGATAAATTATATGATTAAGGAGGTCCTTGGCTTGCCGGTATGTTTCAAAATCCTCTGCATACCATCCCGTTAGCCTTGTACTATTTGTGAGTGGATTCCTCACCCACATAAAACCGTGTGAAGTTAGGTAAGGTACTCTGGAGACGATGGACAGCAAAACTATAAGACCAATGATAATGCTGGTTCGGAACATGGTGAAGACGTTTCTAAACTTCAGTGCCATCGCCACGCAACAGCATCCAGCAACTGCAATGTATGTTGTGATTCCAATCGATGTGTAGAAAAACATACTTTGAAACGATCCCATATATCCCCCTAGGAGGAACATGTTTACCAGCCATACTCTTGATACTGGTGAAATACCCATCCCCATACAAACGGATATGTAGGCAGATGTAACTAGATAGACCAGATCTGACGCTGAGAGAGCCAGCAAGGAAAGCGTCAGGCTCTCCCGAATGCCGATTTTGACAAAGACTATAATGTTAATAATATTTCCAGAAATTCCAAACATTATCAAAACGGGCCAAAGAAAATAGTAACAGACAGTCAACAGAATCATGCGATCCCGATTACTGATATCTTGATGTCGAGTATTGCATAATGCCGAACAGTTTTCTTTTATGAATGCCATCTTGAGGCAGTGGGCGAAACGGTCATAGGAAGAGAAGGCTCGAACTGAAAGAAATACAAATGGATTTTAGCATTTCTCACTCACTCGGGAAAGCTAAAATTCCGATTCAAGCCAATTTTGTATGCCAGGCTGAAACTAAAAGACTACTATGGCGAGCGTAGGGGCGTGGGTATTTGACTTTGTGCTCATTTGTCTAAGGAATTTTTGTGTGACAAAGTAGGCTGAAGAGCATGGCTGATAATCCACATATCGATTTTTTCTTCTTTAATTCTGTGTAAAAAGTGATTTTACCGCTGATATCATGTCTTTAGATAAATGATTCAATAATTTAGTGTGTGGCTCTTACAATAACATTCAATTATGAGTTGGAAAAAAGTAATACAATTTCTTTCTATCTATCTATCTATCTATCTATCTATCTATCTATCTATCTATCTATCTATCTATCTATCTATCTATCTAATCTATCTATCTATCTTTCTATCTATTAATCTATCTATCTATCTATCTATCTATCTATCTATCTATCTATCTACCTATCTATCTATCTATCTATCTATCTATCTATCTATCTATCTATCTATCTATCTATCTATCTATCTATCTCAGTACAATACTTTTCCTTTAACTGACCTCATACCTTTAAAACGCCATTGTAAAAGCTATTCCTTCTTAAACAGTCCGTAAAGATACATCACCTTACACTTCATATGTCTGGGGAAAGGGCGTGGTTTAAAATCCCTCGCACCTTAACCTGTTTGATCCAAGGTAAAGCAAAGGCCTATCACATCCAAAATTTATTGTGGCAAATAATACCAGCCATACTCTTGATACTGGTGAAATACCCATCCCCATACAAACGGATATGTAGGCAGATGTAACTAGATAGACCAGATCTGACGCTGAGAGAGCCAGCAAGGAAAGCGTCAGGCTCTCCCGAATGCCGATTTTGACAAAGACTATAATGTTAATAATATTTCCAGAAATTCCAAACATTATCAAAACGGGCCAAAGAAAATAGTAACAGACAGTCAACAGAATCATGCGATCCCGATTACTGATATCTTGATGTCGAGTATTGCATAATGCCGAACAGTTTTCTTTTATGAATGCCATCTTGAGGCAGTGGGCGAAACGGTCATAGGAAGAGAAGGCTCGAACTGAAAGAAATACAAAGAGGGCAGGCTTTTAAACATAAAACAGGGACGCCATTAAATTGTATTACTTTTTTCCAACTCATAATTGAATGTTATTGTAAGAGCCACACACTAAATTATTGAATCATTTATCTAAAGACATGATATCAGCGGTAAAATCACTTTTTACACAGAATTAAAGAAGAAAAAATCGATATGTGGATTATCAGCCATGCTCTTCAGCCTACTTTGTCACACAAAAATTCCTTAGACAAATGAGCACAAAGTCAAATACCCACGCCCCTACGCTCGCCATAGTAGTCTTTTAGTTTCAGCCTGGCATACAAAATTGGCTTGAATCGGAATTTTAGCTTTCCCGAGTGAGTGAGAAATGCTAAAATCCATTATGACAGCGCCCCGAACATAATCAGTTAAGATAGGTTTAAACTTTACAATGCAAGTTTTTAGAAAGAGCTGAAGTGTTCTGTGGGTAATATCGTTTTGGAAGTTATCCCTCCATGACATTTACATCCCGTGAGTAAAAAGCACGCTAATACTCACCAATCTGAAGTCAATAGAGTTTTAATGAATGTTTAATGGGTTATTACAGGCGAAAGTAGTTTGAGCTGTACTCTTGACGATTCTGATGGAATGAATTACATTATCAGCCAAAGAAGAGAAGACATTATTTGCCACAATAAATTTTGGATGTGATAGGCCTTTGCTTTACCTTGGATCAAACAGGTTAAGGTGCGAGGGATTTTAAACCACGCCCTTTCCCCAGACATATGAAGTGTAAGGTGATGTATCTTTACGGACTGTTTAAGAAGGAATAGCTTTTACAATGGCGTTTTAAAGGTATGAGGTCAGTTAAAGGAAAAGTATTGTACTGAGATAGATAGATAGATAGATAGATAGATAGATAGATAGATAGATAGATAGGTAGATAGATAGATAGATAGATAGATAGATAGATAGATAGATAGATTAATAGATAGAAAGATAGATAGATAGATTAGATAGATAGATAGATAGATAGATAGATAGATAGATAGATAGATAGATAGATAGATAGATAGATAGATAGATAGACAGATTAATAGACAGAAAGATAGATAGATAGATTAGATAGATAGATAGATAGATAGATAGATAGATAGATAGATAGATAGATAGATAGATAGATAGATAGATAGATAGATAGATAGATAGATAGATAGATAGATAACTTTTTTCTAAAATGTCCTGTCATACGGTGCCTCAGTAATTTACAGAAATAATGACCCAATTTTATTGATTACAATGTACATCTGGAGAATAGATCTCTCTTTCAGTGTAGTGGCTTGGCATGAGAGGTAAGGTCTATACCGATTAGTCACAGGGTATGATACCATCTGTTGTGCTGTATTGGGCAAGAAAAGTGATATTATTATTATTGTATCTGTGTCAAGAACACAAGTGAAAATTGTCAAGAGATCCATTTGGTTTCGATAAAGATGGCACAAATTCTCAGTTCCCAGCTTGTTTCAGGTATATTCTGGAATGTGGAAGTGAAAATTTAGAGAATGATATTTGATTTATAGTACTTCTTGCCAGCCTAACCAGCAATCTTAGGGAAGTCAGACGAGCAGGATCGACGTAAAGGTTGGTCATGGGAATGACATCGTTCCTACATAGGTAGCCCGGTTGTGACCTCGCGCTGACGACGGTTTGAAGTAGGGAACAGGCACCCACAGTAATCTTATCAGCCTTACGGACATCCTACACGATCTACAATAATAATGGGAAGAGGAAGGGATGAATGGATTTCCTCATTGTGACACAGAGGTGTTCATAGTATGAAGGTCTGAGGTCTTTGTATTCGGAGGGTCACTTCTCTTGGCATTTACACCTCGCTTTTCTTGTTCTTGCTTGGTTTCTCTTTTGTTTCTTCTGTTGTTGTTTATTCTCATTTCTTGCCCGTCTTCTGCCAGGTCTTCCTCTATTTCTTCTTCTTTCCCTGCTTCTTTTTCTTTTCTCCTTCCGTATTGTTCTTCATTTCCTTCTTCTTCTTTTTCCTCTTCCTGGCCCTCAAAAGGGCTGTTTGGTCATCCTTGTGCAAAATCCAGAGTGCAAAGTTTAAGGAAGGGGAGGAGAGCCACCGTGGCAATAGGTTATGGCAGTGGAGAACGTAAAAATGACATAAATATCATTGCATCTGACATTGCGGGACATAATGTCGACATATTTTCATTCACTTCATTAGGCAGCCGTGAGAGAGGTTCGATACTCAAAGCCATTACTCCTAAAGAGATGTGGATCTTGTGCTGGGCTAGGTTGGATGGTTCCTTAGGAGATGAGAATGTCAACAGTTAAGAGGCAGGAAGATTTTTGAAGGGGGGATCGGGTCGATAATTTACACAATTTTATTTAGGTTCTCAAGTTGTGTGTGTGTGTGTGGTTTTTTTTTTTTTTTTTCGTTAGTACTACTGATAAGTTAAGATACGACGCTTTCTGCAGCCAATATTTCTTGTAGTCGTTCAGCCATTGCCTCAGTTTGGGTTATCATGAATTATGTCTTAACCTGTGGTCCCAAGTTCTGATTAGCTATTTTTTTACCCCGGAACAGCCTTTTCTGCAGGTTTTCTTTCAAATATTGACTTTCTTTACTTTTTAACGACACTGCCATGGAGAAATACCATCAAAATACTAGAGACAGCGTGCCTCCTTTACACTTGCATAGCTATTGGTCACTGTAGAGAGACCTGGGAATCCATTTGTTATGAGCAACAAGTAGGCGGGTACTGTGCAAAATGATACCTCTGCAAACGAAATAACACAGTCTCCTAACAGTGCTCCCATTTGTATTACATCTTTTTCTGCCGCTTATGGTGACATTAATTTGAGCCAACAAGAGTTACATGGCAAAAAAGTCAGCAAGCAAATTAAAATCAAATGCAAAATTAACAATAAAATTTTCCACATCAGTTTATTTATTGCATTCTAATCATGAAATACGGAGGAAATTTGCCAAAGAAAATTTATAAAGTCTAATAATTACTGAATGGGTGAAAGTATTTAGGAGAAAAAAAAAATCGAGAATTGCAAAGAAACAATATCAGTGAATGCCCTCTTATAATTATAGATTACAAGAGTCAGCTCTGAAAAAGAAAAAAAAATGTTACGCTTGAAAACGTCCTTCAGTATGAGCACCATTCAGAGTAATGCAGGATTGCACTTCATGACGGACTATTGTTTGTTGTTTTTTTTGTATTCTAAAGTGAATGTCAATTGTTATTCTAAACCCTGAGTTATCAAGCACATAATAAGGAAACCGATAGCTACTGGTGGCTTCTATTAAATGTATCTACAATGTTGGAACTCCTGCTGCCAAATTTGTTTGGGCTATAACAAAAATATAAAAGTTTGTATCTTTACTAGTAACAAACATTAAACGCGATTCTGGACGATTAAATTGATAATAATAACAATAATAATAATAATAACAATAATAATAATAATAAAACAGCGTTGTCTTTTCATCCAAAGTTTTGAAGGTAGCATTGTTAACTTTGAAGTGCGAAAATTGCTCAAAACTCACAACTGTGAAAATCGATGTTTAGGACATTATGTTCACCTTGTCAGATTTTTTATTTAGTAGTTGATGTAATGTCAGTTTGAATTTAGTATTGAACCTGTAGTACACCAAAATATTGACGCCGGCATTGATGAAGGAAATTGAATATTCCAGTGACCGAAATACATTGGAGAATCGAGACAGTCTTTCCCGACCAAATCCTGGAACTAAATCAGGTATAATCACGTGAGCAATGGCGATTGCTGACATGGTGAGCACTGTTATTAGGAGAAAGACGGTAACCACTGTCACAGCTTGAACAACATGGATTTCTTTGGCGCTGAGTGTTGCGTCAGAAGATGTTTTATCATGCTCTTTAGACTTGTCTGTGGTTTTCGTAATAGTTTTTGCTTGACTGAAAAATGCATTCGACTGTGACTGCTCTATTGAAACATTCTGAGACACAGCCTTCAAAATACCTTCTGTCTGAGTCATATCCCTCCTCACTTTTGAGACCTGAAGAAGGGTTTTGAAAAGTATTACCGAACAAACTGTTACAATAACTAACACGATGAATGGATAAATTATTTGATTAAGGAGGTAGTTGGCTGCTCGGTAGTTCTGGTAATCTTCAGTATACCAAACGGTAAGTCTTGACGTGTTCGTTCTTGAATTGCTGAGCCACAAAAACCCATGCGTAGTTAGGTACGGTACTCTGGAGGCAATGGACACCACTACTATAAAACCAATGATGAAGCAAGTACGATACATGGTGAAGACGTTCCTAAACTTCATTGCCATCGTCACGCAACAACATCGAGCCACTGCAATGTAAGTTGTGATTCCCATTGATGTGTAGAAAAACATACTCTGGTAGGATGACATGTAACCACCTAGAACAGACATGCTGACAGGCAATGTTCTGGCCAGAGGCTGAATTGTTATGCCCATACAGACTGAGATGTATGCAGATATAGTTAGATAGACTAGATCAGACACCGAGAGAGCTAGTAAAGAAAGGGTCATGCTTTCTTTGATACCGATTTTGACAAAGATGATCACATTTGTGATGTTGCCAGAAAGTCCGAAGAAAATCAACACCGGCCACAAACAATAGTAAAATATTCGTAAAAGAATCAAATAGTGTTCACTGTTCATATCTTGTCCATGAACAGAAATGGGCGATACGCTTTGATTCTGGAGTTTCATCCTGAAATTCGGATCTCAGAGAATGACTACGTGAATTATAAGAGTAACTGATTATATTTTAAAGACAAAAGTAAATACTTATGAATTACATTATATAGAATGGATGCTGAACTTCATGGAATCTGAATGTTCATGTGTAAAATTGCAGAATGATATGATGCCACAGTGAAACATTAATAGTAAGGAAATTATAGTAAGAGAGATCAGTTTCAAATTTGTGAATAATTATCTCGATACGTTCAAAGCTAGAATCCATGGCAACGATGACGCATGACTAGCCAGTAAGGTAACCAGGCAGCCTGAACACATACATACACACACACACTTATACAAACATATGCACATACATAGTTTTTGTCATTATGTTTTTTAAGTTATACAATCTAACACATTTAGTTCCATATTATATTTCTAAGCAAGAAGGATGTCGAAATCCACCATACACGCATCGAAATTTAATTGATCAAATGATTCTGAACTTCAAACGTATTAGTCTAAACGTTTCTTCCTTGGGTTTGTAAAAGAGCACAGTTAGTAGCAATATTAATTTTAAACACGTCTTTTAAGCTCATTACTTCATGTACTCATGGCATCATCACTCCAATCTGACTATTGTAGATTGCAAAGATCACATTCTTGACAGGCTAGTTATGCGAATGACGGAGTAGTCGTTTTTTGCACATTTGTGTAATTTTAGGCTTATTACATTTCGACCCAGGCGTAGTGCCTATGGCGTATTTTAAACATTCGTTTAAGGCAACCCATCTGAAATGTTAACTTGCGTACTTGTCATTCTATACCAAAAATGCCTCATTTAATAGTATTAAATGGTTAATCAATTTTCAAAGAAGGTCATTCGTATCACATCATTTTCAGGTGAACATGAGTATCAAAGGGAGTAGCATTTTTCAATTTCCCTTTAAAGAGTTAGATGGAAAAGAAAACAGGCTGCCAGACTATGGATGGGCCCGTAGGGAATAAGATAAATTAGATAATCGATAGTTGATTTTTTGATTGATTAATCGATTGCGTTTTGAAGTGAAAAACTAATTTACTCAAGTGGCTAGGTGACAGAAGAGTATATAGTCTTGTAACGAGGCAAATACGATGTACACGCTTTGAATTGCAGGTACTACTTTCTCAAGATGTTTTCATAATATATTTTCTTCAGTACAACCATATGCCCATCCTTGAGTTAATCGATCTATCCGTCGCATGCACCCATTAATGTGATCATACTCACTGTGTTCTGGTAGCCTGGCGTCTAAACTTGGTGCCTCTGGATAATTCCATGCAAATGGTCGTGTAGGATACCACCATCACTCCGACAGGCACCATAAACAAAAGCACCAGCATATAGGACTCGAACAGGATTCCATACACGGGCTTATCCCATTCTTTCACACACCAGTGAGCCTTCCTCAGTACCCCAACCTGTTTATGTTTCTGCAAGAGAGAGACAATAAACGTTTGCTGGAATGAACATTCGTTGCATATAAACCAAAAATGAACGTAATTATGACGTAAGATAACACGATTGCATATTTCGTCGGTTCGGCAGTTGAAGCTAAACTCGAAAGCTGTTGTTCGGGGACCGTACTATTTCACATAGAAAGCGATAACTGAGCCGCGAACGCAACTCAGTATTTTCTGTATTTTGCTTTGTAACTAGTCTACGGTCCCTTAACAACACCAGCAAAAGCTAGTTTCAACAGGGTTCCAACAGCCGACCGACGATTTGTACTGTGGAATTTTCAAAACCAGTAACTGAATGCGACACTTTCTAGATTATGTATGACGGGCATAATCTGGACCGGTGACACGAAGGTCTTCCCGCACGTTTTGCCCTGCTGCCATTTTTACACCGAATGCAAAATAATGTAAACTATATCTAAAAGCCCCTTAATGGTTAGATTCCTTTATCCGATCATTCCCATTGTGTGAGCAAAACCTTTTTTTGTTTCTTTCATGTTGGAGATGCCCTAGATTTTCATAGGCAAGAGGATGATAATCCTTATGATGGATTTTAACACATATTTTCAGTATTGAAATTCGGATGTTGTTCTGTTGAAGACTGTCCCACTCTGAAGATTTTTCATGACAAAGAAGACGTAAATCAGTGGAAAGCGAAACATTGCAATCAGTAAGGACTTGAGTAAATGCGACCATCAAATTAGTTTACAGTAGGCTCGTTACTTTTATGTCCAATTTCGGTTTTAACACAATACAGCCATAGAGATATGCGTCAAGAATGCTGGAGACATGTCTCTATTGCATGTGCAGGACGAATGGTCACTTTAAGAAGGCCCTCGTCGCCAATTGTTTTGGGCGAAAAGTAGGCGGGTGCTATGTGAAAAGATACATTCGCAACGAAAATAAACAGTCTCTCAATTTGCACCAGTGCGTCCATTGGACAATATTTTGCTGAGTGAACGAGACACCAAAAGAAGAATGTTCCTACTTCTGTCCCAAGACAAAATGGCCACCGTTGCATCGAATCGATCACTGTGGCTGTCTGTGTGATCTCGTGGAAGGCATTTTTTTTTATTTCCCTGGACCCATACAGATTATTTGAAAGAATGAGCGAATAGAGTAAATTACAGACAAATAATATTCTCATGGCTTATGAAAAAATGATTAAATGATTTACTCGATCTTATCTTCGAGCTTTAAAGAAAAGTAATCATGCGCAAATAAAACGGGAGATAAACATGCAAAAAGGGCAGAATGAGAAGGAGGGCAAAGCTCAAAAGAAGGGAGAAAGAAAAACCAAATGTTTCATCTATTTGACATTCCGGTTCAAAGGTTTCTAAATATATCTGACCGCTTGTCGTTCAATCGCTGGACCTTTGCGTCCAGCGTCTATTCATCCGTTCTAATTTGTCCGGCCTGTCCGTCCAGCCATCCATCCACCCATCCCCTTCCAGCCATCCACGTTATGATCGATAAAAAACATCCAATACGAGGCAAGAAGACGGCTTAGGCTTCCTTTCGGTATTCAGATCAAGACCCTAATTCCTACATAATTCAGAAATTCATGAAGACACAAGTTCCTTGTTTCTTGACCCGCGTGCAGAGTCGTCGTGATTCACATCAAACATTGCGCTCTATTTCCGAGGAATATGAATGGACAATTTAGTGGCCACTTTTTTTGAATGGGTGTTGAGGGGGGGGGGGGTGGGGGACCAGTTGAACATCAGTAAAGACATCAATATCAAGGACAAAATCAAAATTAGCTGAACGAATTTCGTATCATATCTATGCTACACACAGGCAGACAATAACACTGATTATATTGATTTTATTTCAGAATCTTATTTATTACTAGATGAGTTACGTGGCGTACTTTTGTTGTTGTTGTTTGTTAATTTGTTTATCTTTAGAAACATCAATCTGCACCCCCTTTGCGCTTTTAGGCCCGACGCACCCTATCAGATTCTCATGAAATGGCAATAATTAGGGCTCCTATCACCGTGTTTAATAGTGAACACATCGCAAGAAATGGCAACCTCATGACTGTGTTCTTGGAAAAGAATGGATTGCTGGGCAAAATTAGCGACACAAAGCATTACTCGAAAATACTTCCCCACCATTTCAAATCTCCATTTCTAATAAAGAACTTTCTACAGATCAGAAGGAAGGCGCCTGTAAAATTTCAGGCAAATCCGCCTTGTTTGAGAAGTGGCAGGACTTGTTAAAATCGTGCGAGTTTTTTTCTTATTACTAGACGATGTACCCGGCATTATCCGGGATAAACCCGTGAATCTACCATTGCATTCCTCTCTCTTTTTGGTCTAAAAACCTTCACATATTCTAGTTGTTCTACAGTCTTACAACAGATTTCATGCGCAATAGTGCACTATGCACACATTTCTGGTAGAGAAATTGCGCGCATAGAATTGAACGCATATTAATACCGTTTCCGGTGCGGTGGGCATATTAAAGGGACCCAAAACCAAGATCATTGTATTTTACATTTTAACAACTTTTTTACTAAAAATATCTGAAACTTAAATCAATACAATCGGTCGATACAAAAACGATTGGGCTGGACTGGTTGACGCTTAAGAAAATTAACTTTATAATTTTTGAAACTCTCATTTAGGCTGGAACGTCGAGCAAAAAAAGGGCCAAAATTGTATCACAATGAATTAGTCCCGCCATTATTTTTTGTTTAATAATAGATTATAAGATCCCTCTGGCTATTCCGCTGGTCACCCGGTTTTTGTTGTTGTTGTTGTTGTTGTTGTTGTTGTTGTTGTTGTTTTGCAAGTTGTGAAAGTTAAGGTTAATGTGGACTTTCCACATTGTTCTTTTTATCATATGCGAATTTTCAACGGAACGTAATGGTTGCTTGGTTCTCAGTCAGGTTCGGCAGATCCACCAGATCGTTAATTGTCAATATTTCCTAATAATTATATAAAATCTGGCTGTTTGTTTTTTTGTTTGTTATTTTTCTGCAATTTCATGCCGATTCGATAAAGTTTGATTGCTCATTGTCAAGTTTCATCTTCTATTCTAATCATCAGATCTGATGGTCCTAGAGGTGATCAGACTTGATGGTTCTAAGAATTCTCAAAACTGTTTGTTTCCTTCCCTGCCTTGCCCATGATACAGCAGTTAATTTTTTGGTAAATTGTAACTGCTCTTCTCATCATCAGATATTCTCAGCCCCTAGTCCTCAAATGTCTTCTATAGACCCTTTTAATTTACCGTCCTCCATATCACGTGATTTGCAAACAAAATGGCGGCGTGCCCCACTTGGAGGGCGGAAGCGGTGGACAGCGGTCAAACGATGCCATCCTCTTGTTGGGCACCCACCTGTACAAACCCGTTACGTGCTGGTTCTGGCATAAAAAATGCATCTTTGCTTTGAATGTGCACATATTCAGATGCCATCATCAAGGCAAGTTGAGATTTTTGCCCTACACGGTGCTTTTCGAAGCCGTGCGGCTCCCCGCAAACAACCGTAACGCGGAAGTTGAAAGGGTCTATAGACTGTTTACCCAGTTGGCAGAACTGATCACATTCTTTACCATCAGTTTTTTTTTTTTTTTAAGGCATAGGTTTTTAAAGAGAAAGAAATGCCCCAAAGCCGGTAAAGTAGAGAATTAAAATCAATGATGTGGAGTAACAGGAAAGGGAATAGAAATGAGACAACTGAGAATGTTCTTGAACAAAAACACGAGAGCGGACAGAAGACTTTTCTCAGTCGTCTTTTGCTGTCGTTCTTTGTAATATTTTCTATTTCAGTATCACGTGACTTTAGCATAATGACCAGGTGGCGATTGAGATAATTTTTCTATGAAACACATTTTTTATCTATTTCATGGCTGTCCAATTAGATGGACAGATGAAAGAAACTAAAACCATCGGATTCATTATCCTAATTGAGGAATAACTATCGCACCGTGGGTATATTTTCCTTCGAGCTTAGCCAGGCATCCACCAACCACACAAAAGTCCGAAGTTCAACACCACATGTAAATTAGTTCTGATTAACATAGAAAGCCGTAATGAAGTTCTAGGTCACCGGAAGCAATTTGTCAGAAAAATCCGACAACAGGTCATTCAATCGTTTTGCAACGTGGGAAGAATGATTTCAGATTCTTGAATTATCGGGTGTTCAGGTGAGTTCCATATCATGTGCACCATTTTTTTTAATGATATCTTTTATCTACAGATTTCTGGAAAGCTGGCATGAGTAGTGTGTATGTCCACGTCATAGCCCAGTGGCTCAGAGACGGTGAGGTGAAAGTGTTTGTGTCCATACAGATAATACTGTCAATATGGGTGGGTTAATCACACTCTCTACTCTCTCTATGTACTCGTGCCAGCATCATCATCTTCATTGTAATTGTCGTAGATCTATATACTTCATTTGGTATTTTTGGGTTGTACAAAAGGAGAACCGATTTAGGACGAAAACAAACCAGAATATAAGATAAGACAAGATAAGAATCACTGGATTATCCCATGAGGGAGATTCACTTTCGCAGAACGTGCAGTAGTACATACATGGTACAGACATCTAACCCATCATTACATAAACATATCATAACTCAACATAACAGGCTTATTTAACATGGCACGGAATCTTATAAAAATATGGCACACATCACACACCTAGCTATGATGTCCTGTTGAGGCGAACAGGGAAAGGCAAAAAAGATTTTCTGTATATCAAGGACAAACAAACACAAATGAAAAATAGAAGTTCAAGTAAAACAAAACAACAACAACAACAACAACAACAACAACACACATCTTTTTTGAAGACAGATTTAAGCTTTTCATAAGCCTGCTCACTACTGGTGGCTATTTTCATCGAATAAAGAACTTCCTTAATAATAGTGTGTGACAGATTTATTAGCGAAATTTATTTAGCATCGACAGTGTTATTATCATCACCACTGTCAAATTTCACACTGCTTTAACTATGAACTTCGTGGTTATCTTTATTGATTGATTGATTGATTGATTTTCCACAGACAATGGAGAATTACGCAGTAAGACGCAGGAGAGAGACAGAGTGTGTTGAAAATGGGACCGGGGGTTTCAAGAGCGAAGAAGAAATGAGACAAAAACAGAGCCTCTGTACGAAAGAAACAAATAAAGGGCAATGTAAGAAAAAGGAGAAAGAAGAATAACAAGATGGAGGGAAGATATAGATATGGCAAAATGAGAAGAATTAACTTCATTAATTTGACTACTACATGTAAGAGAAAGAAACATTTCGCTACTATTCATTTTCATCCCTCTGGTTAATTTGTTGGCACTGAAGCAATTTAGACCCATCACCTGCCAGTCCGACTAACATGTACTATTTTAAGTCTAACATCACGAGTGATTGTCTTCCAGGCTTCTCATAATCTGTAGTGAAATTCCCTATCAAGTTACCCGGATGAGCTGAAGATTACCAACTGAATTCCATGTCTTCGGTTAAAATCTCTGGAAAGTGATGGGCAAATCTTAATAATTCAGGGCCTTCGTTTTCGAGAGAGGATAAATATCATCTTTGGAGAGCTGACAACATACCAAAGAGTTCTAGTCTTCCATCAGCAGTGTCACCTTTAAACCCGAGCAAACTATTTTCTGGCCTGGACTATTCAACTGCAATAAAACATTGTGCTAACTCTGGGCCAAATCATCCGCAATTTATGAATGCATTCTGGATTTTCTTCAATGGTTTGAGGTTAACAAAACTGACGTAACGATCTACATTTCATTATTGTCTTCAAGATGCACCATAACACTTTTTTTTGTGTGCAAAAAGTGCTGGTGAGGTTTGGAGTCTTTGTTTGAGGAGGCTTTTACACCTTACAGGGGGCCACCCTTTTTTTGTTCCTAAATCCTCTGTCCACATGGCCTTCAGTTCCACGCTAAATTCTTTTTTGGTCATATTGAAGCCAAATCTAGTCTATGGTCAGAGGTTAATGTTACTGAACACAGATTATCTCTTAAGTTGACAATATTTGTGGCTAAATTTTAATTAATGTTGAGCCAGATGAAAGTAGGCCCATGTGGGCATATTATGAATTAATGTTAAAGCCTACAATAACAACTGATTGCAGTTCATCGCAAAGAATTATTTGACTAGACGACACAACGTGCTGACACGCCTGTTAGGAGTTGGCTAGAAATCCCTGTAAACTTAAACATTTAACAATATTGGAAAAAAACAACAACAAACAAATTCTAATCAAAAGTAGTCATCTAAGCCACCAAAAAGTAAACAATAGAATCATTTACGATGAAAGAAAGAAAAGAGAACTGGGCAAAGTTTACGCATAGTGGAAAATGCAAATACAGAAAAGAACCGATTCGTACGAAAACTAGCGTCAGATGAGTTCAATTTCATAAACAAAGAAAGGATGTTTCCGCGAAAGATTACCATGACAAACGTTCTTGGGAATGAATTCTTTCCTTAACGAAGTTGTCAATCGGTGTCTATTGTGTCTTTTATCTGCTCTCGGTTCTTGCCGTTATTGGTGATTTACTACTGAAAAAGCAAATTTAGACCTCATACGCATTCATCAACGGTTTTGGCGCCTGTACACAATGTAGTGCTTTGCAGGCAGCCCAAGTTTCTCTTTTTCGGGTACTCCACGGGTTAACAGAATTAGGAAAAAAAGAAAGTTTTGGAATCAACGGTAACATTAGGGTGGATGATGAAATGCTGTATCAAGAAATAAAGAAAATAAATGTTTGTGTAATGCCCTTAAAAATACCACTGTTTGTAGCGTTTTCATCAATTCTGTCTTCGTCGTGGTGTAGTTCATTTTGTTCTTCTTCGTATATCTGTATTAAATATTTTCAATGTTCACTAATGTCACTGGTGGTAACCATGGTTCACGCATCTCACCCAGCGGGTCTTCCAGTCACCAGGGTGTCCAGCAGGACTTTATGACATTATCATTTATTCATCCTTACAACTATAATAAAAGAGATAGTGTTTATTGAAGACCACTTTTATAATCATAATTTTAGAGTGTCGTCATAGGATTACATTCAAATCAGGGCTCTTCACACCCAGCACCATCCACCACGAACAGTTCCGACATCGGGTCATTTAAGTACCACAAGATATAGCACTGAGCTAGAGATGGCTGGTGGCATTGTGACTGGACCACCTCCCTCCTTTCCATCCTGATTTGGGATCTCTGTTCCCAGTATAATATCAATTTCAATAAGGACCCTGCCCAAGATACACAATATTTGGACATCTCCACGAAACTTACATCTCGTTCAACTATCATAAAGTAATTGTGAAAAATGTTATCCATACAGATTGTATTTCTCAGTTTCCGTTTATATTGATGTGAAAACATTTGCTGCCAAAGCCAACATTATAAAACAGGAGGAGAACAAGAATAATAATATTTATGAAAACACTAGACACGTTGGTCATGCAAAAAAAAAAAACAACAAAAAAAACAAACAACTCCGTCAACACCGGAGATTAATTGAAATTGGCATCAACCAATGAAATCCTATAAAATGAAACCTGCATCCATAAGATACATAACATTTAAATGGGTCCAAGGGGAGAGAGGGATTGGTTATATAAACTAAAGTCAGTACTTTAATATTATATTTGGGCCGGGGTTCAAATTATTAATGGGGATTCAGATACCGCAAATTTTCACTGTCATAATGCTTTAGGGAATATGGATGGTGACATCTGTCTATGCTTTGTTATAATCCATTAACCACGATGGAAGTCTCCTGTGTTCACCTGAATTAACCACTAACTGGACACGGAAAAGTGGTATTCATGAGAAATGGCTATTGAGGCAAGAACCATTGTATTATTTCTCTCAAAAGGCTGAAAACTCTGACCTTGAATACGAATGCCACTTATTAGCCACTTATTGCAGCCTTGCCGAATTCCCCACAATCAGTTGATTATCAATTCATTAAACAAAACTGTTTCCAAGGAGACGCCCACTTCTCTGGGCCGCAGGCAATGCTGTCTGTCTAAAAAATTTACAAATTGTTGCGTCTAAAAGCAGCATAAAAAAATATCTAATTTCTTCCTTGTGCTGAGACACACATCTCACGACCCAAATGCTCCAAGCAAGGCACAAAATAAATGTGGCAGAAACAGGAATGTTTCCATACTGGTTATCCTCATTTTCATGTCTGAGCTGCATGGTGAGAGCAATTTCCTTTCCCAGTGATCATGCAAATATAGAACTGCATTTCGCAAATCCGAATCAAATTAGGAATAACGAGATCTCACATTCATTTCATCACTCTTCTTCAGTCTTTTCGTTATCGGGGCTCTCCTTGGACATTCCTTTCTTTTCAGACGTTGTGCTGGCAGTTCTTGTTGTACTCCTGTGAATTATTGTTCTTAATCGTTTCATGTTTAGTTTTCTTGCGCGAACTATTTCCATCGCAATTGCTATCTTTCCCCATTCTATGTGGTTCTTTTCCTCAAAGAGTATGCTATTGAAAAAAAAAAACATTTTCTGGTTTCATCCATCCATTCATGTTTCAATCCATCCATCCATCCATCCATCCATCCATCCATCCATCCATCCATCCATCCATCCATCCATCCATCCATCCATCCATCCATCCATGCAGCCACCCATCCATGCATCCATTCTTCTACCCACCCACCCACCCACCCATCCATCCATCCACGCATCCATTCTTCCATCCACCCATTCTTCTATCCATCCATCCATCCATCCATCCATTCTTCTATCCATCCATCCATCCATCCATTCATCTATCGAGTTTAATTCCCCCGCTCACATAAACACACACGCACACACACATACAAGCATGCACAAA